>JASJET010000018.1:4355000-5045000 GCA_034092305.1 Diaprepes abbreviatus | reverse complement strand
TACTTGTTAAATTTATGTCTTCTTTATGTACTTGTATTGCTAATCCCAACAATTTATCTATTTTGAATATAAAATTCAACGGTGCGCGCGAACGAAAGTAGCGTCATTAACAAACTGCAACCTGATTAGTTATTAGCTCGCGAAGACAATAATGTGATCATAATTGTTCTAATTGGTGAAGTTCAGCTTAAAGATACTGTCTACCTGATATACTATTAATAAAATGTGGAAAAAGCACAAGTGACACTTTTTGCTTACAATCGATTGAAGAACACGAGAATATTTGAAAACTTCTTTTAATAATAGACAATGTTTCTGTTTATAACAAATTACCTGACCATTTTTCGGGAACCCAGGGGGTCAAAATACATATAAAAAACTTTAATGGAGTTTCTTCATTAGTTACGAACACCCACTGAATCCTCCGACTAATTCTCCATTTAAAGGTCTATTCTTAAAATCTTTATAAAGTGTCAATCAAATTTCCGTAGTGCCTCATTACGGTGTAACAGTAATTGCTGTACCGGCCGCAGTAACAGCATAGCAACTCTATGAATGCATTTTTGTGGTGACAACGTATTCATTATTTCCGTTATGTTCTGAGATAATTAGAATATGACAAAACTTTTAAATAACCTTTCTAAAATGCCATCCATATTCAACTTTCTTTAACCTTTAACTTATCCAACTTTGGATCCCTCAAGATCTTCCAATTATCTTTGTTCTATACCACTCGTCTCCAGTGCAGCCTTCCGATCCTTTCAAGGTCTACACTCTATCTTTTTAAGGGTTTTCCTCTAGTTCCTTTACCAAACTATGGCTACCACTTTTGTATTACCCTATTCCATCTGTTGTCCTTTTGTTGGATGTTATGACCTGCAATGCTCTATTTCCTTTTAACAACAAATTCTCTAATATCTTCGACTTTTGTCTTAGTTCTGATCCAGCTATTTGTTTTCCTGTTGATTATTCTTATTTCTATCATGCCACTTTTCATGGGTCTCTGTACCTTAGTTAGTCGATCCATATTTAGTCTTGTTAGCGACCAGGTTTGAGAGCTAAATGTAATAATATATTTGTCAATTACTTTTAATTCGGTAATTTGCTTTATTTGCTTTTAGTATTAGTTGGATAGTAGATTATTATTGTGAAGAGAGGCTCGCAAGGAAAAGAGTTGACACAACATTTCTGGGACCAGATCCTTCCTGTATAATCAGTAGCAGCGTAATGCTAGAAGTACCAGAAATAGAAGAAAAAAGCAGAGATCCAATTATTGGACGGAGCTGCAAGGATTAAGATAACCGAAGACACTTAGGGAACTATGACCAGGGATCCTGACGGGGCATTACTACTTGAAGGAATACCTCAAGAAACTCGAACTGGCAGAAGAAGAAGACTGCAGATTCTGTGAGGAAGGACGAAATTTTTATACATATCCTTTCAGAGTGCAGCGCTCTAGAAAATTCTAGGATGCGTTTCTCGGAAGCACACCAAATAGAAGAAGGAGAGCTACCCACTTTGAAGCAGTCCAACATCCTAAGGTTTCTGAGGGAATAGGACTAGAGGACCTGCTTTAGCCGGTAAGGTATCTCCTAGGACTTGGCAGCAGTAGTGGTCACAATAGATCTATTAGCTCGCAGTATACAATTCTACCCACATGTGTGGTGAACAAATATGTTCCTTGGATCTACTGTATTTGTTATTACCTTAGTTTTGTAAGTATTCAAATTGATCTCAATTTGTTTCAGAGCTCAATTCAGTTTTCAGAGTTTTCTGAGAGTTGAGTTACCAAGGTTTGTAGTTCTACAAACTTTATTGTCATGTTTGTTCAGCTTCCTTCTATATTTATACCCATATTTGATCTGTTTGATCGCCTTATTTAACATATTTTTTTACTAATATTGGTTTGGTGATGTTCTTGTCCAACTGTAGTAACATAGTCATAGAAGCAAGATATTTCACTGTAAATTAAGCCTTTTGTAAAGAATGTGTGATATCTGTTCCGATATTGTTACTTGGAGTTGTGAATGACTTTTCCAGATGAATATAATAGGTTTCTATTTGTCAAAATGGAAATTAGGTATATCGAAATTTCTTAAGAATTACGATTACGAATACAAATTTTTCCCATCTATTGTAACTATAAATGTTGATATCTGCTATTTTCGCCAAATCCCGTATATTTTGTCAATTTCAGTCAATATAATCACAGAACTAATTCATAGCAAAAAATAAGCTGCACGTTATTCATATAATGCAGCCAAATGAATAAATTTGCTAAACAAAGTGTTCATTATCAACTTAAAATGTTATTGTAGTAATAAAAATAGTCCCACAATGGGTTATCAATTACAGATAAGAATGTTTCAATCTATAATGCATTAATATTTGTTGACATATATTCTGGAGACTGTCCGCTCCAATTAGTTTTCCCACAAATATATTGTCCATTAAATCACGAAAACAAAAGTTTTTCCATCACACAATTAATTATATTGTGTATGTGTTTTTTTTACAAAATATCAATACATACACTGTAAAAAAAACTAATTTATTGTTTGGGAAATACTGAAAATTATTAATACGTTTTAAAAACTGAAACAATGATATTTTAAAAATTCCATCATATTTTTCTTTTATAACTTCATATTTTACATGCTTTTTATAATTCAAAAATGCATTGCAATTAATTTACATTTACTAATAATATAAATAAGGGGGAACTTTTCAGAATATAACTAAGGGATTACATAATCCTGAGATGTTCAATAATTCGAAGATAAATTGTTTATATTGTTGAATATTCTTTGATATTGGATATTTTGAATCAGTCCTTAATAACAGGAATTGCTTTGAGAAACTTCAAAAGGGGAAAATAACTTAGGTGTATAAAGTTAGAAGTAGTTTAGACTCTCTGAACAATCAACGTCATAGAATCAGTTGGCTTTGTGATGCAGAAGTATTTAGATCGCCATGTTTATTACATAAATTACACATCTTTTAAAACAATTTTTATTAGAAAATAATTATTGAAATGTCGAAACGACTAGTTTTTGATAAAAAAAAAAAGGTAGCTGAAAAGTAGTTGAACATTCTTATCGTAACGCGAAGACACGACATCACCCGGTAAATCGTTATTTAATGGAAGGGGAGGAAGCTAGCACCATTACACCAGCTCAAAAATTAAAGGGAAGTATAAGCCTGGATTCTGATGTAAATGCATCCATTGGGTATCGATTAATTAATTTTGTTTCTGTTTTTTTCTGCTATAAGTGGTAAAGTGCGGTTGTGATATAAATTTTACCGAAAATTCTCTTCGAGATCCTGAACTAATTTGAACTAAAAGTGAATTGTGCTTAATCTGAACCAATTCTAGAAATTTATGTGATCTTATTTACGGTGGAGCATGTGATGCGTTGATTAGTTGGTTTAGTACGAGCAGATAAATTCTGTGGAATCGTCATTTATAGAGCAGTATTATACATCAGCTCATCATAAAAAATGGATTATAACCACAGGCTTCCTAAGCTCCGTAAAATCCAATATATTTTTCTGACCATCTCACCACAATAAAATATCTCCTATAAAGGAATGAAATATCTAAAAAAACATAAAATTTTTCTATGGATTCTGAGTTGTGTTGAGATAACGGAAAATGAAAGTACTGACTCTTTAACGAAAAAGGCCGAAAATACTAGTAACATACAAAACATTTTTTATGAAAACGATTTCCAGAAATAAATAAAAACTATTATACGCAATCTAGCTCAACTGGAATGGGATCTATGTCTACACGAAAATAAATTGTACAGTACTATAATCACTAATTACAAAATTATTTATTCGAATAGTCCACTAGTGATTATAGTGTGGCCCCATGTTGGGCGCCACACTATACTCATTAAATGCTAACTTATTTATTTGAATGGTCCATAAGTGATTTAAAGTGGATTAGATGATATTTTAGTCTAAAAAAATCCACAGAGCCTGAGTCAGCTAGTTCTTGCTGTCGTGGCGATTATAAATAGGCGGGATTTTATTGATCTACTTGCTACAAAATGCAAAAATAGCACTTCCTGAGATTATTTTTACTGTAAGTTTAAATACAAGGCGCCATCTGTAGCATTAAACTAAAAAAAATGGTGACTCCAAGAAAGTTTAGTCTCTACAGATAGACTCTTCAGGTTCTCCAAATAAAACTTATGGTATTTGTGTCAAATAATTGAAATTTAATTTTATAAATTGATCGTTAACTGCAGTTAAACACAGTATAAAGCAGAAATTACGCTGATATTTTAGTTGTAACTGTGTAAATAAATCAAATATATCGAGAATATGTTAATAGTAGCTAAAAATTTTTAAAAGAAAATTGAAATATGTCAGTAAAAATGGCATTTTCCCTTACAATAAAATTTCATATATCTAAATCCGAATAACGTAGCTACTTATCTTGAACTGTTAACGACTGTCGTCACTGGTAGTATCGGACTAATTGAGTTCTTGCACTCTGGGCTACTCTATGGCTGTTTTGATAATCCCCTGGATGGAGCTTGATGTGTGTTGAAGTAAAACGGTTTAACTTCAATGCCTTGGCTGACAAAAGTACTTCAACCAAGGTAGTATGTTGCGTTTCTACTAAAAATACGGAGCTCCAGGAATTGAAATGACCCTCGTAAACAACATGGAATGGCAAATTCTCATAGAACTTCATCAACTGTAAATTCCTGGAATACCAACGAAATAAGGAAAAAACTTGAATAAACTGTTCAATAATTCAAAAAAAAAAGTTCTCTCAAAAAGCTGTCTTATGTAACAAACAGAGAAAAACAGGGTTTATTAACCTGAAAATTCCTTAGGTCATTGGCACATGTAACTTGGAAATAATTTAGCTTATTGAACTCGACGCTTATAACCCAAAAAATATAGAATGTAATTGCCTGATATAGGTGTAGCTCGATCACAATAAATATTAAAATAAAGAGATGACCACTGATCTACTTTTAATAATGCTACAATCATTTTCATGCACGACCAGCTGCAAAGGACAAATAAATGCAAATGGCTGAATGACAGAACGTCAAACTCGACATGCATATTTCAAGAGGATACCTTCGGAATGACAAAAGCACTTATAACGAAAAGTGAGTCGAAAATATGACTTGATTTAAGAACAACGCTTTTAGGTGCGTAAAAGTGAAAAAGAACGTGTTATAACACAAAGGATATTTACTTTAGTAATATCTCCATCATTCCATCCTAAGATGAATATTAACTGGCTTAGGAAAAATTCGTATTGGCCACACTCGCCCCACACACGATTATCCAATAAAAAACCAAAATCAACCTAAAGACATCCCCTACGATCAACTACTTACTGTTAACCATATTATATTAACTCACTTCTTAAACATTAATGAACCTACGAGCTAAATACAACATTGCAGAACCAAATACATTATCTGTCAACAGAACAGCAGATATTCCATTTCTAACAGAAGCATCCATATACAACAAGATATAACTAGAGAATAGGCAATGATAATAATTAAATCTGGAAGGACGCCAACAAATTCTTCCGTCGACACGTTTTTAATCCATATATCCTTCACTCTCTTTATGGAATCATGGACCTATCCAAACCAATTTTCTACTTGCTCTACGACAAACTTGTAAATGACATTTGCATTGCTACAAAAAGTATTTGTGAATGTTGTTCTGGAGGTAAAAGAAATGGATAACGCATAAGAACTTACCGTTTCAAGGGATAAAAATTCGAGGAAACGTGGCTTCTCATCTGTTTTAGACGTTTCTACTCTCATATCATTTTACTCAAGAAAATTTCTTGATATTATTGTAAAATGTTCATACTGTGAGTCTAATGAATATTCGAAAAAAATTGAGGGTACTAAGGAGTACGGTGAGTAGAGCGATTAACACTCAGACACATGTTTTACCAATCACTAGGGTCACCTGGAAAGATGTAGGGTTCATAATCCACATGCACTATCCAATTAGCCCAATGCGATGATCCAAGTCTTTGTATTCTCAAAAGGAGTCGGAGGGTCAATGGAAGAGCTCATATATGGTCTACGAATCGCAGGTTGAAGGTAATGTTAAAAAATATTTTATTATAAGTTTTAAATTGGTGGACACAATACCACAATATACTGTGGTATTGTGTCAGTACTTAACTGATTTTGATAAAATTTAAATCATACATATTTTTTTATAAAGGGTGTTTTTTATAGAGGTATAGAACTTTTAAATGGAATAAAACAAAGATGAATTTTTTAAATTGACATGAAATTTACTTTATTCGAAAGATAACCTTCTGGCATTATAATTTAAATATGACTTCTGGCATATGACCGCCACGGCTGGCTTGGACGTAGTCTAATCTGGAGGTCCAATTTTCGATGACTTTTTCCAACATTTGTGGCCGTATATTGTCAATAACGCGGCGAATGTTGTCCTCCAAGTGATCAATCGTTTCGGGCTTATCGGCGTAGACTAGCGACTTCAAATATCCCCACAGAAAATAGTCTAGCGGCGTTAAGTCGCACGATCTTGGAGGCCAATTCACGGGTCCGAAACGTGAAACTATGCGGTTACCAAACGTTCCCTTCAATAAATCAATTGTGGCACGAGCTGTGTGACATGTTGCGCCGTCTTGTTGAAACAACAGCTCCTGCACATTATGGTTGTTCAATTGATGAACGAAAAAGTCAGTAATCATGGCTCTATAGCGGTCACCATTGACTGTAACGTTCTGACCAGCATCGTTTTTAAAGAAGTACGGACCAATGATTCCACCAGCCCATAAAGCATAACAAACAGTCAGTTTTTCTGGATGTAACGGTGTCTCAACATACACTTGAGGATTATCATCACTCCAACTACGGCAGTTTTGTTTATTGACGTATCCATTCAAACAAAAGGGAGCATCATCGCTAAACAAAATTCGCTTATGAAAATCGGGATCAACGGCAATCTTGTTTTGGGCCCATTCACCGAATCTACGCCTTGCTAGGTGATCGTGTGGCTTCAATTCTTGCACGAGTTGGATTTTCTGCAAAATCTTTCTGCAAAATCTTCCATAAAGTGAATGGACAGATATTCAATTCCTGTTTCTGTTTTTTTTTAGAGATAGTTACGAAAGTGAATTTTACCCAGTCCCCTGGGATCTCACCTGTGTTATATATTTCATTGAATAGTTTGACAAGTAGATGAATGTTCTCTTCGTTTATGATCTTCAGTACTTTAACTGGTATATCGTCGAGGTCAACTGCTTTTATGTTTTTACTAATCTTAAGTGCGTGTATTATTTCAGGTTTGATCTAGTGTTGGAGACCGTTACGAAAAAAATTATTAAACGAAAAATGGCCAAAAGTGGATTAATGGTGTTTTGAAAGAAACCTGCTTTAATAGATTTATGGGCAATTTTTATTTTTACTAATGGTTAAGTATTTAGCCACTGAACATCCTAGAGAACATTAACTTTTTTTAGCTGTATTGAACATAATTAAATTTCACTGATTAGAATTAAAAATTCATTAGGACTTGTTTGGAAAACATAATCGGTAGATCTTATAGATGGGGCAATTTTTTGTTACATAATCTCTGTAAATTCTTCAATATTACTGTTTAACACGGAATGTTCGTAGAGATTTAATAATCCATCAATGGTCTATTAAATCACGAAAAAAAGATTTTTTACATGCTACAATGAATTTTTTTTTGTTGGCTCGCAGTTTTATGGATTTAATCAAAATTTACCGCTATTTTTTTTTTAGATTTTTTATTGTTTTCCGAAAAAAATATACTCTATTATACTGGGATAACTCGTTCTTTTGTTAAAATTGTGGTGGCATACAAAAGCTGCCTGCTGTGAGTGACAGGTTTTTAAACAGGCGATATTTGGATTATAATTTAAAAAGTTGAATTGTGTAATTCACACGACAAAAATCCAATAATTTTATTAGGGATACGAGTTTTTTGACGGATCTGACAATAAATTTTATATCGTTACGGTAAGTAAATATATAACATACACAATAGGAGGTACTGGTTGTTTTACATTGCTCGTTAAATTAAAAGTTTATGCAAGAAAACACACTAGACTCCAAGTTCTATATATATATATATATATATATATATATATATATATATATATATATATATATATATATATATATATATATATATATATATATTAAATCTGTTAACATTTACCAAACCCTATCCAATTTATGGATTAAAATTCCATGAAATGTCTTAAAACCATTTTTCCATTATAAAAGGGATATTGTTTACGGAATAAAATCCTTATTAGTGAGTTAGAATCCCAATAAAAATAGTCCTGTATTAAATCCAGAGTATAAACCTGTTTTTCTCATAATAGTATGAATTTTTCCTTATTTGTTTGCAGTTTTATTGGTTTAATTTAAATTTTACTGTTATTTTTTTATTGTTCCAAGGAGAAAAAAATATTCTCTATTATACTGGAATCACTCGTTCTTTTTGTAAGGTAATAAAAAGAACACAAAGCTGCTTTTAATGTTGTGACTGACGGATTTTTACACAGACAATATTGTAATTATAATTTAAAAAGTTGAATTACATTATTCACACGACAAAACTCCAATACTTGATTCAGTTGATAACAACCTTGATACCTTTCTTTAATCTTTCTTTTTTCAACAGTCCTTGAAAGTTCATTCCTGGACATAGGTATACCCTCTCTATTTCTATAATTCCTAATTTTGTGTAATTTAATGATCCTCTGACGCTATATATCTTTTTCATCTAATATTGTCTTGACAGGAAACCTGTCAGATCCAACTCATTTCTACCTAGCTATATGAACTATCACATCCTCCACCCTAGTCCTGCTTCTCATCTCTTTGATCGTTATATGGAATATCAAACTTGTTCCCAACATCATGCTCTCTTTTTTTCTCTAAATAATTCGGAGTTTGCTCATATTACTGTAAACGATATGGTTTCTATATATCATAATATGCAATATACAACTATATAAAATTTTCCTTTTTAGACTAATAGGAATAGTTCTGTTTCTGATAAAACCACACAAAAACTACCAATATGCAGAGAAAAATAAGACACAGAAGCGACAAAGATTTAAAACAAATTTGTTCAGTATTCGAATGCCTTTTAAACTAGGTTGCGCATACTAGTACTATACCACATCAACAGACATGTGTATTTCTTTTCTGTGTTGCTTATTGGTGGTGACTGCCTTGTCTCTATTTGATAGGTGGGCGCTCGGTCTCAAAGCTGCAAATGCACATTTAATTACCCACTCGTTTCAGTAGATCGTTTTTATCAACAATTGTTCCATTTTTGATGTTGACTATGGTGTCAACAAAACCTTAAATGCTGGCTTATTAGATCATGATGCGATCTTGTGAGAACGAAAAAATTTTATCAACTTTTGTTATGAGGCTGACTGGGTCAATATGACTCCATTCCTAAGTCCCCGTGAATGTTTTCAGATTATTTTAGTTCATATGTTTAATAGAACCTTGCCTATGAGGAAAATGAAGATAAAGGCCAAACTTAAAAAACCTTCCTCAAATATTTGCTCATTACATTACGTTAGAGAAAATATAGATAATCTCTCTTTTCATTCGTATTTTTATAGATATCGATCAATTTATAGAAGAATGGTTAAGACTGCAAAACACATATATTACGGTGATCATTTACATGGAACTAGAAACATACAAAGGGAGAATTGACAAATTGTAAACGATATTTGTCATAAAAGTTGTTCGGATGGTGACCGGCGGGATGATTTGAAGTTATCGCACGATGATCTAAATTATCATTATTGTAGTATAGCTGCCAAGCTAACTGACAATCTAGATTCCACAAAAAAACAGCTAAAGTATCTCTCTAGTGTTGCTATACGTGATTCTTTTCATTTTCTCCCCACCGATTTCTCGAAACTTGTAAGCGTCATAAAGTCCATTAAAAATAAGAATTCATCAGAGGATGATGACATATCCAGAAAATTACTTTTAAATTTGTCAAATAATGCCCTATAGGCTTTGGTTAGCGCAATTAACTTCTCGTAGACTTCTTGTGTCTTAGCTTCTTTCCTGAGACTAGCCAGGGTTGTTCCCTGGTTACAAGGGTGGTAATATCAATGACTTTTCAAATTATCGTCCTCTTTCCTTCTCATCGACTCTGTTTAAAATTATGGAAACATTACTAAAAAGAGAATTTTCTCTTTCTTAGAACAAAATAACATTCTTCATAAAAATCAGTACGGATTTCTGAACAAAAAGAACACTAAGTTATTTCAAATACTGGAAAATATATAGAGCCTGGGTAATTGAAGGGGTGTTTTTGCAGCGGCTTTTTGTGACATGACGAAGGCATTTATTTGTGCTGATCACGAAATCCTGCTGCTGAAGCTTGAGCTCTGTGGTTTCAAGAGAATTGAACTAGACTGCTTTAGGACCTACTTTGGGGGGAGGGGGCAATAGGTGTGCATGCGGGGCAAGTTTTCAAAGTACTCTGAGATAATCTCGGGTGTCCTGCAAGGGTCCGTGCTAGGGCTAATTATTCTTCTCTTGTATATTAACGAGCTGGTTATGATGAATATAAGAGAAAAATTTTTACTATCTGCAAATGATACCACAATGTTATGCAATGCAAAAAACAATCCGATCTGAAAACCATTGAAACAGAAGATTTCGTTAAAGTACGCGAATGGTGCGATACAAACCTTTCGTCGAACAACATGAGTAAAACTAAGCTTCTCGGTTTTCGGTGAGAAGTGGATCCCATTGCGATGGAGGATAAATATATAGATAGTGAGCAACGATCGTGATTTTTGAGGGTTATAATTGACAGTGTGGTAAGGCTTAAGATTCACATCACTTCTTTTTGGAGACAACTGGTCTCTGCCTGTTATGCTCTCAAAGTTGTGGCTGATTGCTTAGATTGAGTCCCGTCTTATACATGGTATAGCGTTCTGGGACATGTCCGATTCATATATATTCTTCATCTTCTTCTGAATACATTTTTTATTATATACAAGAAAGCTCTTCTTTTTGTCTATGGAGTCGGATTGGGAGACTCGTGAAGATCATTATTTTTAAGCAAAAAATATTGACTGTTACATCTTTATTTATTTTGGAGATTGTATATGTGGTGTTTAAAAACAATCATTCACTTGAATCTCCTGGTAATCAGTACACGACCTGCCAGTAATAAAAAAGCAGGTGTCAGCACTTGCAGTTATATTGTAAAAGGATTACTCTCTGGAAAAGCTTATTATTCATTGTAAGTCCAATTTCTGTAGTTTTTATTTGAATTCTTGTAGCATAGTTAGAAGTTCATTAGACTGATAAGCATGAAGATGGTTCAGAAATTCAGAGTCGATTCAAAATTTAGGGATTTTGGAATGTCTGTGTAATCATCCTTTACAAAATGGTGCTTCTTTGTCTAACTTCGCTTTGAATTAGTAATTTGTGTATTCTTAAATCTCTCTAAAGCTTATTATTCATTGTAAGTCCAATTTCTATAGTTTTTATTTGAATTCTTGTAGCATAGTTAGAAGTTCATTCGACTGATAAGCATGAAGATGGTTCAGAAATTCAGAGTCGATTCAAAATTTACGGATTTTGGAATGTCTGTGTAATCATCCTTTACAAAATGGTGCTTCTTTGTCTAACTTCGCTTTGAATTAGTACTTTGTGTATTCTTAAATCCTCTAATGTTTACGATGAGTGATGCATGTTTATAAATGTTCTCAAGAAAGTTTTTATATTTTTAGTCGGCTACGACATTATTCATGATACTAAGAACTGACCATAACGCTGTGCTCTAGTCTATATTGAATGTTTTTATTGTGTCGCAAACCTTCCAAATCAATCCTGTTCCTGTAGCTGAGAGTTGTCCAGTTTATTTATCAAGGCATATATTGTTATAATTTTCATCATTAGTTTATGGAGATGGGGTTGGAGGCTGATGGGTCGATAACTGTCATTTTTCGCGTTTAGCCAAGATTTTGTATTTTTCCATTTGCCAGACGTTTGTTGGGTAAGTCTTAAGGTTATTAATATATTAGTTTCAGCTAACTCTGTGATTTCGCACGTAATTCTATCCTCACCAAAAGCCCTACCGGTTTTAATTTGGGACAGTCGAGCTCTATTATTTTCTATATATATTTTCCGTAGTTCTTCGAATCCAACATTTATAACAGGATTACGGGACATGTAGAAACAGCTGTAGAAATCCTGGAAAATTTTGATTATGACCAATCTGTCTTAATGTTTCCGATTTGATGTTTTAGTTGGTGTAATTTAGGTTAGTCCAATTATGTTCACTGATTTAAGAACCTTCATATTTTTGTTGTTTCTAATTTTCGTTATCATCATTTTTGTATTGTGTGGTCGTCTTTTTTTTATAATCTTATTCCGTTCTTTGATTCTTTTCACCATCTTTCCCCTTCTTTCCATTAGTTTGTAATTTCTATTCATCATATTTAAAGCTTCTTAATTGCATAGTCGTTTGTTTAGTTTACCTTAAAATTTTGTTGGTTCTGTGTTATTATGTGTACAGTAGTGATGTTCTTTGAATAGTTTTCTTTATTTCATTTTAGTTATTATTTGAACCGTAACCCTCAACAGTCTGTAATCACTCACAGTGCCGAAATGATTTAAAACACATAGATCTTTTATAATACGTTTTTGATTTTATTTTATGTATTTTTTATATAAAGTATCATTTTATTAAGTCTTTGGCTAGACGGAAATGTGCATCTTAGCTAATACATACAAATCTAAGTAAGATTGCTAATAAACTATATAAACCACATTATTAATCCGCAGTAAGCACCAATAAGAAAGTATACATGCCGTTAATAAAAAAGTTTCATTGCTTTGTAAATTAAATTAAGAACAAAAAATGGACCTCAAGTTTTCAGGAGTTATTTACATAAAAGCCGCTCAGTTTCGATTTAGATATTTTAATAAAGATCTAGCTAATTATTACAAAGCCCTGTATGTATATTTAATTAATTTAAATTTCATTAGGACTATCTTAAAACCCACACTTCCATTATAAACAAGGATATTGTTTACGGGACAACGTCCCTGTTAATTATTTATTATTTCCTTTTTCAGCCGTATACTGATAGGAATAAAAATGATCTCTCTCTTTCTCTCGCAATATTAAATCACCAAAAAAAATTTTTAATAATGAATTGTTTTTGTCTGTTTGAGTCATCATTGATTTAATTCAAATTTTCCATCAAATTTTTTAGCTTTTTATTATTGCCGGGAAAAACGTTCCCTATTATGTTAGGGTAATTCGCTTTTTTTGTTAAAATTGCGATAGCTTAAAAAAAGCTGCATGTAATGTTGTGATTGACAGGTTTTTACTGAAACGATATTAGTATTATGCTTTAAAAGGCTAAACTGTGTCATTATTCGAACAAAATTGAAGCATTGGCAATAGGCATATTGGTAATAGACATTTTGTTAGAGTTTAAAGGACAGTTTTTATGACTACGTTTTAAAGTTAGATTAAAACAATTTATGGATTTTTAGTTTAACGTCATTTTTGGTTAAAAAAAGCATATTAGTACGAGTAAAATTTTAATATCCGTCTAGTTTAACTTTACCGTCCATAAGGATTTAGTTGAGAATATCCATTATGTCTATTATATCAAAAAATTGTCGTAGTCATTACATCCCAATTCATGTGAATTGCAAACGTGCAAATTCTGATTTTTTCACCAGAAATCACATGTCTCATTCCATCGCATCAGTTTTGATCAGACAGTAGTGTATTGTGAATGTTGATAGTTATGTTTTTTCACATATTGAGTACAAAGCGATTAACAGATAAACATTACCATCAATACTGAATTAAATCAATATTAAGCTAAAAAAGTATATTTGACGTATTTTCCTGTTTAGACTTTAATCTGTAAAATGGCGATAGAAGGTTTTATCATTAAATGTACCTTTTAATGCCACACAGGACATACATTTCACTCACACTAATTAACTCTTCTTAATATTCGTCCGACTGATGAAAACAACCCCTGCATCTCCAAAAAAATATAGATAACTGATGAAAATTAAGCTGTCACTGTAGTGTGCTCATCGCCATGTGTGGTGGAACCATTTTAGCTACAGTGAAAGTTTCATTTATTTATTCTGATAATAACCCTGATACAGGACAAATTAACGGCCTAAAATCAGAAATGTGCAGTGTAATTTTAATCATTGTGAAGTTTTGGACTATCATTAAAACCTGTTTTTTGCTTTTCCTGGACTGTTCAAATAGAACAGTGTAGCGAAGTATTTAGTGTTTAACAAAGCTGAAATATTGCAACTGTTCATTTTATTTACATATATTATTTAATTTTAATTTATTTTAATAAAAGTTTCAAATATTTCTTAATTGGTAAGTATATTTTTTTTTATATTTAGTTGCATAAAACTATGATTTGCAGAATCCTCTGTATTAATGTTTCTATACTATATATATATATATATATATATATATATATATATATATATATATATATATATATAAATAAATAGATAAGTTTTTGTCCGTGTAATTTAAAATAAAATAGAATCAAATATTGGCGAAGCGGACGTGAAAATTTGTCAATCTACATGATTCTCGTGTTAAAAAGTGCGGAGCACTCCAAAATATGGAAAAACTCCGGGTCCGACAGATGGCGACAGCGCTGTTTCGTCCTAATATGGGACTCGTCAGGCCACCGCATTCGGTACAAACCATCATCTCGCCTTTGCATCCTATAAAGCTGAGTTTAAAATCAAGAAACAGCAAAAAGACGACAAAGGCGAAATCTCGATGGTCCACTTGATAACACAAGAACCACACAGATTAACAAAGTTTGTAAATAACCGCCATATAGTGGCGCGACGGTGAATTAAAACAGAAATATGTAAAATCGAGTACACGAAACGCGCTGCCCAAAGGATAAGGGTCGCATTTTTTGTCTTGTTTGGTGTTTTTGGATTTAAATTCAGCTTTATAGGATGCAAAGGCGAGATGATGGTTTGTACCGAATGCAGTGGCCTGACGAGTCCCATATTAGGACGAAACAGCGCTGTCACCATCTGTCGGACCCGGAGTTTTTCCATATTTTGGAGTGCTCCGCACTTTTTAACACGAGAATCATGTGGATTGACAAATTTTCACGTCCGCTTCGCCAATATTTGATTCTATTTTATTTTAAATTACACGGACAAAAACTTATCTATTTATTTATTTACTTGTTTGGCTTTGAAACACGTTAAACGATGCTTTCATGGTGGGATCGTTTGGTGCGACACGTGGCTTTGGCTGCTAAAATGAGCAGTAGGCTTGGTTGCCAGTATCGAAAAATGCGACCCCTATGCTTTGGGCAGCGCGTTTCGTGTACTCGATTTTACATATTTCTGTATTAATTCACCGTCGCGCCACCATATGGCGGTTATTTACAAACTTTGTTAATCTGTGTGGTTCTTGTGTTATTAAGTGGGCCATCGAGATTTCGCCTTTGTCGTCTTGTTTGCTGTTTCTTGATTTTAAACTCAGCTTTATAGGATGCAAAGGCGAGATGATGGTTTGTACCGAATGCGGTGGAGGAAAGCGCTGTCGCCATCTGTCGGACCCGGAGTTATTCCATACTTTGGAGTGCTCCGCACTTTTTAATACGAGAATCATGTAGATTGACAAATTTTCACGTCCGCTTCGCCAATATTTTATTCTATTTTATTATATATATATATATATATATATATATATATATATATATATATATATATATATATATATATATATATACTTCAGTATTTTATACTTGGGTACTCCAAGATATTTTGTAAATAGGTTGTTAATTTTTAAATATTTTTAAATTTCTAATTGTAAGGTGGAAAAATAACTAATACTTGATTACTCCGTTTGCAACTATTTAAATTTTGAACTGAAACTATGAAGTAAAAATATTTTTCTGTAAACAAACTCAAATATAAATAAATTTATTATGTTTGTTTGAAGGTTACAGACAATGTTGAAGATTGATTAAATGCGGTTGTCGGACTTTATTTTTGTCTATTTTTACGACGTTGTATCTCTAATTTTTACGAGGTTTTATCTCTAATCGTTATCAAGTATAAACTGATTGTTTTGTCTTCAGGCTATGAGCTTATACAGGGACTGTGCTCATTGAAGCGCAAAGTTTCGCTTCACTGTACACACCTCAATGATCTAATGTTAAAAAAAATCACAACACTAGGTTTACTGAAAATTCCATTACTATTTTTAATGTATTTTATGTATTTCTATAGATTTTCTTTTTTTCATGTTGGATTCCATATTTATTGCCGCAGCTTCAGACAATTTTATATGGTGTTGTTTATCCCAGACGTGTTCTGCAATACCTGATCTCGACGTTTCCCCACTTTTTGTGTATGAGTTTTATGTTCCTTAATTCTAACTTTTAGTGGTAGTTTGGTTTCTCCAATATATATTTCACCACAGTCATATGGAACTTTATAAACACATTCTTTCTTATTGGTAGTTGTTTGTTTTGTTTTTGTTAAATGAGCTCTAATTGTGTTTCCTGATTTAAAGACTATTTTTATATTATAACTGCTAGCAATTCATCTTATTTTCTCCTAGGTTTCCTTAATTAACGAAATTGTGAAGAAGGAATGTGTTCTTTCCTGTCCAGTATTCGTTATTCTAAAATTATTTATAACACCGTCAATTAATTTTAAAAGATAACCATTCTACTGTAAATCAGATTTAATGTTTACTATTTCTTTTTTAAATGAATCGGCATTATTGCATGTAGATATAGCACGGTTATAGAGGTTGCGTATAATTCACCGTTTTGTTACAAAAGAATAATTAGAACTATGGTTAAGATATTGTCCAGTATGTGTTGTTTTCCTAGTTTCGTTTGAACGGTGAATGACATCTAGAACTAGACCTAGGGCAATTGATCATTTATCTCTTTCCATGGCAAACTTAATTGTAGGTCAAATGGTGTTCAGTCGGTTCAAGAAATCATTATATTCTTGATCATTTTCTTTACATACGATAAAGGTATTATCGACATATCTCAATTAGACTTTTGGTTTCACTGTAGCTGTTTCTATGGCATGAGTTTCGAATCATTCCATATATATATATATATATATATATATATATATATATATATATATATATATATATATATATATATATATATATGTATATATATACATATATATATATATATATATATATATATATATATATATATATATATATATATATATATATATATATATATATATATATATATATATACGTTGGCGACGACTGGAGAGAGTGAAGAACCCGTTAGAAGCCCGTGGTTATGAGAGTAGAACTTATCCTTTACTACATAGGCAACACTCCAAAAGGTCCATCACCTCGTCCAGTGGTAACGTGGTTCGATCTGATCTACTTTTAGATAACACACTTTTATTACCCTAATGTCTTATTAAATTGAATTATGAGTAATTTTTCAATATACTTAAGTAATATTAAATGTTTTAAATGAAAATTAATTTTTTATTTCAAAATTTAAGTAAAAGGCCTGTAACTTTTTTCGGTAAAACGGTTAAAATAAACATAAGAGAAAAATTGAAATCAGCTAAATACTTACTTAATCTCAATTAGACGGGTGGTAACTAAGCACATTTATAGCGGCTACAGGTGGTGACAGTGAAAATAAGTTGGTTTACAGATGTGGAGACTTTGGCAAAATTGTGGTGACGATTTTAAAGACAAAGGTTTAAAAATTTTCAAAATTAAGGTTATTCAAATGACTGTATTCCTAGCATAAAAAGAGAATTAACATACTAGACATAAAGGCTTTAAAAAGAAGCAGTTTCAGTCTGGAAATTTATGAGAAAATGCGTGTATATGAATGATGTTTCTAATTTTATTCGATTTATATGCAACACGTAATCCTTAGGCTGTTAAACAAAATTTAAACCCCTTTTAAACACATAATAATTTTCAACATTCTTTTTTTATGTTTGTAGATTATTCTGCAAAAAAGACATTTTGCGTGGTGTTATATTAATTTTACGTTAGATTTTACATAATATATCTTAATCATAAGAGATTTGATACATCAGCATGAAATATCTAAAAAATTGTTTAGGCTAGATTCTTAAGAATAAACGCAAATACTTTGAATTCTCTCTTCAACTATTCTGTATGTTTTCTTTAATACATAATGCAGGAGCACTCGAAAGTTTTATTTCAAAATGGTTTTACTTATCACAGCTCCCTTTTTTCAGTCATTCGCAAACTCACTTTGATAAAATATGGAAATTGTATCACTTTTGATTCTATCAGTGATTGTTTTATTCCCTCGAGAAAAAATAATTTTGCTTCAGGTTCAAATGGCTAAAAGAGACCGGCGACCAGAAGAGAACATTACTGGTTTTGTGGTAGAAACTAATAAGGTTGATTTTTAGATAACTAATATAAGTCGAAGCAGTGATTACAAAATTTCGAAAATAATAGAAAAACATGGTTCACTAGTGATCTGAAACTAATATAAGTTGCTATTTTCACATGAACATAATTCTTAAAGCGTGTTTAAACTTTTCTCCATTGCTCGTGTAAATGCTTTAAAAGAAGAAATAATGGCACTTTAGGTTAAGTTAGAATAAGTCAGATCTGATTAGATCAGATAATTAAAAAAAAAAAATCAAAATTTCAGTAAGATATAAAGAAATCTTTTTGCCGTATTTAAATAGTTTGTTATATATATAAATTCTCCTTTCAGGCAGAGAATATGAAAAATATACAAACAGTTTATTTTCTGGAAATATCGCTGTGGTCCTCTCTCCATATGCGTTTCGATCACCTCATGATCTCGTCAGTGGAGCTGTATCAGACCGAGAGCAACATTAGCAGGAAACAACTGATATAAGAAATATAAAGTTCAAGGTACGTCGGCAGGATATAGTACCTGCCATCTACCGACCTCGATGTCAGACTGAAAAATATCGCCAGTCGAACGATATCTATGAACCATTGGAGTAATGTGAAATTAAAAAAAAAATCAAAATTTCAGTGAAATATAAAGAAATCTTTCTGCCGTATTTAAATAGTTTGTTATATATGTAAATTCTCCTTTCAGGCAGAGAATATGAAAAATATATATACAAACAGTTTACTTCCTGGAAATATCGCTCTGCTCCTCTCTCCATATGCGTTTCGATCACCTCATGATCTCGTCAGTGGAGCAGTATCGGATCGAGAGCAACATTAGCAGGAAAAAACTGATATAAGAAATATAAAGTTCAAGGTACGTCGGCAGGATATTGCACCTGCAATCTACCGACCTCGATGTCAGACTGAAAAATATCGCTAGTCGAACGACATCTATGAACCATTGGAGTAATGTGAAATTAAAAAAAAAAATCAAAATTTCAGTGAGATATAAAGAAATCTTTCTGCCGTATTTAAATAGTTTGTTATATATGTAAATTCTCCTTTCAGGCAGAGAATATGAAAAATATATATAAAAACAGTTTTTTTTTTTAAATTTCACATTACTCCAATGGTTGATAGATGTCGTTCAACTGGCGATATTTTTCAGTCTGACATCGAGGTCGGTAGATGGCATGTGCAATATCCTGCCGACGTACCTTGAAATTTATATTTCTTATATCAGTTGTTTCCTGCTAATATTGCTCTCGGTCCGATACAGCTCCACTGACGAGATCATGAGGTGATCAAAACGCATATGGAGAGAGGACCATAGCGATATGTACAGGAAATAAACTGTTTGTATATATATTTTTGATATTCTCTGCCTGAAAGGAGAATTTACATATATAAAAAACTAGATCAGATCATGTTATTACAAATTAGGTCAGATTAAAGATTATTGAAAATTTGCAACTCTATAGTTTTCTCCCAACAGATTCAACTGCTTGATGTATCAAATATATTTCTTTAATATCTTTTAGCACTACAGTGTCAAATAATGAGAACCTAATTTTAAATTTGCAAAATACGGAATATACGTAGAGTAAAATAAACCTTGTAATCATGTCCAGCGCACAGTTTTATGCTTATGCCCAAGTCAAGTCTGCTTGATCGATATATATCAAGGAATGATTCCAGTCTAGAAAATTTAGTTGTTCTCTCTTTTTTTATGAGAAAGCATGCAGATTTATTATTTTCTGGGCTAGTCTCCTGGTATCCAGATTTATGTTACCTTGGTACATATAACCAGTCTTTTCAGTATTCTTTCACAGAAAAAGTAACAGAAAAAATATATCTTCGGTAAATTATTAAAATTAAAAACCAAATATTAAAATTTATTAAATATATTCTATAACATTACTTCACTGTTATTAGAGCGTTATTAAGATTAGAAAAGAGAACATTTTTTATTTTCGAACGAGATGAAGATTGAAAAAGTTGTGAATTTGTAAAAGAATTATCCTGGAGACTTTTACCTATTCTTCTTCTGATGTGCAATTAAAAAAGATAATTTTCTGTCAGTTATTATTATTAACCCTGTAGGCTAATTGTTACTCACAAAAATTAAAAGAAAGCGGAAACACTGATCACTTAATTTAGAGAGAGAAAATTTGCTCTTATTATTCCTGTTAAAAGGTATCTTTATTGATTTTTCTAAATTTAAAAATTTAATAATTTCGTATTTTTGTGTATTATTAATTATTAAACCTATTTTGGTATAGTGACCTACATAAAATTTATTTTAAAACATTTTCGATCTTAATAAATCTCTTGCCTTATATTTAATATCTGAATTTAAAAAATTAACTGAAAAGATTTATATATCCTAGGTATTTACGAGTTATATAAAAGTAAATACGATTCCCGTAAAATTTGATAAATTATAGTAATAAATGCTATTCAGGAGCCAAAATTACCTTCAAAACTTCTCAGCAGAGCAAATTAACTACAATCAACCAATCGTGTAAGTCAGTTTGGAGCCTTTATATACTATTATATCTACACAACAGCAAAAACAGTTGCATTTTAGAAAATAGTAAAAATAATAAAATATAATTTGGTGATGAATTCTAGAAATTCTTTTATAATCGTACCTTCACACGCTAACATCGATCTCTGAGAAAAGTTTCGATTAAGTTTAGATGATTCCTCGAGATTCTAATTTTAGAAGATTTCCTAAGTAATGAAAGGTGATGAACGCTATGAAAAGCCCTAGACACATCGGCAGAGACTGAGTCAACTTGATGTCCTTGTTCAACGCACGTGGTTATTAAATTCTGATAAATTGTATACCTTAGTGGAACATTCCTGATAACCCATGATATTCATAAATATATATGAACTTTAGGGATGAAAGATAAAATTGAAATCTCGGATTTGTACAATAGATAGGGGATGGGAAATTTTCCATGTTGGGAAATAACCGGAGCCTAAAAAAGTTTTCACAATTATAGTAGAAATACTATCAGGTTTAATCTTTTAGGATATATGAAGCTGTTTTCATTTATTTGATATTTCCTTAGTACAGAAATTGTGCTTAGAATTAACTTTGGTAAAACCAACTCTATCGAATATGCTGATTGAAAATGTAATGTGCAGGTTTGAGATATGTCCTCGGGTCGATTTATTTAATATTTTACCATTGCATTTATTTCGTTTGCGCAGGTAGATTTGAGTAACTCTTTAGGTTTGATAAATAACCAATAAAGATTATTATTCTACGCTATTCTAAAAAAGTGAATAATTAATGAAACAAAATTTACTGTGTTAGACTTATCACTTTAATTATTAAATTGGCGTGATCGCGGTTTCGTAACACTTTTACATTCTCAAACGCAATGCCATAAAAACTACGGATTACATTATTTTAAAGGGCTTTTTTAGTTCGCACATTTTTTATTACTTCTGTCGAGGTAGTAGAAGCAGAACATCGAACAACGGAGAATTTCGTAGATCCTTTTGATTACTAAGAAGATAAATTGCACTTAAAAATTTCTATGACCTCTAAGACAATAAGTTTTTATTTTTGGGTACGATATGCCAAATTTGAATATTGTTAACATATTAGAAATTGTTGGTTATATCTATGAAATAGTTAGCAAAATTTTCGTTATGTCTTTTTAATACAAATGCCGTTTTGTATTCTTTGAATTTTGCATGGAAATTTCTCCCCGTTTGTCCGACGTAACAACTATTGTAATCTGAATAATTTAGTCTATAAACTCCTTGCTTTGGCATTAAACATGTGTGATAGTTTTTGTGACTTACTGTTTTAAGACATTAACTATTTTATCTGCAATAGGTCTTTCCAAGACCCTTAGGTCAAGTCTGTATACTAAAACTTAATAGGGAATATAGGTATAACAGTCAAATTTTTGCAGCTGATACAAAAAAGAGAATAAACGTTTAAAATATTTCCAGCTATGCATTAAACAAAATAAGTTTTTGCAAGCAACCTAAATACTCGTGATAAATCGGTTTACATTTTATTTCACTCGGAGATAAAATTCGCGAACAGTGACATTACTAATTGGTGCACTTGCTCGGAAAATATAACCTGCTAGTAATTTGATTTAAAAGCAACATCCTGCATTCTGAATTCATGATAAAATAGACATATTTTGTAATGAAAATCGTTAGTTTAATTTCAATTGTTTTTGAAATATGACTGGTGAATTTTTCTATTTCTTTTAATAAAACTTAACTTTTCCTATAAATTCTTGATTAAGATTTTCAATTTAGGTAATATTGCCATTGCTATAGGATTCTTCAGTATGCTTATAAACGTTTTGTAACATACCTGTTTTTAAACCAGCTTCTTCACTGGTATATATTTCACAAGCATTATACATTTACACCATAATAAAATTAAATTTTTATTCATAATTATATATTTTTCTTGGTTTACTTCGGATACTTATACACGTATGATCCCATATTTTGAAAATTAAAAACTTATATTCATGTTTTAAGTAATATTTTTTTATATATTAACTAATCAATCCACAGAAACATACTGTGGAAAATACGATAATATTTACCTATTACCCATGAGAACTGTGAAAATTAGTTCTAAAAATTAGTTCAACTACAATTTGTAATTATTAGTATTAAGTAGTTCAGAAGCAAATAACGACTATGTACTTTTAAAGAAACATATTTCAATTATCAACTACTAACCTAAATTAAATAATTCCATTACCAATGAAAACCATGGTAACAGGTAAGTGAATTTTTATCATCTTGCAAAAAATTCCGTTGAATTGACATACTTAAATATACTATTAAGATTTACCTTTCAAACCTGATCTAGTTACTATAAAATTAAACCGCCTAATTGGTCAGGCTTATTTTGCCTATGATATTATAATCCGTATTATGTACATCAACAAATAAACCTTTGACTAAAATGCAATGACTTGCATTGTGTTTATTTTTATTTTTACGACGTTTCGATTAGATTGTATCTCTAATCGTTATCAAGTATAAATTGAATCTTTTGTCTTAAGACCACGAGCTTATATAGGGACTGTATCCATTGAAGTGCAACGTTTCGCTTCACTGTACACACCTCAATGATTTGATGTTACACAGTAGTGGTTGCCAAAGATTAGGTATCTCAACACTCGGTTTACTAAAAATTCCATTATTGTTTTTAATGTATGCTGCTTCTATAAATTTTCTTTTTTTCATATTGGGTTCCGTATATATTGCCGCAGCCTCAGATCATTTTATATGGTGTTGTTTATCCCAGGAGTGTTGTGTAATACCTGATCTCGACGTTTCCCCTTTTTGTGTATGAGTTTTATGTTCCTTAATTCTAACTTCTAGCGGTCGTTTGGTTTTTCCAATATACATTTCACCACACTCACATGGAACTTTGTAAACACATTCTTTTTTATCGGTAGTTTTAGATTTTGTTTTTGTTAAATGAGTTCTAAGGGTATTTCCTGATTTAAAGGCTGTTTTTATATTATAACTACTGGCAATTCGTCTTATTTTCTCCGAAGTTCCCTTAATGTACGGAATTGTGAAGAAGGAATGTGTTTCTTGCTGTCCAGTGTTCGTTGTTCTAAAATTATTTATAACATCGTCAATTAGTTTTAAAGGATAACCATTCTGTTTTAGATCGGATTTAATATTTGCTACCTCTTTTTCCAATGATTCGGCATTATTGCATATAGAATATAGCGCGATTATAGAGGTTGCGTATAATTCCTCGTTTTTTACAACAGAATGATTAGAACTATTATTAAGATATTGTCCAGTATATGTTGGCTTCCTGTATACTGAAGTTTTAATAGTTTCGTTTGAACGGTTCACCATGACATCTAGGAAGGGCAATTGATCATTTACCTCTTTTTCCATGGTAAACTTAATTGTAGGTCGAATGGTATTCAGATGTTTCAGGAAATCATTAAGTACTTGATCATTGCCTTTCCATACGATGAAAGTATCATCGACATATCTCAACCAGACTTTCGGTTTTACTGTTGCCGTTTCTATGGCATGAGTTTCGAACCATTCCATGTATATATATATTGGCGACGAGTGAAGAGAGTGAAGAACCCATCGATCTTCTCAAATATTTGTCCTGCTCTGTGTTCTCCAAGACTTGAGAAACTAATTCATATATAAAATTTTGTAATTTTATCTCGAGAAATCTGAAGCCATGACACCGGTCCGAAGTCGGTATTTTGTTAATTAAATTGTATTGGTATATAGGTCGCAAACTGTTACCACGGTGATGCTGAACTAAACTCGACTAAATATGCTAAAAACTAATCGAACAATTACATTGATAAACAGTTTTAATTGCAATTATTTTTGAAAAATTTGTGCTAATAAAAGTAATGTGGTTCAATTACTAACCACCAATTACAATTATTTTAGTGCAGTTATCGGAAAATCAATTTACAATCAACTTTTCGTAACAGTAATTTACAATACGAGAGCAGACTTTTCGAAAATTCAGAGACTGGCCTGTGCGTGTATAACTGGGGCTATAAAAACCTGACCAACCGTCGCCATGGAAGTACTCCTAAACCTTACACCTTGACAGACACTTGTGGAGAGTATGACGAAGAAGACAATATAAAGAATGATGAAAAATAAAGTCGCCAAAGCGAATGGGATAGAAATGCTATTTCAAAATTTAACGAAAATTTCATTAAATGGTATTACAGATGGCTCCAAAACAATAGAGAGAATTGAACTAGGTTTGTATATACTCAGAACCAGACACCATGGAAGCTAGAATACATCACCAAGCATCTTCCAGGTGGAAATATACGCCATCAGGACACATCCGAGTAAAGGAAAATGGAATAATAGACAAGCTCGCCAGAAAAGGGGCCCCATTTCTGGGGCCCGAATCATTCTGTAGAATCCGTAACAGGATAATGCTGGAAAAACTGAAAAGAAAGGAAGAGATTTAATTACCGGACGGATCTGCAAGAAATGAGACAAGCGAAGATACTTCTTGGGAATTAAGACCAGAAGAGAGTCAAGGAATCTCTCCAAGCAAAAACTATTTTAGAGATCTGGAAATTTTGACAGGGCATTGCCACCTGAAGGAACATCTCAAAAAACTTGGATTGGCAGAGAAAGAAGAGTGCAGATTGTGCGAGAGGGAAGATGAAATCTCTATTAACAATATCTTTCAGAATGCAGTGCTTTAGAAAAATTTAGAATGCGATGCTTTGGAGCACACCAAACTGAAGAAGGAGAGAACCCACTTTAAAGTCATTCAACAACCTAAGATTTCTGAGAATTGGAGGTCCTGCTCTAGACGAGAAGATATCCCTAATAACTTGACACCAGAAGGGGAATACAATAGATCTATTAGATCACAGTGCATCGATCTCCATTTCTACATACATTACAACAATAACTCAATTAAACTAATTCAATTACTAACAAGCAATTATATTCATTTTCCTAAATACTTTAATGAAATTATCAACAGCTCTACGCATGAAGATGAAAGTTGAAGAAACGATTTGACGGAAAATACCTTAAATAATCCGAAAGAGTAATAAGTTCGCAGTCAACATAGGAAAATAAGCTTAATGAGTCAATGATTGAATATATTTTTAAAGATAACCCATAACCGCATATATGTAAATGTGAAAAATATCCGAACAAGATCCAGTTTGCTTTTTATTATGGCAGTAGCAGTTGAGAAGCACTGTTTAAAATCAGTGGCTTTGTCCAGAGATGTCGTAATATGTTTGTGAATATGTATTTTTGTTAAATGGAATGGAATTACTGGAACTAAATGGCTAAGGTAAGGGTCGATGATACCAAGTCACACCAAATTATCATAAAACTTGGAGCGAGACAAGAGTGTGTGTGTTCTCAGAAATCATTTTTAGGAAAGCGTTGTTAGGACATTATTGTTAATGGTGAGGTGATAGAGAACTTGAGATATGCAGATGACACCGTTCTCTTAGCTACAAGATTAGATGATTTACAGAACAGTATTACTGATGCCTGTCTGGAGGCAGGATTAGAAATCAAGATCAAGAAAAGAAAAGTAATGATTATCAGCAAACAGCCTGTTATCTTAATAATATAAAAATAGAAGGCGTCTGCTTGGAGCAAGTAAAGACCTATAGATGCTTGGGGTGCTAATTGAACAGCCACTGGAATAACAAAAACGAAGTGAAATCGGAAATAGAACGAGTACGTGGTGGTTTTAGAAAAAGGTGTAAAATATTGTTTAGCACAGACCTGACTCTATCCTTGAGAATGCATATTTGCTCTTGCTGTATGGCAAAGAAACATGGATACTTAATAAAAGCGAAATGGAAAGCTTAAAAGTCGTTGACATGTGGGGTTACAGGAAAATACTTAACATATCGTGGGTTGACAAGATCCGCAACACCGAAGTAGTGAAAAAGCTCCAAAATGATGAAGAGATTCTTAACACTATAAAAAATAAGAATACTTTAATACTTGGAACATCTCATGGGGCAAAGTAAATACTAATTATTGAAGAACATCATGCAAGGCAAAATAGCATGAAAACGTATGGCAACCGAAGGACATCAGGGCTAAAACACTTATGTGATTGGAACAGCGTCAAACCCTATATACTTTTTCGAAGGACAGCGAGTAGAGTCGTCATTGCATTAATAGTTGCCAACATACTACGACGATAGGTCACATGAAGAAGGAAAAGAAGACCAATAAGCATTTAAGGCGAGTAAAATACTATCCGTTTTTGACAACTAATAGGGTCTTGCAAATATAGATTTGAGATTCAGTTTCGAATTTATTTTTACATTTATCAAACAAGATTATTTTCTAATTTTGAAATTTAAAGTGGCAAAACGGAAGTTTCAAAATACATGTCTTACTTCAAGCAATAAATTAGAAAAAGTAAAATATATCCTTAATTGTGAAAAACTCGTTAATTTTAAATGAAACAATTTACAGCAAAGATGTTCTTTTACTGTATTATTAAGTCATACAATATACATCTTTTATAGATAATATGGAGCTGTACCATATTTTATCTTTAACTGTCCGTTAAAAAAGTTGAAACAATAATGAAGTGAAAAACAACAGGCAAACAGCGAACATAATAACGCAAAAAAAGACCTCCAATGAAACTTTGAAGTAATGGAGCATCATCAATCACGCGGAATGCTGCTTTTAAATCAGATTATTTGTGTGCTATATTTTCCGCGCAAGTGTTCCAATTGATAATGTCATTGTTAGCGAATTTTACTCCCAAGTGGAATAAAATGCAGACTGATTTATCATGAATATGTAGGTTGTTAGGGGAAAAATATTTTATTATATGTGTATAGTCCGAAATGTTTTTAAACAGGAGATATACCGCTATTTATCTTTTTTATTTGTATGCAAATTACAAAGTTGGACCTTGATCCGTCGCCGTTGGCACTAAAGTTTAAATGTTTAGCATACTCTTATTCTATCTATCTTAAAATCACTCACATACGTTACTTTCGTAACAAACAATGGGATCTATGTGTAACCATAGAATTTAAGAATCGAAAAATTACTCTCTAATTTTTACCTTTGTATACAGGGTGTCCGGGAAAATGTGAGAAATCTCCCGGATATGAAGGAAACACGTGGAAGGAATAATACAAGTTCATATACACTTTTTTCGTATAGGCCTCCTCTTCAGACATATGGGCTCCCAAAGAGCTGAAATGAAATCAAGTGTTTTCCACATAATTATTGAATCCCCAGATTTATTTCAATTTCTTTTTTAATATGAGGTATACCAGATAAAACCCTTCAAGTTACTATCCAGCTACAGCGACGGACTAGCTATGACACTCATGGCCCCATTTTTTTTACGCTCTGTACGATAAGAATTTTGGACAACGTTTTTTACAGACCTTGAAGTATTGACTAAAAATTAAGTACTCATTCATGTCGCTAATCCTAACTGTTTTCGAAAAAACGTCACTTTGTTTACATCATGTATTTGGCACATTTTGATAAAATATACAGCTTTGTGCCTATCAAATGTTCAACCTTCAACCTTATGATAAAAAAAATTGGATCCAAAATTAGAGTTTACTTCTTTAGTTAAAAACGATTAATTCTGTGAATTGCAGTTCGACCTAGGTTCGCAAAATCTGGCACCAACATCAAAGTATCATCAATACGATAGAAATAAATATCCTGCATTTTAGAACTTTTCAACTTTCATATCGCTGATAGATTGATTTTTTATTTGGATATTAATTTACTGATTTATGGATTTTGTGTTGAAATTATTTGTGAAATAATTCGAATTATGAAATGCACGTTTCGTGAGTATGCAGATATGCATCTGATGTATGGTCTTGCATCTTGCAATGCTTTGGAAGCCAGAAGGATATATTACGACAGATATTCTAATCATACTCTTCCAGATCAGAAAACATTTCAACAAGTTGGCCAACGTCTACGGGAGAATGGTAGGCGATTCCATTTTAATTTAATTACCAACGTCTAAGGTAATATTATCAGATTTCTTCTTAATTTTAGGAAATTTTTGGAAAAGAACTGTTAATACTGGTCTGGGAAGAACAGCACGTACGTCGCAATTAGAGGAAAATATTTTAAATGCTGTAGTTGATACTCCTTCAATAAGCACTAGAAAATCATCAGCTCAGTTTAATACGTCGAAAACAATAGTACATTAAGTTCTTCAAGAACAACGTTATATCCGTATCATTTGAAAAAAGTGCTCGAACTGATTCTTGAAGATCTTCCCGGTAGAATGCAGTGTGCAAACTGGCTTTTGGATCAGCAACGAAATAATGTACACTTCATTAGCATTATTCTCTTCACGCAAGAAGCAGAGTTTATCAAGAATGGTATCATAAATTTACACAACTCGCAAGTATGGGCTGATGAAAATCCTCATGCAACTATTGTTTCTCATCATCAACATCAGTTCCAATCAATTAATGTTTGGACATGAATCATTGGCTACTTTTTAATTGGATCATTCATTTTTCCGGAATCACTGAATGGAGAACTTTATTTGGAGTTCCTTCAGAACGCTTTTCAAGATTTAATAGAGAACTTACCACATGAAACCCGCCGAAACATGTATTACATACACGATGAGGCATCATCTCATTTCAGCGTTACTGAGCGAGAGTATCTGAATAACGTTTACCTGTGGAGACACCTTAAAACCTTGGTGTATTTCATTTCGGTCGATAATAGGGAGGAACTTCTACGAAGAATCAGGTTTCATTGTGATAAAATAAGGTACAATGCTGAGTTAATGTGGCGGGAACAGCAGTCTTCAATTCGTGGTGCCCGCAAGTGTATCAGACTTCACGGAACCCATGTTAAACCCTCTTACGAACTTTTTAACTAAGCAGTTATTTTAACTTTTGAAACTATGGTAAATGGGGAAAAATCCTCTTTATCATATTCAACCCGACAGAAGTTAGGGGACTAACACTGTAAATAAAATGACGTTTTTTCTAAAACGGCTAGGAAAAGCGACATGAATGACGAGTACTTAATTTTTAGTCAATAGTTAAGGCTATGGAAAAAACATTGTCCAAAGTTCTTATCATACAGGGTGTAAAAAAATGGGATTATGAGTGTTACAGCTAGTCCGTTCTTGTAGCTGTGAGTAATTGACAACACTTTCTTGGATAGGAAACTGAAGGTTCTTACCTGGTATACATCGTATTAAAAAAATTGAAACATACACGGTGGTTTAATAATTATGTAGAAAAAACTTGATTCCATTGCAGCTCTTTGGGAGCCCATACCTCCGAGGAGAAGGCCTATTCAAAAAAAGTTTATAGGAACTTGTAGTATTCCTTTCACATTTTTTTAATATTCGAGAGATATCTCACATTTTCGTGGATACCCTGTATAGTATGCACTGCATATTCCAAAATAATTCTTGAAACCATTCTAAATGTCTGTTGCTTGTTAGCAATCATCTTTATTTATTTAGATGTTCATGACGGGTTCATTCACTTTAATTTTAGGTTTAAAAATGCATATTAATTAATATTCCGAGGTCACAGTTCTAATAAAATTCACAAGAACACCAACTTCTTAGAATCGCAATTAAAATTTAAACTAATATTAGCGGAATTAAAAGCCCAGAACAAAATGCGCATAAAAATAACAAGAGTATTATTTAATTATTTATACGGGGTGTTAAAACAGTTTACTATTTTGAGATGATTCATTGAGTTGGGATAATATATACTCACTTAATACTATTAAATTCTAATTTAATAATTTTAAACCAGTGTACGCCATTATTATCGAAGAAGTTGTAACTAAGAAACAAATTCGAGGAGATCGGGCTAAAAATGAATACTTTAAAAACATAGTACATGACAGCAATATTCTTGAAATGGACAGTAACACCATCGAGAGGACAGACTAATACATATACACAGCGCGTGTTTGGAAGTGGATATTTTAATTTTTACAATTATATTGCCGCAAAATATATTTAAATTTCTTTTTAAAGGTCTTGTTTTACTTATTGGAGACTTGTTTATGTCCACATGCATATTTTACTCGTCACAGATAACAAAACCGGCCACATTCCATTTTTTTTCGAGCTATCAAAACTGCTAGTGAATTTTAAATTTTCAACATATTACATTTGGCTAAGAGTCATGACGACATGAACCATAGTGATACCGTGAAGTCTTTTTTAATCTTGTTATGCCACACAACGTCTCTTCTTCAACATGGAAACCGTGCACATTCTGAAATCGCTGAAATGTACAACGATTCGCAAAGTCTAATAAGTCGGGCTTGGAATCGTTTTCAAGACACTGGGAGTGCTAACATATGCCACGGCGGTGACCGGCAACGTGCTACAACCAAAAGAAAGGATTGGTTTGAGTATTACTGCCCGGAAAAATAGAATGTTTTCTGCATCCAGGCTCCGAGAACACATGGGGATAAATGTAAGTTTGTCAACCATCAGAAGAAGGTTACACGAAGATGGTCTTAGAGCCAGAAAACGTGCTCGACATCCCCGATTAAACAGGGAAAACCGCATTTCACGCAAAACATGGGCAATTTAATACCGTAAGTGGACAGCAGAGGAGTAGCGGAGCTGTTTGCTTACGGATGAGTCAAGATATGCCTTATATCATTCGGATGGTCGCATTTTAACGTGACGTAAACGAGGAAAGAGGTATATTGAACACAATATGGCTCCAACAGTTGTCTTTGGAGATGGTTCTGTAACTGTTTGGAGTCGCGCACTGAACTGCTCATTTTGAATAGACCGAATATGACTTCTCAGAGATACCACGATTTAGTTATTCAAACCATTATTGTCCTACTTGCATGCAAATTTGGTCCTAATTTCATTTGTGTGGATCACTGCTGGGCCCCATCGTGCAAAACATTATTAATTTGGCCTTAGAAGACCACGGCACATCTCGAATGGACTGACTCCCTCGCTCTCCTGACTATAACCCAATAGAACATGTTTCGGATCGACTCCAGAGAGGTCTTACAAAATATTGATTTTGAAACTAGCGATAGAAATATTATTGTTTTCCTGTTTTTTTCGTTGGTGTTATTGGTTTATTAATATTCTTTTCTTTTTGTTAATAACTTCTTTATTAATAAAAATTCTTTTTATGTTGTAACATGAAAAACTCATTAAATTTCTTGCTGGTATGTCGTTTTTGCTTAGTAATTAATTATCAACTTCAAAAGACGCCCAGTGTATTTGAGTTAAAAATTAACATTCTCAAAAGACAACATCAAAGCCGACCCGGCAAGGAGAATATCGATGGCATGGTGGACATTCAGCATGCTGCGCGACATCTTAATATAGAACGCACCAAACACCTTGAAAGCACTTACATTTGACCAGTGTATACTCCTAGTACTCATATATGGACCAGAAAATTATTCACAAATTATAAATTATTCAGAGAGTTATGGAGAAACGAATGTGAGGCGTAAGTCTCCATGAACATATACTCAATGAGGAAATATGTACTATAGATCACCAATGTGACAACAAAAATCTGAAAAATGGGGTGTAGTTGGACTGGTCATCGAACCGGAATGTTAGACAACCGCGAAGCTAGCTGAATCAGAGTAGGGGTTACGTAACAGCAAAAAAACCAGAGACGCCCTCAAATAATATGGACTAATGACACAAAAATAATAATCGGTACCAATTGAGGACAATAAATTCAAGATCGAAGAAAACACCATCCCTATAGGCTTTACTATAAGAGATGGAAAAAACTTTAAATACGAAAGTTATAGGATTTTTTCCATATTATATTCAGATTTGTTTAAAAAAACAGTAACGCATACAACACCCTGTATATTCTCTGCTAGAATGAAAGTTGTTCTCTTTCAGGCCTGGAAAACAAATGCTTTACTTTAAATTTTATTGTGACGTTTTAATATGGTTTCGAATACTTATATTGACTAATATACGTTTTCAAACTGACATAGAAAACATTTAAAGATGAGTTATTGAGGAGAAGAAAAACATCAGGTAACTGACGAGCGGTAAATTTATATATTATTGACTATTTAACGCTAAAGGCGGGTTTTCCTAGCAACGCACATTTTGCGTGGCATAGAACGTAATTCGGTAGACGCAACGCAACACCATTGCGCTGCCTAAAAGTGTTTTCCTAGGATTGTCAGTTGTGTGACGACCGTCGCGATGAATTTATCTAAAATTAAAAGAAAAGCTTTGGCTTTATTAATATTACAAGACGAAATTTTGAAAGAAGAGATTGACTTATTAACCACGATTCATAGTGGCATTAAAAATTCTGCTAGTCAATTATTACAAAATAGAAGCAGCGAAGGAACATTTAAATTACTTATCCATAGACATCTGCTTGACGACGACGTAAAATTTAAAGCGTATTTTACATTTTGTTCATTTCATTCCAAATTGTGTCCTTTTTGACAACATTTTTAAACTCTTGAAGCTTCACGTTCCAAAGAATAGGGTAACCACTCACTATTTCTACCAATTGTTCATCCTCGGTAGACCTAAAACAGATCTGTTGTTTTTGTGAACTCATTTTCAGCAAAATATCGGAGCACTTCTTTCACTACACGCAGCGTACAACTGAATAGACTGCTTTCGGAGCAGTCGTCTTGTTGCGTCGACCGTATTAAGATGGCGCAAGTCGTTTTTACGCAGTACAGGAAAACGTCTGCATTTGATTTTCATTAGAGAAGTTCTCGGCGTTATACGCCGACCGTATTAAGTTCTACGTCGCGTAAAATGTGCGCTGCTAGGAAAACCCGCCTTAACAGATCAAGCTTGTTTGGGGACTAGTCGGAAATATTTTAAACTTGCTAAATTAATTTGAAAAAATTACAGAAAAATATTTAGTTCTTTGCAAAATTGTATTCAGAGTTTACACCATTTGTTTCCACTCTAATATCTCCCTTAACCAAAACAGTTTGAATCTCGGTGGAGTAGGGAATATAAAAGAGCAACTAAAAAAAATTGGTGTATCGCTTTAAGGACATAAACTGTTGCGATATTGCTGGACCCTTGCTTTTTTAAAGACTGTTGCGAGTTTATATTTCAAGTTATTATTAATCACCAAAAAAACATGAATAAATAAGACTTTCAAACTTTTAAAATACTCATGACGCACTGAAAATGGAATTTTCAGAAGTACAAGATGATAGTAACGATAACGGCAATGAACTTCTGGCAAAGTACACTAGCACTTCTACAACATCTAAAAGTATTCAACATCCAGTCCAAAATTTATTTTAAAGAGCTTATGGAGAGCTTGTTGAAAAAGGTAACAAGTCTGTAGATATGTCAAAACCTTCTTTCAATAGAATGAAAGCGCCCACCAAATAATCAACAGAAAATAAAAAAAATTAAAAATTTATCTATTGTTTCAAAATGAACTAAACCTATTTGAAACGTAGGATAAATTATTTCCTGCTAAAAGGCAATTTTTTTTAACTAAATGAACTTATTGTTTTCCATCAAAGTAATGTATATGAATAATATAATAGATATTATATTAGAAAAATGTAACACGCCACTGTTTCCACATAATTTTCATACCATTTTTAAAATTTTTGCTTTTAACGTAACAAAATCTCCTTTATGTTTTTTTTTATAAATAAAGGCAGTCAAAAGAGAACGCGATGACAGGGGAGTAGACGGAACGACGTCGAAATGGATAGCGCGACTTCCCTCCTCTAGAATAGCAGAGACAGAGATAGTACAGGACACTATCGTCCTGTGTACCACCAGAGAATGCCCTCAGGGGGAAGTGGCTTCTCCATTTATGTGACGCCCAATTGTAGATCGATTCCTTTGTGATCTGACTGACTTCGGTATACCTTATCAGGGCTATGCCGATGACGTAATTATAATCGCGAGAGGGAAATTCGAGAATAAATTCTGCGACATAGTCCAGAGAGAACTTGAACGCACTAAAGAATGGTGCCAGATGATGGAGCTAAATGTCAATTCCACCAAAACCACCAGATCGGCGTGTGTGTGTGTATAACTGGAGCAGTGAAAATCTACCCTAAGGCGACGATGGAAGTAATCTTGAACTTTATACTTCTACATATACTTGTAGAGAGTATGGCGAAGAAGGCAATATAAAGAATGATGAGAGATGAAGTAATAATATCTAGAAATCGACAAATCTGGGGCATGCCTCAAAATGAAATGAGAAAGTTCAATTTCGTGAAAAGCTTCCACACGATATTGAGCCGCAAAAGTGAATGGGACAAAAACACCATTGAAAAACTTAACAGAAATTCCATTAAATTGTATAACAATGGCTCCAAAACAACGAAAAAAACTGGAGAAGGAGTGTATGACCAAGAATCAGATATAATGAAAGCTTGGAAAAGTTACGAAGCATCTTTTAGGCGAAAATACACGCCACCAGGAAATGTATTCAGTTCAGCAACGCAACAAAACTATCACGGACTCGAGATTATTATTATGTAGAATATTTAGTCAGTCATCAATGCGCCGAGTTCTGAGGTAATTAGCTACAAGATAGTCTGGGAATGCCTAGAAGACCTAAATAAATTAAGTAAGAATACTGAGATCCTCCTCCAATGAATACCGGGACACATTGAGGTAGAGGGGAATGAAATAATAGACAAGGTCGAGCGAAAAAGGGCTGAACATCACTTCTGGGGCCAGAATCTTCCTGTGGAATCCGTAGCAGCGTTCTTGGGAGCACACCAAATAGAAAAAGGGGAGCTACCACCTTTAAAGCCGTCGAACATCCTAAAATTCCTGAGGGAAATAGGACTGGAGGACCTGCATTAGCCGGAAAAGTGTCCTTTACGACTTAGCAGCAGTAGGGGAACATAATAGATCTGTTAGGTCGCAGTATACAAATCCCCCATTTTATATACATACATACATATATACATACCGCCTAAAAGAGGTAGTATCGTATATATATATATATATATATATATATATATATATATATATATATATATATATATATATTGTCGTATTCTGCTAAGGTCCCTGTACCCAGCGAGAAATACGAACAAACTGTAAAGTAAAAATTTGGGGTGTTTCGTCCCGGTGCCAGCCTTAGGACTCCTCAGTGGGTTTCGACCGACACCTTCACAGACACCCGTTGTCGTACTATATCATTTTTGATTCTACTATTTGAACTTAAACTGTGGTGGGAATTATCGGTGAGATGTAGTTTACACAACACGCCCGCCTCTAGACAATCAACCTTCCTTGAGAATTGGAGATTTGCACTCCAGATCTCGATTACAAGGAAGGCTTGACTGTTATTGGGCCTGAGAACTGTGGGGACTAACACCCCGTCGCGGATTCGGTGCGGCTAAGCACCCATGCTACTTGACGACACAAGTGCAAGTTCCCATGTCCAGGGATGCCATGTTGTATTCTGCTAAAGTCCCTGTACCCAGCGAGAAATACGAACAAACTGTAAAGTAAAAAATTGGGGTGTTTTGTTCCGGTGCCAGCCTTAGGACTCCTCAGTGGGTTTCGACTGACACCTTCCCAGATACCCGTTGTCGTACTATATAATTTTTTTCTACTATTTGAACTTAAACTGTGGCGGGAATTATCCGTGAGATGTAGTTTACACAACAATATATATATATATATATATATATATATATATATATATATATATATATATATATATATATATATATATATATATATATAATATTGAGACAGAGGCAGTTGGCATAAATTGACCTATTTTGGCGTCAAGAGTCTGTCATCAAACGTACACGGATTTTTCGTATATATGTATATACATTCCAGCTTCTTGAAAAATGTTTATGCTTCTTCCAAAATATTTTCTGGAACGGTCCTTGATTTAAATCACTCTAATTTAGTTGAAAGTTTGTAAAAATGCATCTGACAATCACTGGTCAAACATCACTATATTTTTCAGAAAAGAAATATTCAGAAAATAGATCCAAAAAAATTATTATTAACGTAGCTATTTTTCAAGATTTCTGAACCTACACCTATGTCGAGTCCATAAAAGGGTAACCTGCGACACGCCAACAGTTTAGTTGTCCGAATCCGGAATTATTCAAATCGGGTTTACTGTTGCGTGTCGGTTATAATTCGCTTGAGCTAAATATAATTTTATTGTCGACGTACGGCTGTCGTAGCGTATACGAATTTTTTCGGCATTGAAAAGGGAAAGTTAACAAAGGGCTAACGGGAGTACAGGTCATGAAACGCTGGTTTAATAATAACTTTATAAAGTAAAATAGAAATGATTGGCGAAAATAACGTTTGATATGTTTTTTGTATTTTAAAAGATATCCTTGATGATGTTGACGGTGTTTTTCAAAATATCAATTTGAAGGGGATTTTTTTCTACAGCATAATGCATGGTTGAAAACGTAATTTTAAAGGCTACAAAATCGAATAAAAATTTAAAATGGTTCTTATAAGATAAACAAAAGCGAAAAATAAAAATCGATAGAGATTTTTCACGATGAACAAAATATTTATCCAAAAAAATGTACTATTAACGTCATAGTATGACAGTTGTCAAATAAATTGTTTACGTAGCAATAACAAAAAGCAAAATTTTCAATTTTCAGTTATTTCCAAAGATAACAAAAATGAGAAACTTCGACTAAATTCAGAAAAAGTATTTGAAATAAATTTAAATTTCTACAAAATTTTTCTAATTTAATTACATCTCCAACTTTAATAATAACCAAAATATCATTACCAATAGTGGATACAATATAATTGCGGTTGGGTGTATAGAATACAATTATATAAGAAAAACTTAGATCTCAACCAACTGAAAAAACCTCAGTACTATAAGGACACAGGTACTCTATTCTAACACAGTTAGAGCCAAAGCACTATCTTTGACTGAAAGAATACCAGGAAAGGGTAGAAGCCTTTCCCATGATGGTGCACCGCTATCTAGAGACAGGCGCGGACCCTAGGGGGGGCAATCGCCCCCCCCCCCCCCCCAAGAGCTTTGAGTTTAGGAAAATAGACCCGATTTTTCCTCTTATACTACAGTTTTTTTAAGAATCAGAGAGAGTAATAAATTATTTTTTACCCTTTTTCTCTTCGCAAACTACTTCTGTTCTTTAGTCCGGTGTCTTTGGCAAAATCTGTTAGACACATATACTTTTTCATAGGAATGGGCTACAAATTTTATAATAAAAAATACCGGTCTATAATAATTGACTAAAACATAGCCTTATTCTCTCAAAAAATTCGACGTTATAATTTAAATACTTGCAAAATATTCATTGTCAAAAATACAAAAAGTTAAACGTATATAAAAAAATAAATTCGTCCATATAATAATAAAATATTTTTGAGGCTATCGGTCATTTTATTATTAATTAAAAACATTTTTAGGGTATTTGACGTTTCCGTTTATTTATTTCCTAAACCATCTGCAGAATAACAATTAAACACTAAAAAGGGATTGAAATGTAATTAATTTTTATATGTTGTAATTAAAATTAGACCTACTTATTTTTATTTCTATTGTACTGATATCTTAATTTAATTTACTTTATAATATGGAAATACGATAGCCCCAAAAAAATAAGATAAACATGATAATTCTACACGCTTAAGAAAAAGACACAAATACAATAATAAAATAATAAAAAAACTTACGGCTACTTAGAATTAAATATATGTAAAATTAAAGAGTGGGACACACCAAAATAAAAATATATATAAAAAATAAAAAAACATATAAGCAACATTAAACAATAAAATACAACAAAAACAAAAATTTAAATAATAAATTGTGTTTACACTAGTAAATATTACGTATCTAATTCCTAATCAAAGTCTTCGCTCAAATTAATTATAATTGATTCCTCTATCTCACCGATCATGAAATCGAGTTCTCACATTTTGTTTTATTCCTTTATTATATCGATTTTTCCCAATTTTCCGCAGTAACTTTATTCAAAAAAATCTATTAAAAGTTTAGTTAAATTACTAATTTTGTTAATTGTGTTATTTCTAGCAACTCTACCTTTTACTTGAGAGAGATATTTACTTTTCCAACGGACAGTTTCCGGACAATCTATAAGAACAGATTTTCTATCTGGTTTTTCCTAGCAAAAAAATAAGTTCTCTCAGCAATTTCCAGAGATTTGTTCTTTTAATTTCAGGTAAATCGCGAACTTCATTGATTTTAGTTGGAATTTTGTAGACGGTTGGGATCTGCTTCTCATAATAAAATGTATATTCAACCCCTTTAGTTGCAGTTTTCATCTCTTCTTCCAACGAGGTTTTTCGTCTACCTGTGATCGACTGTGGCTTGAGAGTATTAACAATTCCAGTCGTTTTTTTCTCCTTCTGTATTCGGTACATAATAGATTTTCCAACTCCTGTCATGTTGGAACACATCTCAACAGAGCTTTTAACATTATTATCTAGATATTGATATCTTAAGGCATTATAAACATTCATCGTAATAAGTTTTTCGTTGAGGAAAAAATGTCCTGGTTTAACGATTTTGGAATCAATATGCAGGTGAAAGCCATATCTTTTGGGTATCTCACTAATCTCAAATAATATATAAAAAACAAGCGCAAACAAGATAAATCACTAAGAACAAACTGTATGGTGTACCTTGCTCACTGACAGAAATTAAACTAAACTATCAAAAATTTTATGTTGCAGTAAATTTATAAAATATATGTAAATATAACGAAATATAATTAGATTTACGGCAGTTCTCAGTTACCTGCCGCACTGGAGCAGGTACGTTGGAGGTTTCGGTAACAGTTTTATTACTCTCTCTAGTTCTTGAATGGAGTATAGGAATGTATATAATTGCGATCGCCCCCCCCCCTCCCAAGAGCTTTAAGTTCAGAAAAATAGAACCCATTCTGCCTTTTATATTAGAAATGTGTATGCTGCTTGAACCCCCCCCCCCCCTAGTTGACAACTTGTTTTTCTTGCAATACTTGTTGGTTCTCGTCAAATACAGAATAGGCCAGTGCATTTCAGCATCGGGGAAATAAATCCTTTAAGTAACTTATATTAGACAAAATATGAAATCTAATATAAGTAGCGCCATCTCCCAGCATTCCACGTAATCTGAATATATAATCTCGTAGGGATCTGTATATATACGAATAGTGGATACAATATACTTGCAATTATATGAGACAAATTTAATTCTCAACCAACTGAAAAAACTTTATACTATAAGAACAAACGTACACTGTTCTAACACAGTAAGAGACAAATTAATATCTCAGATTGCAAGAATGCCAGAAAAGGGTGGACGATTTTCCTATGGTGGTGCACCGCCATCTGTAGATCGGTTTCGAAATTGTTAGTCCTCGTCAGTACAGAATAGACCAGTGCATCCCAGCATCGGAGAAATAAATCTTTTAAGCAACTTATATTAGACAAAATATGAAATCTAATACTATAGTGCTTCGTCACTAACTGCGTTAGAACAGAGTATGTTTGTCCTTATGTTATAGAGATTTTTCAGTTATTTGAGAACTAAGTTTCCCTCATATAATTGTATTTTATACACCCAACTGCAAATATATTGTATTCACTGTTTAAATTATGTAACTATCTAAATTTACAGATCTCTACGAGATTTTATATTATGTATTCGGATTTCGTGGAATGTTGGGAGATGGTGCTGCTTGTATTAGATTTCATATTTTCTTTAATATGAGTTGCTTAAAGGATTTATTTCTCCGCTGCTGAGGTGCGCTGGCCTATTCTGTACTGACGAGAACCAACAAGTTTGAAACCGATCTGCAGATGGCAGTGCATCACCATGGGAAAGGCTTCCACTCATTCCTGGTATTCTTGCAATCTGAGATAGTGCTTTGTCTCTAATAGGCATGATGATTGAGTTTGGAAAAATACTCCACGATATTTTTACGCACCTACTTTATACAAAATAAATCTTATTTCCGCAAAAAATTTATGTTTTGAAGGAAAAATTGACCTTTTTAAAATACAATTTAAATTTCGCACCAAAACACTAGAATAGTAATTGTGTCCGTCTATGACGTCATCCTTTCGTAAACACTTAACAAGTTGTATCTTATTGCTTGTTTTGATTCATATTTTCCATTATTTTTTGCGATAATTATAAATTCTAATGTGTATCGATGGTATGTAGTTCCTCCACGTAATAATACATCGATAAAAACTCTAAATAGGTTATTTAATAACGTGCCAATGAAGAAAAATATCAGAAATACGTGGCTAAATCTTGCAAGGCAAGACCCAGCTTCTGTATCTATTAATTCAGTGATTTATTTCTGCGAAGATCATTTTAATGTAAGTATTTAGTTTATATAAATAAGTGGCGAAGCTTGCAAATAAAATATATGTAAGGTAAATATTTGTCAATAACACTGTTGATCCCGTTTGAGGTTAGGTTTCATTTCTTTATTACTGTATTATATTAAAAGTTTTTTCTTTTTCCAGTTGCCACATAATATGGAAAATTATATACAGTACCATGTAATGGGTTCAGTTTTACAAGTGCGCATAAAGTCAGGGTGTATACCCACAAAATTTGAATACTAACCAGGCAGAAGCAAACGAACTTCTGACACCGCTGAGCGTCCTTATGTTTTCAAAAAACAAAGAAGGTGTCTAATTGAAGAAAGTAACAAATATGTAGCACAAACAAAACCACCTACAGAACATTTAGAACTCACAGGCACTTCATCAGAAAGTTCAGGTAAATACCCATTGCTTTTTTATACCGGTAACCTGTTTTAGTGAATTCAAGTGTATATCTTTTCTGTTAGCCGGTTTAATCATAACATTATAGGTAGTTATGATTTCAAACAACTTTTGTGGTACCTATTATTGTTATTATAATATTATTATAGTCTGTTGCAAAAATTACAGTACATAATAATTGTAAATAGTTACAGTTTGTTCACAAGTATTTGTTTTTAATTTTTAGCTTTACACAAAATTGAAGGTCTAGAAGCACCTACCACCTTTCCAAAATCAGCTGATAAATCAGTACAAGTATATATATTATACAAATTCAGAAGTAAAGCTGTCCAAACTGAAAAAACAGTGCAGTAGTTAACCTCTTGGCAAATTTGAGCTATTGGCCTTGACAAATCCTTATTCCATGACGTTGTTGTACTTTTGATAGCAAGAAAATGACACACCTCCACAAAATATCTGATTAACGATGCAAATAAAGACAAATTCGAAGGATAAAGGCGATAAACAATGATGACTGATGTGATGTTTACGAAAGCGTGACGTCACGCGCTTCTGATTGGTGTTCAATCTAATATGGCCGATTTCCATATTTTGTGTTTTTATTTTTACTAAAATAAATATACTCACTTGTAATCTAAAAATAAATGTGTTTTTTAGAATCTGTCTATCCTATATAATTATTTTAAGTCATAATTTCAGTGATTCTTCGTTACAGTCATCACGCCTATTGTGTTAGAACAGCGTACGTTGATCCTTATAGTTTAAGATTTTTTCAGTTGACTGAGAACTAAATCTCTCTTATATAATAGCAGGATATCATTGATGAGTATCGGACTTGAGACACACAATTTTGTGAAATTTGACATGGTACTTATGAAGTAAATTAGTTGAATTCACAAGCATTAAGGATAATTTTATTTTTATTTATCCATATCTTAAGAATTGAAAATAATCTTTATGGACATTCCAGTTATAGATGTTTCCAATTTTTTTATAAATTATACAATTATTTCCCAAGAGTCTAATACATTGTCCCAAAGTGGTACATATGAACTCCCAGAAGTCAACTTCGGCCAGCAACGGATCCATGGCAACGAGAAAAAAATTGGGGGTGCATGAGATGCAAATGGGGGTCAACTAGCGTGTCGTAAATGTCATAATGTTCCTAATAAAGATTGAACCTATATATTTACATAATACCTACAACAGAACAGTTAAAAAAATTATCCATTTATACAGGGTGTCCGGAGAATACATATACAATGCTTGATGACAGTTTTTTGACGTCACAATAGGTCGATTTAACCCAACTTAGTTATATACGATACCGCTCCGCTTAGACGGTAAAGAACGTCAACATTTTAGGAAAATATTGATTTCTTCCTAATTTCTTGAAAACATGGTAACTAAATTTAATGATTTTTAATGTGTTGTCTAATACTATAATGACGTTTTCTAATGGCATAGCGACCGGCTATAGTGTGTTATAAAAGTGACGTCACTAGTAAATATCGCTTCTGATTTTTTATGTCATCAACGTTATGACAACCTAGACATTTTAATCAGATAATGGCATGTATTTGAACGCTTTTTTAACTCTTGAAAAATGTTTATTGGAGAGCGGATTTGTCAGGAAAAAATATTTTCAATTACATGCATACACCAATTCACTGTGTATGTGTAAAATGGCCGCCATTTTGCTGAATAAACTTATTAACACTTTTTAAAAAATAGAATTGAAATCTATCTAATATTTCAGAAATAATATAAAGGTTGTTAGCGTTCAAAATGTGCATTAATAATTTTTCACGGGTGTTTACCGCAGTCTTTTATACTTCTGTTTCAAGAACGCCCCACAAGAAGAAGTCACACATATTTAACTCTGGAAAACAGTTGCCTCATTTTTTGTTCCAATCCATCGGTTGGGGTATTGGCTATATAAATATTGCCGAACAGCAACGGAAAATGAGTGGGGCACTATCATGCATGTACCATAATTCTCGCTAAAGTAAAATAAGCAAATTTTCCAGAAGCACTGGTAATGTGTTTTGAAACAAATTTAAGTAAATATTTCGATTTATCCGGTCTGGAATCACAACAGGAACAATAAGGTTACGAATAATAATATCTGCCCAAATATTTATTTTAAAGTTATGCTGATGATGTACATGCATATGGATTTTTAAGCACACAAACTGTTCGTTGTGCAGTTTAGTGACTCAAGATAGTAATAACCAAATATTTTGAAATATTATGATGGACCTAATATAACTAAGAGAGATAACTAAGTGCATTTTATTAAATAACAATATTTTTTTTTAATTCCCCCGATACTCCGATGATCGCCATGATTTCAAGTAAAGGTTATTCAATATTCTAATCCACCTCACACACTCATATTAACATTCTTAATTTTTTAATTATTTTGTAAGTTTTTTCATTTTAGCAATCGGTATTATTTACTCGTACTTTCTGTCTTTTCTTCTTCTTTCCTGTTTTAGTCTTTATAGATAAAATTCAATGGTACATGAACCCAATGATAAAAGATCAACGATCGCCATAAAGATTAAAATAAGGTTTTACCAGGAAAATTAGTTTCGAATGGCCAACTCTTATCACATTAAAAACTTCATTTTTGTTCACAGAAAACAGATAACTGCCACGAAATATGGCCAAATCTAAGAGGAAATGCAGGCAGTATAGCGTTGATTATTTAGAGTTCTATTTCATTCCATCATTGTCGAACAAACACCTGCCTATTAGGTTCCTTATATGCAATAAGATTTTAAGCAATGTTTCCAAGTTCGAGGATCATCTTGACAAAGAGGTCAAGATTTGAAAAACTTTAAATGTCCTATATAAAAACTTTACAAACAGATTTGAGAATGTTAAAAAGTAAAGTTGACATGGCTCGGCGTTTTCCGAAAAATAAACTTGAAGAGGCAAACGAGCCTCAATTAAAATTTATTGTTTCTTAGACAATATTAGTATATTTAATTTCAGCATATCAAATAAGTAGCTCTGTGTCAAGCCGTCATCTGTGATTAACTACAACGTGGCAACATTTTTCATACTACTCCCGACTCGCCGCGTTGTGCGTTCGATCACCAGATTAAAGCTTCAGCTGTCAAGATCATTTTTAAGGTATTAAAATTGTATAAAATCAATATTAGAGACATGGGAATATAGAGAAGACAATAAATTGACTTGTAATCTACAGGACAAAAAAGCTTGGGAATCTTCGATAAAAGAGAAGATTTTTTGAATCAAGAAGTACTTTCTTTAGTTTTAATAATCCCTATATTATTAATTTTACTTTACATATATGAACTATCCTGGGATTTCTGATTATTGCGCAATATTTTATTTATATACGTAATTAACCCCCAAAAGCTCATTCGAAAATTTTTAGTACAGTAGGTATTTTTCAGTTTAGTGAAAAGTGTGTTATTCAATTACTAAAATGTTACCAAATTTTATACAATGTACCAGTCCATTTAACAAAGTGCCGATGGCTTTCGGAATCTGGTCGTTTCGTAAAAGTTATTTAGTACGATACCCATTTTGTCCTCATAAAATTCATTATTACTTCCCTTATGCGTCACATGAATGAACTTTTTTCCCGTTAGGGCTTTGTTAACTTTCCCTTTTGAATATGTAAAAATGTATAGGACAACCCCATGTCAACAATAAAATTCTGCTTACAACCCTCTGCTCAAGCGAATTAAAACAAGCACGCATCATTTAACTCACGATTTATTATGTTCAAAAATAAATAAAATATGTTAATAGACATAGTTTCATTCAGAATGCATTAAAAAATAAGAAATATATTTTTAATAGTTATATTACTTAAATGTAAGAGTATGAGGGACGACGGAGTGGAAAATGCGTTGACCAGAATATAATCAAAATAATGTTATCTCAGCTAAGATTTAATTATAAAGACGCTAGAATTTCTGCAATCCTGACATGGGTTATATTGAATTTCAACCAGAATTATTATTAGACCATAGACGTGCGTTCTCTCTTAGATCATGTTGAATAATGTTAACTAATCGTGTGTCTATTTTTTATTTATTTTAACAGTAATTTTTTACTATTTTAGGTAACCATTTATTATATCATGCCAAAATTAACTATTTTTTCTAAATAGATTTATTTTTGGGTATTGACTGGGTAAACAAAATATTTGGGAAACGTTTGGTTTTTCAGATTCTCTTTCTTAAAATGTATCTACTGTAGTTAGGTTGTCAATACTATAGCTATCTAATTTTTTTTTTTGGTTAAACGATAAAAATCATTGAACTAAACTAAAAAATTGTATTCGAAGTATACTTCGCCGATTTTTTTTGATTTTCCATTTAAATGGATAAAACTACTCTTGAAATTTCTTCCAAAAAAAAAACATTTTTTTTTAATGAAAAAGTTAGAGTGACTAGTGTAATTCTTACCCATAAAGATTTTCCACAACTGTCACTTTTATGTCATCTTATGCCGAAATTAAATCTACCGATCCAATATAGGAGTGTATGGAACCGGTACCAGACATTACGAAAGCTTGGGTAAGTCACCAAGCATTTTCTAGGCAGAAATACATGTGATTTGGATATGTATTCAATACAACAAAGAGATTATTATCATGACACCTAAAGAAACTCGGACGGGTAGAAGGAGAATAGTGCAGATTCTGTGAGGAGGAGGACGAAACCTCTATTAATATTCTTTCAGAGTGCAGCGCTCTAGAAAACCCTAGAATGCGGTTCTTGGGAATACACCAAGTCGAAGAAGGGGTGTTACCCACCTTGAAGCCGTCCAACAACCTAAGGTTCCTGAGGTAAATAGGACTGGAGGATCTGCTCTAGCTGATAGGGTAACTCTTCCGACTTAGCAACAGTGGGGGGCACAATAAATTTACCAGGTCGCAGTGTACAGACTCCAGTTCTATGCAAATACATACATGCATATATACAAGAAATGATAGATTTTAATTGAGAGCCGTTTACCCCTTCAAGCTTATTTTTTCGTAAAGCGGCGGAACACCTCAACTTTCATTTCTACAAAGGTGTTTTCACTACCATGTGAGTGAAATGAAGTTAAGTACCCAATATTTGACAAATTAAATTAGAACACTAATAAAAATAAAATAATTTAAAAAGAAATCGTTTGCAAGGCATTTATCGTTGAAGTAGAAAATATTATAAAGGAACTTTATTCGACTCATTGAAATCAGCTGGTCGTAACTAATGCATGATTTAGCAACGTTGTGTTTTTACGATTTATGTTTATACCCGAAATACTCTAACCTTACTCTTTTATAATCAACAAATTTACAAAATATAACATTCGTATGTCTCATAGCAAAGATGTTGGTAAATTTGTAAGTCTCAGAAGTAACAATGGCTTCAGAATATAGTGAATGAAAGAAAACATAAATTAGAAGAATCAATAACAGAGTGATAGAAACAAAAAGGAACGACTGATGATTTGTGGTGAAAAAATTACATAAAATGTAATAGTATAAATTTAGTTCATTGAAGAGTTATGAAAAAGATAATATGCATCTCAAACATTACGATATAAATTTCAAATCAACTTTTAGTAAGTATTAATGTGATAAATATATATAGCTATATATATATATATATATATATATATATATATATATATATATATATATATATATATATATATATATATATATATATATATAGTCGGTTTTCACGGATGGTAGAATGAATAGTTTGATTATTCCGGGTTTCAATCCGTTCGTTCAAAAAATCGTCATAAGAGAGGCCCTAGAAATCGAAAAAGCGGGACAGCTGAATAAACGAGACGATGCTATAAATGTTCCAACTACATGGAAAACATTAATAAAGAATCAAGAAAGAAAACATCAAAAGTCAACTAGTACACGAGAGACCAACATAAAAGAACAAAATATATCGCACTCGGCAGAGGGGAGGAGCCTGCGAAGCCGCTCATCCAGTCAGGAAGCGAGCCAGCTAAACAAAACTCGAAATTCATCAGAGGCCACCATCAGTTCTCAGCGAGTAACGAAACGAACCGCACTTGAAAATGTAATCTTCGATTACTAATTTGAATTATTTTAAAATATCAATGTGTAAGTTTTCATATTGAGTGTATTCAAAAATCTGAAGTGAGCTCTCATGCAACGCTGCCAAACATGTCGACTATAATTTAATGTAGGTTATTCTTAAATGTTGTATCAGTGGTTTGGCGTTTGACTCATTAAAAAAGAATAACATGTTTTTGAAATATTATAAAAAATGCATTTTTTCGAGGAACTTTAAGGGTAGTTTTCCTCCCTGTTTTTTCATGGACTATATTATATCACAAAAATCATTGCGCTAGCTAAATCTAGAATGCCTTCCTCGTAAGTTTAGATATTAGAGGTGTCAAATAAGAGTCAGGTCGTATAAAAAACGGTAGTTTCTTGTGCATTGGTAAAATGTTTTTAATTTCAACTTGCTTAAATTTAATTGTTTTAATACTTCAATAATTCAAATGAGATGGAAGTCAAAGACAATAATCGCATAATAAAAAACATTATAACCTAAAATGTTTGTACCCTAATGCATTAACAAAGTAAAACTGATCTGGCAGCAAATGATCTTACAAGTCCAATATCAAGTTTTTAACCTTAAAATGCAAGAACCAAAAAAAAAATTTACTAAAGCGATAAAAACGAGAAATTTCATTCATTTTCATGAGACAACCGATTGAAAAGTTTTTCGTATCTCTAATTAACACTTGGAATCTCAAAGCTAAAGTCAAAATATGCTTTATTGTTTTAAAAGGGATAGTTCTTATAAATAAATCTTTTTTGGTAGTCAACAGATCTAACACAAAAAAAAAACATGAGAAGAGAAACAAAAGTAAATTGTTACGTACAAGAAATTAAAAGTCTTAACCTAAACACAACTAAACTTGTAATAAATCATAAAATAAAACAAAAATAAAGATCGAAGTTAAGGGACACTAGTAGAGAATATATAACACAGTTGGTTCAAGCCTTTCATATATCACAGAATTTTTAATTAAAGCACTCTTTGGTATACGTAACTATTATTCATGCCCTTTTTGGTATTGAATTCATTCACATTCCGAACATTCCCATACTTTTTGTATATTAAATTATCGGTTCCCAGAACAAAAATACAACAAAAGGTGGGAATACTTTGCTTAATAATAAATTATCTACAGTATTTTCGCCGTTTTAATTCGCTAATATATATTATTGCACGCTTCTGTAGAATAAATATATATTACAGCAGTTGCTGAATATAAAATCTTCAAGATGGCACTTCATATCATAACTCCACAAGAGGAAAGTATATAGACCTTGCCGTAGAGTGGTCTGAATTATTACGTACAAATCTTAAACTGAAACGTGTAAAGGCTAGTTTCTTATTGAGGGTTAGGAGATGGTCGGAAAACTTAAGCTAGGGGTTTATATGGACATCCGAAAAGCTCCAATATATTATATTTTAATAATAAATCACATATATTATACCTAAAAGCCAATATAATCGTTTTAAATATTAAGCAGTTTACATCACACTGCTGCTTTATTTTTACAATGTCCCCCCATATAACCTGTCAAAGATCCAACATAAAATTAAGTATCATTATATCATTTATATACAAAAATAGTAATGGTCCCAGAACTAGATGAGTCAGTTTTCTGATTTTTAACAGTTTTTTCTCTAAGACAAATTATGTTAACTATTTCAGGGCAACTCCCTTAAATTCATTGCACTAAAGTTTTTCCTGCTGGAATGCCCCGATCCACAGAGCCAAATCCTTTTAAAAAATTGCAGAAAACCGCTTATGTACCTCTGACAATTATTTAATAATTTCGTTCGAGATAAAAGACATCATTCTATTTTCCACAATTTATTCCAATATTTTGGATAGAGTAGAAAGTAACGAAATAGACTTATATTAGGATGGATCGCTTGCATTACTACTTCTAAATAGTGGTCTAAGAAAAGTTCTCTTTAAACATGAAAGAAACATATCCGTATCAAAAGGAATACTTACAGCAACTGCAAGTGTATTCAAAGGACTCTCAGTAATATATAATCAATTCCCAGAACATCAGTTTGTTATTTCTCTAGAAATATGTAATTTGACTAATTATAATTTATAATTGCCTTAAAAATGTAAATACAAGAAATAAGCATATATCTTTTAATTAATACAAAAACATTTTTGGCAAAATCCCTTATAAAAACTTTTTAATCAAAAATATTTGGAACAAAAAGCGTAGAATTTCGAAACAATGAACGAGTTAGCTCATAACCTGGATAAACAACTGATGGTGAATGTGAAATAATCACAAAAACGACGGAGATCAGTTCTGCAAACATTCCGCAGGGAACTTTCTTGCTGTACTTAGAATTAAAGTGCGCATGGAAGTATCCAAAATATGAATTTAATCTCGCTGTGCCACCTATTTATTTCCTAAATATTTAAGCTAATTTTTGTTTAAACCATTTACGTAACCAAAATTGAAACCAGAATTTTTCGTTGTCCAGTAGCGGAGTACTCTCAATGTGGGCCATTTTCATTTAGATACAATACCTAATTATCACCAGGCATGATGTGGAAAGGATGTTTGAAGTTAATTCGAATTCCAGCAACAAGAAGGATGACTTCGTCGTGATTTAAGTTAGTTAAATAAAATCGTTCAAAAAATACAATTTTATTTTCTGTCATGTCAAATGGATTTATGTCGATATTCAAGAAAAACAAAATATTAAATTAAATTTTCTTTTGAAGCGTTAAAGTGTTCTTAAGTGTTAATAATCGTTATTTTCCTAATCAAACTCTGTCTAAATTAATACCGAAAATATTTAGTATTAGACATGCTTTTTACCTACGATCCTTAAATATTCTTAATTACAGGAGCAATAGATATTTTATGCTAACAACCTTATGCTGTTGAGTTTTGTTCTCGTGCTAAACATTAACTCTTTCACGCTCCCTTAAATCTTTCTGTAGGGCCTAACGTGTCTGACGTGTAAAGATAATACTCAACCCCAACATGGTTCAAAAAAGCCTCGAGCGTCAGCAAAAAGGGGTGAGTATACAGTAACAGTCGTAACAAACAAGGGGTAAAAAGGACCCCTTGACTACCGAGGATAGCTTCGATACAAACACATTGTCTGTTACAGTGCATACATTCATTATAATAACATTAAATGAAATAACTACCTTTATGGAGTTTTTGCACTGATAAAACGATAACTAATTTAATAAACTGATTCGTTTTAATTATTAAAATTACGTTGGCTAAACAAAAGTAGCAGAGGATATTGTGATTATCCATTTGCACGTTTGAATCAATGAATGGATGAATTAATGAAGAAATCCGACCATAGTTGCAAATCATTCGGGGCTGATCGCCTTTATGAATCTAAGCAACCCCTTTAATTGAACTCTCTTCACTGGTTTCGGTAGCAAAATTGTATCTCCGAAATATCTCTATCTCAATCCGTTGAGTGCCGGCCCTTCTCTAAGAACATGGACAACAATTTCATCCTTCTCCAGATACCATAATTCATGTCGGGTCATCTACATCAATCTTTGAAGATGACCTCTCAAGTGACCATGTTCTGTCAACAGTCCCACCACAATTCGCAGCTCTTTCCTCCCTAAGGAGAGAAACTCCCTAATAAGCCGTGTTGTTGTAAACATTGCTAGGTGTGAAAGAAATTAATATCGTGCATTTTAGAACTTGTTAATTTTCATATCGCTGACACATTGATTCTTTACATGGATATTAATTTACTGTTGTTGGATTTCGTGGTGAAATTAATTGTAAAATAATTCGAAATATGGAATACACTTTTATTGAGATGATACAGATATGCAAGGATATATGGTTTGCATTTTGCAAAGCATTGGAAGGCAGGAGGTTATATCCGGATAGATATCTTCCAGATCAGAAAATATTTCAATAAGTTGACCAACGTCTATGGGAGAATGGCAGGTGAATTCATTTAATAAGGTAATATTATTAAATTTCTTTCTAATTTTAGGAAATTTTGGGAAAAAAAATACTGATGCTGATCCGGGAAAGACAGTACGTACAATTAGAGGAAAATATATTAAATGCTGTAGATGAAACTGCTTTAACGATAACACAATAGTATATGAGGTTTTTCAAGAACAGCTATGATATCCCCATCACTTGAAAAAAGTGCATCAACTGATTCCTGAAGATTTTCCCCGTAGAATGCAGTCTGCAAACTTGATCAGCAATGAAATAATGTTAACTTCTTTAGCACTATTCTGTCTACGGATGAAGCAGGAGTTACCAAAAATGGTATGATAAATTTACACAACTCACATATATGGACTGACGAAAATCACCATGCAACTATTGTTTCACATCATCAACATCAGTTTCAATCAATTAATGTCTGGCCAGAAAGCGTTGGCAATTTTTTCATTGGACCATTCGTATTGCCGGCACGACTAAATGGAGAACTTTATTTGGAGTTCCTCCAGAACCCTTTTCACGATTTAGTAAAGCACTTATCACTTGAACTCGCCGAAACATGTACTACATTCACGATGGGGGGCCATCTCATTTCACCGTTACTGTGCAAGAGTACCTGAATAACGTCTATTTAAACGGTTGGATAGGAAGAGAAGGACCTATGACTTGACCTCCTCGATCTCCCGACCTAACGCCGTTGAATTTTTACCGGTGGAAACACCTCACAAGCTTGGTGTATTCCACTCCGGTCGATAGTAGGAAGGAACTTTTATGGAGAATTACGTTCCATTGTGATCAAATACGGAACAATGCTGAGTTAATATGGAGTGTACAACAATCCTCAATTCGTCGTGCCCGCGAGTGTGTCAGACTTCACGAAGTCCATAATTGAACCCTCTTACGACGTTTTTAACTAAACAGTTTGTTTAACTTTTTATTGACACTATGGTGACAGGGGAAAATTCCTCTTTTTATAATCAACACGACAGAAGTTATGCGATTAACAGTGTAAATGAAATGATTTTTTTTTTCGAAAACGGTTAGGATTAGCGACAAGAATGAAGGGTACTTAATTTTTAGTCAATAGTTAAAGATATGTAAAAAATATTGTCCAAAATTCTTATCATACAGGGCCTAAAAAAATGAGGTCATGAGTGTCACAGCTAGTCCGTCCTTGTAGCTGTTAATAATTCACAACATTTTCTTGGATAGTAATTTGAGGGGTCTTTAATAATTTGAATGGTTCAATAAATATGTGTATAATATTTGATTCCATTGCAGCGCTTTGGGAGCCCATATCTCCGAAGAGGAGGCCCATATGAAAAAGGTTTATATGAAATTGTAGTTTCCTTTCACATTCAGGAGATTTCCCACATTTTCGTGGACACCCTGTATATATAAGTAAGTATTGAAGAACTATCTAAGTAAAGGAGATTATTATAAAAACCAGTAAAGAATACCTAAAACAGGAGAAAATGCTACATAAAAATCGGTGACAGTAAAAATTTTTTTACTCTGAGTTTTAGACAAGACAAAAGACCAAATCAAATAGAATCAACTGACAAATTGATGGATGAAACGGAAAATAAAAGAAGATAAAGAATACTAGGTAAGCGAGCAGTGTCAAGAAGTTGAAGAGTTAGAGTAATAACAGAAATGACAAAATCAAAAAAAACTCCTCAAATGAGGGACGCAAATGGTGTCATAAATAAATGGGCAGAATATTTATCGATTTTTTTGAAGATAGAGACAAACATGAGATTCAGAATGACTAGACGGAAGACACTGCGTTAGATATAATGAATGAGGAAATAGAACATTTACTCAAAAAACGAAAAACTGGGAAAACACGTGGACCCAATGAAATTCCTTAGAATTACTCAAATTACTAGATAACGAATCTTTTACAAGCATATTAAAACTATTCAACACTATATATAGATCCGGAATAATTAGAAGATTAGCTCTAGTACACTAATGCTAAAACATTTTATAAACATCGCCATGGTACTGATGTCTCGCAAGTTAAAACTGTTCTTGAAAATAATACACAACATATTCTTTAACAAGTTTAAAGTTTAAGCAGAGGTACTGAAATGGGATTTAGAAAAGGAATGGGAACCAGAAAGGCTTTGTTTGAAATGCACTTACTCTCTTAAAGGTCTCTTAAGATAAATCAAGAATTATATGCCTCTTCCGCGGCCTTTGCAAATGCTAAGCCTTATTCCTATGAACAAAGTTATAGATAGGAAAGACATCCAAATTATATGGAACTTATATTGAAACCAAACATCAAAGTGGAAATTAATTTTTGAGTTTAAATTATTTCAAATTTGAGCTGTGATTCTATAATCAAAACGGACAATACCAAACTGATGACGCAACATTTTAAATTTTTTCGTAACAGCAAAATAAATCCGAGAACAGTAAAGTCCTGTCCACAAAATCTCAACAAATTTTGATGTATTTAAATGAAACCGTTTCAATTTTTCCTTTATTTGGATAAAGAAAAATGGAGAATTAAAAATCATGCGACCGTTACCCATTTATAATTCTGGAAGATTTTTGAAAGCCTTTTAATTTGGTTTGTGGACCTAAACCCAATTAGAGAAAATTGCTATAAAAATCAAGTAGATTTTATTACTTTCCCTAGTATTTACTCATTTTCTTTAGGATTATTCATCATAAAATCACAAAAAATAGCTTTGCCAGGGTTTATCTTTGTGAATTTACCCTTTTCTGTAACGTATGATGATAAAACAGTGGTTATCATGTAAACATCAAGTCATAAATCCCTTTTTTCGCTATATTTTTTCTAATAAATTTTGAATATTTGGCGTTTTACCATTCTTTAGCACTATTTTGTAACTTTATTAGTGTTTGTAGAAAAATTGGTATATATTGTAATTATTACAGGTGTATTTATTTTACTTAATATAATGATAGTTTTAAAACCAATAAAAAAATAATGCTAATATTCGTCAGTCAAATGAAGTGTAATACCCAAAATTTGATAAATTAAATTGAAATACTAATAAAAAATAATATCATTTAAAAATAATAAAACTACAAACGTAAGGCATTTATCATTGAAATAGAAAATATTATAAAAAAATTAAATACGGAACATCCTTCGATTTATTTAAATCAGCAGGTCTTAACTAGTATGCGATTTGGCAACGTTGTGCTTTTACTGTTTATACCTGAGAGAGTTTAACCGCACTTTTTTATAATAAATAAATTTACAAAACAGTAAAATGTTTACCTATAAAATTCGAATGCCTCATGTTAAAGATGCTGGTAAATTTGTAAGCCTCAAACGTAAACAATGCCGTAAGAAATGAATACAAAAAACGCAAATTAGAAGAAAACTTCACTCCACAAGATGTTCATATCAATAACTGAGTGTATAGAAGGGACATGTATTACTGATGATTTGTGGTGTAAAAATTGTGATTTACTAATATTTTTACATGTAGTTAAAAAATAAATTTTTGGGTCGGTAAGTATTTTCCATGTAAAATGCATAAAATCTAATAGTATAAATTTAGTTTATTCAAGTAGTTATAAAGAAAATAATACACATAATGAACGTTACGAGATAATGTGCTCTCCAGAATTATATTAACTTTTAAGAGTCCAGCAAAGCCTTAAAATGTGTCCTTTTTCATCTAGTTTATGGAGCGGAGTGGCGTTTTCCAATTTTCAACGTGGCTGATACAATTCGGCGACTGAATACAATAGCTCCGTGTAGGATTTTTATTTCGTCACAGAAATTATTTCACATAAATGAGGGCATTAGGCAAACACTTTTCATATAAGCGTTTTACAGGTCATAAAATATGAATTAGATGTAAAAATTGGAAAATTCAATATAAAATAGGAAACATTAGTCCGAATGGATTGAAATTTGATACTCTGAGGTTTTCTGTATCGCCATTTAGAATTCTGATCTCAAAATTGAAAAATTCAAAATGGTGGATTCAATATGGCGAAGGTATAGGTACTTGAAAAAAGGACACAGTTCATGGTCGTTGGCCAATAATACGAATCCATGATAATATCCGTAACAACTCTTAGAACGTCTTGGAAATCACTAATCGGGTCACAAATTCGATGTTTAGGTTATGTTATTCGAGATATGGCGTTTGCATTGTTTATGCTATCAAGAGTTCGCTAAAACTCTGTAAAGTGGTGTGAAAATTGGAACTGCAGGGGTTTTATATTGTTGTGTTATGAACAAGTATGTTAATCTGTAATTCTTAAAGGTTCATGTTTTATAGTAAAATTATATCCATCTGAGGCATTGAATATCTTTAATAACAGAATCTTTCCTTCTTTTACCATAAAATAAGATTGTTTTGAGATTTGTTGTACTGCAAGAGCTTTTTTGAATGTTGCGTTTAAAAATCTCTAACATTTTATATGCCCTTGTTTGCTATAAAATAATATTGTCATATTTTTTATGGATTTTTTATCCCATGTAAACAGTTGAAATGGTGATAAAATATGTTCAGTGGACTTACGCAGAAAACTTTGTCTCGAAGCTTCTCTTTTGAATGTTGCTCCAATACGGTCTGAGCAATTTTATTGTGTGTAGTTGCATGCATAGGACATTCAGCCTCTACTCCAAATTTTCTTTCGTGATGTATTCAATTAATTATTTGAAATATGTCCTTATAGTGCTGTTCTACACCATCGCTAAAGTAACTGATTTTCTTTGCACTAAGTTGTTGTTTTAAATGAGAAATTAACTTCTTCTCCACAGTACATACAGCAGCATTATCATACTGTATACCATCTGATAAAAATATAAAATTATCCAATTAAAAACAATTTTTAATGTAAAAAGAGGAAAAATTATATTGACTTAAGGGTACCCTAAGACTACTGATAGATATAAACTTCTTCATAAAATACGAAAAGCTTCCATTAGTGGCAAAACCACATCATTTGTTATCCATACGAATTTTGCAATTTTGACTAAGAACTGTGATTGCCGACCCCAAAAATTGTTAGGTATCAAATTTTAAGCCTGTACAACAATTATTACCCATTTTGTATTTCCAGGACGTATGCGGAAGCCACATTGGATCCACCATTTTAAATTTTGCCATTTTGACATCGGAATTGTGATTAGTGACCCTAGAAATCCCACAATATCAAATTTCAAGCCATTCGGACGAATGTTTCCTATTTTATATTGCAATGGTTCATACAACCACTATATTGGATCTGCCACCTTGAATGTCGCACTTTTTACGTCTGGTTCATATCTCATTACCTTTAATATGTTGATAAGAAATTTTAAGCCTAATGTATCCATTTATGTGAAATAGTTTCTGTGATGAAAGCTACGAAGCCATCATATTCAATCGTCATATTGCATCAGCCATTTTGAGATCATGCAACATTGCCAAACGTTTCAAAAATTTCTAAGTAAACCCCACGGTAAGCTAAATATTTTGTTGCAAAAAAAGGAAACCCGTATGTTTCAAAAATGCAATTTTTATTTTGTTTTCCAATCTGATAATCAAAGGAGAGTGCCAAAACCTGATTTCCCAAAAGATTCGGTACAAATTTTTACATTTTGGGAAATTAAATTCTCAAAAATTTACTCTGTAAAGGTAATCGAAATTTCGCGATAGTATAGATTAGGACTTAAACTATTATAAAAAAAAATAATTTTCATTATGATCTAATATATTTTATTTTACATTGGCAGCAATGAGACTGCCCAAAGTTATTAGAAATACAACAGATATTTTATTTTATTATTCACAACTTAAGTATAAAATTACTTCCAGAGAGAAGCAATAAAAAGTTATTGCCATGTCCAGATTTAATGAACAACTATGTGTTTAAGGAGCTAATTAAAATAACATTGATGAAACTAACGAAGGTAATTATTTACAGTACACTGAATGCAGAAAACTATAATAATGAAAATAAATGACAATATGCTATGCTAAATCTCCCCTTTATCCATTTATGCACAGAAAATTACTGCCACTTACGTAGCATGTTAACGAACAGCGCTGTCAACATAGTGACACAATGGGGTGTTCTCCGGTAGCAAAACCCCTAAACAGCAATTATAGAAATACAATGGGACCATGGGAATAAGAGAGGACACTATGCATACAAGTTTATGCAGATTAAGTTAACTCGACGTTTGGTTTGCTTCTTTGAATTGATTGAAGTTTATTAGTTAATATTTATTAATATTGAATTATTAGCCACTTATAATAAGCATGTCAAATAATTGTTAAAAACAGTTATAACAAAAGTTTGAATTTTACATACATTAGTACTTAATAAAAATAATGTCTCTTCTTTAATGGATAAAATGGAAGTTTGTATTTATTACTTAACTGGAAAACTAAATTAGAAGAGTGAAATTTTTTACATTTGTGATTTGAACCTTTTAACAAGAAATAAAACTTTATGTTTCACTAAACGGGTCCGAAGCTTCCTATTTCCATGGAAATATATTCCAAGTATTGATATCTGTGAATTCTATAGTAGTCATAATTTTATAATACAATAAGAATGAGCTGAAATCCGCAGAAATATCAGGTGCTTGTTACATTTATCTGTCGCTACAGACATACTACCTGGGATCTAGTAATAATTTTTTCTGAACAATTTCCATCAGTATTAGTTCAATATGAAAAATCAGTGCTTTCAACACACCCAAGCCAACGGTGAACAACGATATGTGATAAAATATGCCAAAAGTTTAGAACACAAAATTGCAGTGCTACCAACCCGTTAATGATCAGAATCTGCCAGATACCTAGACATTTAAAAAAAGTTAACCGCTAACTCATTTGCATCGTTATAAAATTTATACTGGACAAATGAAAATAATAACAGTAGTTCAAAAGCCTTGGCTGCATTTACCAAAGTTGCTGCATGTATCATCTGCAAAATAACATAACTTATACGGATGTTATAATTATGAACCAAAAGTCTTGGCAGCAGTTGCCAAAGTAAGGCGCGGTGCTCGGCTCTAACAGAGGTTTAGGGTTTGGATACACATTGGACATGCTAAAGTATTCACTCTTCAATTTTATTTGGAGTAGAGTTAATAACTATAAACGATGTGATTACTTATTACTTATAGCTAAATATGACTCTTCAAAAAAAGGGACACAACAAATATAGAAAACTACCGTCCTATCAGTTTATTAAACCACCTATATAAACTATTCACCCGCATATTGACAAATCGCCTGACTAAAAAGCTTGACTATTACCAGCCTGTGGAGCAAGCCGGCTTTCGACATGGATTTAATACGATAGATCATATCCAAGCCCTACGCACAGCCCTAGAAAAAAAACGAGGAATATAACACTCCTATTCACCTAGCATTTGTAGATTTTCACAAGGCCTTTGACTCTATAGAAACATGGGCGATCTTGAAAAATAATGCTAGAATTGACTCCAGGTATACCACTATCATACAGAACATATATTAAAATGCAACTATACAGGTTAAAATCGACAAAGATACAAAAACCGAAAAAATAAACGTTATGAGAGGTGTACGTCAGGGAGACGTCATTTCTCCGAAACTATTTACGCTAACTTTGGAAGATGTCCTTAAAACACTAAATTGGGATGAGAAAGGTTTAAGAGTCGACGGTTCTTAGCTTAGTCATCTTCGTTTCACCGACGATGTTGTTGTCATGTCTAGCAACCCAGAAGAGCTAAAACAAATGCTTCAAGATTTCAATGAAGAGGCGAGAAAAGTGGGACTTGAGATGAACTTGGGGAAAACTAAGTTAATGAGCCCTGACGCAAATGTACAAATAGAGATTCAAAATGAAATCATAGAGAATGTCCAAGAGTACATCTATTTAGGCCACGTCATGAAACTGGGCAAAGAAAATCACACAGCGGAAATAACAAGGAGAATAGGGCTGACATGGGCTGCCTTTGGAAAGTTGCAGTACGTATTAAGAGATAGAAACACACCAATCAACCTTAAACGGAAAGTGTATAACACGTGTGTCTTGCCTGTTGCTACTTACAGCATGGAAACGATAACACTAACCAAACAAAACGCAAATAGGCTCCGAGTCACTAAACGCTCCATGAAGAGATAAATGTTAGGAATCTCGTTACGGGATAAAATACAAAATCAAGTAATAAGATCAAGAACCAAAGTAGTTGATGTCATTGAACGCATATCACGACTAAAGTGGAAATGTGCGGAGCACATAGCTAGACAACAGCCCGATAGGTGGACGAGTAAATTACTGCAATGGCGACCGCGAGAAACGAACCGAAATCGTGGCAGGCCACAACGCAGATGGGTAGATGATATAAGACAGTTTGCTGGAAAAGACTGGCTCCAGAAAGAGAGAGACAGATCCCAGTGGAGGACCATCGGAGAGGCTTATGTCCAGGAGTGGACGTCAATGGGCTGAGAAAGAAGATGAAGAAGAAATATGACTATCAAAATGTGTGGTTATGGTTTAGACATACTTCATTTTTGCACTAAGCCATCCTAATTTTTATTAGAACAATTTTCCATGGACATCATCAGTTGAAATGATTATTTAAGATTGAAATAAACCATTACCACTTCTGACTTTATTTAAAATAATAATACAAATATAACTAGTATAATTCACAATAAATATAGTTAACAACAGTAAAGTAATTAAAGGAAATAAAATTAATTTAATATAAAAACGCGTGAAAACAGTTGGATTTCATTCCGCTTGTAGACAACATGGCTCAATGCAATAATGAAATGATGGCAAATTTTAAGGTATGATTGTACATAAAACAATATGAAAAAATCTTTCTGAATATAGGTCCGCAAATGCTTCCATAGGAAGCTAAAAGCTCTTGAATATAGTGTCATAAAACTGGCGTTTATCAGTCTAAATTGGACAATGGTACAGATGCCATATGAAGTGTTATGTAAAAATTTTATATCTCCCAATATAAATCTTATAATGCTGCATATGAATCTTGTTACGAACCTAGGTGTCGGGCAGCAATATATTGGCCCGTTAACAGGTTAGTATTATTGCATATTTTGTTATGTAAAATCGAAATAAAGAGTCCTTAAAGTTTAAGCCTGATGCAGATAAACATTTTGACATGTTTTTAAATATTCTTGGCGCCTCGTGCTTCGTTGGATTGAGTGTCACCTAGCGGCACTGACTTTTCATATTAAACGTCATCCTAATAACTTAAAAGAAGCACTCTAGCATTGATGCTAATGAGACACTAAAAAGTATCCTTGCTCCCGGGCTATAAAGCGGTGTATAAATCAATAGTGAATGTTAATTATGTCCCAAAAGCGTGCAAGCAGTAGATAACACTTAAGTCAAAACTTAACAGTATACAAACGTCTTCAATTTGGAAAAGAACAAAACACGCAAGCCAATTTTTTGTCCATAAGGAACTTGTGTTTTCGTAGGTTTTAATGAAAAACTTTGCGCGGTATAGATTAGAGTAATTTTTTCAGTACTGGATAAAAGGAAAATACAATACAACTATTTTCACTGTTTTTGTTTCAGAAATAGAAACGTGTTAAATAAAAAGAAAGAAGAGAATTGTTTAAGTCTGTGCTAAGAATGACAACATGATCCAATGTTTTTAGGGCTTATGCTTAAAATGATTAAAATAATTAAAATCAATATATGAACTACATATTCAGGTGACACCCAACAATTTCTAGGAAAGGGGAGGGAAGTGAAATTTTAAAAATAATATAAGATTAATTTACTGTTGTTTTTATAAAATCTAAAAATGTCCAACTGATTGTGTATTTTTTAAGTAAATTTAATTATTACATTTATTTGTCATTTTTCTCTATTTCTTAATCATCAGTAGCGCTCTCTCGAATCAGTCTCCATACATTTTCGTCTGTAACATTTTTCAATTTGGGTTTAGTCTTGTAAAATCTGTTTCCATAATCTCGTGACCCTGCAACAACATTTTCTGGGAAATAGATCCAAATGTATGTTAAGAAAATATAGTTTTAATGACATTAATCTTGAACAAAAATATGGCCAATATACCATTCTTTCACTGTTGTTAAGTTTTAAAGCTATTAAAAAGTTCTCCTATATAAGATTGAACGACAATTCTATTTTTTATCTTGGCCTCACTTGGATGTAAAAGTTTTTCCTTTAAACATAGAAAAGAATGTCCTTCTTTGTTCGAGGATTCACCAAAAATGATCAAATGGCATAATTTTACATGAGGTGGACATAAATATAAGTATTTTTGCTAACCAAAGTATTACATGCTTCGTTTTTTTGATCTGGTACCTAACCACAAAGAGACACAGCATTTACATTACTGATATCTAGTATATAACCCTTATAGTCCTATAATAATGTCACTACTTCCAAATTGGCACAAATCTTTAATTGATGTTCTTGATATTTTATACTTTGGAATAATACCAGTTGCGTTGGTGGCTAAAAGTGTATCTTTGTTATTTAAAGAACTGGAAGGTTTACTACAGGAGAGTGAATCTCAGAGAGCTTTCCAACGATGTCAAATTCAGTTTTGGTCTTACTAAGATCAAAATTATACAAAATTTCCATTGATTTCAACAAATAATACTTATTTTAATCTATTTATAATTAGTTTTACAACAACGTTTTTTTTTATCGAAATGTAGGGAAGCGCTATTGTCAAAAATTCAAATATTATCAATTATTAAATTTACGTTTTATCATGAAAATATTTTTGCCATTAAATTAATTAGTTAATATTTTAAGACATCTACATTCTTAACAGAATACAAAAAGTCTGTTATTTGGTACTGAGTATTTAACTTAAAATATCTATATTAGGAAAAAGAAAAGATTGAGAACACTCGTTAAAGCCGTTTCAAATTTGGAAAATGTGATATATACTCGCTTTTATTTTGTCTCTGTTCCTCAAGAGAGAAGAAAAGGGTGGAATGTTCACCGTAGTACGTTTCAACTTTCTCTCTTTAAAGGATTCTCTTTTCTACAGTGGTCAGTTTTAGAGGAAACCGATAAAAGGCTTATAATAGACGTTTTAAAAGTTTTTCGATATTTAGGAGGAATAAAAATAATAACTTTAAAATCTGTATCCCAGAAAAAGATCGAGAGCAGACCCATATTAAAATAAACTGTATTATAATTGGGTGAGCAATTTCTTCACGAGCAATGACCAATTCAATACAGATAATATCATACGTGAAAACTTATTTGACCAGATTATAATTCTTTTGGACTAGATCATGTATAATTATGTATCATATGTCTCTCCGAACTCAATTAGTGTTTTAATCTGAGAACAAACATTCCTGAAGGTGTGCTCTAGTACAACGCAGGAAAATTATTCTAATGTCTAATACAATGAACGCTTTTGTTCTTTGCTATTATAAAATATTACACATTTTAAATGTGTAGCTACACATAATATCATTAAAAAAGTTATAGTGGAAATAGAAACACAACAGTATCTCTTTCAGTTTCCATACTTTAATTCTAGATCCAATCTGATTATCTAGTCTCATAAAGACATTTTGTTTTATCTCTTGTTAAATCTAACGCTTTCTTAATTTAATCATGTCTACCTTACTTAAGAAGCTTGTGTTATATTCTAATAAAACATTCTCATGTTTCATTATTTATGAGTTTACATGCAAGACGGGTTGTCAATTTAGCTTCTACTAACAAACTTGCTTGTTTATAAGAAAATATTTGGTACAGAAATCTCGTGAATAAATTAATTTTAATTATTAATAATAGACAGGGAGGAGCGTTAAGTTTAATATTGTTCTCAATTTTTATCGACAAAGTAATAACAAAATACTTCTGGAAGCAAAAATTGACATTTAAGCTAGGGTGGTTTCAGAGGAAGCATTCGCTGATAACGTCGTAGTTATAGCAACAGTTTTTTATATTTGGTTACGATAAGTTTACAATCAACCTTTTAAGATAGCAATCCTTTAATTTCCATTTCACTTTCATTTCTGCACAGTGGGACTGAAGAATCACTCGTAATATTAGCATTGGCCATTTTTTTTTCCAATATTTACTGAAAATATATTTTTAAAAAATTTCAAATGTAATTCTACTTTAATCTTGCAGTTATCATTTAACTCTGTTTTGAAGAGAGACTGAGTTTGGCAAAAGTCTACATTCATCTCCAAGATAAAGTAAGGGCTTTCGTAATGTTGTGACATCAAATTCAGAATTACGAAAAGACGGTTCACCATTTTCAATGTCTCCAGTATGAAGAAAATTACGGTATAAAGTATCTAATTTGAATTTGTCAGTGCTAGTTTTATTGCTTAGTTTGCATTACGCACAAAATACTGTGCAAACTGAAACGTTTTTCAGCAGTTATGTTCATCAAATCAAGAGTCTGTATGCACTTACAACACTTCAAATTTTGTTAAATCTTGGTCAAATTTATGACACGTAATCTTTTGTCAATAGGATTGTTGTTGTATCTTTCTTCAGCTATTTTTGACGTAGTTTTTTTTTGCTTATGCCATCGCTGCTGCACATTATTTTTTTTTTGAAACCTACCATCTTCTTACCAAATTTTCCGTTTAATTTTAGGTATCCATTCAACATATTATTTACAAAACACTGATATTGATACGTTCGTCCTACGGCGTATATAAGCAGTACTGCCGAAGGGTATGTATGTATATTTGTTTAAAGTTGTCTGTACACTGTGGCCTACTAGATCTATTGTGCCCCCCTCCCACTGCTGCCCAGCTGGAAGAGTTACTTTATCGGCTAGAGCAGGTCCTCCAGTCCTATTTCCTTCAGGAATCTCAGGATTTTGGACGACTTCGAGGTGGGTAGCTCCCCTTCTTCGATTTGGTGTGCTCCCAAGAACCGCATTCTAGGGTTTTCTAGAGCGCTGCACTCTGCAAGGATATGAATAGAAGTTTCGTCCTCCTCCTCATAGAATCTGCACTCTTTTTTTTCTACGAGTCCGAGTTTCTTAAGGTGTTCCTTCAAGTGGCAATGCCTCTTTAAGACCCCTGTCAGAACTCTGAGCTGGTTTTTACTCAAGCTTATTCATTATTTGAATCTCTACTGGTCGTAGTTCTCAAGAAGTATGTTCGCTTGTCTCAATCCTTGCGGCTCCGTTCAATAATTAGATATCCTACTTTCTTCTTCTATCTTTAGTTGTTCCAGTATTACGCTGCTACTGATTCCACAGAAAGACTCCGACCCCAGAAAAGGTATCTCAGTTCCTTTTTCCGCGAGCTTGTCCACTATTTCAGTCCCCTCTATCCCGGTATGTCCCGGTACCCACATGAGGGTGACTTTATTATTCTTACTCAATTTAATCAGTTCCTCAAGGCATTTCCAGACCATCTTGGAACTGATAACTTGAGAGCTCAGCGCACTGATGGCTGCTTGACTATCCGTCATGATGATGGCGTCCTCTTCGCCATGTTCTGTAGAAATATATGTAAAGGTGTGAGGTTTAGGATTATTTCCATGGCGGCCGTAGGTAGGTTTTCATCGCTCCGGTTATACGCGCACGGGCCAGTCTTTGAATTTTCGATACTGCCCATATATAATAATTGGTCTCACTATTGCAGTGTACATCCACTGCAGGATTTTTGAGTTTGTACCCCATCTTTTTCCGCAGCGTTTCTACGGATCATCAAGGCTTTGGTAGCCTTATTGATTACTTCTTTTTCATGCTTATTCCAGAGGAGTTTGTTATCTACGGTCAGTCTCAGATATTTGACCTCTGACTTCCACTCAATAACATTTCCATCAATTTTGATGGTCTTCAGGTTGAGGTTTCTTTTCTTTGTGAAGGCCACTAGGGTGGTTTTGGTGAGGTTGATGTTTAATCCCATCCTCTGGTACCATTCTCTAATGTATTCAAGCTCTCTTTGAACTATATCACAGAGGGTGCCGAAAGGTATAGTCAGCATCAAAATTTTAGGAGCAAAGTTGAGGGTGTGTCGTACAATGGAGCATTGAATGGCACGTGCTACTTTTGGCAATGGTTACAACCATTGAACTACCTTAAACGCCAAAAAAAGTGTACGGAAATTAATGAAGTGATACAATAGGTCTTTGGGAACGAGTGTATAGACATAAATAAAAGAGTGGTACAAGCGGTTCAAAGATGGCCGCATTCTGTTGACAGTGATTCCGTTCAGGCCGAACTTGAGCACAATAACATCAGAAAATGCGGCGTGTCCGACTTGCGATTGCAAAAAAATCGTCATGTTCGTGAGTTAAAAAGTGACCTTTGTATTACGAAATTTGTGTTTCGAATATTTTAATGGAGAATATGGAAATGACTAGCGTGTGTGCAAAATTCATTCCAAAATTGCTCACGGTAGAGTACAAAATGCTTCGGTTTGAACTCGATCAGGACAACTTGGAAATAGTCACTAATGGTGAAAATGTATTCAAAAAGATAATTACCGGGGACGAATCATAAGTTTATTGTTATAATCCCGAAACGTAACAATAGTATTTTCAGTGGAAGCTACCATCCTAACCACGGTCAAAAAAAGCACGTCAAAGTTTCAGCAGTGTTAAAATCTTGTTGATTGTTTTCTTCAATTATGGATCATGTATATGCTTCGAGAGGTCAGGCATCAATAAGAAATTTTGTCATGACGCTCTGACGCAGTGAGAAGAAAACGGCGGCATTTTTGAGAGTGGCGAATGGATTTCTTACCACGACAATGCGCCAGCGTATTTGACGAACTTCATGCAAGTGTTTAGCGAAACACAACATTATACACCTTCGCCAGCTTTCCCAAAACTGTAGTACTCTCAAGGTCATTCCAGAAATTGACTACACGAGCTGCTTCATCATGTGGAAATACCGATGGGGCGTGTTTTTTCGTTTAATCGAATGGAGATTACTTTAAAATACATCTTCTAATCAATGCAATTTATAGACCAATCCTGATATTTTATTGTGTATCTTGGGTGACGAGGCAGAAAAATAAGTTAAAGGTATCACTGAAGGTAGATAACAAATGGAGAGGACCTACAAATATAAGCCACCAGAGAGACTGAAACAAACATGAGATGGAGTTCTGCAAGATATACTGAAGAGGAGAGGAAAACATGGGACGATACAAGGAGAATAACAAGAAGCAAGAAAGTGTGGACATAATTTATAAGTGAAATATGTATAGAAAATAAATAGTTCTATAAGTTGCTATGCTAAGTTCTCACCTCAACAACTTCAAGAACAGCTCAATATTAATTTTGAGTTGAATCCGATTATAAATAAATTATAAAACTCATCAGTCATGTTTAATTTTTAAATTTAAAATATAAATTCGTACACCCACACAAAAATATCGATTTTAATATACTTATACTGCCACATCCGTCTTCCTAACTTACCTCACAGGTATTCTATGGGATCTAGGTCAGGGGTATTGGTTGGTCAATGCAGAACGGATATAATGTTTCCTTTCGAAAATGTTCGAATCTCTCTGACGATATGAGTTTTGCAAGATATACTGAGGAAGGGAGAAAAACATGAGTCGATTCAAGGAGAATAACAAGAAACAAGAAAGTGTGGACAGAATTTATATGTGAAATATGTATAGAAAATAAAAAGTTCTATAAGTTGCTATGTTAATCTCCCACCTCCCTCAACAGCTCCGAGAATAGAATATTGATTTCGAGTTGAATTTGATAATAAATAAAGTATAAAACTCATTAATCATGTTTAATTTTTAAATTTAAAATATAAATTCATGCACCCAGACACAAATATCGATTTTAATAAACTTATACTAATATTCGTCTTCTTAACTTACCTCACTGGTATTTTATGGGATCTAGGTCAGGGCTTTTGTTTGGTCTATCCAGAACCGATATAATGTTTCCTTTAAAAATGGTCGAATCTCTCTGACGACATGAGGTCAGGCATTTTCTTGTTAAAAATTTAATTTTTAGCACAGGCCAATACGTGGGGTTGTACAACATCCTTAAGGTATTGACGACCTGTTAAATATCCACCCTGAATTACAAATTGCTTGGTTCTTCTATTAGAACTAATATTTCCCTAGATCTTTAATAATCGTTTCTCTCTTCAACCAAGTTGTCAAGATATATTTCACCCCGTTTCCTATAAAATCCATTTCCCACATCGAGACTACACATTCGAGAAATAGATTCGTCTGAAAACAGTACTCCTTACTATCGTATTCAGTTCAGTATGCAACTCTAGACTATTTCGATTTGCAAGGTAATGCCTTGTGAACTTTGGCATCCTTGTTGATAATCTAGATCCAAGTTTCATTTCTCTTAAGCAATTTATGATTTTTTATGACGAAAAAGGCCTCTTAATATACTCATGCAGTAGATTTGCAACTTGCCGAGGAGTAAAATATTGATTTTAAATATTGTTTATTACTAATATACCGTTATGTTGAACGGTTATAAAGCTTGCATGGAGTCTATATAGTCTTTTCTTTACGTCGATGATTTAAAAAAAAAAACTATTCCACGTTCTTGAAATAACTGATTGACTTTCGTGAATTCGGCTGCTTGAAAATTATTAAAATACTTCCTTTTTTTTTCTGCTTTTGATTGCGACATTTTTATCAGACTATTGACGGACTCAATGGATTCCAATCGGATTGATCCGACCGGATCTGAAAGCTGTATTAGAAACAAATTTCTTTTTATAAGGACAGGTTTTAAGTTTTGTCTGAAATCTAAAGAAAAACACAGAAAAATTTAAGATAACCCTTAATTCATGTTACGCCCTATATATTAAATTTAACTTTGCATATTTTGTAGTAAATAGGATACGATTTTTAGCCTGATTGTTTTTAAAACCAATTTTATAGTCTTGTGTCTGCATAATTAAAATTTATTATATTAAATTGTTATTTATCGCCAGTAGTTTCTTTTTAAACTTGATTATTTTTTATATTCAGTGAGTACATAACATATAAAATCTATTTAACCAAAACTATAATAAATCTTTGGGAAATATTTATTTATGCGAATATCAAAATAAAAAATGGGGCACTAGGGAAAAAGGATCATCATAAAATTTATTTTTATGTGCTTGTTCCAAATTTATTTTTATGCTTTTACGGCATTGTACCCATTTTTTTTAAATAGAGCTATGTTTATATACTATGCTTTTTTATGAGAAAATTAGCAATGAGGAGTGGTGATCAACGAAACCTTTTGTTTTATACAGAAATAAACTGACTTACTTTTTATTCTTTTTTTTTTATCGTAACAGTGACGCAAAAATATAATTTTTAAATATATAAAATATAAAATTAGAAATATTTATTCCTCATTACTAAATTAGGAAAATGTAAAAATTTTAATCAATTTGGAGAGGCAAGTATACTTAATCGTTTTTGAGTCGGAAATCCTAGATCAGAAGACCTGCCCAGAAGAAAGTGGTTCATCGGCAATTGGTAGGCAGAAACCATTGAGGTTTATATCGAGTAGGAGACAAGAAACATTACGTCGATAGAAAGATTTAAGAAAGGCTATTTTAATTTTTGGTAATAGTATCAGTTATTCTTCACAAAACCTTCGTCAAAAAACGTTTGACATAAAGAATAAAAATTTATCCACTACCTACTCTATTCGGAATATCCCCATGGACTTTTCGCGTCTGCGTGAGTTGTATAGCTAGCGGGGTACTGGGACTAAAAATGACCTGTGTCTAGCCGAAGAGTCCAAAGAATTTCAGTATTCCGACAAAGAAGTGCTGAAATGACCAAAAAAGTTCATATCCTGCAAATTATATTTTGTACCCGAAGAAGTGTAAAAAGTGATCGTTAATAACATATCTAGTGGCTGTTAGACTAATTTCAAGAACAGGGTAAGCTAGATTAAAATAAATGTGATGCAAAATAGGTAAAAATAGATAAAGAAGTAAAAAATTTGTTAGTTCTAGCGAAAGGTAGAGTTCTTCTCTAGAAAAAATTAATGCCGATCACTATTGAATGTCTCAAATCTATTTTTTGCTTTAATCTTCAATTTCCCCATATAAAAGTTTGATGGCATATGAATTCATTGTAAGCAAAAGCTTTTTATTACAAGTATTAGAAAGGGGCATGAATATATATATATATATATATATATATATATATATATATATATATATATATATATATTTGAAAAACAGCATTGAATTTCTTTAATAAGCCCTGGTTTCGTTTCCTATGGTAACTATATTCCATGCCATACATGCCATATTTTGTTATGTAAAAATATATAAGGTGTACAAGTATTTGAATTACCTTGTCAAAATTATTAAAGGTTTATACAATGAAATATTTTTTTTTAAATAATTTATAAATGCTCTACAATTTTATAAAAATAATAGTTTTATTTTCCTCTTTTTTCTGTAAACAGAATATGTCATGCATGTTCCATATTCTGTCTTTCGTTTCTATTTTGTGCTTTGGTCAATCGGTTTTTCGGACTATTTCCCTAATGTCATCATATCAATGTGTAGGGAGCATCTATGGTTCCTATTCTTGTTAACTTGTTGTTGTTCCACCTGATACTCCACTTTCCATGTTGTCCATGTTGTGTAATTGTCCAAGTTTCTAAATCATATTGCAGTAATAGAATTACGCATTGTGTCAATACCTAAATATTCATAATTATGGGAAGTTCTTTACTTTTGCTTCTAAGGATGTGGTTCAGACAGATACTGCTATCGCCTGCCCTATGTATATTATCATCACCTATACTTGATTGATCAATAATAATGGTGCTCTTATAACCCAGATTATTTCATGTTACGGATCCGACAGCTTTGGAGGTGTCCTCGATGTCAAATATTCGTGGACCTTGCTTATCTCGCGAATTGCTATTACACTGCGAGAAATTGGTAAATTAGAGAGATACTGGAAATTGGGTTATGGTTTTGGTAAATGAGAGTTATACAAATGTTAGATAAGACACAGAGTAGTAGTTACAATAAACTCTTCTCAATTACTAGGGTGGATTCCTGTTCGCAAAGCTTCAACTCCGTATCCTGTAAACAGGCACACTTCTATTACTTTGTTGGACACTTGAGGTTCTTAAATCAGAGCGCCAACTGAACGAAATAAAGAGGGTACCTATACAAACAGTAATGCAAGTGGTCTGCAGAAAATTTGTATCTGTTATAGAACGGTCTTCAAATAAATGATAAGCTGCAAACTGCATCCGCAATCGTAGGTGTATTGTTTTACAATCTTAGTTATTTATAGTTTCACCCAGTATTATGACACTGTTCATGTAGTATTCTTCACATATAACTCAAGGAGTATTCAGAGAGTTCTGTTAGTCCTCAGAGAATTCAGAAATAGATCTCAGATAGTACTTGTATTGTACTTAGACAGATTTCAATCAGGTAGGTCTAGAGCTAAAAAATAGTGCCCAAGTCACAAATGGTTTAAATCTTAAACTTCGAAAACTTATATAATTATAACAAATTATCAGTAAAATTGTTATCAAAAAATCATTCTATAAATAAGCAAAATCAAATAGTACAACTTGAAAAATCTTTTAAAATAATTAAAATCACAGAAGTAATTGCTTGTTTAACGTTAAAAGCCTTTCTTACACAAGACATATACTCGTATATTTAGAAAGACAAGTTAACAATAAAAATTCAAGGACGTATTTTTTATATTATTGTTTTAACACAGCATATCTGACTGCAATTTGAATTTGAATATTTATTTGATTTTGTCAATATTGTGATAATTTAGATAACAATTATAAAATGCAAGATGACAAGTTACCAAAATTCGGATAAAGACTTAAGTTGTTTGATAAAAAGTGTTATAGTTCACCCCAAATCATCTGGCCGCACGAAATACATGCACAATCGGGCAAATAGGTCGGTTTGGAAACCACTAGTGTATAGATCTATCGCTAAAGTCTGAAAAATAATCTACGGTACAATAATTAATTCCACAATTTGACGAGAACAAAATAAAAAAATATATTTCATCACGGAGACAAATTGACATATTTTGGAGTAACTATTAATCAAATATTTTTCCAACATTTAGGAGGTAAAACGTAGATACAAGCTGAATTTTTACCTTCATGCAGTGTAGTAGGCTATAATACTTGCTATATTGTAGATGTCCGATCAAATAAATTATAGATGAAATTGATGAAGCAGTAAGCTTCTAATCTTATACAATTTGTTAATATAATATATAATCTTTATAAATTGTTATTGATTACTAAATAAATAGCCAAAATACCAAAATAAATTTAAAAATATCAAAAACATTTGTAGCAACAGCAATAATACGGGGTTTCACGTGCCAGTGTACCTTAAAACCAGAAAATTCAATTTTCTAAAAATGTGCAAACATTTTAAATCACTGTTTTACAACTTTTAAACAAAGTTACCTGAAACACGTAAACCCTGCGGTCTTTTAAGCTATTTCAATATATTAAAGAATTGAGGCGGAAATCTGATTGGCTCACGAGGGGAGAAAGCTTTTAAGCTTTAGTGTAAGTTAAAAGTTGTTTATCGACTTTATTTAATAAATTTTAAAGTTAAAATAACATATGTTCAATAAATGATCTATTTTGATATTGAATTATAGACAATGTAAATTTTGATTTTAACTACTTTTTGGAATTAAGCCTAACTTTAAAAATTAAATAAGAAAAAATTGATCATATATATACAGTGAGGACATCAAGTCCGGAATAAATTATTATTTTTTTACTATTAAGACATGTAGAATAATAATATTATCGGTATTTTTCTCAGCTAAGAAGCATTGTATACTTTAAACATTACTGAATTCTAATAGTTATATTAACTTTTTTTAGTCTTACAGTAAAAAAGTCACAAAAATAAGAAAATCATAATTGGTTGAGTCGTTATTTAAAAATAAAAAAAATAACTATTTCAACAACGACTAGATTTTTATTGATCTCAACTTGTTTAATTAAATGATTATTTTAATTCTATAAGCCAAAAAACCAAAAATTTTTCAAAAATGATTACAAAAAAACTAAATGCCAAACACAATTTTTCACTTACTACCCCACAAAAACAATAAATATATTTTTAAATACGACATTTTATCCCGAAAGTGTTTTGTTTACATATTTTATACTGATATTTTCCCAAGTTATTTAAAACTGAAATGGAAAATGGTACAAAAACACAGGGAAACAGCAGGTGTTTATAAAATAACCTTTTCCCTTTTCAAAGTCTGTTTTTGATATATCCAGAAAATATGCAGTAGCGAATATATGTAGCTCTATATACGGTTTAAATAGGAAAGAGCACTGCGGGTATTGCTGCGTGAAAATAGAAGGTTTAGGGAACCTTTTCATATATATAATTATGTAAGTAAACCTGATAGTGGCGTCTTCTAGCGGATAATGGAAACATTTTTACTGTAATTTCTTAATTAGAAGGGCTTGAGATACTTTGTAATAATATGCGAGTACATCTGGCAAACACAAAAAATAATGAAATTAATAAGCTTTCATTTAGAGTTATCAGCGAAATAAAAGTTCAAAACATAATATCAAAAATAAAAGTAAATAAAAAGAAATAAATATGCCAACGCTAAATCTATGTTTATCTTTTTTGCTTGCAGTAATATATTATTAACTACTGTTTATCAAATTCCCAAATCCCAGAATGATGGAAAAACGCGCGGGTGATACCAGTATCAAAGATAAGTAACCTGACATCCTATAATAATCTTCGATCCTTTAATATACAGCCTCAAAATCAAATAAGAGTAAACAATATTATAACATTTACACAATCTGGGTTCAGAACCGATCATAGCGACACAACTGCGCTGCTTAAAATTACCGATAACTGCCGCAGAAAACGACAAGTTTACAGTTCTGATTTTACTAGATTACACAAAAGCATTTGATACTCTAAATCACTTAATTCTTAACTCTGTCCTGCATTTTATCGGTCCGTCACGTAGGGCGGTTGACATGGTCGATGATTTTCTTAGAGCACGGTCACAAACAGTAAGTCTCAACAATCACCTCTCAACACCTTTAAATGTCTCAACTGGCGTCTCACAAGGCTCAATAGTCTCACCTCTCCTTTTTTATATTTATATTTCTAATTTTCCTTCAATTTTCTTATCCTACTATGCCGACGACACTTTAAAAAAGAAAAAATAAGTCAAGTTATTCAAGCAATTAATTATGACCTCTATACCCAAAAAATTAATTATGATGATCATTATCTTAAACTCCAGTAAGTCAGGTGCTATTGTCTTTGTGGTGAGCTCAGATCGATCTGATTTTTTGGCGCCGCAAGGTGAAAGAACGCCCCCCTCCATTGCTCACTTTCTGACTCTTGGAGTAGGTGCAACTTTAAACTATTGCAACAACAACAATTTTGAAATAACTGAGTTCAAAACTTCTGCATACAATAGTTTAACCATCTCCCTATGAGTTCCTACTTAAATAATCCCTTAATAATAAACAACGCAGCAGCGATTCTTTGAAAAAAAAATTCTATTTTAGTCTCTAGTAATCGTATAGAATTTGGTTTTTTTTCTCAAAGTCTGCGCCAAAATATTACCTATCACGTCCACTTATCGGTATTTCGTTATCGAAGAGTTATTCTATATATTTATAACGAAAAAACTAACCACAAATTTGAATAAGTCAGGAGCTGAGAATATACAATTAAATAAAATTTTTATAAAAAAAAATTGAACCGACTTCTAAAAGTGCGCTATAAAGTGAAAAATAACTAAATTTTTACTTGAAATTAAAATTTTTGAAGTTGCCGCCAAACTAATACCCGACAAAATGTAATTCGCATTAACAGATGAAAAATATTTTATGTGTAATTGCTTTCTTATTATAATTTAAATATCTTAGTAGTTATTTATTTCATTTAGAAACAATTTGGCGCGACTTCAAAAATTGCTTTCTTATTATAATTTAAATATCTTAGTAGTTATTTATTTCATTTAGAAACAATTTGACTCCGACTTCAAAAATTTCAACTTGATATAAAAATTTATTGTTATTTTTCACTTTTTAGCGCACTTTTAAAAGTCGGTACAATTTTTTTAATACAAATTTTATTTTTCCATTTTTCGTTTTGAATTCATTATGATATCCAAAAATTATTTGAACTAGGTACTAATCGAAATTAGTGTACCTCGCAATGACTTCAAGGTGGCAAAAAGTACCCATTTTATCCAAAGTTGTAAATCACCCTAAATTGAACCCCCAAAAATTTTTTTGATTCTTAGAGTTCTCCAAATACCAGTGAAATTATGTCAAACAAATATTTAGTCTGTCATAGTAAATCCACTATCTACAATTTTAAATTAATTTTAGATTGGTAATGTAAGCCCCAAAACCTTCCAATATCGATATTTAAGAACATAAGACGTAAATTTCTTAGTCCGATATATTTTATACTTCGTATTGAATTTGTATACGCTTCAAGAACTCCGCAATAACAATTTTATACAAAATTAAAAAATATAAAATTTTCAGTTTCTCATATTATATCTTATCAACCTAATAGTTGTAAAAAATAACCTTCATATTCGTAATACACTCGACCCCTAAAATCCCCTAATACCAAATCTGAAAAAAAATGTGAATAAGGTAAAATTTTCAACCCACCATATTGAATTTCAAAAAAATAATTTTAACGTATTAATCTAATCTAAATCTTAACCCTTCAAAGCCCCCTAGTATCAATTTTGGATGAAATCCGGAAACTTAAAATTTCTAGACCGTCATATTGCATCTGACATATTAGATTTTCTTAAAATAATTTTATATTCGCTATTTAATCTTCAAAAATGATTCAGTCCCACCTTTGAACAAAATCAAAGAATGTAAAATTTTTAGTCCGCTATATTAGATTCGTCATATTGAATCCTGAAAAAATACTTTAAAATTTATAATTTAAACCCTTAAGAACCCCCTATATCAGTTTTGGAGAAAATCGAAAAATGTAAAATTATTAGGACGTCATATTGAATCCGCCAAATTGACTTTTTAAAAAAATATCTTAACTTCGTTATTAACACGAACTCCAGTGCTGATTTGAGACAAAATCGAGAGATGTAGAATCTTTAAACCGTCATCTTGGATCCGCCATATTTAATTTTTTTTAAATAAGTTCAGATTCGTAATTTGCGAACCCAAAAACTCCCTTATATCAATTTTGGTGAGAGTTGGACAAAACTGATTTTCTTGTCCGCCATATTGAATTTTTAAGAAATATTTTGGATTCGTTATGTGCGATCCCAATTTTGAAAAAAAAGTTCAAAGATTTGGGGCTTAAAGTCGCGTCGGAAGCGGAGACCATTTAGCGACTGGACCTACATTTTAACGTGGGTTCCGAACCACGGTCCTCGACACTCAACTAACCCCGAGTTTTTATACTCTTTGTCAGTCAAGTGTCTACCGACTAGTGGGACTATCCTCTAATGGTCTGACAACTTAAATAAGTAAGTTGCCGTGCACGGGGCTTGAACCCGCGCTTGGCCATGGTCGTCCCTATCAGTCCTAGCGCCTTAAACGGTTAGGCTAATCCCACGGCCCCCAATTTTGAAGAAAATCGGACAAAAATAAATGTTTTTGTCCGCCATATTGGATCCGCCATATTAAATTTTTTAAAAGTAATTTCAGATTCGTTGTGTACGACCCCGAAAATTCTCCCATACCAATTTTGGAGAAAATCGGACAAAATTAATTTTTTTGGCCGCCATATTGTCGGCGCCATCTTGGATTTTACTGCACCAATTTCATCCAAAAAAATATGGGACCACCGCAGTAACTTCCTGAATATAACATAAAAAATTTCATTCAAATCCGTGCAGCTGTTCCGGAGTAATCGGTGTAAATACATAAATATATATAAATATATATATATATATATATATATATATATATATATATATATATATATATATATATATATATATATATATATATATATATTTATTTTAAAGCGTATAACTTGTATTTGAACCTTTTTACCTGAAAAATCATAGATTTTTCTAGAAATCGACAAAAATATTTTTTCACATCTTAATTGTTAAATAAAAAAACTTCGCCAAAAAAGAAAATGAGATATAAGATACTACATAATATAATGAATAGAATATCATTCTGAAGATTTCGACGTAATCAGAATTCTACTAACAATAATTTTTTTTCATATGTTAATTCCGCTGGCCTAATCGTTGAATCTCAGCTTAAAATACTAACTGATATTCTATTAATAAAATATTTACAATATACTTACTACAGTACGACATTGTTTTTTATTCATTATGCCACATTTTAAACAGGGATTATTTTTATTATTCAGAACAGATATCAATCCTCCCGGAACAATTTCAAGTTTGTTTCATTGAAATCTATTTTTGGGGGTTTACTTTGAGGGTGATTTTCACTCCCTTAATACGCGCAAGAGCCGATCAAAAAGTACACGTATCTCCTAAAGACTACAAACAATGAATGTAATGCGTATTGTTAACTCAATGTAATGCATATTGTTTGTTGCTAAGTGCTGAAGAAGAAACAATTAAAAGTAGCTTCCTTCACTAATGAGGTTTAAACCGGATATCAGATTGAGTATCAAGGAAGCTAAAACTTCCAGTTGTTCAGTTTTGTTGTTCCCAAGATGTTAAAAATTTTATCATGTCAACAAGTTAACCTTTATATAACAAGTTAAGCCTTGAAATGGATAAAAGAACTAAATGTCGCCTAAATATAAATAAAATTTTCCATTTTTGTCGATTTACTAATAAAAGAACAAAATTTTTTTATTCTTGTTTTTTTGTGGTTTAAAACTTGTTTCACTTATTGTTGTATTTGTCAATTAAAACTCTTTATTCTATTTAGATCATTAGAAAACAACCTTTTTTTTAATTTTAAAGGAAAAGCTCTAAATAACAATTCCAAAAATAGAACATCAAATACCACGCAAACTGAATTTTTATGTCCCGGGAGCATTTAAATGATGGATACTTACACATGATTTGATCTTTTTTTTTTTTTTTCAAGGGAACTGAACAGTAATCAAATAAAAGTTTTTACATTTTTTTGCAAAAGAATTGAACACCACCCTGGATAAAAAATTTTTTATGCCTTGAAAATTAAGAACCCCTATTCAGAGTACTCTTCTTTTTTGTTAACCTTATATAAAGATAAATTTAATTCTACCCGTATATGTGTTTCTGCTGCCATACAAATTCCACGTTATAATCAGAATGTAATTGTATCATATTCTAATTTGCAAAAATTTAATTAACTACATATTTCTTTATTTGACTTTTATAGGGAACATCCATTAAAATAAACAATAAAAAACACGTTTTTAGAGCGAGCTGAACAAGAATAAAATTCCGAATTTTTTAATATCGTGACCTACAATAAAAAGCGAGTATAATGACGGCGTCCTGTTCACGACCTTTTTTAATCCAGATATCGAAAGGTCTCAAAATAATGCGTCAGTTATCTTTCCTTCATTTCTTATTCATTTTTTACATGAGTTTTTTGACTTAGCTTTTTTTCCTCTTTCAATTATTGATGTCAATTCACGTTATATTCTGATAATAAACAGTTTCAATCCGATTTACCAAGATAATCTAAATCTTGACCACGATTTATTTGATATTTAATGACTTTAATTGATAAATGTAAAAAGAGGACTGATCAACTTGGTTTTAAGGTGACACAATTAAAATTATGGTCAAGATTCTGGACCTTTCATTTCTGGCTAGGTTAAAGACAGCAAAAGATCTATGTGTTCATATCACGTTAGTACACTGTTAAATTTTCAGACTCTTACTAATTATAGTTTTCCCACAATCGATCGATAAATTTTCAGGAAAATATATATATATATATATATATATATATATATATATATATATATATATATATATGTTTATGCAGCTTTCCCGGAGTCCTCCGTGTGAGATGCAATAGCAGTGGATATATCTTACATTATGCCGTTGTAGTGCTGAAATCACATTCAGCAAACATAAAATTATATGCAGCTCCGTGTATGAATGAAGTGAATTGCGAACAGTAAATGCAAGCTTCTCTCCATCATATCCTTTCTGTGTTAGGGGTTGCACAGTTAGAATAAATTATTATAAAATGTAATTTATCCTATTCCACCACCATCGAGATGATGGCCTACCTGTACCGCCATACCGAGAAGAAAGTCAAAACTTACCCTCCTCCCCACAGTGATACATCAGAGGTACATATTTCGTCTCTACTAGACTCATCAGGGTGTCGACATGCCCCTGACTATACAAAGGATAGATTGGAAGGAAGCATGCAAATACTGAATGCGGCTTCGCCGACCTCCCGCCGGATGGGTTACATGTTATACAACTTACCCTCCCCGCCACAGTGATTTTGATTTTGACTTTCTTCTCGGTATGGTGGTACAGGTAGGTCATCATCTCGATGATGATGGAATAGGAATTACGCTTTATAACAATTTATTCTAACTGTATAACCTCTAACACAGAAAGGATATGATGGAGAGAAGTTTGCATTTACTGTTTGCATTTCACTTCATTCATACATGGAGCTGGATATAGTTGTTCGTTTGCTGAATGTGATTTCAGCATAACAATGGCATAATTTGGATATATCCATTGCTATTGCATCTCACACGAAGGAATCCGTGAAAGCCGCATAAACATGTATACGACATCTGGCGGGAGGTCGGCGAAGCATCGTTCAGTATTTGCATGCTTCCTTCCGATCTATCCTTTGCACAGCCAGGTGCATGTCAGTACCCTGATGAGTCTAGTAGAGACGAAACATGTACCACTGCCGTATCACTGTGGCGGAGAGGGTTTTAACTTTCTTCTCGGTATGGCGGTACAGGTAGGCCATTATCTCGATGGTGGTGGAATAGGATAAATTACGTTTTATAATAATTTATTCTAACTGTGCAACTTCTAACACAGAAAGGATTTGATGGAGAGAAGTTTGCATTTACTGTTCACATTAAACTTTATATATATATATATATATATATATATATATATATATATATATATATATATATATATATATATATATAATCAGTATTTGTGGATTATTATCGACTAAATAATTACAAATATAGGAAATATTTCTTTTAAGAAATTTTCTATAACGAAAATAATTTTTTCTTTAATCTAAAATTTATATACATTATGTACATGTCTAATAGTATGTTTAGTCTTACCTATTTAGAAGATGAATGAAATTTATATTTATAGTAAAGAAAATGAAAAAAATTTCTGAAAATAAAATATTTATAGTTCTTGTAATACTTTATCCAGACATGTAGCGAAATATTCCGTAATTTAATAAAACAAGATAGCTTGCGAAAGTTTTCAGGAAAAATCTCACATTTTCTCGAAGTTTAGATTAAACTTGCATGAGCATACAGAAAATAGTTTTAATATATGAAGCAAAATTGTAAATATTTTGAACTCTATGGGATGAAAATTTTAAAATTAGGAGAAGTTATAAATTCTTTTTACAGTAAAATTTAATAACAAATAAATTTCAAAGAGACTATGAAATAATTTTTCCAGTTATGCAATTTATTCTTTGTACTAAGAAATAAAGATAGTAGGGGAAAGTAGAATAATAGTGTCATTCACTAAAAAACTTATGGACACTATTTTTTGGGACTACCATGATGTTCTGCTGATAGACTTTAAAGAAGCAGCTAGGCTGGTTGCTTTACGATAATGCTATGGTCTGCACCGCTGCAATTTCCAAGGCAACTGTTCAAAAATGCAATTTTACTGAACTTGATAATCCCCCATATAACCCCAGACAAATTTCAAATCTGATGATGAATTAAGCAAACTTGAGGCGAGAATTTTGACATTCAGCGTATCTTAAGTGGTACGGAGACATTAACTGAAAGTTATCAATAACATATAGAAATATTCAAAAACTACGTTGAAAAATAATATGTTTTTTATATTTCAACCTTACTTTCTATGTTAGGATAAGAATGGACTGCACTACGAAATGTAAGTTTAATAAATGTCATATACAGGGTGTCATATCAACTTCTAAAAATTATATATAATTCTACTACATAGGAGAAAAGACACGACCAACTTGAAAAACTACAGACAGATCTTGTGACATCTTTTATACAGATATTAATCAAGCCAAGACAACCACGAAAGCTGACAGGTTTCTGATCAGGTTTTGGAACCAACGATCACCTGTTTGCTATATAGCTACTCATTTAAAAGTGCAAATGTTTTCTATTCTGTTAATCAACATAAACTTATTGAATTCATTATCGATTGCAGAATACACTCTACATACATATATATATATATATATATATATATATATATATATATATATATATATATATATACCTATATATATATATATACCTATATATATATATATATATATATATACCTATATATATATATATATATATATATATATATATATATATATATATATATGTTGTTGCGTAGTGTTTCACGGATGGGAACATGTGATTCAGTATTGATCCGGGAATACATCCGTTCGTTGGTTTGGTTTCTTGTAGAAATTTGCAGACGTTTCGCCAAAATCCCATTTGGCATCTTCTGTGCTTGGTGGTTGTAGATCAACTCTTTGTTGTGCCTCTTGTTCGAAATATGTCATAAAAAGGTTGGCTATAACTAGTGAAAGTGAGGACCCCATAGGTGCGCCATCTGTTTGTTTATATATTTGGTTATTGAACATGAAATATGTATTTTTTAGGCAATGCTCTGTGCCTAAAAAACAAAGATCAACCAATACATGAGAGACCAACATACAAGAAACAAATATATCGCACTCGGCAGAGGGGAGGAGCCTGCGAAGCAGCTCCATCAATCAGAAAGCGAGCCAGCTAAACAAAACTCGAAATTCATCAGAGGCCACCGTCAGTTCTCAGCGAGTAACAAGACGAACCGCACTTGAAATTGCCAAATGAGATTTTGGCGAAACGTCGTGAAAACGATTTTTTGAACGAACGGATTGAAACTCGGAATAACCAAACCATTCAATCCTGGTGGATCTGGTTAAAATTATATTATCTGAAAAATGGGAAGAACTACAATACTACACAACTTTGTCCATGAATATTTTTATAGAAGCCTTAAGTTATCAAGAAACTACTTTCAGTATAACAATAAATTTTACAGACAAACTGATGATTGTGCAATGGGTTCACCAATTTCCATTACGGTCGCTCAGCGAGTCATGACACATTTGGTGAAAAGTGTAATTAAAAATCTAAATTTAGACTTGATTTTCTTTAAACGTCTTGTTGACGATTGTTTAATGGCAATTTCTCATGACAATGAACATCAGAATCTGAGGTAAACGGGAAATAAACTTTCTAGATATGATTTTTATACGCAAAAATGATAAAATTTTAATGTAATGGTATACCAAACCAACCTGGTCAGGAAAATTTCTGAACAACTTTTCAACCAAAAAAAAAACAAAGAAGAAGTGTAATCATGAACTTGGTTGACAGAGCTATTTTATTAGCGTCTCCTACCTTCAGACCATGGACTCTAAGAAAAGTTAAAGAAAAATTTACACAAAACAATGTTAATAATACAGATATCGAAGAAATCATTAAGAAAAGAACATATAAAAACTATACAATCTAAGAATAAAAAGAATAATTCATTACAGGAAACACAAAAACGATACATAGAATAACCTTATATAACAGGCCTTTCAGATAGATTAAAATACATTTTGAAAAACCACAATGTCGTTGCATGCCACAAGAGTTACAATCAACTAAACTCAATCTTTACTAAATCGAATAGCAAAACACCAACTATGAAAACGTCCAATAAAAGTAGGGGATCTCAAATATTTTCACAAAGTCTATTATTTTCCTGAGGGGTAGGTACTACGTTGCTTTGGGCATCTAGGTGACGCGTTCTAAACGTTTAAGTCTCTTGTAAAATAGTGTCATGCATTTGCATAGCGGGTATTTCGAGGTCTCTGCAGCATTAACAGCAAATCCAGTTCAGAGCTTTGTACGTTTTATTGACATTATGGCTTCATCGAAAAAAGCAACATTTCTTTAAAAAATTTTATTTTTTATCCGTAACAAAATTCAAGTCTTTTTGCATCATCACCTCTGGTAATACTATGCAGATACTCTGTCTTTGGTGAAAGTTCTTGCTACTCCCAAGTCCAGTATAAATAGCTAACCAAGACGGTATATTTTTATTAAAAATAATTTTTCTTTTCATGTTCTCTCATTTCGTTTAAATCTTCATATCTTACAAAACAGCGTCCAGTGAAGAAATTTGTTATTACTCGAATTCTCCTTTCTCAGAGATCTAAAAGCTTTCTTGCGTTCTTTGGCAATGGATTTATGAATTTCTTCGCGCGTATATTATTACATCTTAATTTTATCTGTTTTTGTTCTCAGCCTCGGAGCTCTCCTTTTAGTAGTGGCAGTTTGTGTCCTTTCTGACCCTAACACAAAATATTATTTCATTTCCAAATGAAGTCCAGAGTCTCTTATGTTTTATTAAATGATTTGTGTACGAATAAGATCGAAACGTCGATTTGTTTGCCGTCCATGAAGTGGCTTCTGTAGCCAAGCTTGTATCTTCTCTTGATCTGTTCGGTGATGAAAAGCAATATCACATTCCCTTAGCTGTAGCGGCGTTGAATCGGCTGTCTCGCATATTGCTCCATGTAGTGTGGAAGAGTCCGCTAACCTGTAGGAATAAGAACGTAAGTTTATTATTTGTTTATCGAGCTGCTTATCAATATCGATCAATCTTCTTCCTCCTTGGTATCTTGGAAGCATTGTAGGTTCAATAGCACTTCAAGGGTGGTGTTTGTGCGCTTTTGTTAAGAGTGTTCTTATTTTCTTTGACAGGTTTTCGATGTTCATCCTGCTCCATTTTACAACTCATTATTATTGCGAAACACTATTATAGACCTTTAATTTACAGAAAAGTTCTTATTAACATGCCCATTATTTCTTTAAAGCAGCACCTTTGTCAAACCAACCAAAATATATTACGCAAAATATCTATTTCCTTTGATAAAATAACATTAAAGAACGTTAATTTATATAAAAATTACCAAACTAAAAGAAGTAAATAACTCTGAAAACAAATGAAATACGCTTTTAGCTCATATAAAAACGTTTAAAAGTTTGGAAAATTTAATTTCTGCTTATAATTCATTATTATTGTGAAACATTATTATGGTACTTTAATTTACAAAAGGAATCTTTAAAAAGCATTAAAAATTAAATACCTAGAACTGGAAAAATAAAACACAAAGAAATAAACAAGACACTCATGTTTAAATGACTTATGTTTGTATAAGATCGCAACACTCCAATTATTTTCATTAAAGCAGCACCTTTGTCAAACCAACCAAATCATATTATGTAAAATATCTATTTTCCTTGATAAAATAACATTAAAGAATTTATTTAAAAGTTATCAAACCAAAAGAAGTAAATAACTCTGAAAACAAATGAAATACGCTTTTGGCTCATTTAAAAACGTTTAAAAGTTTGGAGAATTTTATTCTTATTCATTATTTCGAAATAATATTATGGCACTTTAATTTACAGAAGGGATCTTATAAAAGCATTGAAATTAAATACCTGGAAGAGGAAAAACAAAACAGAAAGAAATAAAAAAATAAATAAAGCACAGTTACAAATGATATAATTTGCGTGTGGAGCCGGAACTTTCATAAAATGTAATTATTCAATTTAGTATAAAAATTACTAAAAGTACACAGCGATCTTAAAAATCGTCAGATTATTTGATTCGGTGTTAAAGCTTCGATTTTTTTAATTTTTGCACTATACGAAAACTTTTTTTCCCAAAAAAAAAGTTTTTCAGATAGGAGTATAAATATTTTTAGTCAGCGTTTTCACAAAATTATTCACAATGAAGCATGAATTGAACACATTACCTTTCAAGTAATAATATTAGCTATAGAGAATGCTACAATGTAACTGTCACAATTCCAATTGCAAGAAAAAATACCGAATTATTTAAAATGACAGAATAATTGCGGAGCTGGTGGCAGAATTTCCAAGTTTTCGTCATATTACTCTGATAATAGTTATTATGCAGTTTTGTCGTCAATGTCCACAAATGCAGCCGTTTGCCTCTTATTGATTTTAACCATTCACCAATTAAAAACAGTAGTACTAATAAATGATCTGCATAAGTTAGACCTTCAATTCATTGTATTTTGCTGTGATCTAATATTTATACATAAAACTGATCTACTTCTGTTTTCCTGAATAATTTAGTTTTTTGGAATTAAATGATTTATAAAATTAATACCTGACAAAATGTGATTCACTTAAAAAAATTGAGAAATAGTTTATTTTTAACTGCTTTCTTACTGTAGCTTGTATGTATTCTTGTAAGTAATTTGTTTAATTTAGTAATAATTTGGCGCCGTCTTCAAAAATCTCAATTTCATATAATAATTTATATGGTTATATTTTGGTTTTATTGTTTTTTTAGAAGAATTTTTTTGAATTGAATTTCCAAGTTCGCCAAAAGAACCCATTTTATTCAAAGTTCTACACCACACTAAAACGAACAACAAAAAATTCTTAGATTCTGGGATACCAATTTTAAACGAAATTGTCTGCTATGGTAAATCTGCTATCCTGAATTTTAAGAAATTAATTTTAGATTGGTAATCCAAGCTTTAAATCCCCAATATCGATATTAAGAAAACTTGAAAAAAATAGAGAAAGACAGAGCGAGTGAACAAACGGTTAGAGACCATAATATTTTTCAGAAGCGTCACTGCGTCAGTAATAAACATTTTGCATTACATCGTAATTCATTAATAAAATCAGAATTCAGTACCCTTTTTACAAAAAACAAGTGATATTGTTTAGTTTTTCTTTTAATTCTTCTACTATATCTATATTAAAACATAATACAGTCAAATAAATCAATTATTTAAAAAATAAGAAACCGCCTAACTTATTACATATATTTTTGGATTCGCTTACAGTCAAACTATCAAAGCTATTGCTGAGAAAAATAGGCGAATTATCTATGGATATTGCCACTAGCTCCCAAACAGTTGCCATTTGAAAATTAAAGGGATTTCAAATAATCAAAACCTGCAGATTTTATATTTTCTTTCAGTTTTGTTACGATACCTTCAAAACTAAAGGTTCCCTTATTTCATTTTGCAAGATACCTTTTTTATTGAAACCCATAAAAATTTTCAAATACGGGCATGTATATTTTCGCATTTTTTAATATCATTTTATATTGTGAACACAACAAAGACTAAACACAATTTCATAAGGTAAATTGAGCAATAAATAGAACGATTACTTTTGTAATTTCAATTGAGGAATGTTTATTTATTTACAGTAAGTATGATATATGACTATTCAAAAATAAACCGAAAACGACAAGTTCTTATGTAAACATTTTACTCTATGATACGAAAAACCTGGTTTTAATCTATAATTGAAAAGTACCATTGTTCTTTGTATTCGGATAACGTCTAACCAGCTTTCCTATATCATTTTATCTATTTTGTACACTTTTAGTACCTGAATATCTTTGTAAATATTTGAACTGATCGTATCAAACTAGTATAGTTGGCCTTTATTGAAAATTTAAACTAAATTTGTTCCTGCTTTATATATTTCAGAGTTAGTGTAATGGTTATTTATATCTCGAGACAGAATATCAAATTTTGTGTTTAAAAAGTATTCTTGTTTAAATAATAATCATTAAGAGAACCCGGAAAACCTTGCGATATTTTACATTTTTACCAGCACATTGTTTATTTATTATTAACACTTTTTTTATTACTCTTTTTGGCTTTTGTTTACACAAACACTGTTTCTTCCTAAACCCAAACTTTCCTAAATTAGATTGGAACCCCCTCCCAAGCTTTTTTTCAATAATTTGAAGGAGACGCATAGTTTAAAAAAGATTTTGCATAATTCTAATATATATATATATATATATATATATATATATATATATATATATATATATATATATATATGAAATAAAATACGAAACAGTGAATGCAAACTTCGCTCCATTATATCCTTTCTGTGTTAGAGGTTGCACAGTTAGAATAAATTGTAATAAAACACAATTCATCCTATTCCACCACCATCGAGATGGTGGCCCACCTGTACCACCACACCGAGAAGAAAGTCAAAGCTTACCCTCCCCGCCACAGTGGTACGGCAGAGATACATGTTTCGTCTCTCACTAGACTCATCAGGGTACCGACATGCACCTGGCTGTGCAAAGGACAGATCGGAAGGAAGCATGCAACACTGAACGCGGCTTCGCCGACCTCTTGTCGGATGGCTTATATATGTTTATACGGCTTTTACGGATTCCTCCGTGTGAGATGCATTAGCAGTGGTTATATCCACATTATGCTGTTGTAGTGCTGAAATCACATTCAGCAAACGTACAACTATATGCAACTCCGTATGTAAGTGAAATAAAATACGAAACAGTGAATGCAAACTTCGCTCCATTATATCCTTTCTTACCGCATTTTCAAAACCTATTCAGCAGTGCCCCACTAGATCGAAGAACCAAAGAAAACAAAATTAAATTTTTCACAGTTTCTTTTGTGTGTGATAAATTTACGTTGCATATATTAATATTTTTTAGATTTTTCAAATTTATTTTTGGCAAATTAGATTAGATGACATTCAAAAAGATACTTTAGAGGCTAATTTCACAAAAAAAGCCACTAAATAAAAAATATAATGTCAAACAGTTCAAAAGTTTTGCAGACTAATTAAATGATTCCTGACATTTATGCAGAATGTGTATGTAAAGGGCGAGTCGATGTTGGCAACCTGTGGCGGCCATGTTGTTTCGGTGATGTCTGTCTAATCTATTGTTGACTATTCTGTTGCCAAATCACCATGATAAGTTACATAATTGATAATGATAAAACTTTATTATCAAAATAAGTATTCGTTAGTGCAAGCGTTGCGCCAATTTTACGTCAGACGCGGGTGTCTTTCAAAGTCGATTCTCCAACATTTAATGGCTAAATTCAAGATGACCTGTTGGGTAAATAATCAGCAAACCCCTGTACATTAAAGGAACGCCAGATCAGCCGAAAACATCGGGGCTGTTCGTGAAAGTGTGTAGAAAATTCTTCGCTGTGCACAAGAACTCCGCTATTCACAGACTACAACTTGGCAAATTTTGCGTCAGGACTTGTGCCTACACCGGTACAAGATCCAACTTACCCAGGAGCTCAAAGTTAATGACCATATACAACGTCGTTTGTTCGCTGACAACTTCGGAGCGTTTGGAAGAGAACCCCAATTTTGGGCGAAAAATCATCTTTAGCAACAAGGTCCACTTTTGGATGAATGGCTATATTAACAATACGGAATGATGCTAATCCACACGCGGTTCACCAGGTGGTAATGCATTCACGAAAAGTTACTGTTTGATGCGGATTTTTGGCCGGTGACGTCATTGTTTCGTACTTTTTTAAAAACGACGTTAGTGAGATCATCACCGTCAACGGTGAATGCTACAGAACTATGCTAATTGATTTATTTTGGCCAAAGTTGAATGATATGAAGCTGGACGATATGTGGTTCCAGCAAGACGGCGCTACGTGCCACACAGCGCATACCACGATGAATATTCTGTATGAACGATTTGAGGGTATGGAAGGAAAGTTACTGTTTAATGGGGATTCTGGGCCGGTGACGTCATTGTTTCGTACTTTTTTAAAAACGACGTTGGTGAGACCATCACCGTCAACGGTGAGCGCTACAGAACTATACTAATTGATTTCTTTTTGCCAAAGTTGAATGATATGAAGCTGGACGACATGTGGTTCCAGCAAGACGGCGCTACATGCCACCCAGCGCATGCCACGATGAATATTCTGTATGAACGATTTGAGGGTATGATTATCTCTAGCAAAGGTGATGTGAATTGGCCACAAAGATCGTGCGATTTGACCCCGTTAAACTTTTTCTTGTGGGATTTCCTAGAGTCGCAGGTCTATTCCAACAAGCCGCAATCAACCGATGCCCTTTAAGTCCACATAGCCAATGCAATCGCCGAAATGCAGCCGGATCTATGCGACAGTGTCATTGAAAATTGGATCACTCAGAGCCGTGCCACCGTGAGAAGCCGTGGCGCACATTTGAACGATATTATATTCCATACATAATGACAAATATGATCCTTTCAAATAAAAAAAGAATTTCGTTAATACCTCACACACAGCTTATTTTATTTCATTTCAACATGACCCGCCCTTATTGAAAAACCATTTATGTTATCAGTGGTCTAATCTGTTGTGGACATTTTTTTATATTTCAATATATATTTATTTATTTTTCCGAAAAACGTGTTTAATGATCATATCTAAGCGTTAAATTTTAGACTGCTACACGTAAACAAGTAATTATTATATTTCTATTATTAATTCGAATGCTCTTTCTATACAATAACTATTTCCAGATGTGTTATATTTTAGGTTACACTATACACGCATACACTCTTACCTAATAGATCTACGTTTTTTATGCAACTATACCCTGTAATTATTCCATTCCCCATAACTCCGCTCCGTATAATATAAAACATATTCTTAAAGCAGATGTTCTTGTTTTAATTGAGCTTGTTGTTCACACTAATTTGCTCCACCATCATTCATTTAAAACGTATTAACAATGATATGCCGGCAAGTTCAAGGCAAATCATTCAGTTTTCTTAATGTATGTAATTTAGGCCAGTAGAATTATAACAAAAAAAGAATTAAATTATAATTTCACGGAAAAACTTATTATTAGTAGATTTTAATTTATTTTTTAATTCAATTCCTATACTTTCAGTGTCCAATTTAACTATAGTTACAATATTTAAATTTATAAAACAGCGATAGAATGCAGAAATTTTAAGTGTGCGCACAGCGGTTATTACGAAATATTTTTAAGAATATAGGCCAGTCAAATAAGCATTTCGCCGGAACCCTCGATCATCCAGCAAACGAATCAGATTTTCAAGTAATATAGGCCTACAGAAACAAAATGTATACTTTTTCTGCACGAGATTATGTGCGGTGTTCGAGTTATTAACAATTAAAAGTTCAAAAATACATTTTTTTGTACAGTAAAAACTGACGTACGTTTTGAATAAACGGAGAATCATCTTGTGGAGAACTAAAAGTGCTTTAAAATGGTTTTTTGTAGACCTCGATATCTTTTTTTGTTGCTGGGAAAAGTGCAAAAGAAGGTCAAAATTAACAATATTTAATTAACAATAACTACTGAAAAAATCAACCTACTACTTTGTTATTTCGTTAAAATCTCATTACGCTGAATATGGGGTGAAAATTTCAGATCAATTAATCAAAAAGTTTCTGCAAAATTTAATTTGTTTATCCCATATTCAATGCCATTTTGTTTATAATAATTTAGAAACCAAATAAGTACCACTTGACAGTTAAAGAGTTTAAGTTTCGGAGTATAAAACTGTAAAAGAATTGGATTTAAATAAAACCTTCGGTGAAACTTTAAAAATATTGCTTTATTTATAGCGAGCTGGCAAGTGGAGAGGGGAACCTTCAAATCAGAGCACTCAAAAAAATAAGACGTTGACTTCAAATTTGTATCATAAACTATATCTCAGACAGTTGTTGACTAATTTTGGTGTTTTTCTTTTAAATTTTGGTACCTTTCTGCGTACCATACGAATGTGGAATTTGTTTATTAATTTATTTATAAATTGACCATGAAATTTGTTTAAACAAAAAAAACATTTGGCGAAAAATCAATATTTTTTTTACGGGTTTTATTGGCAAATATACCAATAAGCCGTAATACATTAATTTTTGTAATTAATTAATTAATTTTTAAACATTAAATATATATATATATATATATATATATATATATATATATATATATATATATATATATATATATATATATATATATATATATATATATATATGTATATATCGTATGTTATCATTATATACAATATGTTTTTATTTGTTTTAATAAGGCAAGATATCTTATATTGTTATAATTCATTTAACTTCTGGTACAATTATATCACATATTATATGTATACATAATCGGTCTTACATTATAAAAATCCTTCTAACTAATAATAATAAATACAATGACAATCATCTTAAAAATAATTATTATACAATAAAATATTTATGTAATAGAAATTAATTCGATAAAAGTTAAATAGTCTTGTTGTTGAAGAAACAAAATTTATTTTACATTTGTCATAATAAAATAAAACTTATTCTCAACACAGTTTTTTACTTGGTATATTATCGTCCATATCGACATAATATTTTCTACAAATCATCAGTGGTTGCATTCTAAGCATAAATTTGAACAAAGCTGGTCTAATTTTTTGCACCCATACGTCAAACTTTTACAATCCGTTTTACAAGTGCAGTTATTTGCTTTAAAAGAAAATCAGTTTATCCAAAAAATACTTCAGTTTTTACTGGCAAACAAAAATGTGCAAAAAATGCATTTTTTTACCTTTAGTTGTGAATAATTCGAGCACTGCCCATAATCTCGTGCAGAAAAGTATACGTTTTGTTTCTGCAGGTCTAAATTACCTGAAAATCTGGTCCGTTTGCTAGATAATTGAGTGTCCCCAACCAGATCTTTTTTTTTGCTTATTTAACTGGCCTATTATAGAGAGTGTTTGAGAAACTTGGAAAGGTCGTTCTATATAAAAAAAAATATCTTTGGTATATCTCTCTTGCGAATTATTTTGTCCTTAGAAAATTTTCCTAAATATTATTTAAAGCAGTTTTTTAGCCAGTACTGTAAAAATATCTAAATTTAATTTGACTCAGTCCCTGTAGTTTAATATGATTCCCTTCCATATTTTTGTTTGACCAACACACTGCAATGGTCCCACGGTTTTTAATTTATGGACCCGTAAGGTTCATTGGTTCAACAGTTCATAAACTACTATAATTCGTATATGAACAACTGTATTTGTATGCAAACTAATTTGCCGTGACGCCCAACTTTTCTCTCTTCGAAAAATTTTGATAGAGGTCGCTAAAAGAGCGAGCAAGGATCAAATATATTGATTTGGTGATTGTAAAAATGTTATCAATAATAGTTAGTTTTTTTAGTTTAATAAAAATCGCAAAAAAATATTTGTCTTACAAAAATGATGGTAGAATTGATAATTCCCCACTCCCAACATGAAGCCAAAAAAATAAATTATAACAATCTAATTTTTTTACTGTTGCTATAAATGCTAGGGTCACGTTGTCCTACAATTTACTTAGTAGGTTTTCCCGTTTCTACCCCCGAAAATTGTCAGTTCCATGAGAACAATTTTTTCATTCATAACAGGTTGAATCTGTGTAAGCAGCTTCGTTTTGACGAGACGCCTAATTTTTCTTTCTTCGCAAAATCTCGATAATGGTAGCTAACAGTCTATCGGATGATTTAAAAAATGTTATTAATAATGTAGAACAACAAAGATAACACACGATAAATTAGTGTATTCTTCGACGAAATAAAATAGTGTCCTACAAAATAGGTGGTATAAACTGAAGGAAAATTAATAAAATATATTTTGAAATTTGTAACACTGCTGGTGTCAATTTAATTATATAAAAAGTTAAATAAGTATGCAGGAGGATATATTTATATATATATATATATATATATAACACAGACAATATGAAGTTAGCAAGGAAAAAACGGCCTGCAAAGTTTTGCAAATTACTGAGAATCAATTTCAAAGAAAAACTTGTAGAATTTTTAATTGATGGTTGGACAAGAGAGGACTTTTTGTCCTAATTACAGAAAAGACAGTTAAGCTTAAGTGTTACAGATATTCAGTGTCCAGTGAAAATAAAATTGAAAGGGTGATTGATTACAATTTCTCTAGCTACCACGAAGAAGCTGACGCAAAAATTGTTTATTATATTTGTCATTTTAATAGAAACTATCGTGTTGAGGTGCAGCGTACGGATTCCGATATCCCAGTGATTATGTAGGCAAATTTAAAATATCTTAAAAAATAAATCGAAATTATCAGTAATTAATTACTAACATGTCATGTTCCAATATGCCACATATTTACAGGCAGCGATTATAATCCTACTTTTCACCTTTTAATATTTTAAGAAAAAATGTAAAATTTCAAGAGGCATTTATTGAACTAATTCGAAGTGACAATATTGAGTGGAATGTATCACCTGAAGAGTTCAAAATGATTGAAAAATATCTATGCAGGATGTATGCACTGAGAACCAATGATATAGATAAAGGACGATACGAATTGTTTCGAAAAAGCTACAAGTGAAAAATATAAAAGAGGAATTTAAAAAATATATATTTTTATATACAATGCCTCCATTTTACCCTGCATGTACATCTGCAGCATATTATATAATGCACACATGCGTATTCCTGCAAATAAAAAACCAGAAAATTATGGGTAAACTGTAATTGACGAAAAATATGAATTTTATTGGTTTGACGATTCTCAGGGACCATCATTTGAAGAAATATCTTCTGACTTCCAAGGTATCCTTTTAATATATTTTCTAAAACACTTTATTTGGCAATATATTCATTTTTATTTCATATTTTATTACCAGACAATGATAGCTACCACGGAAATGAAAAGAACGATATCAGCCACGAACATGGATAAACATCCGAAAGTGACAATGAATATATCATTTTTGTTTTGTACATTAAAAAATTTAATTATTCTTCAATTGAAAAAAAAATCTCCACTAATAAAACCAATATACTGAAAAAAAATATTACTGTGAAATTGACAATTTTCCAGCGTAAAACTAGAAAAATCTACCATGCAATTAGTAAGACAATGGTATCATTGAATTACTAAAAAATTAATTAAGTAACAGTAAAAAATCAGCTTGTTATCAATAATGGTTTGTAGCCTGTTTATTTACCGAAACCGCAAAATTTAAACAAATATTATTTTCAATATTTCTTGCCGGACTAGCGGTACATTTTTTTGTAGGATTATATTTTATTTGTGCTTCATCATTTTGACATCTGGGAGTGTGGGACTCGTTTGCCCTACCATCAGTTTTGTAGGACAAACGTTCGTTCGCGTTTTTTATCAAATTATCCCAAGATTAAGCTAAAAAACTTACTGTTATTGATAACATTCATACAATCATTAAATCGATATTTTTTAGACGCTTGTTCGCTCTTTTAGCTACCTCTATTGAGATATATATCTGATACATATACATATCTTTTTCATACTAATAAACCTTTATATTAATATTGCAAGTTTATTTCTTAGTTATTGTTGTATGTAGTCCCTTGTGCCCCCCCCCCAAAAAAAAATCCGGATAACATTTTTTACCCGTCAGCCACTTGTACTCCCCCAAAAACAAATCCTGAATCCGCCACTGGGCATGGCTCAACATGCAAATCACCAATTTTTAGAGCAAAAAGTTACGATTGTTAGAAGGTTGTAGAAAATGTTATAGACTGACAAAAATGTAGTTGTGGGACTTGCGTGGTCTCTATTTTTCTTTGTTTATATGATGTTTCGATTAGAATGTATTTTGTTGGATGTAGTGTTTTACGGATGGAAACATGTGATTCAGTATTACTCCGGGAATACATCCGTTCATTCGTTCGTGGTTTCTTGGAGAAATTTATAGTCGTTTCGCCAAATTGTCGTTTGGCATATTCTGTGCTCGTTGGTTGTAGATCAACTGAAGAAAATTTAATATGCAGCGGTTTTATACGCGATCGTAGATCATATTGGTTGCTTGGCGTTGGCGTCGCCCCCTTTTCGAGCGCCGTTGGTGGTGTCAATCTAGGCTAAGGCGCCGTGTCGGTACAATGGTCCCGCTTAAGGAGAGTTTTCCAAGTGGAAGATTAGGTGCATCATCTCTCTTATTCAGAATGCCATTCTTTTCAATTTTGATGGATTCGCGAATCAACTATGTTTCCTGTCTCGTGCTGATGCTGGAAGAAGGTTGATATCGTCTGTTTGTTTCTTATGTTATTTTTATGTTTTTCTAACCTTGTCGATATTCTTCTATTGGTCTGGCCTATGCATATTTTACTGCAGGTGACATATGCGATCTTATATCAATGGTAGATAGGAAGAAAATCTTAACAAAATTATGTGCGAGGAAAAAATTCCTTGATGAAAAATGCGTGGAAGAAAATCACTCAACGATAAGTGTGTGTAAAATTCCTTTTTCTCAGTGCCATGTAAATAATCATATAACAGTAAGAGGGGCGTAAAAAATTTCTCTTAATTGTCTCAGAAATCTATAGGTTTACGGGGTTCCCCACCATAATTCACGTGGGGGTTTTGCCATTGTATAATATACTATAACTGTATTATGGTCTATAAATTATAATCTATATATATATATATATATATATATATATATATATATATATATATATATATATATATATACATGTAGAAATATTGTTTTTTTAGAGGTTGGTTTATTCTTTTATAAAAATTTTATTTTAGTCAACATTGACATCTAATGCAAGATTCTAACTAGTTCAATGTAAATTTTAAAATACATATCATATATTTTGAAACAGTATCACCTTTTTAAATACTACCGATCAAAACCCTGTAGAGAATTTTCAAAACATATAAAGGTTAAAGTTGTAAAACATCCGAAATTCCAGTCAGGTCAGAACAGGTCCAAAAATTTTATCTTTTTTTTAGTATTCTATAAAATAATATTGGTAATGTGGGTGGATTGATTTAATGTACATAAAACGCTCATATGAATTTTTCTAAGTTGCACGATTTGTAGCTTTTTATGATAAATATAAAATATACCATTCGATTAATACTTTCATAAGAATAATAACATTTTCACACAAGAGCATTTTTACATCCAAAGAATTTTCTACAATTTCAGAAGTGTTATCTTTATGTTCTATAAGGGAAGTTATTTAATTATATAGCTTTTGTCACGCAATACATCAATTTACTAAAAGTGTATATGAACTTAACAGAGCGTGGGACGGATGAGGCTTATTTTTTAAATTGTACTTATACAATCGATGTTATTATTCAATTACCTATTACATATTTATATATAACAATAAATAACTTTTAGTGTAACGGGTTAACAACATTGAGTCCGATACAACAGATGTCATTTTTCATTTTTGTAGCCTTTTTATTGTCGGTGTCTTGGGTTCTTCGCAACATAAAAAAATAGGTATAAAGCAATCTAATTCTAATTACTAGTATAATCTACATTGTGTCGCACTTTTTCAAATGATTAATTTTTAATTTGTCCGGAAAGTGACGATTTAAATCATAAACATGCAGAATTTCAACAGAAAAATAGGGTCAACAACTTTAAACATTCCATGTTATTATAAGAAGATTTAAAAGTATACCGGATATTACGATGTCATTAACTTTTTGCTAAAAAATACCTAATATCATTTTTTCTGGAACTGACTTCACCCGTACATAATAAATTTGCTAGTGAATTCAAAAGGCATATAATTATAGCTCAGCTTCTAAAACCAGATTATAGGTCAACTACATAAAATATATAAAAGATGGAGAAAAAGATAAATGCACAATATACCTGAATACAAAATCAAACCAGGATATACATACGTACAAAAGAAGAACCAACATAGGAAATAAAATGTAGCAAGATCATCACATTCCTCGGCGGGCAAAAAAAATTTAGAAAGCTGGAGATCCTTAAGACAGAACAAGAAAAGGAGATAATAGCGCCAAATACACTCGATGAGAGGGACAGATACTTCTCAAGGCTGTTGACAGAATATAGATGGAATTGAGAAAAAAAGAGGCACAAACAAATATAAATAATAGTGATTGTCCCTATATAATAAATGGAGTGAATGTTATTAAAGTAGATAAGTCTCAAACAAATGGAAAGGCACCCGGACCTAGGAACATACCAGCAAAAATGATAAAAAATGGAACAAAAAAGCTATATCAACACCTTGCAAAGATATTTTAGAAATATTTAAATAGAGCAGCAATTCTCCAAGAATGGAAACACTCTCATTTAATAACAATACACAAAAATAAGTAGAAAGGTTGATTGATACAAATAGGAAAGTATTGCAGCAACAGAAATATTAAGTCGAAGAACATAGCGACATGAGCCAAAGAATTTTAGCTTTTAGGACAAGAAGATTTAGCGTTGTATTTTCCAAGATAGCATTTAATCAAGAAGTGCACATATTGAATGTCGACTTGAAAAAAGCGTTTGATAGTGTCGCATAAAAAAAAGCTAGAGCATGCCCTGGAAAGCATGAACATCAGTATCACAATAATAAAGGATATAAAGAATATTTACGAAGACAAAAAGGGAAGAGTCAGAATCGGAAATACATTCTGGGAAGGATTTAATGTAAACGAAGCGCTCCAATGTTGTCTTTCGCCAACACGGTTCAAAATATATTTAGAACAGACCTTAAGTAGAAAACTCACAATTGGCTTGCTCTTACAAGATATCATATACTCTGCTATGCAGATGACCAGATAGTAGTAGCTCAGGAGTATGACGAGTTAGAGTATATGTCGAGGAAGTTGATTGAAAAATAAAGAAAGTGGCATCTAGAAGTAGACATGTGAAAGACTGTATTGGAGTCGAACAAGACGATCCAACACTAGAAAACTCATAAAATATAAAACACTTTAAAAGCTATTCAAATCCGGAAGTGAAAATTGCAAATGATAGTACATTAGAGAAGGCAATCAGAGAAAAAAATACAAGGAAGAAGAGCAATGATAAATGGCGTATTGTGAGACCGATAAATATCAAAAACAAATTGTGTTTCACTGTTCCTCTAGAAAATACTCCATCATTGTCTAGTGCAACTTTTTCAGCTGTTTCTTTTCTTGGTGAGAAGATCTGCGGATTTGTTTCCTTCAGTGTCACTGTGTCCTGGTATCCAGATTAGCGTGACTATGATTTACTTCCAGTCTAGATAAAGTTTACTTGTAGTTTCATACTTTCTTGAAGTTGCAAGTCTTCGCGCCGCTTAAGGTTCTAAAAATATTTCATTAGTCTTTTATCAGCTTAGGACATAATCCAATAGCAAATATATCTGTCTGAAATATTGTTGTTAAGGTGTCATGTTTAGCCAAGTGCTTTATTTTTTAGCTTTCCTTAAACAATCCAGCCCTTATGGGTTCTAAAATTATTAGTGAAACAACAAGTGAATCTTTGTAGTGCGTTTTTATGGCATATTCAACCTTTCCTTTTTAAGAAGATCAACTTATTTAACGTATTAGAGTTGGTTATTTCAGACATAATGTTCTCAAGTCACGAAAAAAGATGTTCCGCAATAGTTCCTTTCTTCTATTTATTTGATGTAGCTAAAGCAGTTTGCTATGGTCTGTATGTACCAGTCTTGTCTCCCTTTCAGGATAAATATGTAAGGTAGCTAAACCAAGTGCGACTTCATTTACTGTCATCGAAGTAGTAAGTAAAAAAGATGTCCTCGTCTTTGAAGCCCAACAAGTTTGGCTTCAGCGAACCATTGTTGACCCTAGGTTCATTGGCTATAGTTTCATCCAACACATGATTTCCGATAAATCCTATGGCATAGGATGAACAACTCTATTTATGTGCCAATGGATATAATATCATCTTAAGTAAGGACAGCAGTCTCAGTCTGTCCAATTTCTTTTTTCTGATAAAAGGCACTATTATTATCTTGTTGTGAATTAGTTGATATTTCTTCCCTCACGCTCCATTTGTATATAGTATTCAAAACCTCTTGAAATCCTCTCTTCTGTTTAGTATTTGGTTATAATAAAAAGATGAGCAGCATATCCTTATCAATAGATATTTCTTTCTACTTCCAGTCACTCATCGAGCAGATTATCCACCGAAAGAAATCATTGAAGGGAGGAAATAGCACTACCTGTTGTTCCCTTGCACATACGCTTATGCCACATTGGAGCACTATTCTACGGAATCCGACTAAACCCCTTTTATTCTTTATTATATTCCGGCAATAAAAAAAATTAAATTTAATGATATAATCTCAATACTAGAATAAAAACCATTGTGAATCTCAAATATATCGGTTAAACACTAGTGGACATTTTACATGACTGGACGATTTATATTATATTTAAGCAGCTTTTAAATGGCTATTAAAGAAAAATAACCTCTCTAAAAAGACTAACAACAGTAACATGTAATTCTCTACCAAACCACTTATTATTTCCGCTTTATTGTGTTCATTGAACCAATTTGCCGCTATTATGACTCTCGACGTCGCCATGCTCCGGTATTCACTTTTATGAATGAGTGCGTAACAACCTTGTATGAAATTTAAACTAGAACCTTTATTATTAATATTTATGCTTTGTGCCTTGAGTTTCCTTGACAAAGCTGTCAGTACCTTTAATATTTGTTAGCGACACGTGCCACACAATCTTTTACCAAGTTCAAACATATTTAGCATGTTTATTTTCATGCACAAATGCGATGAGTTGGTATTTTTATAAAGTTTAAAAAATTTTATTTTTAAAATTCGCTTCGAACGAGCACATTCCACATTATTTACACCAGTCAACAAAAAAATTTCGAGGTAAGAGGTAACCAACTACTGAAGGTTGTAAAAGACGTATATGAAAGACTAGTCATGATAGTTGGCGACAGTTGGCAATGTTCAATAATTAACCACCAGCGTTTGAAAACGTGAAAATCCAGTTCTTTAATTTTAGAAGCTCAAATATTGATTATGGTCAAAAATTCTTAGATAAGTTGTAGGTGGTGAGTAAATTTATAATTTGAACTATGGCGTAATTCATTTTGTTAATCAGATACTGTAAATAAGCGAAAATCTATTAAAATAACTGCTTTTTTGTTTATACCGGAGTTACTGCACAAATAAGTTCTTCGTAGGTTTTATTCCCTTAAAAGTAAGTCCCTCTTGAAAAAAGAAATATTAATTATTCATACAGTGGGTCCCACAACGAACTGCCGCGATCGATTTCTCGAAAAATAGAATTTGTAAAATTTTTTAAATTTGGCAGTTTACTAAAGTCAATGGGGGCAATTTAGTTCTAATATTTTCAAGACGGTGGCACCTCGGGTTATACTGGAAGTTGATGCCTTCTTATTTTAAATGGAATACTTTATACGTTATTTCATTTTTAGATTCTACGTAAAATTATAGATATATTTGGTGTATAATATCCTATACTTAAGTCCAACTATTTTTGACATATTTTAAATTTTATGTCAAAAATGGCGGGTGCAAGCGTAAATATACTTAGCAATTTTTCCTATACGAAAGCCTTTATTATTTAACTGGGGTTGGTTTCCTTTTAAAAGAGAATCTAATTAATGAACTTTGTTGATATTTTGATAATAACAAAATGCAAGGTGATCAAAAACTAACACTAAATAGTAACTTGAAAACATCGTTAAAAGTCAATTTATTAAATGTAAACACCCTTTTTACCATTCTATATTATAAGGATAACTATTCGCAAAATTTATAACTTCAGAAATAGTGACAATTTAACATTTCTGTATTAAAACAACGCTATGCAGCTTTTAACTTTTGTTATTAGTTGGCCATGATGGCGAAACGCGACGAAAGAAAACAATAGAGCACTACAGAAATGTCACTATTTCGTGCCATTTGACAATTATAATAAAAATCATGCCGGGGCGAATAAACTATATGCGTGAAGATTATTTAAATTTGTTTATTTATAGGAAATGCATCAAAGTTTTATCAAGAACATATCAGACATTTGCTGATAGATATCAGATGAACAGAAACCGTCATAGAACAGTGTTATACGAAAATTGAAAAATTTCAAAAATTTTGGTACCATTAAGACAAATTGCATAAAAGTAAGCCTATTCCCAATGATTAAAATGTAGAAATGGCAATTTTGGAATGTTTTGCGGTATATCTCATGACATCGTTAAGAGAAGTGACTATACAAACAGGAATCTCGAAGAGCACAATATATAGAATTCTGCTGAAACACAACTTTCAACTTTATTTAATATCTTTGGTTTGACAACCAAGAAGTACTAATTGGCCGAAAAGAGTGCAATTTTGCAATTTTATATTGACGATGATACAAGACGACCCTCGATTTTTGGACAACATAATTTGGATTGATAGCTCTTTATTCTCTGATAATCAACAGAAAACTCAATTATGAGCTCAAGCTAATGATCTACAAGATCTTCATAAGATCGGTCTTTCCCCTTGGCGGGTGGATCACTGCGGACAGATCCAAATTCAGCTTCCAAAACAAAGTTCTCCGCCTTATCTGTGGAGCCCCTTTCTACGTCAGGAACACCATTACCAACAGAAACCTAGGGTGCGAAACCTTCGCAACATTTATAGAATATACATTAACCAAATACTTAAACAGAATACACAACTTCACCTATCATTTGATCACAGCACCGCCCAGTATCATCGTCACGCTACAGCAGCTATACGAATATACCAGAAATTGGTTACTAGACCATTAACTGATCCTCTATAATCGACTGAATTAAAAGTTGAGAAATTATCATTCTCATAACCATAAACCCTATAGAAATCAATCGATACTGTCCGACTGGAGAACGTAGCCAACTTCACAGTAAATGTTATTGTTTCCATTCCATATGCCATCACGGGCAGTATGCAGGTATTGAGACTTTTTGTTTTAGATTAATTGGAATGGTTCGATTTCTCAAAACGTGTGACAATTTACTTCTGGCTGCCCGGATCAATTAAACACGTCTATTTATTTTAACAGTTTGATTTTCTTTCCCTAATTTGATGTTATGTCCCAAAATAGATATATTTTTTGACATTTTCAATATTCTGGTCCCCTATAAAAGTCATAAAAGAAACAACGGGACAAGAAGGAACACTAAATCTCACTAGGCTTACTATGGATAACGACGAACCAATCATAGACCCACAGGAAATACTCAAATAGTGAAAGAAATATACTGAAAAACTCTTTTCAAACAATGGTCCAAGAATATTTCAGGAATAGTATGAGGGAGAAACCTCACCTGAAATACTTAAATATGAAGTTATAAGAGCAATAAAGTCATGCAAAACTGGCAGAGCACCAAGCCCCGATGAACTATACATTGAGATCATATAACTGTTTGATGAAACACAAATGCCAAAAGAGTCCCCTCAATGTTCATATCGATACCGATAAAACAGGATTCCACTACGTGCAATCAATTCCGGATGATAAGTTTAATGAGCCATGTCCTCAAACTTTCTGAAGATCATTCACAAAAGAATATACAGAAAGTGTGAGGGAGAGATGCTGCTGTCAGTTTGAATTTCGGGAGGGGTTTGGTACTAGAGAAGCACTTTCAGCGTCACTACACTACTACAAAAATGCAGAGACCAAAGAAAAGACATATATCTGCTTCATCGAATATAATAAGGCATTCGATTGTGTAAATCACACAGAATTAATAAAGTTCCTTCAGGACATGGGAATAGATAAAAACGATGTGTGTTCTATTATCGAGCTATACGAACATTAAACTGCATCTGTAAGAATTGCAAACGATAAGACTGATAGTTTCCCTATTGAACGCGGGATACGACAAGGATGTGTGCTCTGTCCCCTTCTTTTTAATCTATACTCCGAAAATATTTTCGAACGAGCGCTGCAAGACACAAACTATGGCATCAGAATTAATGGTCACCTTGTGAATAATATGCTGATGATACCGCAATAATTGCTAACAGCTCCTAAGCCCTACAACGCTTAATTAACAAAATCGCGATAGAAAGAGATTAACTAGGGCTATAAATTAACATAACTAAAATCAAGGTGATGGTTATAAGCAGCACACCTGTGCAGGCCAAAATAACAGTGAACAGTAAACTAATACAACAGGTCGATAAACTTAAATATCTTTGGAGCTGGATAATAGCTGATCTGGAACCAGACGTGGAGATACGTAGCCGAATAGAACCGGCTGGAACAACATTTCTTGACTGGGAAAATCTATTAGACAATCAGAGCCTCGATCTAGAGCCACGCTATCGTTTTGTTAAGTGTTACGTCCATTCGGTACTGATGTATGGGGTGGAGACATGGACACTGAAGGCCGCTACGCTGAACATATTGGAGGCGTTTGAGATGTGGATCTTCAGGAGATTATTGCGAATTCCATGGACTGACCAAATAATCAGTGCTGAGGTCCTAAGACGCATGAACAGAGAAAGAGAAGCGCTTCAGATCGTCAAACGTCAAAAGACAGCCTATCTTTTTTGTAACACCAAGTACCAGTTCCTGCAGCTAATAATGCAAGGAAGATCGAGGGGAAACGGTGAATAGGTCGCAAGAAGCAATCGTGGCTCAAGAAATCAGAGAATCGACTGGTTTAGATGGCACCATAACAAGAAGAAGGTCCGCTATACTTCCTTGTACATTGTCTGATGACATTCGGTTTATTAAAAGTGATGGTTAATCCGATATTTATGGCTTCTCTTTGAAGACATATAGACAATTGTATTCTGTCAATTTTGGGTTTGAATCGTTACAGCTCTCTGATGAAATTATTAGGAAGGAGAATCGAGAAAGAGTCCAAGTAGGAAATAAACTCTATATATTTTTTCTCAAGGAAAAAACAATAGTTTATTAAATAACAATTACTGTTTATCCGTACCATTAAACTGTAATTCTATTTACTTACCCCTTAAGAAGAACATTAAGGCAGAAAAGAGGCTTACCTGAAAATAAAAAGAATAACAAATTTATATAATCCGAAATTGGTTTCTTAAAATAAATTTACTATCCTAGCTTATATTGGAACATACGACTTTTCCTGATAACATCATTTGTAATTTGTTCACAATAAGAGTAGGTTAGCCAAGTCACTGCTTAGTTGTCTGTTTTACGTAAAAATTCATAAAATAACTTATACTTATGTATTTTAAAAATAGCAATTAAAAATAGTAAAAGTCTTAACAATAAAAATTAACTTTTTTAATAATAAACCTGTTATTCTTATTGCGAAGAGAATCTATTGGCTAACATGTAAAATGAAATGAAGCTCTAGCTTCCAAATCTAGGAGCACTAATAATTATCACTTAAATATACATATGACCAAATAGTTGAGGAAAAATTTTTTTGAGCTTATAAGTTTTTTAATAAATGCTTCACAGGGACCATTTTAAGCCCTTTTGAAAAGGAAAATGCTCTGATCACCTGCTTCTAGTCCGGTTATTGAATCTTTAGTTTCATAACAGAGAGTTTTCATGAACTTATAAACAAGATACAGATTTTAACAAGTAACTATGGCATGTTTTAAACATTTTTTATAGATTTCTGTCAAACACTCCTAGATCGAAGATGTGATCTACTGTAGTTGAATATAAAAGCCTACACTGAATTCTATAAGCAAATTTTAGAGTTCTTTCACGAAGGCTAAAAGGATTAACAGTACCATTACAAAAAGCAATAGCCTCGTTCTCATTTTTTATTTTTATGTTTGAAACTGAAGGAGCGTTAACCAAGTTAAAAATTAAAAGCAAAATAATATTCAAGATAAGAAAATTTTGTATTGTCCTAGACTGTGTGAACAGCTCTAGAAGCTCAAATTGAAGAAGACCACATATCAAGACAATACTTAGTTCAATATTTTTCGATATTCAAACCAGTTCGAAGTATAACAACGACATCGCTACGCGACTCTAATGAAAATTAAAAATAAATGTATGAAGATGTATTAAATATTCTGAAAGATGAAATAACAAAAAAATGAGAATAATTTAATTTGGCGTCATCTTTTAAACGCATCACCGCTCTTTTTAACAACTACTGTCCAACTGTCTTGTCTCTAGCTGTTCACATTAAGATAATACAATAACAATTGAAGACATTGTCTTGAGTAAATAGCCCAGCATTCTATCTCAACAATGGAAAACAAATTTTCATGTCCTAACATCTTGTGGTTACACATGGACAATATTGTCTTCACTCAGTGTTTTATCGTCGCCATTGTCATGTGCAACTCAGAAAAAAAACTATACTAAATGGCAAAATGTATTGAATTCTGACATTTTTTAACTTAAGTGGATATAAACAAATTTTTTGTATTGCTTATTTACACCGACCAAACAACAGCACCAAAAATGAAAGATCTTAAACAATGATCTGTGAAAAACATCAATTATAGTGTTACATTTAAATAAGTTACTAAACCTAGCCATCTCTACCACCGGAATATTTAATACTGCCTACTGAAAAACATATTTTCCTTAAATATTTATTTATAGGTGATTTCTAAAAACAAATAATTTGCGAAGCATTTACCATTAAAACAGAAAATATTATAAAAAGATAATTAAATAAGGAACTTCATTCGATTCATTTAACTCAGCTGGTCGTAACTAGTGCGTAGTTTGGCAACGTTGTTTTGTCACTGTATATGCTTATATCCGACACAGTAGTACCTTACTCTTTCAAAATAAATCAATTTACAAAACAGTCAAATGTTTACTTATAATATTCAAATGTTTCATGGCAAAGATGCTGGTAAATTTATCTCAAATCTAAGCAATGGCGTCAAAGTGTAATGAATGTAAAAAAACATAAATTAGAAAAAAATTTCACTTCAAATGTCATGTATGTTCATAACAATAATCGAGTGATAAATTACCAATTAATTAATATGTATTATTTTAAAATATCAATGACTCAAAGTTTTCATAATTAATGTATTCAAAGATCTGAAGTGCGCACTCATGCAACGTTATCAAACATTTCAACTTAATCTTAATGCAAATTAAACTTAAAGTTTATGTCATTTTTTTTATTGATATCTCAGTAAAGCCCACGGTAAGCTAAATATTTTATTGCAAAAAAGAAATCTGTATTTCCAAAAAGCTATTTTTTTTTCAACTTCATCTAATCGATAAATGATTCACACAATTCAAGGGAAAGTGCAAAACCTTGATTTCCCCCAAGACTCTGTATATTTTACCTTTTTGAAAATTGAATTCCTAAAAATTTACATGGTAATGTTATTCGAAATTCCACGATAATATAGATTACGAATTAAAGTATTTTGAAAAAATTGATTTTCATTAAGATCTATTTTTTTTAACATACACAGCGATTGGATCTCCTTAAATTCACATAGTTGATATAAAACATGTTACGCCAGATGTTTTTGAAAAGTTACCACTTCTTATTTAGTATTGAAAAAATCGCAATTTAATAAAGTTATATTTTAATCCCTAAATTTTTGTATTCAAAATATATTTGTACGTGTTTGTTTAAAATATAAACCGGAATAAAATCTGACATTTCCATGAACCAACATATAAAAACTTCAATGCGGATCACGTAGGAGTATTTTAGGTTTGTATTATTGTTATTTAAAAAAATTTAATTGCTATTTCTGTTGGATAAATATTTGTTAAATTTTTTTAAACTGGAATAACATTTATTTTGAAGTAATTTTTTTCTGGCATTTTTAATATTATACCTTTTAAAATACAATTACCGATAGATTTGCTTCGATGTACACAGCATTTTATTTATTTTTCAAACTGTGGGTATTTTTTTTTTTCAATAAAATAAAATTTCACAATATATTTAAATATTAAAATTAATATTCGCTAGGCAGAATATCTGGACAAATTATGTCATTTTAAATAAAACCTAAATTTCCGCATTGGGAAAATATTAAATAAGTTTTTTTTACATAAGACTTTGCGTTAGGAAGATTATTAAGTAAAAAAAATTTAACCACCTTATTCACTAAAATGACCCAACTTTACAACTTTATCTTATCGTGTTTTAGTAGAAGACAGCTTTTGTTAAAATACCTTTAGCAACATATTACCTTGAAACAACATACTTACATTTTAATTACCTAAATATAACTTTTATCTCATTTTATCTTCAGGTGTTTATTTGAAATAACTAGAAAAGGATAGATCCAGTTTTATTTTAAATATAATATTATTCTTTGTATTTGGCTAACGTTGGACCCACTTTACCCATCTTATTTTATTACTATTGTACCGTTTAGTATCTGAATGATAAATAGACACAGACTTTTAATAACGGTATGGTATACACTAGTTTACTTTTTGTATAAACTAAAGGAAAACTTATTTCTGTTTTATACACTAGGCTTTAGTGCAAAGGTTATCTCTTGATTCAAGGTATTAAGCTCCGTTTGTAATTAAATTTTGGATCTACAGGTTGTGTTTTAATTTTTGCACGATTTGGGTGTTATTAACCTTGCAGTATTTTATAATTTTCTTACGAGCATTATATATATATATATATATATATATATATATATATATATATATATATATATATATATATATATATATATATATATATGTTTATGTGGCTTTCACGGATTCCCCCGTGTGAGATATATATATATATATATATATATATATATATATATATATATATATATATATATATATTTATTTTCTTGATTCTTGAACCATAGATTATATCATTTTTCTTAGTTTTGTATTTTCTTGGGTTAAGGTTCCTAACCTAACCTAAACCCAAGAAAATACAAAATTAAGAAAAATGATATATATATATATATATATATATATATATATATATATATATATATATATATATATATATATATATATATATATGTTATGTCGGATATTCTCACGGGTGTGATGTGTAATCGAAGGTTTTCGGGCATCCCGTGTATGTGCTGAGTCCCTCTCAGGACTGTAAGGCAGCTGACGTTTCGGTGAAATCTCATTTACCATTATCAAAGCTCACTGTATGGCGTCTACGAGCGAACTGACGCCTGCGACTCCGGTATTGTCGGTACTATGTGCGCGTCGGAAGCGTTCGTTTTCCGAATGGTTCCGGACCATCACGTGGCGAGACCTGCTGCGCGTCATCAGCCCTGTTGCCAGTGTTTGTGGTTGCGTTGCCGAGTTGTAATCTCTTTCGTTACTAAGTGGTACTGGTTGATGTTTTGTAAGCAGATTTTTCCAAGTATTAGGCACACGTTGGCTATCATCTCTGCTATTTAAGTTGTTGGGCCTCTTTGCAATTTCAATAGCCTCCCTTATAACTCTTGTGGACAGGTTTTCACATCTCGTTAGCATTTTTGTTCCCGAGGAATTTATCTTATGTCCTGTGTTTAACCAGTGCCGTTTTGCTAGGGCCTGAGATGGAGAGCCAACAGAGCTTACACTTGGTGTGATCTTCTTCTTTATTTCTTCGGTAAAGGAGATGCCCTGATCAATGTTTTGGTGGTCTTTTCAAGATAAGTGGTATGGTCTTTGTTTATCGGCTTGTAGGTAGAATCGTTTAACTGGGCGATCATCTTATCATGATAGTCTGTTTTGTTTAGGACCACTGTCGAATTTCCTTTGTCCGCCGGAAGTATTACGATCGAGGTATCTTTGCGCAGGTCTTGTAAGGCTCGATGTTCTTCTGCAGATAGATTACTTTTTGGAGGTTTTGCTTTGCGCAAAAGGGCTGAAATTTCTTGGTGGATAGTTTCTGCTGTGTCGTTGTTTATGTTGTTTAGAGCTGTTTCAACTCCACATATTATGTTAGCGGTTGGGATACGTGATGGTGTTATCGTGAAATTAAAACCTTTGGTTAAAATACTTTTGGCGGCTGGTGTCAAAACTTTGTCAGATAAGTTGTGTACGACTTCTGGCTCCTCCATTAGCTGTTTCTTTAAAGGCTTTAAATGACTCTTTTAATCGGATAATTTTCCTTTTCTGTCTCTCTGTTTTTATTGATGAATCTGTTTCGGCCCTGAATGCTGCTAGAGTGTCTATAGTAGACCATAGTGACACGTGTATAATGTTGCTTAAGTTGAGCCGTAATCTATATAACTGACAGTCGATGGAATTTAGACATGTTCTTGTCTGTTGTATTCTTTCTCGAAGCAGGGCTAGACTGGTGTTCTTTAGTATTCTGTCTGTTTTAGAGTTTTTTATGTGATATTTAATCTTGCACCAGGTCGGTATGAGGTGTTGATCTCGGCAGTTGCGTAAGAAGGCGAGATCGCAAAGCAGTCTCGATTAGCTGTTTCTTTAAAGGTGCCCTTGATGACTCTTTTAATCGGATAATTTTCCTTTTCTGTCTCTCTGTTTTTATTGATGAATCTGTTTCGGCCCTGAATTCTGCTAGAGTGTCTATAGTAGACCATAGTGACACGTGTATAATGTTGCTTAAGTTGAGCCGTAATCTATATAACTGACAGTCGATGGAATTTAGACATGTTCTTGTCTGTTGTATTATTTCTCGAAGCAGGGCTAGACTGGTGTTCTTTAGTATTCTGTCTGTTTTAGAGTTTTTTATGTGATATTTAATCTTGCACCAGGTCGGTATGAGGTGTTGATCTCGGCAGTTGCGTAAGAAGGCGAGATCGCAAAGCAGTCTCGATTTCTTCGTCCATAGCTTTTCGAATGTTTTAGAGTCGTGGTAGGTTTCCTCCCCGTAAAAGTAAATTATGTTATGTCGGATATTCTCACGGGTTCAGGAATGAGATTTCACCGAAACGTCAGCTGCCTTACAGTCCTGAGAGGGACTATATATATATATATATATATATATATATATATATATATATATATATATATATATATATATATATTATTCTCCTTACGGCCGTTAAGAAAGGGGGACAGACAGTATATTATCTGCGAATTCCACTCTGGTGCTCTCTCCATACTAGTTTCGACCAGCTAATGGTCTCATCAGTGGAGCTGTGACGAACCGAGAGAAAACAATTCTCTACTTAAATTCCCCATGTCGTAAAATATCACCAGGATATTATCCGCAAAATTTTTATGCCGGACAGTTATCTTAAACAGTACAAACGAACATCTGAATATACCTCGGAGCGGTACGAGAATATACTGTCTGTCCCCTTTCTTAACGGTCGTAAGGAGAATAAAATAACTGTTTCAAATACATAGATCGTGGAATTGTTTATTTTTATTAATTTCGTATCGCTCCGAGGTATATTCAGATGTTCGTTTGTACTGTTTAAGATAACAGTCCGGCATCAAGTTTCTGCAAGTAATATCCTGCTGATATTTTACGATATGGGAGTTTTCAATAGACTTTTGTTTTATATGCATTTTGCTCTCGGTTTGTTACAGCTCTACTGATTAGGTGGTCGAAACTAGAATGGAGAGAGAACCAGAGTGAAATTTGCGGAGAATATACTGTCTGTCCCCCTTTCTTAACGGGAGTAAGGAGAATAAAATAACTTTTCCAAATACATAGAAACAATGAAATTGTTTATTTTTAATATATATATATATATATATATATATATATATATATATATATATATATATATATATATATATATATATATATATATACTAGTTGATTTCGTATAATGTATGTATAATTTAGATTTTCTTAAAAATGGTTGGCTTTTTAGATAATTGTCTACAGAAATCGAGTTTTAGCTCAGAACCCTAAGACCTGGCAAAATTTTAGGCCAACGAATTTAGTGGCGAGTCCGTTTCTGACTTCCATAGCAATGTCAAAGGTTATTTAAGGCCCGGATTAGTGAGATTATATAACCTGTAAAAATTTCTTTAAAATATACACACTTGCACAAAAGATAAATCACGGGTACCAGATTTGGGTCCCATATTTCCGTTATGAGGAAAACACTAGGGTTATTTTGACTCTTTCTGTAGTCACAAAATGTGTGCACTCAAAAACTATAAATATGATTCTAGCCCTTTTGAGAGGGGAACCACGAAAAACGAATGGGTACTCTTGTCACCAAAAAAGGATTCGAGACGCCTAAATTTGAAGGTTTATATAATCCATAACCTAACTTTATATTGCCTCACCTTCTACATGCAAACTATTAAATATTAAAACTAATTAAATTCACAGAGTTTAGATAAAACATATTACACTAAATGCATTTTAAAAGTTACTACTTTTTATTTAGTATTGAAAAAATCACACTTCAATAAAATTATTTTAATCCCTAAATTTTTGTAATTAAAAAACTGAATAAATTTTGACATTTCCATGAAACAACTACTTCAATGCGGATTACGTAAGAGTATTTTAGCCTTATATTGTTGTTACTTAAAAAATTAATTGCTGTATGTGGTGGATATATATTTGTTAAATTTATTTAAACGGTAACAATGTTTACTTTGTTGTAATGAAAGTTTTAAGAAAGGAACATGACTGTTCTAAAAATATTCGTGACACATATTAGTCAATACAGTTTTAGGATTGTAAATTCGCTAAAGATAACCCAAGAAGTGGAATGCCTTCACATGCAACCAACTCTAATGGTTGTGGGAAGTGGAAACAATGGCTCTTGAAGATCGCGGTGTAAACATGTCTGTTATTACTAAAGCATATCTGAACCATATCTTGGACAGTTATACAAATGAGAAAAGTTTCAACAAGATAACTCCAAGATTGTTGATTCTAGAACAAAAATTGTCTAGAAAGCATTTAATGGAACAAACACGTTTATTTTTTGTAAAATAAGAATAAACAACCAGACCTTGGAATATTAATGGAATCTAGGAACAAAACTAGCATCCCTGCAACAGATCCGTAATTTTCTCGTCCAAAGTACACTACAATAACGGCAGTAATTCACTTAAAAAAATTCGTAGAACTACTGATCGAAGACGCCTGGTTTATGTCACAAGAATATTCTCATTCACAACAATGCGCAACTTCACACAGCTTAAAGTCAAACCATCATGATCCAGGAAAATTAGACTCAAAAAGAGCCGTTTTGGGAAAAAATGTAACTAGCGATTTTATTGCTGAAAACGATATATTTTGGCATCACTAAAAACATACTTCGATGGAAATTTATACGGTCCATGGCTAACAAAATGGCGGCCAAAAAATGGTCACTTTTTTCAGTTTTTCCAGTTTATCTTGAAAAATAAGGGTTGTTTGAAAAAATATTTCCAACAAAAGTTATAGATAATTAAAAAACCTATCGATTTATATGATTAAAGTTATAGGTGGCGCCACTAGTTATCGAAATATTTTTTTTCTCGGAAAATTCCATTTTTTTTTATTTACAATTAAATGATATTTACTAATTAAGTTTGGAGGCATGTGATTATTTAGAAAGGAAAATAAAATTACAGAATTTAATATTTACAGTACCATCACAAACTAGTCAGCGCCAATCAGATCGTCCAAAAAGGGTTTGCAAATTGTAACCTAACTGTTTTTGTAAATTATGGTTAGTGCTGACAGGTTTATAATTTCTCTATGACCAGGCCTTATATCGAAAAGGTAGGCAACAAGCAAATTAAAAAAGAAACACGTGGCCTAAGCATTCATTAATTTAGCATATATTAATAATACATTTATTTAAAAAAAACTAATTTCCGCTGGAGATTATTAAAAGAAAACATAATAAAAATACCAAATTTGATTCTTTATTATAAGCCTTAAACCTCCAAACGGAAAATTTAATATTAATTTTCCGAGTTTCATATATTTTCTTAATTTTCTCGGACCAAAAACGCCAGCAGAACTGAAATAATTGGACCGAATAACGCTCATACTTCGAAACGTTTTTTTTAATTATGAAACGTTGGCAAAAATATAGGGAATTGTATTTTTAAATTACAAAAGAAAAATATGAAAGAGCGGGATTTTTTTCGCAGAAAATGTGCGCAAAATAAATTAACGAAAAGAATCTAAAGATTGAAACAATATATTTCATGTTGTATTGTATACTTTCTGTAATTTACCAACCGAGAATAAACCCAAACCGAGATGAAGCAATGGTAAAAACACGTTATCTACAGTTATATTGTGGCGATTAATATCTTAGATATTAATCGCCACACATTAAACTTTGAATTTTATCGCTTAAAACTTGCCTTTCGGGATTTTAATTCTCAATTGATAATTATATTTTGAAAATTCCAAATGATTGATGCAATATAGGAGATTAAGTTTTCATCGCGCTTGACTGTAGTCAAAATTGGTTTTTAGGATTACCATTCTACTGAAAATGGATTTGTCAAATAGTAAATTAAGAGTATATTTTTAAATCATGATATTTGATGTAAAGGGTGTTTTTTATAGAGGTATAGAACTTTAAGTTGGCAACACTTTTTTAGCTGGCGGCCATTTTCTCAGCTGTCAAGTGATTTACGTTTAGTTTGGTTTGGCATTTTAACATGAATAGACTGACGCCTCAACAACGCTTCCAAATTGTGCATATTTATTTTGAAAATCATGGTTCTGTTCGAAATACGTATCGCGCACTACGTCCATTTTACGGTCAACATAATCGTCCATCAGAGCAATTAATTCGATTAACTATAGAACGTTTTCGCACCACGTTTACTCTAATTGATAATACGCATCCACAGAGACGTCGTACAGTCCGTACAGAAGAAATCATTGTAGCGTAGAGGAAGACCCGAATCAGTCTATCGGCCATCGTGCACAGGAATTGGATATGTGTCTATTCACTTTATGGTAGATTTTGCGGAAAGATCTTGGTTTGCGTGCTTCACAAAATCCAACTCGTGCAAGAATTGAAGCCACACGATCACCTAGCAAGGCGTAGATTCGGTGAATGGGCCCAAAACAAGATTGCCGTTGATCCCGATTTTCATAAGCGAATTTTGTTTAGCTATGAAGCTCACTTTTGTTTGAATGGATACGTCAATAAACAAAACTGCCGTATTTGGAGCGATGATAATCCTCAAGTGTATGTTGAGACATCGTTACATCCAGAAAAACTGACTGTTTGGTATGCTTTATGGGCTGGTGAAATCATTGGTCTGTACTTCTTTAAAAACGATGCTGTTCAGAACGTTACAGTCAATGGTGACCGCTATAGAGCCATGATTACTGACTTTTTCGTTAATCAATTGAACAACCATGATGTGCAGGAGCTGTGGTTTCAACAAGACGGTGCAACATGTCACACAGCTCGTGCCACAATTGATTTATTGAAGGAAACGTTTGGTAACCGCATAGTTTTAGGTTTCGGATCCGTGAATTGGCGTTAAAGATCGTGCGACTTAACGCCGCTAGACTATTTTCTGTGGGGATATGTGAAGTCGCTAGTCTACGCCGATAAGCCCGAAACGATTGATTACTTGGAGTACAACATTCACCGCGTTATTGCCGATATACGGCCACAAATGTTGGAAAAAGTCATCGAAAATTGGACCTCCAGATTAGACTACGTCCGAGCCAGCCGTGGCGGTCATATGCCAGAAGTCATATTTAAATTATAATGCCAGAAGGTTATCTTTCGAATAAAGTAAATTTGATGTCAATTTAAAAAATTCATCTTTGTTTCATTCCATTTAAAAGTTCTATACCTCTATAAAAAACACCCTTTATATATGTACTAGAGATGGGGAGTTTTTTGGGTTAAATTATTTTCCAACAATATAGAGTTGTTAATTTTGTAACTTTTGCACTATTCGTTACGGAATGATTTGAAATATGCAAGCTGAGTACGCAGTTACATTCCGTTTGACATTTTCCCCATCACGGTAAAACGAGTAACACATAATATGTACTCAGAATGAGCTATCTGTACCATTAACCTAAGTTGAATCGTTGCGATATGGAATCCTGCGTTGGCTTTTGAATTGCTGGATTCAGAGTTTTTGGAATATTTCTTAGATGATGAACGTCTCCTAAATCTTTATTTGTGATCATCATTTTTGAGTTGCAGCTTTTGCATACTGCAGAACAAGGCCTAAAATTAGGTAAAAGAAAAGGAGAGAAATTGTTGTGTATTTCAGTGTATATTTTGAATGATCGGCCCAGCGCTTTCGGTCTTACTTAGACCATCCTCAGGGCTTAAACCCTAGAAACAAGAGAATATAGTCAGTAAATAAGCTTCTCTCAGTACTCACCAACCACACTCACTCGTCAAAGGGCACACTTCAACCTTGCCATTTGGAGAACAGTCTCCAATGCCAGCGTAGCCTTTACACGGTACAAATCAAGCATACAATTAAAGCGTCAATTCCAAATTAAAATCAAAATGGATAAAACAATGTGAACATTAATACTATCACAAACAATCAACTTTTACATTAACAACTTAAAAGATAAAAGTGAGATTATACCACACACTGTCATAGCACAACAACGCAATAAAATTGTCTAAAAATTACAAAATATACACATATATGTGTGAGCTTGAGTAGAAATTCTCTGTATGAGTTCTTTAATTTCTTGTTTATTACACATCATGTCACTATTTATTAGTAATGAGAAAAAAGACAGCAAGGAAGGGCAGTAGAAGTTTATTGATCTACATGGTTACTGTTATCGACTATTCTGTGATATACTTCGAACACTTGGGTTCAGTGGCATGAAATAATTTTCATTTTGTGAAAAAGCAATAAAATACACGAACATTGGCATAGTTAAAATTTGTTGGAATGTGTTAACTATTAATATATTTAGAATCAAATATCTGAAACTGAAAAAGGTGATCAAAATTATTATAAGATTGCACCCCAAGCAATCACAGCTCTCAGATGTTTAAATGGTTTAATGATTTTAAGGAAAATGTTTGAAAATGGGGTTGCGGTCATTTACGTTGTTCACTCTTACATTTAGGCAATGATCGGGGTTTCTTCTTATCTCCCTATATATCTCAAGATCTATGTAATTCAAGGTTTTAGAGTTATTACCCCTGGAGTGGTGGAAATTTTACTATTATGAGTTGGAGAGAAACTGTATTTGGTAAAACTAATATGGTGACCAAACACAGAGGCCTGAGGTTTGTTAATATGTTCTCTAATTCGGACTGCTAATGATCTAATAGTTTTTTCTATTTATGTGGAAGGGCAATCTGGGCAAGAAAGCTGATACACCCCATTTTCTTGAATATGAGATATTAATTGTTTGTTACTGACAAAATGGGAACTAAATAAATTTACGCGCTTAAATGAAATCTTCACGTTCTGAGTGTAACTTGTTAAAGTCCGTGCTATGATATTAGAGAAGTGACCTAAGTACGAGAGTGAGAAAAATTTTCCCAGCTGATTTTTATTGTGAGGAGTTGAGCTGTAAGCTTCTTTGGATTCCTTCTTATTTTTAATTTTCTGTATATATTTGTTCATGGCTCTATGCTCTTACCGATAATTTGCTTAAGAATATGGACCTAGTTGTTGTAATCCTCCGCTGACATGGAAAAATTAGGTGACTTTTTTAGACATCTCGAACATCTGGTATCCCTAAAGTGATTTATCACAAATCCAATATTTTCACAATATTCCTATACAGCCACAACCTTCTTTTCTTTGCCAAACTACACGTTGACAAAATAATTTCTAATAGATGTCATGCCATGCAAAATCTAAAAGTAATTTTACCTTCTTTGGCTGTTACATCCAAGCGATAAAACACCGTGTCCCGATGCAAATCGGTAGCGTCGCGTATTCGACACCTACTTGGTTAGTACCCGTCAAATTTTTTGACAAATAATGCGCTAATCAATGTTAAAAAAATCATTTCAGATTTATAATCTTTTTTTGACATTAGCAAGACCTTTGATAAAGTTTGGCACAATGAACTTGTAATAAAGCTGATAAGGCTGAAAATTCCAAGTTACATAATAAGACTGGTCTCAAGTTTTTTTGAGGGCAGAACATTCGTAGTGTCGTCCGATGACGCCACGTCAAATGTCAAGCCAATAAAGTCTGGGGTGCCTCAAGGCTCACTTGTGTCTCCAACTCTTCTAAATCTATATATGGCGGACATTTGGTCAGACATTCACAATAAACTTTATTTATTGGCTGGTGACACTGAGCTTGCAACGTCCAAAGGGTCATTTCGCTTTATTATTAGAAAGGCACAGTGAGTAGTTGAAGAAATGGAATGCCGACTGGAAAACAAAGCTGAATCCTAATAAAACTCAGGCTATCTTGTTTACCAGATCACATTTCCCTATTCCGGAAAAGCGGCTATCCATTTAAAATAATCGCATTCCCTGGAGGGATGCAAAATACCTAGGACTAGTCTTCGACAGGAGACTAAATTGGTTGTGAAATACCAATTATATCTTATTTAAAGCCAAAACGTCCTTATTAGCTCTCTATTCCTTACTACACAAACATAGTAAATTAAATCTAAAGAACAAGTTAACAATCTACAAGTTGTTCATTAGGTTTATACTGTTCTTTGGTGCTTCCATGTTGGATACCACAGGCAGAACGAGATTTAGGCACTTAGAGAACTTCCAGAACAAGGTTCCCTTTAAGATCTATGGACTTCCATATTATGTTAGGAATACCATCATCCATAGAGACTTCATATATGACACCTTTGTAATATTCATCGAACATACTTTGTAAAAATACCTAGACAGATCCCAACTTTCAACGAATGAACTAATCAAAACATCTCATAACCTCACCACTACACCACGGAAACGCCACCGATTCGCCAGAGACTGGGTACGTAACCACTAAACTATGTCGTTTTACTCTTCCAAATTACTTACTCAAAACTTGAACACGAATTTAAGGACCAGGTCAGATTCGATATACAAAGAAGATCCAATGTAAAGCGATAAAAACATTATATCTTCGCCTTGCGATTAATCCCAGCCTGTAGTTCTTGACTTGAACTATCAATTGCTAGGTGCAGAATTTGAAGCTATTTATTTTTCTAAAAGTGATTCATATTGCAAACTCGAAAAAATACTATTTTTCAAATGTTTAACGATTATTAACTCAATAACTATGCGACAGACGGAAAAATTACTAAACACACTTTCTGCTTAGGATCGGCCGAGAAACACGAAAATATTTTTTTATTTTACAATTTTTTTTTAATAATTAACAATGTTTTTGTTTATAACAAATTACCTGATTATCTTTCGGGAACTCACCCTCGAGAGTTGCAATCAGGGGGTCAAAAAATTGTGGGGAAGCCATATCTTTTAATCTGCTAAGAAAACCAAGTAGTCTCCAGGAATAAGTACAAAAAAAGTTGTAGATTCAAGAAAATTTATACGTCGATCATGTGTGGCGACTATTCCTTAGATTTATAGGTTTGCGCAACCTCCAAAAAAATTGTAAACTCAAAAAAAGACAATAAATATAAGTACAAATATTTTTTTTTAATTTCTACTGATAACATAATCATTTAATTTAAATCAAATTTTTCCCTATATTATATGCGAACATCAGTCAACTACTGAAGTAATTTAACTTACCTAAATATCATTAATAATTTGTCTGTATTACAGTATTACGCCTGGAAACGTTATCACTTTGCTGGTTTGCAATTTTAATGGAATCCAAGCTAATCCATTGAAGCGTATATGGAGTTGCCTATCTAAGACGTGAAGATTAATTTCGTCTCAAACTTCATATAAGTTGCAAGTCGATTTGCGAACCTATGTTTAGTTTATCCCACAAAATATCCTTCTACTAGAAAAATTTCTCTTATGCAACCCACTGGACGAGTATTTGAACTTTTGCTTCCAGTCGCGCGTGGCGCTGCCAGTATCAAGTAAAGGTTTCTTCTTCAAACAGCAGTTAAACCATTCCTTTAGTTCAGGTTAGAATAAAACAGTGGTGTCTACTGTGCCGGCGTTTCTATGCGTGATGTCTACTGTACCGGTATTTTAATTTTTGTGAAAATGACTATATTTTTACTTTGATCAAGATATTTTGTTACGTCTTAAAAAGGTTAAAAATGTTTGACGAGGAAGAACCATCCAAAATTAAGTGCTTTGTCCCAAACTGTGCAGACAAATACAGTCGCCGATTTCGATTTCCGAATTCAACGGATTCCGAGTTACGAAGGAATTTATAAAAACCATCGTGTTTGTGTTAGACAGTTTTAAACTTCTCTTGTAAGTGATTCCAGAAAAGCGGTTAAATATAATGCAGTTCCTGTTCTCTATCTTCCTGTATGTGTGAGTAAAACCAAGTGAGCGCATTTTTATTTTCTAGAAAACATAAGCGGCTCGTCGAATGGGGTGCAAGCAATTTAAAAAAAAACCTATAAACATGCTGCTTACGTACATTGTTATGCACATAAATTATATTTGGTAATTTTAAACGCTGCATCCGCCAATAAAATTGTTTTACATATTTTTTACAATTTATAAGGGATTTGTTTTTTTTTTCAAATAGTCCTTAAAGAATTGCAATACTAAATCAGATCGTTACCAAACTCTTACCTCGTTCGATTCCCAGTTGCAATTTTAATTCTAGAGCTGTTTGTACAGTATTCCAATACAAAGACAGCATTCTAGAAACAATGGAGGAAATCTTAGGTGACAGTAGAAACGTTAGTACCACGGACCAATCATCCAGGTATGTCAAAATTCTCAAAAGCTTCCGTTTATGGTTAAACTTATTTTATAAAATAATGCCTCAAGCTGATTTGTTATTTGGTAAGTTTCAAACAAGACAAATCGACGCTGTTGTCGCAAATAAAAATATATTATCATTTGAATCAAAATTACCAGAAATTAGAAATAATATTACCTCAAACGACATTGAGCCATCTCCATTAACTTTAAAACGACGTAAGCTTGATGATTCCTCGGAGTTATCTCAGAAAGCAAAAGAAGTTTGTGATATAATTTTTTATCAAACAAAAGGACGATTTAGCTTTACAGGTGACTTGGTAGCAGCCAGTCTTTTTTTTTCGCAACGGTATGTCTAATGCAGCACATGTTTTCGAGAACTAAAATTTAAGGAGACTATTAAAATTTACCCCTTATTTATCGGACAAATACTCGGTACAGAACTGACCGACATGTATGAAACTGATGAATTTAGATCAATTTCGGGACTTCTTGTACTTTATGACTATTTTTCTCAAAATATCAAGCTAAGTGAGATATTTAGTGAAGTTCTAAAAATTTTTATTACTATTCCGATGGCATCGGCTAAAGCAGAACCGTGTTTTTCAAATGGATAAAAACGTTTTGGCGGAATACTACGAGCCAAAAAAGACTTTCTGTTTTGGTAATGCTTTCTAAAGAAAGGGATCTTATTGAAAGCATACCTGATATCGATCAGCGGGTTATTAATAAGTTTGCCAATGCCAAAGATCGGAGTATGGATTTTCTTTATAAATATTTCACACAGTAATTCATATGAGCATTTTGTTTTGACTGCTATATTTTTAAAATTTAATACCTTTTTTATGTTTAATTATTTAAAATACACTGCTTTGTTCCATAGTAACTCAATTTTTAAAGATTTCTATTTTTTCATACACCGGTGCCCATGACAGGTTTTACACATATCTATGTTTTTAATGTATCATTGGAATTGCAACACCTACTTTTTTGTTATATATGTAATTCTCCTTTCAGGCCGAGAATATGAAAAATATATGTACAAACAGTTTATTTGCTGCAAATATCGCTCTGGTTCTCTCTCCACACGCGTTTCGATCACCTCGTGATCTCGTCAGTGGAGCTGTATCGGACCGAGAGCAACATTAGCAGGAAATAACTGATATATGAACCATAAAGTTCAAGGTATGTCTGCAGGATATTACACCTGCCGTCTACCAACTTCGATGTCAGACTGAAAAATATCGCTAGTCGAACGACATCTATGAATCAACGGAGTAACGTGAAATTTTTAAACAATCAAAATTTCAGTAAGAAATAAATAAATATTTCTGCCGTATTTAAATAGTTTGTTATATATGGAATTCTCCTTTCAGGTGGAGAATATGAAAAATATATGTACCAACAGTTTATTTCCTGCAGGAGAGAGGACCAGAGCGATATTTGCAGGAAATAAACTGTTTGTACATATATTTTTCATATTCTCTGCCTGAAAGGAGAATTACATATATAACAAACTATTTAAATACGGCAGAAAGATTTCTTTATTTCTTACTGAAATTTTGATTGTTTAAAAACCTACTTTTTTAATGCCCCAGCCGCCACTGATTAACAATGATGAAATTTACTGGTGTTAATCAAACACCTATAAGTAATTGTAATTAGTCCTATCTATGTATTTATTACATATCATAGAGAAACAGCCTTTTACAGTCTGGATTTCGTTAACAGAATAGATGTTATGTTCAGTATTTGGTATAAAAAATATTTATTATAACCTTGAAAGACGGTTTTTAGGTTCGTCAGTCTACTAACCTAATTAATAATGATAAATTAAGATAAAAGACGCCGTTATAATTTTTAAATTGCACATTCACATAACTTATTTACAAACACAATTTATTAATGGCAATTAAAGTCTTTGATAGGAGGAAACTTATGATGTCATTCATTCTATAAAACTATTTTTAATTGCCAGAATAAACTTATGTTTAGAAAGGACGTTTGCCAGACTATCTTTAGTAACAATTAAATTCATATGAAACTTAATTTTGGATAGCCGTCGATTTGGAATTGTTTTTAGATTTTTGCATGATCACATTTAGTAATAACTATAATAAAAAATCTAATTTGGAACATAAAATTTTTTTCTTAATAATATATATATATATATATATATATATATATATATATATATATATATATATATACAGGCGCAGATCCAAGGGGGAAGGGCGGTAGGGGCGATCGCCCCCCCCCCCAAGAGCTTTGAGTTCTTGAAAATTTTCCCGATTTTGCCTCTTATACTATAGTTTATTCAAGAACTCGAGAGAGTAATAAATCATTTCAATTTTGAAAATACTGTTGTTATTAAATTTGAAATAAAATAGCATAGATTCGAAATCGATACCTCATTTATTAGCAATGTTACGGCGTTATAAATAATTAAATTTTTAATAAAGTCCGAGAGTATGTGACGCCTATACTGCTTACTACACATGTGTATAAAGTTTAATTTCTGTTATTTTGATTTTTAATCACCACGTCCGATTGGTGTATAGTCTATTCAAGCACTAGAGAGAGTGATAAATCATATTTCACCCTTTTTTTCTTCGCAAATTATCTGTGTTCTTTAGTCCGGGGTCTTTGGCAAAATCTGTTAGACACATATATTTTTCATAGGAATGGGTTAGAAATTTTATAATCAGAAATGCCGGTCTATAATAATGGACTATTTGGGTTAGATAATAATAGATATTTGGATGTGTGAAGTGTTAAAAAAGATTTTAATCCTTATCATAGGCGTCGGGAGGAGGCTTATTTTATCACTAAGTATTTATGACATAGAATATTATTTTGGTAATAAACTTAAAATAAAAAGTGATTGTAATATTATTTTATTTTTTTTTGTGATTTCTTAATAATTTACATACATTAGAAAATATAGATAATTTTGACATATTTAACACAAATCACAACTGTATTTTTATTATTTTTAATTTTGGCACAGAAACCGTTTTAGGCACATTCAGACTAAAACGTAGCCTTTTTCTCTCAAAAAATTTATATTATAGTTATCATTTAAATACTTACAAAATATCCAATCTCAAAAATACAAGAAGTTAAACATATATAAAAAATAAATTTGTCCACATAATATTAAAAATTTTTGGGGTTATCCGTCATATTATTATTAATTAAAAACATTTTTAGGATATTTGTTGTTTCAGTTTATTTATTTCTTAAACCATCTGCAGAATTATAATTAAACACTAAAAAGGTATTCAAATATAATTAATTTTTATATGTTACAGAAAATTTAAATAATAAATTGTATTTACGCTGGTAAACATTACGGATCTAATTCGTAATCAAAGTCAGCGAAGCTATCTTCGCTCAAATTAATTATAATTGGTTCCTCTATTTCACCAATCATGAGATCGAGTTTCCACATTTTCTTTTATTCTTTTATTATATGGATTTTCAACAGTAACTTTATTTAAAAAAATCTTTCAAAACTTCAGTTAGATTACTAATTTTGTAAGTTGTGTTGTTTCTAGCAACTCTACCTTTTATTTGAGGTTTTTCGTCTGTCTATGATCGAATGTAGCTTGGGAGTACTAACAATTCTAGTCGTTTTCTTCTCGTTCAGTATTCGGTACATAGTAGATTTTCCAACTCCTGTCATGTTGGAACACATCTCAACAGAGCTTTTAACATTACTGTCTAGATATTGACATCTTAAGGCATCATAAACATTCATTGTAATAAGTTTTTCGTTGAGAAAAAAACGGCCTGGTTTAACGATTTTGTACTAAATATAGATGTGGAATCCATATCTTTTGGGTGTCTCACTAATCTCAAATAATATATAAAAACAAGCACAAACAAGATAAATCACTAAGGACACACTGTAAGGTGAACTTTGCTCACTGACAGAAATTGTATTGATGCAGTAAATTTATAAAAGCTTACAATATGTAAATATAATTTAATACAATTTGATTTACGACAGTCCTCAGTTACCTGCGACACTGGAGCAGGTACGTTGGAGGTTTCGGTAACAGTTTTATTACTCTCTCTAGTTCTTGAATAGAGTATAGGAATGTGTATGCTTGCGATCGTCCCTCCTCTTCCCAAGAGTTTTGAGTTCAGGAAAATAAAACTGATTCTGCCTTTTATATTAGGAATGTGTATGCTGCTGGCACTACACCCCCTCCCCCCCCCCCCGCTAGTTGTCAACTTATTTTTCTTGCGATAACCACTTCCCAAAAGCTTTGAATTCCGGAAAATAAACCCGATTCTGCCTCTTATACTAAGATTGTGTAGGCTGCTCGCATCCTATCCCCCTGTCGACAACTTGTTTTTTCTTATGATCGCCCCCCTCTCCAAGAGCTTCAAATTCAGAAAAATAGATCCGACCCTGCCTTTTACACTACACATGTATACAGTGTGCGGAAATTCCGTTGTATACTTTGATAGGACGTCCGCGAATGCGCTCTCGTACAAGGGTTTTTATTTAATATCTTTGGAATTGCTAAAAGCACCGATGTTTTTTCTTGTATTTGAACAAACATCAATAAATTCTATTTTTCTATGTTAAGAGTGAGCAGCATGTTTAGTCAGGGGCGTTCCGACAGGAGGCGATCTAATTTACTTATGCCTATTTTTTTCCTTTTTCTTATAGTTTAGGAGAAAACCAGCTTTAAATAAATCAATTCATAAATTCAGATTTTTTTGTGTTAAACACTTATAACGACTAAAGGGTATCCGGTAAGTACCTCCTAATTTCTCGGGAACATTCAGGGAAGGTCACATAACCTTACTTTATCATAGGAAAAAAATTCCTAAAGGGCCCCTTAACGATTTACCTTATCGGCTTTAAGATTTCAACCGAGTTGTATAATATAATAATGTTGAATAATAAAATTTTAATATTATATAGAGGCCATAAAAACTCATTAAACCATACTACCGTAGATATTTTAGATCATCAGAGAAGTCAGGAACAGAGTTGCAGCCACACTCGTTAGGCGATGACAGCTGTCATTTTATAGAGCTCAAAATCGATTTTTTAAATACGTTGGTTTTTTCTCTTCAAAAAAGGTACTCTTATTTATTTCGATAGAACTGACAGTTTTCGAGATAAATAGGTTTTTATGCGAAAAGCTCAAAAGTTACCAATGCTATACACAAACAGGTAAAAATAAAATACGCAGGATGTGCTGATGTGCTTTAATTTATGGGGACGCGCTATCTAACTCTTGAAAAGCAAGAAGAAGTTATGTTGAAGGATTTCCAGCTTAGACACTGTCAAGTGCAAAAACTTTTCAATCGATCGGCGCTCAATTAATTTACCATGTTTTTAAAATGCAAAAATAGCGAAAACGTTTAAATGTTATTTTGACAAATGTTCAATATGGGCTCCACATATTTCAATACTTTTTTTATTCTTCGAATATTTTCCCGCTGCACTGCAAATAATATTCCTGCATTATTAGGGACTTCCTTAGAATGCTGTGCTATTCTCGCTAGTAATTCTTCTCTGGTGTTGAATAAACTAGTTCTTTTAGATGTTCCCAGAAATAAAAGTCTAAGGGATTTAGGTCTGGAGACCTTGGAGGCCATAAAACAGACCCACCTTAACCTATTCATTGAGTTTGTTAAGTGTTGACGTACTATACGGTCAACATGACGTGGAATATCATCATGCATGATCCACATTTGCATTATTCTCTCAAAAGGTACGTCTATTAATAAGTTATTTAAATTTTGCTGCAAAAATGGTAAATAAATCGCACCATTGAGTCTTCCTTCCAAAACAAATGGACCTATAAGGTTATGTCCGATGATACCAACCCACACGTTTACGATAAATCTTTGTTGGTATTTGTTTTAAATTATCGCGTGCGGGTTTTCATCTGCCCAAAAATGTAAATTATTTGAGTTTATTAGACTATTCCTTGTAAATCCGGCCTCATCGATAAATAAAATAAGATTATAAAAATTTAGATTTAGGTTATGTTGTTGTATAAATCCACTGCAGTATCGAAATCTTGCGGGATAATCATCCGGAGACCTAGCGTGTATTTTTTTCAATGTGATGTGGATGAAGTAACTGTTCTGTTAGAGTTTCATATACAATCCATTTTGTAATATTCTTTTGTGTCGCGAACTTTCTATACCATTTGAAGGGTTGTCAGCAATATCCTGCAAAATTTGTTCCTTTACTTAAGGGTCTCGTGCTTTCCTGGGAGGGGGCTCACGGCCACGTCGCGACAAAAATGGCCCTGAATAAAATTTGTAAAAATTTAATTCGTTAATTCTAATAATTATTTTCTAATCATCTTTTACCTGTTTCTCTTAGGCTTCGATCAACCGTTTGAAAGGTTTTTGGACCTGGCAATTTTCGAGCTGCAAATTTTTCAGCATAAAGTCTTCTTGCCTTCGATGAATTTGACAGCGCTTCACCATAAATTAAATGCATATCAGCATACTCTGCATAGGAATATTTACCTGTTTGTGTCAAGCATTAGTAACTTTTGTTTCGCATAAAAACCGACTTATCTCGAAAACCGCCAGTCTTACCGAAATAAATTAAAAGTACCTTTTTTGAAGAGAAATGACAAAGTATTTAAAAAATCAGTTTGCAGCTCTGTAAAATGACACCTATCAAAAATTAGGCCCAACGAATGTGGCTGCAAGTCAGCTCCTGACTTCTCTGATGATCTAAAACATCTATTATAGTATAGTTTAATGAGTCTTATGGCCTCTATAAAATTTTAAAATTTCATTAAATTATACTGGTCGGTTCAAAATTTAGAGCAGATAAGGTAAACCGCTGGGTATCACTTTAGGGCTCTGTATCTCTATTAAGGCTTACTTTAGGAATTTTTTTTCTATGAAAAAGTAAGTTTATTTTGAACTTCCCTGTATGCTCCCGAGAAATGAGGGGGTACTTACCGGACACCCTGTATACTTGCAGCTTGACCTATTGCTTGTGCGTGCGACATTCTAGTTTCAATATACCGAAAGCTGGAGATTTTCGTAGATTAAAAAATAAATAAATGTCTATGACCAATAACAAATGAGTTTCTGATTTTTTTTTGAAAAATTACTGTGTAAATAGAGTTTATTATTTCTTAATAAAAAAAAGTGTTAAAATATCATTAAATATCCTCTAGCTTTACGTTTTTATTAACTTATATTTGTTTGCCGAAACAAGAATGGTTCACAGCTGAAAAGAAAACTTACAGAAAATAATCGGACATACACCAATGTATACCACAATCAAAATATTTTTACAGAAAGAACAAACAAACCTTGTGTTTTTTTAAAGCCAACACCGAGAAAATCAATTCTCCCAGAAACGAACTCCTGCGGCGTTATCCAATAAAACCAGGACAAATAAGACAAATATACTAACCGGCGCTTCTGGTGAATGAAAGTAGGATTTAATTGTCAATCTACAAATTTATTATGGTCACTTCTCTTTTCTTTGCCAATAACTGCCGGACACATAGTCTAAAGACACTTGAATTAAACTAACTTCAATTTATAAAGTTTGAGCAATTATTAGTATATTTTGTAAAGAATGTTGAAAATAACACTTTTCACACATGTTGCACACTGGTATTTTTTTCACGATTTATTTTCACTTTAAACTAGTCTCTTCACGGTTTCTTACTTGAATTTAAAATCATTCCCTTCATATATTGTCAAACAAAAAACAATTGGAATAGATTGGCTAAACAGTGACCGCTATATGAATTGTACTGTAGTACATATATCTGGCCGGCAGTGTACTGCATCCAACAGTATACTTATCGCTACTGTAATGCGTCGACAGTACAACCAGCAACGCCAGCTCTCCGCTGACATTTAACCATATCCTTTCTCTACCTTTTAAACATCCTTCTGTCCTGACCCACTTACCCATAATTCCTACACAATCCCTTAGAAACCATGTTCTTTCAGCTTTCCGACTGGACATGGTTACAAATAGATCCAGGTATTCCCTCAATCAATCGTAGAAGGCGATTAAATGGGGAGAAATTCCAGATTTTAAAATACGAATATATCGACTGTAAAACATAAATTACTCCAGATGGGGCAACATTTCGACATCTCCACATTTAAGTTGCAGGGCGTTGTGGATGCGGACCCCTGTCGCACAGGAAGCTACAGCCCAACAACAACATAAAAGCCAAACAACCGCGAGAGCTTCACCCTACGAAGGTGCTGTGCAGGAACCTCAGCCAGCGCTCAGTCAGGCGGGACGATATCAATGATCAAATCGCAGAACCTACATCACAGCCAGACCCCTATGTTGAAGAACAATCAAAGAACGGCATGAGAAAGAACATCGCTGAAGACCAACAACAACAACAACTACATCAGCATGAGGGCCAAAGAACTCCAAGAGCTCCACCCGCCGAAGATGCTGCGCGGGAACCTCAACCAGGGTTCACTCAAGCAGGATGACCAAGACAACGCATGAAATGGACTGTGCTCATGAATGAGTCAATAATGCTCATTTTTTACAGGATAACTCGTGTAGGAAAAAAGATGCAGGCAACAATAAGCTGAATTTTGCAGAGAGTAGCCACATATACATTCTCCGAAGCAGCCTAATTTCTATAACACGGCTTAATACCATCAAAACAGAAGTTTAGCATTAGATCAGGGGTACTGACAATAACAAAGGGTCGATTACTGAACCTGAGCCAGAGCTGGAACCCAAGGTCCAAGAGCTGAATGACGATACCCAACAGGACAACACTGAACTCCTTTATCAGACACTATCAACAAAAATGAGTACTGCGGTGTTGGAGTATAATGGAACTAATCTGTTACGCAGACTGGCACTGCCAAAAATTAATGCATCTAAAAAACTTAGGATCATGTTAGATATCATAAATAATCAGATTTTACCAGATTATGTTTCAGAGGCCTACACTCTGGAGGCCTTACATACCACGATCTATTATGCTACGACTGCGATAGCTAGAGCTTTACAAATTAAAATTACAACAGAGCTCCGATCAGCAAGACCTGGACCCAACACACCACCATGGGAGAGACGTCTAATAATAAAATCGAAAATCTTCGAAAAGATATGAGACAGTTGACGGAGGATGAGGGACATGAAAACAAGTATACTTCAAAGACGAGTTGGAGAATAGAGCCTGGTACCATTCGCAACACGATCCAGCGCCTCAGAAAAGCCTCGACACACTGAAACAGAGCTCTCTGCTGCTGCACGGGATACAAGACCAGCAATAACCGAAAACGAGACAATTCTGACGATCAGAAAAGACTTTTTACCGTAAGCTAAACTCTCCACCTAACATGGCAGATAATAGATATCCCAACAGAGAGCAGGTAGAAGAGTTCTGGGGAAAGCAATTTTTCACACCCGCCAATTGTAACATCACGGCCAGCTGGATCAATGAAGATTACCAAATCTGCTAAGACTAGAGCCAGATGCAGGTGGAGCCATTTATCATCGAGGAAATCTCAAGGAATTCCATAACTGGAAAGCTCCAGGTCTGAAACGGATCCAGAACTAATGGCTCAAGAAGTTCTGGTGTATGCACCATCAACTGGCTAATCATATTAATGATGTTTTCCTTAATCCAGCAAAAATGCCATTATTCCTGACAGAAGGTTTTACATATCTCTTGCCAAAGGACCAACATAGCACACGTAACCTAGCTAAGTATGGGCCAATCACCTGCCTTCCTACATTATATAAGGTAATCACCTTCTGCTTGACACAACGCATCTATGCATGCACAAAATAACATCACCGCAACTCAACAGAAATGATGGATGGACCAGAGGAGCAATGCGATGCAAGGAGCAAATGATTATTGACTCTGTCATATGTAACCAAGCTTGTACCAACCGAACAAACCTCTTTGCTGCTTATGTGGATTATAAAAAGGCCATCGACTCAGTGTCACATGAGTGGCTCATAACTGTATTGAGAATGAATAGAGTGATATTCATTTTGTTTTCTTTTTAGAACCCATCATGTCAACCTGGAGAACTAGGATCCAACTGCAAGTGCCATCCAATGATACCATCGAAATGAATACAATCCTAAAACGAAGGGGAATATTTCAGGGTGATTCACTAACTCCATTGTGGTTTTATCTTGCAACGAACCCACTCTTACGCCGTTTGAACTCCCAGATACGGCTTCAGTATTATCTTCCAGAAACCAGTTGAAACAAATGCCTAAAATTGTAGAGGAGTTCTTTGAGGATATCGGAATGTAGTTTGGACTTGACAAGTGCCGTATTTTGAACATTGTTAAAGGAAAGATACAACCAGGAGCATTTGAGATGCAGACTGGTGAAACTATAGCAACAATGGAAGCAAAAACAAAGCATATAAATACTTAGGTATGAAACAGGCTAAAAGAAGTGACCATCGCACCATGAAGACCGAACTGATCACCGAAATTGTCAGGAGGATAAGGCGGGTATTACAAACTAGTTTAAATAGTAAAAATTTGTTTAAGGCGCTCAACACGTACGCATGTACTATATTATTAGGTAAGAAGTTTAATCGCGCTTTGTATAAAATCGAGTAAAATTAATTTACATGAAAAAAATATTTACATTTTTTGTCGTTGTATTTATATATAAGGAACCTCCATTGGAACGAACGGACCATAGCTAGGCGGCATATTGAAAACAAGTTTACGCTGTTTTTAAAATATTTATGCTGGTGTTGTGTTACTAATTCAATTCGAACTGACAGATCAGTTAGTATTTATTTATCAATAAAATAAGTCACTTATAGAGAAGTATTTTGAACAACCCGCACTTTAATTAAAATTGCTGTAAGGCATTTGCAACAAATAAAATATTTATTATAAAAAAAATCAACTTCTTGATAAAAAATTATCCTAGCATATAGCATCATATTAACATCAAATGAGTATATCAAAATGCAAGTTATTTAATTCCTCGTCATTTGCCCAGAAATGATTTTTTCCTTTTCACAACAAGTGAAGGGATTTTCTTTGCCGCTCATTGTCTAGGAGAGATTATTTTCACGGTACCTATTTAATGAGGATTTTGTTCGCCACACAATTTTTAGGAGGGATTTTTTACGCCGACTCAATAAGCGATGTGATTTTCTTCGTCTCTTTTTGTCATGAAAGATTTCTTTTGCCGCATTTATTCTAGAGGAATTAAATTCGCAGTAACTTTAATAGTAATGTTTTTCATATACACCATCGAAACATAACCTTAAATTAGATAGAAAAACAATTTTTCGAATACATAACCTCAAACATCTGAAAATTTTGACGCGATGGGCCAATTCTGACCTCGAATTCGGATTCTGTGGAGCAAATTACTTCGGAAATGATCCCCAGCTGCCCAACAATCACGAATGACCGCATTTTTTGACCTGTGTAATTGTTGAACTATGTGGTAACAAAGATTATAATAAAGCGTTAGCTGTAATAATCTTTGGTGGTACTTAAAAAGTCATTGTAACTCTATAGCAATTTAACTACCTTTTTGTACAATTCATAAAATTGTACTTTTAATTGAGTATGCTTTAGTTCCAGTTTGTCCTCTTCCGGAAAAAATAATTTGAAAAAAAAATAGAAGAGAAAAAGTCATCAATTTAACTAACCCACGGAGTTATACCTGGACAAGGATTTAGTATTTATTTTAAACTATAAATAAAACACAGTATCCTCTTTCCAAAGTAAGTATTTTAAAATACTCTATTTTAAACGAAAAACTTAATTCCCTGAAGAGCTCATCATTTTAAATCCCGAGACAACAAGAGACTCTATAAAGTTCGTTGTTTCTAAACAATGACAAATGACGTCAAGCCAGCAATAAATAAATGGAAGTATTTTGTGATTCCATTTGACATAGCAAGAAATTACTTTTTGTTATGTATTGCGACTATCTTTAGGCTTTGATTTATATGCCCAATTTATTACTGATCTTTTGAAATTGTATTTTTCTGGAGCGACCATTATATTTATAATATTTTTTTTATTGAAAGTTCGGGATATTAATTACAGATGCAACGAGAATTAATAAAATAATGCGAACTCGTTAAAAAAATTGCAAAACGTGAAGGCGACACTTTTTTGATGGAATAAGAAGAGAACAACTTGTAGAATAATATTATCTTTTTTGGTATTGGTGTATTGTGAAGAGAAATCTGCCATTTTTCCAAAAAAGCGAAATATATTAAAACTTAAACTTCGGATCAAAACACGTTTAACTACTTTTTGGTTCCCCAGATGATTTCACCTAAACCTGAACTATTCCGATAGTCCTAACTTTTACAAAAGACTGGGAAATCACGTTAAAATATAAAAAAAAAACTGTTTTTTCTTCAAGTAAGAAGAAATATATATTTTCGTCGAGAAAATTCGATGGAAATTCACAGTTGGTACCTCTCTATAAGTACACTGTAAAAAGGAAATGCATTAAATTTAAGGTAAATTACTGGAAGCAAATTTCATAAACCGTTTTTTAAATTCAATTAATGTAATACATTAAATTTAATAATTTTTATATTAATCTAAATTAATGTATTCCATTAAATTTAATGTAATCATACATTAAATTTAAAGTTTGATCACTACTTTTTAAGGTGACTATGTACATTAAATATACAGCCAGTGTTCCTTGAATTTAAGGTATGTTATCACATATTTAATGCACCAACATTAATACGAGGTATCGTCATTTGTACACTGGTTTCAAACTCATTCGTTTCCGTCAGTACCGGCAGGCATGTACACCTCATCATAACAAAATTGAGTTCTTTAAGCAACTTATATCATACTAAATAAAAAGTTCAATACAAGTTGCGCCATCTCCCGGAATCTCATGCATTGTATCATTAATATTAATGTAAATTCCTTTAATGTTTTAATGTACGTTTTAATAATAGTTCTTGATATATTACTGGAGGTCTTTGCGACCTCGAGTTTGTTGCGAAAAAATTGGCCACGACAGAACCATCAATTTTCAGTAAATTCGAACTATTTGCCTTTATAAATCCACTTTCCATCACGGAAAAACTATTTAGAAATGTTTTCAAAGAGAATAGTAAGTAAATTTCGACGAAATTGCACGGAGATCACTATCAAATAATGTTAACCTAACAACGCAACTTTTAAAAGCGATGAACATGTGGTGTTATGCACTTTGATTGGTGTTCATTGTCACGTGACTTGGGAGTGATTTAATTACATCTTGATTATTAAAAAAAATCCTTAAAAATAAAGAAAAATATTGTGTTTTTAGGATTTCTAGTTTAGAAACTATCGTTTCACGGAAAAAATATATGTTTATTATATACAATCAACAACCCTATTATTATAATTTTACATACTGAATATTGGATTGAATTGAAAAAAAAATTAAATTTGTTATTTACATTCTTAGAAACTCCCCAGTACTAAAACTGAATAAAATTGAGAGGTGCTCAATTATTAGACTGGATGCACCATATTGAATTTTTTCAAAATAATCTTAAATTTATAATGTATAGCGTCAAAAAACCCCTGTACCATTTTTGGAAATAACCAAGAGATGAAAAATGTTTAATCTGCAATATAGCAACCTATCCCATACCAATTTTGGAGAAAATCGGACAAAATTAATTTTTTGTCCACCATATTATCAGCACCATTTTCGATTTTACTTAACCAATTTCGGCCAAAATAATATGGGCCCATCGCAGCAACATCCTGAACATAATGCAAAAAGTTTTATTCAAATCGGTGTCGCCGTGTCAGAGAAATCGATGTATATACATAAAAAATACAAACTAACGAATTTGGAACCTCCTTCTTTTAGAAGCCGTTTAAAATTAGGGAGTATAGCCTTAAAATTAAAATAGTTCTTCCCTGAAAAGAATTTTTCCATTTTTGTCGGTTTGGTAATAAAAGAAAACAATTTTTTATGCTTGTATTTTTAGGGTTCACAACTTGATTCACTTATTGTTGTACTTGGCAATTTAATTTTTTTATTGTCAAATTACACCATCTTTAAAGTTAGGTAACATTAGTTAATAAGACGGTTATTGTTTTCAGATATTGATGAAATAGAATTTTTATCATCTCGTATTGTAAACAGAATTACCAGAACTATCAAAAATTATTTCACCCTGTAATTTCGGAAGATTAAGTTTCATTCGGCTACTATTTTATTTCTTTAACCTCGAATAACAATAAGTAGCACTTAGACTTGTCAAAATGTCCTTTCTACCAACATCCACTCAATACTCCTCAAATTATAAAGGGTTCGAACTTGACCACAAAGAAAATGGCTAACCTTTGCAAAGTTATCTCGGATCCGGAAATCCCTTATTTAAGGTCTGAGGCGTCCATTAATTTAGCTAAGTAACAAGTCTGCAACTCGGTGGTCTCATAAAACAAATCCTCATGATTTCAGGAGGTCCTCTTAACTGGATGGTCGGACGTATAATATTGTTTGATTAATTAATTGGACTTAAATGAAATTGCATTGTTTGTCGAGGATAATATGACCATACTTTTGCTCGTTTTTTTTTGGAAGTTATTTTGTACACACAAGATTTTTTGTATAACTACTAAATACATTAAATTTTTGTCATTATCAATAGATTTTAGATATTAATTTACCTTTTTAAGATTAGTTTTAAGACATATGAGATAAGAAATGGTTGTTTTCCATGAAAATCTTATTCCCCGAATAAATCATCAATTTATGCATGCCAATTTTATATAACCCTTTGAGGCCTTTCGGTTATTTGGGCAAGCATGTCTTTCATTACTAGACCTTATATTTGTTTAAAGTAGCTTATATTACAAAGATATGCAATAAAATATCACAGAGAAATACAAAAGTTTTTCAAAAATGGAAATATGGCAGAAAATCGCGCAACGTCCAAGAACTCTTCTATTTTTCCTTGTTTTAGGGTAAATTATCAACCCTTAAAGAGTCAAGCGGTATAAAATGGAAGAACGTCACCTGTCACCATCTCCCGATCTATTAGTATTCTTATATAAACGTTTATTGATTGAAATTTGTAATATAAATCATAACAATGTCGTAAGCAAAACAAAATTGACGACCTATAAGATCTAACTACCATGGCAACTAGATCAGATTTAAGTCTTAAAGCTTCTTAGTGAATCTGGCTGTTAATATCTAAGTAAAAATTAAATTAGAAGCGAATATTATCTTCTGTGTGGTTTGACACAAGATACTGAGAATTAAAGTTTATCTTTTCGAATGCTAGTGGCCTCAATTGTTTATCAAGCTGGGGCTTGGTGGAATTAGATCAACAAAACTTACTTAGGGGATCAATTTCCTTGAATTAGTCGACGTTTCTACAAGATCATCCTCAGGACTATAGAGCTGCTTGTAGGATAACTGTTTTTTACTTTTATAATTAGGCAAGAACGGCCCAAAATACATAAAGCATCAAGTCGTACCAATCAGATGTGAGCATAATTTGATTCTGGAATATTTGTATACATCTAAGTTAATATAGTCTACATAATTTAGATCTTTAATATATAATATAGCATAAAGTACAAAGATTCCTTTTTCCTTCCTCTCAACAATATGTTATCAGATTACAGTCAGTTAGCCAAATTAGAAATATATATATATATATATATATATATATATATATATATATATATATATATATATATATATATATATATATATATATGTGGGGCATTATTTCCCAACGTTACATCCCTGCTGCCTATTTTCTATTTGTTTCAAAAATTTTCAAAAAATATTAAACCTATCGGAAAATACAATCTTTCGAATTGTGTATGGCAAAACTACTTTATTAAATCAGATCATCCTGAAAATTTCCGAAAACCGGAAATAATTGTTGAAAAAGTTATTAGGTAAATCCCATTTTGCTATTTGCTATTTTTGTCTAAGATTACTCACGCGAGAGTTTTTGAGGTCGCACAGTATGAATATATGATGAGAATTTAAATTTCTCAAAATACAAGATGTCAAATTCAAAATGGTGGGTCATAATTTTTTTAAATCTAATATTCTGGTCTGAAAACACTTACTCTGGGATTTTGGAATCGCTGAGCATGAATCTGTAGTGAGAATTTCAATTTTTCAATATCCAGGATGGCGGATTCAAAATAGCAAACTTTAATCTTTTTAAAAGCTAATTATTAAGACCTTTTGGGGTCTCTGAGAACGAAACCTTACTGACTGTACCAAGAAAGATTTCAAAACTATTCATGTACCCTCCTATTATGATAAGAATCACCAGAAAACCAAAAAAAATTTTGAACAGAAGATTTGATGCTAATCTACCAGTTCCAGAAATTCAAAAAACTAGTGTTTTATACCCGCTAACAAAAAAGAAATGGTTATGAAAAGATATTCTTAAGATTGAACTATATCGACATTCTCATATCAATATTTCAAAAAGTAGAGCGCAAAAACCTAAGATGATATTAGTATCGTAGCATATAGTGAATTTTTGATCAAGAATTTTTAAGATTAATAACCGAGCAACTCTTTTATTTTATTTATTTGTTTTATTTTAACACTTAGGCATGTTTTTGTTAACCCCTTAATATTTAGGGTAATTTGTTTTAAATGTACTCTAAGAACGACTACTGAAAAAAAAAATAGAAAAAAGAAAAAAAAATAGAAGACCAATAAAAAACAGCAAAAATAAAAAAAAAATAAAAAAAACAAAAAATTAGATGCTAAATTCTTTAACAACGTCCTCAAAAACACCAAAATAATTATTTTCAGAGTAAGTATTTAGCTTTTACAAGAATTAAGATTCGCCATTTTGAATCCGCCATCTTGGATAATAAAAAAATTGAGATTTTCATTACAGGTTCGTGTTGAGTGATCCAAAAACCTCCCGAGTAAGTATTTTCAGAGAAAAATATTATCTTTTAAAAAAATTAAAGATCGCCATTTTGAATCCGCCATCTTGAATATTGAAAAATTGAAATTCTCATTATAGATTTGTGCTCAGAGACCCCAAAACTACCCGTATAAGTATTTTCAGAGCAAAATATTATCTTTAAAAAATTGTGGTCTACCATTTTAATTCCGCCATCTTCGATATTGAAAAATTGAAATTCCCTTACATATTCGCACTCTACGACTTCAAAAATCTCTGAATGACCGATTTTAAGCAAAAATAGGCAAAAGAAAAATGGGAGTTTCAAAGTAATTTAATTAATAACAACTTTTCCACCATTTATTTTCAGTTTTTCGAAATTTTCAGGATGATTTGATTTAATGAAGTAATTTTGCCGCTTGTAATTTTCTGATAATTTTGATACTTTTTTGAAAATTTTTTAATCAAGTAGAGAATGGGCAGTAGGAGTGTAACTTTGGGAAATAATACCAAAATATATATTGTTGAGTTTTAATTTAAATTTAAATCTATGTGATAATTATTATATTGGGTGATATCTATGTTAGGTGAAACACCTAATGGGCAGTAGGAGTGTAACTTTGGGAAATAATACCGAAAGATATATTGTTGAGTTTTAATTTAAATTTAAATTTATTTGATAATTATATTGGGTGATATCTATGTTAGATGTTTCTTCGGGAACGTCTTTTTATATAAAAGTATTCCTATTAGTGTTTGCTATTATTTGTTTTTATATTTTACTACATTGTTTGTTGTTAATTAAGGGTCTTTAATTTTTCTTTATTCTGCTTAATTTCGCTTTTGTTGTATTTTTCCTTACATGTAATTACCGCAGAGTCTGTAAGGTGTACCAAATAAATAAATAAACGAATAATAGTTGCACTGGGATCATTTATAAAACAGTCTTTATAAAATATATAATCATAACCTTAAGAGCCATTATCAAAAAAGACTATTTTAAATTAACCACTCAAAGGGCTCATTACATAACATGGTTTTAAATTATTTAAAAGGGTAGTCTAAAAGGTCTTTAAGCGGATATTATGAGAGAGTAGCCAAACTATGGATTTAATTAATCCGTAATTAATTCTAAAACGTCCCTGAGAAAACTCTCCGAGGAAGTAGTCATTTAAGGAAATAATTAAATCTAAAAATAACAAGACGTATACACAAAACATTAGTTCTGAATGTAATTACGAAAAGCCACGAGAAAAATATGGAAACTTTTGATTCGTTATTACATGCAAATTTATGTACCTAAAGAGTGATATTCCTTGTGAGTTTTGTTTCTTCTGTTGAGTAATCTACATCCCAGTGTACAGTTTTTCTTTCCAAATATAAAAAACTAAATATTAAAATACACACCACAAACCAAAACTAAAAGAAAATAAACTTGTCAGCTTTGACAGACGCATTATCAAAGCATTGTCTTATTTACATAGACGTAAGAGAAATTACTAATACGTAATATAGACGGCGGATCCTACATAATAAAGCTGGCTCACGCTCAAAAAGATAAAGAGCGTTTTCGAGGAGCAGGATCTCTCTTTCTAGTTTCGGTCAGGTGACAGGAATATCCAATGACATTTGAAATATTGTGCTTAACTCTGCCATTAGAAAGAGAGGTTCTGCTCCTCGAAAACGCTCTATCCGTTTTTAAGCATAAGCCAACTTTCTTTTACAGGATCCACAATCTATATTAAATAATATTAATATCTCTTACGTTTATGCTTATCTACACGGAAACATAACGTAGGAATTTGTTATAATGACAATTAAAATTTTGTAAACGAAATAACATTTTAATATTAACACGAAGTTTTTTCACTACTTGTTCAAAGCTTTAGTCACATCAATTTTTAAAGTTTGACCCCTTGCTTCACAAGCGAATAACAAAGAAAACACAGTAACAAACATACTTAAAGAAATTATATGTTATTAAGGTATTATCCAGGACTGATCTCCAAAAATTGGTTATTCAGAGGACGAAAAACATCGAATAATTTGTCTTGAAAATTATTATAATAACAGGATAATAGTAATAAGATCAGCAAGTAGATATTTTTCAGTATAAAAAATATTGAGTACCCAATAATACTAACACAAAAAATAAATTAGGAAAATCTCAATACATTTTCAGCATATCCTCCACGATTATTAATACATTTTAAATTATTTTTTCTCATTTGATGAATAATAAAGTTTGCAATAAAATCTCTGTAGTCTTGGCTAAGCAATGTTACTGTGCGTTCAATTTTTTCCCTTAAATTTTTTTAAAATATCCACAAAAAAGAACTAATACACTCAAATTGGGGCTATTGGCTTGCCACCTAATTGTTCCATATCTTCCAATCCAAAAGTTATGTCGGTTATTAAGGTACTCACTAAGTCGCATTATATTGTGCGCCATCTTGTTGCCAAATCACATTATGGTATTACTGAACTGGAATATTCTCTAAATAATTTTCTACATTATTTTCACTTAAATTTAAATAGCGCTCACCATTTAAATTTCCATTTAAAATAATTGGCCCAATAATTTTATTTGCCAACATGCCACACCAAAAGGGAATTGATTGCTGACCCTGTATTTTTACGACCTGTATTTTGTGAGGGATTTGCAGTTACCCAATAAGTTCACTGGCACTGGTATAAATTTACAAGGATGATAATTATAAAACTGCAGTGTGGTGGAAATTTTATAAAAAGATTTTTTAAATATCTTCTAAAAATTACATCAACTAAAATAATTTATTTTATCATACTGGAGTCAAAAAGTACCTTAAAAACAGAGTAAAATATTTATATCAGCTTCTTTATTGCTGACTACGGTTCAGATTTTTCGCCTAAGACTATTCATTTCATTAAATTTTTTGACAGTATATCTTACTACACTAGTAGATGGTAATCGACGACCAGGATATATATTAAGGTATTCATGTTGTACTCTGGATATATTTTTATTATTCGAATAAAAAAGACAAATAGCCCAGGTCAAAACGTATATTAGTCAATATATTATGTCAGTAGTCTATGGGCCACCAGTGGATGGGAACGACCTTGAACCTGTTCAAGTAAATAGTATCGACACGGTTCTAGCGGGTAGTATTGTCATCACCTAATCAGATTTTGATCCCCTTATCAAATTTTAATCAGCTTTTGATCAGCTTGGGATCCGTTTCAGCGGATCAAAAGCTGATTAAAATTTGATAAGCGGATCAAAATCTAATTAGGTGATGACAATACTACCCGCTAGAACCGTGTTGATACTATTTACTTGATCAGGTTCAAGGTCGTTCCCATCCACTGGTGGCCCATAGACTACTTATGTCAATATAATAATAGTCTGAAGAGGTAAATATAGTGACATAAATTCGGAGATGGAGGAGACCTACCCAGGGGTTTTGGAGGCAATGTAAGAACAGACCCTACATAAAATATAGCAGCAAAAAATAGGTTGAGCCCAAGAGGAGAAGTCAAAGTTGGCTAAAACAGGTTTTCTGAATCTGGAAGCCAAGGAATATATTTTGGAAAAAAAGTTTCAAATAAAAGTTGTATAGATTTTAAAAACCTACAATATGAGCTTTTGTGCGATCATTTTTGTTAAGTTGTTATTGAAAAAATGACAAAAAAACCCTCAAAATCGGCCATTTTTTGCATATCAATTATGTATTGAAAAATTAACATTTTTTTGAAATTTTTTGCTTTTAAAAAGAAGTCCTCGTCTTTTTGAATAAAATGATATCTTATAATAGTAAATCAAATAATTTGTTGCTGAAATATTGTTAATTGTTTAGCTCAAGATGCAAAATATTGATTGCTATAACTTTTTTTTGAGTGAACATTTTGACCTCCACAAAGGTTTAATCTCTTCTTGAAGGCCTAAATTTCAAAAATGAAACGCTGAGAACTGATTTTGGCGAAACGTCGTGAAAACGATTTTTTGAACGAACGGATTGAAACCCGGAATAACCAAACTATTCATATATATATATATATATATATATATATATATATATATATATATATATATATATATATATATATATATATATATATATATATATATATATGTTTCTAAATTCTTTTAATGGGCTATTTTTTTATGCTAATTAAAAAATGTTGCTGTCAAGCAGAGATCACGAGGAAGCAGGACATCCTCTGTTAAGATAGAAGTTAGAAAAAGCTCTACAATATATTCTAAACGTTTGTTACGATCTGCAGTGGTAATTTAATTTTATATATTTTTATTCTAGTTTTACTTTATACAAGCTGTATACACATATACTGTATAAGCCTGAATGAACTCGTTAAAATAAGGGGATGGATAGACTTGTCTTAAATACCTAAAAACTACATGATGAATGTGTTTGTCGTTAAAATGTTCCCTCCTAAGTATATGTTCCGCTTCTAAATAGCTAGGGAAATGAGACTAACGTCAACCAAATTTCAAAACATTTCCACCAGTCTCAACTTAGCGCACCCTTCTGAAACGTCGCCGATATTTTATTTCTGTTAATCTCGTTCCAAAAATCAGTCATTGACTTGAAACACGATTATCAGACAAAAATAATAAAAAACTGAATTACTGGATGGTTATTAGAACAAATGTAAATTTATCTTCTTTTAACATACGGTAACTATGCTATAGCCAGAGTTTGTTTACTTTTGTTTTCTTATTTTTAACGTTTTTTGCTATATTTTAATCAAATGTCGTGCAAAGTTTAATACAAGATGTGCTATATTTCAAGATACGCAAATATTTCTATTGAAGGTGTCAGCAAACGCAGTGTGAAACCGCATTACTTTTCTGACGAAAACCATATACGACTGTTAAACGTAAACTTCAGATTCCCGTTCTATGAGACCAAAAAGAAGGGATGCTAGAAAAATCGAAAAATGTTTCTAGTATTGCGAATAATTAGCAAATGAAAAACAATTTGAAACTGTAAAAAATCTGGCAACACTGTAAGAAAACGTTCGTTTTGACCACAATAGCCGACATTTTCCAACTGTTTTCTTCTAGGAAAATATTCCTCATTTGCTATAAATCGATAGTAAATACTTAAAATAGATATTAACTGAGATGAAAAAATATATGAGGAAACAAATAAAAAATTATTATTTTTAATGTCGTTTATATTAAAATAATTTTAACATATTTTGTCATCTCTTCCAAATCTATGGATCCGAGGCTTTGGCTTAGCGGTTAAGCCCTTGGGTTGCGGCAACGAACCTCGGTAGTAGACGTGGCTTGATCCCTCGCCAGGCTAAACTTATTAAAGAAAGTTTGACCGAACCATTAGGGAAAAGTCACACTGAAGGCATTAAAAACCAACTAAATTCTGAAATCCATACCGAGGGACGTTGAAAACCGTAGACTGTGATTTAGAGCCTAATCTAAACTATAGGTCTAATCGATAGATGATCATTGTCACCAAAAAACTCCAAGAAACAGAATTTTTTAAGCCTAAAAGAGTACAATCAGTCAAGAGAATTCCAGCTATTTCTTTAATTAACTAAATTAAGAAATATACAACTTAAATATTTTTATATTCCTTAATGTAATACATTTCTATTGTCTTATACAGGGTATTTTTTAAGTTGTAGTTTTTCTATCGCCATGTAAATTTTTTAGGAAACTCAAGGCTAACAAAACATGATTTTAAAGTGACATAGAAAATCACCATATTTTAGTTTTTTACTGTTGTTAGAAACATCGTGCTCTATATAATAAGACAGAAAACAAAATTAAATAATACTTTGTTGACAATTTGCAATTGGACTTCTACTGTCTTTTACAATTCATAACTGAAGAAATGCTAGGAAGTAAATAAATACAATACTCTTGTATTGTGCATAATTCAATTTTATTTATTTTATATAAAACAGAAATATACTCTGATTCTAAAAAATATTATTCAGTATTTTTTTTTGCGTCACAATTTTAAGAAAAGGTATGAACTCGGTCAGCAATCGCAAACATCGGGAAGCAAAAATCTGACGCATTAGCTCGCACGACTATCGTTGCTTACGAGAAATTTAAATATAAATTGTGCTTCTAGGGTGACTTTGGTTTTATGACTTTCTCCTTTTCTTTTTCCCTAGCTGGAATTCTGCGTGAGCCGTTCTCTTCTGAGTAGGTCTTGAAAACTCATTCCGATCTAAGATCACTACCTGCGAGTCATCAGCCTATTTTCTTCAATAAATGGTGGTAAGACTTCGCTTTTAAACGTGATGTACCTGTAAAATCATCTATTGTATTTGATATTAGAAGGGTAAAATCATCTATTGTATTTGATATTAGAAAGGTATTGTCTTGTGGCGAGCAATTTGTAGAAACAGAAGTAGGAACTTTTATGTAATTTAAAAGTAACTTTTTGCACGCTGATTAGAACCAAAAAGGTTACCAAGAAATTTAGCTTTTGGACTTTGACTTTTGAGCAGAATTGCATATTTTATTGAAATTTTGACATGTTGCCCAACCGTACTTCTGTTGGGCTCCATATCTCCACTATAGGAAAAAAATATACGAAATACTAGATTTTTTTGACTCCTTTTATACACTGCCTAGAGTTTAACGTATTCTCATTAAAAACCCTGTATACAAACTTTCAAGAAGTGATTCAGTGGAAATTTGTTAGTTTTAAAATTACTTAGGCACGGGATTGGATTGATTTCAATTTTTTAAAAATCATTCTTGATTTAATTTAAAAAATCGCGATTCTTTTGAATTTTCTATTGATTAATTTTTGAGATTTCCACATAAAAACTCATAAAGAGCAAATCGAGATGATTTAATCATATTTATTAGAGTAGGTTTATGCGTATATTTTTCTGTATATTCTTATTGTTATTAGGAAAAATTAAGAAATAAAATTTTAATTTTTTGCGGAAATCCTTCAGCAAAAATTTAATTTATTATTATCAATAATGATCAGTGCCCGATAGGTAGATATAACTTATTTTTGTAATTAAAAACCTAAACCATTTTTCACTTAATTATTATTTGGCATAAATAACTGTATTGTGAACTGTATAGGTTTTCTATTACTGTTCATTTTTTCATTCACCAAATAAGATATCAAGGCATATTTTCCTTTTTTTGCTTGTAAGAACTTGTTTCTTACTGCCAGAAAATTCTTGTTAGGACTCGCTTACTTGTTTGTCTTTAAACTGCTAAGCGGTAATAATTCGTGCTCATTTTGTTATATTACTGATTGTGTTCTAGTAGAATGATGTAGTTTTTATTCAAATAATTAATATCGTTGAAATGGTTGAGAGGAAAGAACACTACATATGTCAGTTTTATATTAAGAAAATATATCCCAATAAAGCTGATTACAGAGAAATTTGTAAAAGCTGCAAAGAAGAAATTCAAGGACTAATCCAAACCCTTTTCCAACTTTCCCGAAGGATTTGGGTGCACCGAATTCGAATCTGGCTTCAAAATGGCTCCACCATATCAGGTTTTTTTAGATAACCTAACCTAAAAATGCACTGTTTTTCGACATATGAGGTTATGTAAAATCAAGATGATTTTTTTCACAAAACTAGTCAGAGAACCTAAAAGTATGATCTATTCTCTTTAGAATCAATTAAAAAACGTCTAGATATCTTTTTTTTTTCATTGAGATATGCTAATTTGAAATTTTCGTCTCACAGATTTACTCGAATGCAAAGCAAAAACAGTGTGTATATTTTTCCTAATCCTGTTATTTTAATGAAAATTACCATATAGGTGGGATGTAGGATCCAATAAGGCGTTTAAAATTTCTGTCAGCCATATTGAATCCGCCATTTTGAATTTCAAAAATCTGAAGGTGAATCTGTAATCAGCGACCCCTAAAATACTTCCATAGTAATTTTCATTAAAATAACAGGATTAAGAAAAGTACGAACACTGTTTTTGGATTATTATTATAAGTATTTTTAATTACACCACGATTTTAATTGAAAAAAATAAGGTGATTTAAATTAGGATTTAAATCATTTGCTTAAAATCAACCCAACTCTGATTGGACAACTAAAAATTAAAATAATGCCGGTGCTAAAAATGTTAAATCGGCGAAAGTTAAAAAAAGTTATTTTCAAAGTTATTTTATTTTCAATCAACTTTATGTTTCTAGAACGAAATATCTCTGCGCTTTAAAAAGAACATAAAACGTCTTAGATATATAAGACCCCTGTTATGTAAAGTAATAAATTACATACAGTAATAACTTTTTAGTATTTACATCCTATTTTAAATTTAAATTTATTTTCTTAGCAAAAACAGTATTTCTGGAAGCGTCATAATGCAATTTTCCTAAAGCAAATTCTTTCAGACGACTCCCTACTGTGAAATGTTTAATAGCAGTTTCTGCCTCGGCCAGGAGAAAAATTTACTACTTTAAAGCTCCTCTGAAAGCGCTACATATTAAAAATTCCGACGCAGTAACGGCTAAAATTTTCATTCTGCCTTTATTAATCATCAGCAATAAAGGTGACAAGTATTCAGTAAAAATTGTGGCCAACAAAATTTAATAATATGGTTTTTAAGACGTGCCCATTATTTCTTAACCTACTGGTATCAAAGAAGGAAAACATTTATTTCTATTTGCTTTTCCTCTTTAAAAAAAAAAATGTTAAATTTTGAGTTGATTATATTACGACATACACGGTCAGGCAAATGCTTTAATATACATCTACAGAGTGTTAGATTTAAGTGACACCAGTATTACTCTCTCTTAAACGATAACAGATGTATGTAGGTACGTATGTATGGGAAGATCATGGGAAATACTTCACCGATTATAGCAGGTCCTCGAGTTATATTTCCTTTAGGAAATTGAGAATGTGAAACTACTTCAGACTGGATAGAGCTCCCTCTGTTATTCGGTTAGGTCACGGCTATCGCATCCTAGGGTTTTGCAAAGCGACACATACGGATAGGGATTTCGTCCGGGTGTTCGAGGCATCTGCATTCTTCTCTCTTTGCTAGTACAAGTTTCTTAAGGCGTCTCCTCAGGTGGCAGTGCTCTGTTAGGATTCTTGTTGATTTTTACTTACCCTTAAACATTCCTTGAATTTTTTCAGGTTATAGTTCCCCAAAAGTCACCTTACTCGCCTGATTCCTTGTTGATTTATCCAATAATTTGATTTCCTATTCTCTTTCTCTCTTGTTAGTTCTTCCAGTACAGCACTGTTGCTAATCCAGCAAATAGCTTTAGGCTCGAGAAATAGTGCTACAGCCGTGTTTCTTGCAAGTTTTTCTACTATATCATTTCTTTCTGTTCCAGTATGTCCTGGCATCCACAGGAGGGTAACCGTGTTGTTCTTGGCTAGTTTGGTGAGTTCATCTAATCATTCTCAGAATATATTGAAGTTGATAACATGATAACTCAGCTTTTTGATGGCTGGATGACTATCTGATATGATGATGATCATAACTATCCGACATGACGAAAATACTTGGTGATTTACCCACGCTATCGAAGTGCTTGGTCTTGATTCATATATATTCCAATTTCTTCTGTTATTTTAGAACCATCTATATACCACTTAAATATGTTTAAGTTTAGTTGCTAAGTCACTCAAAGATATATCTGTCTCATTTACTTTTAATACACACCTTGTGTTAAGGTCTTTCAAGAAATCGAACTTCCTTTTCATTTCCTATTGGGACATGTCCCAGGTTTGTTAATTTCTTGATAAGAGATGATGCCTTCATTTAATGACTCTATTCCCCATGTTGTCTTCTTTGCCAAACTCTCCACCAATATTTTCAAATTTTTTATTTATTTATTTATTTATCTTTCCTAAAATTTTGTTTTATATAATTAAAAATATTTATATAAGAACATATCTATAATTCAAAAACAAACAGCTCTTTAAAACACTATTTAAATTTTTAAAATATATTTATTAATAATGAAGAGCGACTTTTGTGTCGTCTATTCAAGTACATGGAACGTGAATTTATTTTATTTTTTATATTTTCGTAAAAAAAAAACGAAAAAACACATACATTAAATTTATGTTTAAGAAGATATTTAATTTTTGATGTTTATTAACAGGATCGAATATCTAATATTTTTATTTAAATTAGGCTGGTGTAAATGTGGCTCAAATTTCCTATACCCGTTCTGTTGTTAACAGTGTTTTTACCTTTTTTTAGTTTCTCATCATTTCTTTCATCTGCAATTTTTGGTAATCCATATCTTTGTTCTTAATTATGGTACTGTTGTAATCAAACATATGTTTCTCGTCCTGTTTGTGTTTGTTTAGCGCTGTTGAAGCATTTTTCGTATATTTATGGTCATTCAATCTGATCTTTACTAATTTGCTCATGATGCCTATATATTTTTGGGACCATTTGTGCAAGAGATCGAGTATATTACATTTGATTTATTCATGAGAGGGGTTTTACTTTTTAAATTGGTAAATAGGGTATTTAGTTTATTATGAGATCTGTGGCATACGATAATGTCATACTTTTTAAAATGTGTTTTATTTTTTCTGACAGCTCACTAGTGTAAGGTAGTGCTATATATTTTTGTTGTTTATGTTCTATGTTTCTTATTTTTAGGTTATCATAAAATTTATATTATGTTATATCGTAGGGAAATCCCAAAGAGAAGACCAATCTTGAAAATCATGGCGTTTGCAGCATTCCATTTGCAGATTGCCATCGAACTTATATAGGACAAACAAACAGGCGCATATCAGCAAGAATTCAAGAACATAAAAATAGCCTCAAAAACAAACAGACAATCTCAGCCCTCTTTCAACATCACCAAATAACCGGACATACCATCGATTTCGAAAAAGCAAAAGAAATAGCACCAGTACAGAACTACAAGGTACGTGTCATAAGACAAGCCATAGAAATCGAAAAAGAGGGACATATAAATAAACAAGACGATACTATACATTTTCCAACTACATGGAAAACATTAATAAAAAATCAAGAAAGAAAACAACAAAAATCAACCAGTACCCGAAAGATCAGCATTAAAGAACAAAATATCGCACTCGGAAGAGGGGAGGAGTCTGCGAAGCAGCTCGTCCAATCAGGAAGCGAGCCAGCTCAACAAAACTCGAAATTTATCAGCGTTCAGTATTTGCATGCTTCCTTCTGATCTGTCCTTTGCACAGCCAGGTGCATGTCGGTACCCTGATGAGTCTAGTAGAGACGAAACATGTACCTCTGCCGTATCACTGTGGCGGGGAGGGTAAGTTTTGACTTTCTTTCTCGGTATGGTGGTACAGGTAGGCCATCATCTCGATGGTGGTGGAATAGGATAAATTGCGTTCTATAACAATTTATTTTAACTGTGCAACCTCTAACACAGAAAATATATGATGGAGAGAACTTTACATTTACTGTTCGCATTTTACTCCATATATATATATATATATATATATATATATATATATATATATATATATATATATATATATATATATATATATAATAAAATAGAATAAAATATTGGCGAAGCGGACGTGAAAATTTGTCAATCTACATGATTCTCGTATTAAAAAGTGCGGAGCACTCCAAAGTATGGAATAACTCCGGGTCCGACAAGATGGCGACAGCGCTGTTTCGTCCTAATATGGGACTCGTCAGGCCACCGCAGTCGGTACAAACCATCATCTCGCCTTTGCATCGTATAAGCCATACTTATAATCAAGATACGGCAAATAAGACGACAAAGGCGACATCTCGATGGTCCACTTGATAATACAAGAACCATACAGATTAACAAAGTTTGTAAGAGAACCGTCATATGGTGGCGCAACGGTGAATTAAAACAGAAATATGTAAAATCGAGTACACGAAACGCGCTGCCCAATATAAACTTACCCTCCCCGCCACAGTGATACGGCAGAGGTACATGTTTCGTCTCTACTAGACTCATCAGGGTACCGACATGCACCTGGCTGTGCAAAGGACAGATCAGAAGGAAGCATGCAAATACTGAACGCTGATAAATTTCGAGTTTTGTTGAGCTGGCTCGCTTCCTGATTGGACGAGCTGCTTCGCAGACTCCTCCCCTCTTCCGACTGCGATATTTTGTTCTTTAATGCTGATCTTTCGGGTACTGGTTGATTTTTGTTGTTTTCTTTCTTGATTTTTTATTAATGTTTTCCATGTAGTTGGAAAATGTATAGTATCGTCTTGTTTATTTATATGTCCCTCTTTTTCGATTTCTATGGCTTGTCTTATGACACGTACCTTGTAGTTCTGTACTGGTGCTATTTCTTTTGCTTCTTCGAAATCGATGGTATGTCCGGTTATTTGGTGATGTTGAAAGAGGGCTGAGATTGTCTGTTTGTTTTTGAGGCTATTTTTATGTTCTTGAATTCTTGCTGATATGCGCCTGTTTGTTTGTCCTATATAAGTTCGATGGCAATCTGCAAATGGAATGCTGCAAACGCCATGATTTTCAAGATTGGTCTTCTCTTTGGGATTTCCCTACGATATAACATAATATAAATTTTATGATAACCTAAAAATAAGAAACATAGAACATAAACAACAAAAATATATAGCACTACCTTACACTAGTGAGCTGTCAGAAAAAATAAAACACATTTTAAAAAGTATGACATTATCGTATGCCACAGATCTCATAATAAACTAAATACCCTATCTACCAATTTAAAAAGTAAAACCCCTCTCATGAATAAATCAAATGTAATATACTCGATCTCTTGCACAAATGGTCCCAAAAATATATAGGCATCATGAGCAAATTAGTAAAGATCAGATTGAATGACCATAAATATACGAAAAATGCTTCAACAGCGCTAAACAAACACAAACAGGACGAGAAACATATGTTTGATTACAACAGTACCATAATTAAGAACAAAGATATGGATTACCAAAAATTGCAGATGAAAGAAATGATGAGAAACTAAAAAAAGGTAAAAACACTGTTAACAACAGAACGGGTATAGGAAATTTGAGCCACATTTACACCAGCCTAATTTAAATAAAAATATTAGATATTCGATCCTGTTAATAAACATCAAAAATTAAATATCTTCTTAAACATAAATTTAATGTATGTGTTTTTTCGTTTTTTTTTTACGAAAATATAAAAAATAAAATAAATTCACGTTCCATGTACTTGAATAGACGACACAAAAGTCGCTCTTCATTATTAATAAATATATTTTAAAAATTTAAATAGTGTTTTAAAGAGCTGTTTGTTTTTGAATTATAGATATGTTCTTATATAAATATTTTTAATTATATAAAACAAAATTTTAGGAAAGATAAATAAATAAATAAATAAAAAATTTGAAAATATTGGTGGAGAGTTTGGCAAAGAAGACAACATGGGGAATAGAGTCATTAAATGAAGGCATCATCTCTTATCAAGAAATTAACAAACCTGGGACATGTCCCAATAGGAAATGAAAAGGAAGTTCGATTTCTTGAAAGACCTTAACACAAGGTGTGTATTAAAAGTAAATGAGACAGATATATCTTTGAGTGACTTAGCAACTAAACTTAAACATATTTAAGTGGTATATAGATGGTTCTAAAATAACAGAAGAAATTGGAATATATATGAATCAAGACCAAGCACTTCGATAGCGTGGGTAAATCACCAAGTATTTTCGTCATGTCGGATAGTTATGATCATCATCATATCAGATAGTCATCCAGCCATCAAAAAGCTGAGTTATCATGTTATCAACTTCAATATATTCTGAGAATGATTAGATGAACTCACCAAACTAGCCAAGAACAACACGGTTACCCTCCTGTGGATGCCAGGACATACTGGAACAGAAAGAAATGATATAGTAGAAAAACTTGCAAGAAACACGGCTGTAGCACTATTTCTCGAGCCTAAAGCTATTTGCTGGATTAGCAACAGTGCTGTACTGGAAGAACTAACAAGAGAGAAAGAGAATAGGAAATCAAATTATTGGATAAATCAACAAGGAATCAGGCGAGTAAGGTGACTTTTGGGGAACTATAACCTGAAAAAATTCAAGGAATGTTTAAGGGTAAGTAAAAATCAACAAGAATCCTAACAGAGCACTGCCACCTGAGGAGACGCCTTAAGAAACTTGTACTAGCAAAGAGAGAAGAATGCAGATGCCTCGAACACCCGGACGAAATCCCTATCCGTATGTGTCGCTTTGCAAAACCCTAGGATGCGATAGCCGTGACCTAACCGAATAACAGAGGGAGCTCTATCCAGTCTGAAGTAGTTTCACATTCTCAATTTCCTAAAGGAAATATAACTCGAGGACCTGCTATAATCGGTAAAAAAGCAATTACAAATAAAGTATTTCTGAATCAAATTATCGTTGCTAAATAGATGTCTGTCTAGGATCCCCCTTAATTTACCTTGAGAGATATCGGTAATATTTTACTTTCTCAACAAGAAGTCCTTAATTCCTTAAAACATCGAAAAAATTATCTATTTGAAATTATTTTATCTTAGAAAGTGGCAGTAATATTTTATATTGTTCCCTCAAATAGTTCGTGCAAGGTATCTGTAGTATGGTATTAAAAATGTGACGAAACACGTAAATATTTAACACTATATCTCTACACAAATTCGAAATACCAAGTAGAATTTCAGCTACGTTCAACATAGGTCTTGTCGCTAGATAAGTGCTACTTCAGGATTAGTTAATAATGACAATTAAATTTTATATAAAATATTCAAAAATTTTAATACGCGTATGCTCTCAGTATTTTTAAACTGTGTAATTTATACCCCACTATTTATTTTACTACTATAAGTAATCCTTTTGGATACATTAAAATAACGTATGACAAGTTATACAAATAAATCCGCGATAGCATATGTCCATCTTTTAAGAACGGCCCACAGTAACTGTATCAGTGCTTTGAAAATTGAAAAAATATATAGGAACCAACCTGTCACGCATACAAAAATATGATTATTTCATCTCTCTTATTTAGAATCCCAATCGTACACGTGCGAATCGGGACTAGGTCGCTAGGACCTGAATAAAAAATACTTCAATATTCTGATCACTTAGAATTGCAAGTGTTCCTGTTAAATAAAAAAATGCAAATGGCAAAGCGTAAGTACTACTTTGTTCCAAATTGTTCTTTCACAACTGACTGACTTTATTGAAGTACGGTTATTCGTATTCGTTGAACATCCATTTTATTTTTAGAAAGATTCACTTTATCTTTATGCTGATGGGAAATAAACACCAGATATAAACTCCTATTTTCTGATATTTTCCTTTGTATATTTACGTAAATATAGGTAGATCTTCGATACTGTCAAGTAATTTAATATTTGTTTGTTAGAATCGCGAAGTAATATGTAAGTTATAGCCTCCATTAAAGACAGAAAATATTTACTAAAATAAACATTAGAAGAAAAGCACTAAAAAAATATTTTTAACCAACATACGAATTAATTACCATAAGGAGTTTATTAGGAAATCTTTTAAACTAATGATAGTCTAACTTAAATATAATTAATATCTGGATGTTAGGTAACTTTGTACTTAGGCAACATAATACTTGTATGCACAGTGTAATTGAGACCGTAATAGATGAAAAAATAACTTTGTTTAAAAAAATTATAAGTAATTAAGAATAAAAAGATCAATAACGATAATAACACACTAAAATAAACCATAGATATAATGTGAAACAAACAACCTTTATACCTTTATATTATAAAAATACATTTTCTATGTTTACTTAATTTTTTACCAGTTATAGAAAATGCAATATAATGGACTCTTGTTAAAATTGAAAGGGAACTTAAAAAAATATCGTCCGCAGATAAAATTGGAAACCTATGAAATTCGACATAATTGTATTTACAAGGAAGGTATCCCAACTCGACGCCTCTGATTTTAATAATTTTTTGATATGTTGTAGGCCAGGATGAATTAAGAAACATTTGTTTTTGTTTTAACTGCGGAAAAATACTTTAAGGGTGTCAAATTTGCCTCTTAATTTCACATACGCTAATAGATTTTCCACTATATCTCGGGTTCTAATTGGAATTTTGCAGTGAAACAAATTGCGTGTTACTTTTGATGTTAATGTGTAACTAGCTAATACAGTTTCGACCATAAGGGTTGCAATCCCATTTTTTTATATTGAAAAATATACTTTTTTGTGTCTATTTTGATACAAAAAAAATTAAATGAGAAATTAGAAAAAATATATTGGTTAATTGAATCACTTCTAGATTAGTTTCTTAAACTATCCTTAAACAAAAAAATTACCCACCAAAAAAGCTTTGTTTCTGTACTTGAGCTTCTGACTGATATTTTCTAAATAATCAAATGTTACTTACAAGGCTAAACCCTGTGATCCAATTTAAGCCGTAAGCGTTGCAGCCCCTAATTTTTATTTTAAAAATTCGAACTTATTTCTGTTTATTTTTACAAAACTATAGATTCGGCTTTTACTTGGTGGAAATTCATTATAACTATAGGTTGTAATTACAGTAAAACAATTTTACACTTTCCACAAATTTTTAATTTTAATTTTAATCACTCGACATGTTTCGCAAACACTGTTGCTTCTTCAAAGGAGTATTACAAAATGAACATTAAAAGATAAAAACAAAGTGGTCTTGATACAGGTAAAATAAGGTTTACAATTCAGAATAAGAGGAAATTCCATAATTATATTTCCAAGAAAAGTTAAGGATAACTAAACAGGTTCAATAAGGGTGATGGGTCTAAATCTATTTGGTCATTAAGCAAATTATTGGAATTTTTGAGTTTATTTATTAAAAGAAACATGCAATTACATTATTTGCAAAGTATCACTCAGAAGCTGAAGCATACTGACGAACCTTTTTTGACGGATAAGTTTTCATTTAAAGGTGGTATAAGAAAATAATCTAGAAGTGGTTTACCTTATTTTTGTATTCAATTAACGAATATATTTTTTCTTATTTTGTTAAGCTCATTTTGAATATTTTTTAATTCAACAAGACAAAAAAAAACTCTTATGGTCGAAAACATCAGAAGAAATACACAATTTGTTTCATTGCAATATTCCGATTAGAACCTGAGACATATTGGAAAATCCATTTTTGAGGGTGAATTTTGGGCAGATTTCACCCCCTTAAGGTGTTTTTCCGCAAATAAAAACGTGTCTCTTATTCCATCGTGGCCTACAATATATCAGAATATTATTAAAATCGGAGGCGTCGAGTTCCTTTTAACGAAAATTTATACGATTAAGTTACATTTACAAATTTATGAAATGCGAAAATGTAATCTCCGATATTTCAATGTGCTTGTCGACATCCTAAAATAATTCGTGTCGGACAAGCATTGGACCAATTTTTTTGTTTTTACGCCAGTTTCTCTAATATTCTTACGATTTCCTATCTTTATTTTTTCACTGGGTCGAATAAAACACAAACTTTTCACTAATTATTTTCAACTCTTTAATAACTACGTGTTAACACTTTCACTGTTTAAATCATACTAAATCTTAACTCCTATCCTTCTTAGTTATATACACCTATAGAACACACTAAATTAAAAGTCTAGACTCTTAATAGAAATATGACTAACAATGATGACTAATCGATATAATATTTCTATAAGGACGCTGCCGAATTCTCCTAGTTCCTCGGTACAATATACATATTTTAGTTACTTCTTTTAATTTGACGGTTTATGAGTATAGTCTAGAAGTTTGAACAAACTCTTTTTTTGAGTAGAAGTTTGTACCAGTCCCTTCAGTAAAGCATTCATTTTTTATAGAAAGATCGTGTTTAAGTAAGTTTTTTAACGATATTGTGTGTACAGCTTCTTTAATATCTCTCATTCTTATAAATTTATGGTTTACTGTTAACCTTGATTTTCTAATTTTAAGTTGTGTCTCAAAAAAGAAAGAGAAAAATCGAGGAACATCTGGGTTCTATTTTAATTTTTTTCACTGAATTTGGTCTAAATTCAGATAAAAATCATTATCTATATTTTTCGAGCTAATTTTCAATAAAATAGTAGAATTTAAAATTATTATTTCATGTTCTATATATTTTGCTGCAATTCTATTGAAGTGATCGCAGTCTACCGATTTTTCTGATACTTTTAATTCCGCAATACCAAATGAATACAGTGTTTTAATTAACCACAATTACTTAATTTCGCTCCGCAGATTAAGTAATTTATTTTTAGGTTAAATTCGTATTTTCTATTTTAAAATAGCAAACTTGAACAAGCTTTAAAACAGTTCGCATTTTGCTTTACAAATGGCGTCTTTAATTGGATTTTTTTCTCGTAAATTTAGGTTTCTTTTATTTTTTCAGTATATATATATATATATATATATATATATATATATATATATATATATATATGTATATATATATATATATATATATATATATATATATATATATATATATATATATATATATATTAATATTATTATTTTACTTCGGCGACAACTCCATTTTTTGCGTTGCTATTCGGCAATCTTTACACGACGAATATCCCAATCGATGGATCGGAAAAGGCAATAAGGTACCAGTATCATGGTCACCACGTCCTCTAGAGTTAAATGTGTATGACTTCTTTCTGTGGGGCGCTCTGAAAACGGAAGTATTCAAGACTCCGGTGAATACTCGTGAACAATTATTGATGCGCATTTTATGCGCTAGAACCTTTTTATTAATCCTGAGATATTAGATAGAGTCCAATTTCATATTTTAAAAAGTGTTAAGTGTATTCAACAAAATAGCGGACATTTTCACATTTGATTAATTAATGTTTCCTATTTAGTTAATTTTTTATTGTTTTTAAAAAAACATACTTGTACTTCTAACATTTATTTTTAAAAATTGTTTTATTTTTACAGCAAATTAGGGTATACATGTAATTCTGGTAAAACCGCTCACTCAATGAATATTTTACAAGAGATAAAAATGCATACAGGTGGTTATTTAATTTAAATATCTAGGTTCACCATAACGCTGATGACATAAAAAAAGCAAAAACGATGTTTACAATTAACATCACTTTTAGTACAACTTTGGTCGGTATATCACTAGAAAACGTGATATTATAGTGTTTGAACACACACCAAAATATCATTAAATTCAGTTACCACATTTTCAAGAAATTTTGAAAAAAATCAATATTTTTTTAAACCTCGACGTCTTATACCACTTAAACGAAGCAGTATAGGATATAACTACCTATTTTGACGTTAATAGTCTGTCATTAAACGTTCACATATTTTTCGGACACCCTATATATATATATATATATATATATATATATATATATATATATATATATATTTTCTAATATTTTCTTGGGTATAGGTTTTTCATTAGAGAAACAAAGGACAATAATTTTCTTTCTGACGTTTCGCTCTACATAGCGAGCTTCTTCAAAAGAGCTTGGTATATTTATTTTACATCTACAAAAATTACAGAATTTTTTATATAATAAACATATATCACAGTAATTACATTTTTATATTTTTAATTTAATTAAAATTAATAAAAAACACAAAACAGATTTTAAAATAGTCTTAAAGTTTAAAATTCAAAATTTAAAACAATACAAACAGGTTAAAATAGTGAAGATTATAAAATAGTACATACCTTGAAAGTAGTTTTGTGTGTATGTTTAAAAATAAATTCAATTATGATGTTTGGTATGCAATTTGTATAGATAGATTTATTTTTATAAAGAGCAAAAAATAGGAAAAAAGATTATTATTTATTTTTTAATGACGTTCTTTCACCTGTATGAGTGTATATGAAATCGTTCCAAGCATCATTACATTATTTCTCATATTTATTATAGAGTCGCTTCAAGCATGTTTTATTCAAAAATCAAATTATAGTATATCTGACTTAAATTTTTGACATCTTGCTTGTCATTTACAACATTTTTATCTTTTTTTATGTGTATCATTTCTTTGATGACTAATTTATGATAATTTCTGTCAGTATCTAAAATATGGGTGTTTTTAAAATCAAATTCATGCTTAGATGTTTGTTCATGCTTATGTAAAGATGTCGATGCGTTTTTAGTATACTTATGTCCATTCACTCTATTTTCAATATATTGTGTCGTCATGCCAATGTATTTCTTAGGACAATTTAGGCATGGAATTGCATATATAACTCTGAACATCCAAATAAACAAAAAAAATAGTGTCATAATCGGCTTAGTTGATCGAGCTATAAAATTATCTTCACCCGAATTTCGCCCAGAAGTGCTAAAAAAAGTGGAAGAGACCCTAATAATGAACCATTTTCCTAAACTACTCATTAAAAAAATAATTAAACAAAGAACCTATTTACATTATAACACAAACAAAAAAAATAAAATTAACAATACCAAAACACAAAACACTTTCATTGCATTACCGTATATATACCAACTGTCTGAAAAAATAAAATATATTTTGGATAAACATAACATAACGGTATGCCATAAGGCGAACAATTTACTTGGGTCATTTTATACGAAGTTAAAAAGCAAAGTTCCCACCAAAAAAAGATCTAACGTAATATATGCAATTCCATGCCTAAATTGTCCTAAGAAATACATTGGCATGACGACACAATATATTGAAAATAGAGTGAATGGACATAAGTATACTAAAAACGCATCGACATCTTTACATAAGCATGAACAAACATCTAAGCATGAATTTGATTTTAAAAACACCCATATTTTAGATACTGACAGAAATTATCATAAATTAGTCATCAAAGAAATGATACACATAAAAAAAGATAAAAATGTTGTAAATGACAAGCAAGATGTCAAAAATTTAAGTCAGATATACTATAATTTGATTTTTGAATAAAACATGCTTGAAGCGACTCTATAATAAATATGAGAAATAATGTAATGATGCTTGGAACGATTTCATATACACTCATACAGGTGAAAGAACGTCATTAAAAAATAAATAATAATCTTTTTTCCTATTTTTTGCTCTTTATAAAAATAAATCTATCTATACAAATTGCATACCAAACATCATAATTGAATTTATTTTTAAACATACACACAAAACTACTTTCAAGGTATGTACTATTTTATAATCTTCACTATTTTAACCTGTTTGTATTGTTTTAAATTTTGAATTTTAAACTTTAAGACTATTTTAAAATCTGTTTTGTGTTTTTTATTAATTTTAATTAAATTAAAAATATAAAAATGTAATTACTGTGATATATGTTTATTATATAAAAAATTCTGTAATTTTTGTAGATGTAAAATAAATATACCAAGCTCTTTTGAAGAAGCTCGCTATGTAGAGCGAAACGTCAGAAAGAAAATTATTGTCCTTTGTTTCTCTAATGAAAAACCTATACCCAAGAAAATATTAGAAAATATATATATATATATATATATATATATATATATATATATATATATATATATATATATATAGGGTGTCCGAAAAATATGTGAACGTTTAATGACAGACTATTAACGTCAAAATAGGTAGTTATATCCTATACTGCTTCGTTTAAGTGGTATAAGACGTCGAGGTTTAAAAAAATATTGATTTTTTTCAAAATTTCTTGAAAATGTGGTAACTGAATTTAATGATATTTTGGTGTGTGTTCAAACACTATAATATCACGTTTTCTAGTGATATACCGACCAAAGTTGTACTAAAAGTGATGTTAATTGTAAACATCGTTTTTGCTTTTTTTATGTCATCAGCGTTATGGTGAACCTAGATATTTAAATTAAATAACCACCTGTATGCATTTTTATCTCTTGAAAAATATTCATTGAGTGAGCGGTTTTACCAGAATTACATGTATACCCTAATTTGCTGTAAAAATAAAACAATTTTTAAAAATAAATGTTAGAAGTACAAGTATGTTTTTTTAAAAACAATAAAAAATTAACTAAATAGGAAACATTAATTAATCAAATGTGAAAATGTCCGCTATTTTGTTGAATACACTTAACACTTTTTAAAATATGAAATTGGACTCTATCTAATATCTCAGGATTAATAAAAAGGTTCTAGCGCATAAAATGCGCATCAATAATTGTTCACGAGTATTCACCGGAGTCTTGAATACTTCCGTTTTCAGAGCGCCCCACAGAAAGAAGTCATACACATTTAACTCTAGAGGACGTGGTGACCATGATACTGGTACCTTATTGCCTTTTCCGATCCATCGATTGGGATATTCGTCGTGTAAAGATTGCCGAATAGCAACGCAAAAAATGGAGTTGTCGCCGAAGTAAAATAATAATATTAATATATATATATATATATATATATATATATATATATATATATATATATATATATATATATATATATACATATATATATATATATATATATATATATATATATATATATATACATATATATATATATATATATATATATATATATATATATATATATACTGAAAAAATAAAAGAAACCTAAATTTACGAGAAAAAAATCCAATTAAAGACGCCATTTGTAAAGCAAAATGCGAACTGTTTTAAAGCTTGTTCAAGTTTGCTATTTTAAAATAGAAAATACGAATTTAACCTAAAAATAAATTACTTAATCTGCGGAGCGAAATTAAGTAATTGTGGTTAATTAAAACACTGTATTCATTTGGTATTGCGGAATTAAAAGTATCAGAAAAATCGGTAGACTGCGATCACTTCAATAGAATTGCAGCAAAATATATAGAACATGAAATAATAATTTTAAATTCTACTATTTTATTGAAAATTAGCTCGAAAAATATAGATAATGATTTTTATCTGAATTTAGACCAAATTCAGTGAAAAAAATTAAAATAGAACCCAGATGTTCCTCGATTTTTCTCTTTCTTTTTTGAGACACAACTTAAAATTAGAAAATCAAGGTTAACAGTAAACCATAAATTTATAAGAATGAGAGATATTAAAGAAGCTGTACACACAATATCGTTAAAAAACTTACTTAAACACGATCTTTCTATAAAAAATGAATGCTTTACTGAAGGGACTGGTACAAACTTCTACTCAAAAAAAGAGTTTGTTCAAACTTCTAGACTATACTCATAAACCGTCAAATTAAAAGAAGTAACTAAAATATGTATATTGTACCGAGGAACTAGGAGAATTCGGCCGCGTCCTTATAGAAATATTATATCGATTAGTCATCATTGTTAGTCATATTTCTATTAAGAGTCTAGACTTTTAATTTAGTGTGTTCTATAGGTGTATATAACTAAGAAGGATAGGAGTTAAGATTTAGTATGATTTAAACAGTGAAAGTGTTAACACGTAGTTATTAAAGAGTTGAAAATAATTAGTGAAAAGTTTGTGTTTTATTCGACCCAGTGAAAAAATAAAGATAGGAAATCGTAAGAATATTAGAGAAACTGGCGTAAAAACAAAAAAATTGGTCCAATGCTTGTCCGACACGAATTATTTTAGGATGTCGACAAGCACATTGAAATATCGGAGATTACATTTTCGCATTTCATAAATTTGTAAATGTAACTTAATCGTATAAATTTTCGTTAAAAGGAACTCGACGCCTCCGATTTTAATAATATTCTGATATATTGTAGGCCACGATGGAATAAGAGACACGTTTTTATTTGCGGAAAAACACCTTAAGGGGGTGAAATCTGCCCAAAATTCACCCTCAAAAATGGATTTTCCAATATGTCTCAGGTTCTAATCGGAATATTGCAATGAAACAAATTGTGTATTTCTTCTGATGTTTTCGACCATAAGAGTTTTTTTTTGTCTTGTTGAATTAAAAAATATTCAAAATGAGCTTAACAAAATAAGAAAAAATATATTCGTTAATTGAATACAAAAATAAGGTAAACCACTTCTAGATTATTTTCTTATACCACCTTTAAATGAAAACTTATCCGTCAAAAAAGGTTCGTCAGTATGCTTCAGCTTCTGAGTGATACTTTGCAAATAATGTAATTGCATGTTTCTTTTAATAAATAAACTCAAAAATTCCAATAATTTGCTTAATGACCAAATAGATTTAGACCCATCACCCTTATTGAACCTGTTTAGTTATCCTTAACTTTTCTTGGAAATATAATTATGGAATTTCCTCTTATTCTGAATTGTAAACCTTATTTTACCTGTATCAAGACCACTTTGTTTTTATCTTTTAATGTTCATTTTGTAATACTCCTTTGAAGAAGCAACAGTGTTTGCGAAACATGTCGAGTGATTAAAATTAAAATTAAAAATTTGTGGAAAGTGTAAAATTGTTTTACTGTAATTACAACCTATAGTTATAATGAATTTCCACCAAGTAAAAGCCGAATCTATAGTTTTGTAAAAATAAACAGAAATAAGTTCGAATTTTTAAAATAAAAATTAGGGGCTGCAACGCTTACGGCTTAAATTGGATCACAGGGTTTAGCCTTGTAAGTAACATTTGATTATTTAGAAAATATCAGTCAGAAGCTCAAGTACAGAAACAAAGCTTTTTTGGTGGGTAATTTTTTTGTTTAAGGATAGTTTAAGAAACTAATCTAGAAGTGATTCAATTAACCAATATATTTTTTCTAATTTCTCATTTAATTTTTTTTGTATCAAAATAGACACAAAAAAGTATATTTTTCAATATAAAAAAATGGGATTGCAACCCTTATGGTCGAAACTGTATTAGCTAGTTACACATTAACATCAAAAGTAACACGCAATTTGTTTCACTGCAAAATTCCAATTAGAACCCGAGATATAGTGGAAAATCTATTAGCGTATGTGAAATTAAGAGGCAAATTTGACACCCTTAAAGTATTTTTCCGCAGTTAAAACAAAAACAAATGTTTCTTAATTCATCCTGGCCTACAACATATCAAAAAATTATTAAAATCAGAGGCGTCGAGTTGGGATACCTTCCTTGTAAATACAATTATGTCGAATTTCATAGGTTTCCAATTTTATCTGCGGACGATATTTTTTTAAGTTCCCTTTCAATTTTAACAAGAGTCCATTATATTGCATTTTCTATAACTGGTAAAAAATTAAGTAAACATAGAAAATGTATTTTTATAATATAAAGGTATAAAGGTTGTTTGTTTCACATTATATCTATGGTTTATTTTAGTGTGTTATTATCGTTATTGATCTTTTTATTCTTAATTACTTATAATTTTTTTAAACAAAGTTATTTTTTCATCTATTACGGTCTCAATTACACTGTGCATACAAGTATTATGTTGCCTAAGTACAAAGTTACCTAACATCCAGATATTAATTATATTTAAGTTAGACTATCATTAGTTTAAAAGATTTCCTAATAAACTCCTTATGGTAATTAATTCGTATGTTGGTTAAAAATATTTTTTTAGTGCTTTTCTTCTAATGTTTATTTTAGTAAATATTTTCTGTCTTTAATGGAGGCTATAACTTACATATTACTTCGCGATTCTAACAAACAAATATTAAATTACTTGACAGTATCGAAGATCTACCTATATTTACGTAAATATACAAAGGAAAATATCAGAAAATAGGAGTTTATATCTGGTGTTTATTTCCCATCAGCATAAAGATAAAGTGAATCTTTCTAAAAATAAAATGGATGTTCAACGAATACGAATAACCGTACTTCAATAAAGTCAGTCAGTTGTGAAAGAACAATTTGGAACAAAGTAGTACTTACGCTTTGCCATTTGCATTTTTTTATTTAACAGGAACACTTGCAATTCTAAGTGATCAGAATATTGAAGTATTTTTTATTCAGGTCCTAGCGACCTAGTCCCGATTCGCACGTGTACGATTGGGATTCTAAATAAGAGAGATGAAATAATCATATTTTTGTATGCGTGACAGGTTGGTTCCTATATATTTTTTCAATTTTCAAAGCACTGATACAGTTACTGTGGGCCGTTCTTAAAAGATGGACATATGCTATCGCGGATTTATTTGTATAACTTGTCATACGTTATTTTAATGTATCCAAAAGGATTACTTATAGTAGTAAAATAAATAGTGGGGTATAAATTACACAGTTTAAAAATACTGAGAGCATACGCGTATTAAAATTTTTGAATATTTTATATAAAATTTAATTGTCATTATTAACTAATCCTGAAGTAGCACTTATCTAGCGACAAGACCTATGTTGAACGTAGCTGAAATTCTACTTGGTATTTCGAATTTGTGTAGAGATATAGTGTTAAATATTTACGTGTTTCGTCACATTTTTAATACCATACTACAGATACCTTGCACGAACTATTTGAGGGAACAATATAAAATATTACTGCCACTTTCTAAGATAAAATAATTTCAAATAGATAATTTTTTCGATGTTTTAAGGAATTAAGGACTTCTTGTTGAGAAAGTAAAATATTACCGATATCTCTCAAGGTAAATTAAGGGGGATCCTAGACAGACATCTATTTAGCAACGATAATTTGATTCAGAAATACTTTATTTGTAATTGCTTTTTTATCGTATCTCATATATATTTCGTGTTAATAGTAATTTGTTTCATTTTCTTACAGATTTATACAATACAGCTACTTATCTGTTTGTGAGTACTTGTTATCGGACTGCCGTCACCAAAAGATGGTCTTAGCCAATGGAATATTTGGAAATAACACAGCTTACGGATGTGTTAATATTCCCTTCTGAATAATTTGATATATGTGGCCAAAAAAAAAATCAAACGCAACACATTCACGAGCAGAAGTAGTTGGTTTCGATGAAATATGTAGTATTTATATTAAGGACGAAATAAATTTTAAGCTAAATCTTGAAGAAACTGAGGTAAATGTGTATGAGTTCAATAAAGCCTTGAGAAATTGTTATAAGAGCATTACATACTATAAATGTTTTAGATGCTGTAATTGCGCGCTATAGATGCTGAGATATAATCTAAAAAGCTGCGTTGATTTTAAAAAGCTGGCATATTATTTAACAAGCTGGGCTATGATTTCAAAAAGCTGATACATGATTTAAAAAGCTGGCCCTGAACAAAAGGAGAATATCGGGGTCAGTATTTTGGAAATTTTTTATGAAGTTATGGCGTACATAAAATTGAAATAATTTTCTTTATTGAACTCGACGACTGTAAAGAAAAATATAGATAATAGTTACCTGATTTTGGTGTAGATTGATTAAATCAATATTAAAACCCAAGATGGTGGCTGATTTTGTTCTTTAACAATTTTACACGACTGCTAGAATGACCAGTTATAAAGAAAATGGCCGAATGCCAAATTTTAAACTAGACTTGTCAAAAATCATATATCAAGATATCTCTTAAAACCACGGTCATAATTATTTGTCCGAAAACTGTAACAGGAACAGATAATCCATTGCTGATAGATTGCGAAAGGCATAAAATCTTTTGCAAACTTCAAGTCTAAAAATAGGCTGTTATAATTTATTTAAGATACTTAATATACGCCCCAAGAATTTTCCAATATGAATTTAGACAAAATTGAAAAAATGTATTTACTCCTCCATATTGACATCTACCGTATTGAATTTCAAAAAAATAATTATAAACCCTTATTTTAATGTATAATCTCAACCCCCACCGCAATTTTATATATATATATATATATATATATATATATATATATATATATATATATATATATGTTTATGCGGCTTTCACAGATTCCTCCGGGTGAGATGCAATAGCAGTGGATATATCCACATTATGCCGTTGTAGTGCTGAAATCACATTCAGTAAACCTACAACTATATACAGCTCGTATGAATGAAGTAAAATGCGAACATTAAATGCAAACTTCGGTTCAACCATATCCTTTCCGCGTTAGAGGTTACACAGTTTGAACAAATGGCTAAGGAAACACAATTTATCCTATTCCACCACCATCGAGATGATGGTCTATCTGTACCACCATACCGAGAAGAAAGTCAAAACTTACCCTCCCCGTCACAGTGATACTGCAGAGGTACATGTTTCGTCTCTACTAGACTCATCAGGGTACCGACATGCACCTGGCTGTGCAAAGGACAGATCGGAAGGAAGCAGCAAATACTGAACGCGGCTTCACCGACCTTCCGCCGGATGGCGTGTATATGTTTATGCGGCTTTCACGGATTCCTCCGTGTGAGATGCAATAGCAGTGGATATATTCACATTATGCCGTTGTATATGAATGAAGTAAAATGCGATAATCAACCAAAATATGAACACAGCGTTTTCGTTTTTCTAAGATAGTGACAGGCGATGAGAATTTGATACATCATGAAATTAGGAAACAAAGCTCCAAACCATTTTTTTCATAGAAGTTTATAACACATAACTCAACATTGTCATATGAAGTGATTACATTAATATCTTTGCCTAAGACAGTGAATTTGATGAGTAATATATCTCAATATAATCATGTTTCAGTGTGCAATATTTCTTATAAATCGCACTCTAAAAAAGAAATGCATTAAATTTAAGGTAAATGTATTGGAAGCAAATTTCATAAACGTTTATTAAATGTATTTATTGTAATGCATTAAATTTAATAGTTTTTACATTATTCTAAATTAATTTATTCCATTAAATTTTATGTAATCATGCATTAAATTTAAAGTTTAATCATTACTTTTTAAGGTGACTATTTACATTAAATATAGAGCCAGTGTTCATTCAAGTTGAAATATGTTATCTCATATTTAATGCACCAACATTAATATGAGACCAAAAGTTCTGAAACTACCAGGAAAAGGTGGATATTTTTCCCATGGGTAGTGTCCGCCATCTAGACCGGTTTCGAACTCATTAGGTCCCGTCAGTACGGGGTACACTGCACCATAAGAAAATTGAGTCCTTTAAGCAAATTATATCATACTAAATAAAAAGTTCAGTACAAGTTGCCCGATCTCCCGGAATCTCATGCAATGTTTACTGAATAATAATGTAAATTCCTTTCGCATTAGGGTATATGTGATTTAATTTTAATGTACAGAAATTCAAATATCTTTTCAGTTACTTTATTGACATTTAAGATACCATTTAATCAAATTTAATGTACAACGGACTGAGATTTCAATGAATTTGCTTTGAATTCAAAGAAAATGTAAATTATTTACGATTTAAAGTACAAAATCATTAATTTTAATGTAGAATAGATATTAAGTTTGCATTAAATTTAAGGTTATTTTTAACAGTGCGAGTTTCATGCCTTACAGTTACAAAATTCGATCATTGCTGATATTCTGCCTTCTCCCCTCTTTGTTACCTTCTAGCTAAGCACACTTAAAATTTGTTCAATTAATTTAACCTCATTCATCTTGATATTATATGAAAGACGACTTTATCAGTCTAGAATGACTAATAAAAATTCCCTAACGTATAAACATAATCTTTAACTTTTTCAAAGCCAATTTTTGTACTTGTACCATACTCGGAATGACATAAGAAATGTCCTGTTAACCAAAAAATAATAATAATAATAAATTAACTCCTCTACAAGAAATTTTAATATACTGATATTTTATATAGACTATAAATTTAACAATAAGGAAACCCCGGATATCGCGTAAAATAACGAAGTTATGGAAAGCGCGAATATTCAATAATGTGTGGTTTCATCGCGGTAGTCATGCAGTGTACTGCAGTCTAATTACTGTTGCTAAATATAGCACTGCCTTAATTACTGGCGTAATTAAGGTAATTTGTAGCGTAATTCAGGAACTAGAGCTGTGATAGCGGAATGCTAGGTGCTTGATGCCTTCTGTATTAGAGTTTCTATGTGGTGTGGAGCGAAAATGTGCCGAAGATCACGTTAAATTGTAATTACCTTTTTATTCGCTTATATTGCATTATTTAAAGTTATATATATATATATATATATATATATATATATATATATATATATATATATATATATAGAATCAAAAGAGTGACAGATATGTTTTTGTATATGTAGGCGTTAAAGTAAATACGACGGAAGCAATATATTATTTTTATGATTACACTTTGAATTTAAGAATAGTTTTATCGAAAGTATGATTATATTTTAACAAAATACGTTAGAGAAGATATACAACCAGATTCACTAAGAATGGTTAATACTTAGACTTGATCTAGTTGCCATGGAAGTTAGCTTTCTAGTTGGTCAGTTTGTTTGGCTTATGATATTGTTATAATTTATATTACATATGTTAACAAATAAACACTTATATTGGAATGTTAAGAAAAAAAAAAAAGAGATACAGAAATAATGAGAAACATAGTTGTTTCCCGAAAATAACAAAAATTTCTTTTTTACCATTTTAGTAATAAAAAATATGATTTTTTTTATCCTTGTGTTTTAAGGTTTTAAACTTGCTTGATCTATTGTTTCACTTGTCATTTTAAACCCTCTACTGTTAACTTAGTTCGGTTTTAAAGTTATTTATTAAGTGGACTAGTTAGCGTAATTTAATAAGACACCAGTGATTATTGCCCAAAATAAGCACTTGTTTAATAATAATTGTCTTGCTACTTCAATTTTTATCTGCTTTTTTTGAGAATTGGGGCTCGAGTTTGGCTTTTACCACATTTTCATATTTAGTAAAATAACAGTTTGTACCTATACAGTTTCTAACAGAGTTTATGTTGGCGGTATGTGCCATGATGATCTTAATATTTAAACCATTTCCAGTTCAATTTTTTTTCCAAATCTTGATGCTCATTTTTTAATCGTAGTGAGTGTTACCGCTTTTAAATTGTTTAACAGTGTTTAAGTTACAGAGACAATTAATTATTAACTAAAATAAATTAAATATATTTAAGTATTCTTTATTTCAATACAATTTACATTTTCCTTATTGGTTTTACCAATAATAATTAAATTTTTAGGACTGTGTATATTTTATAGAGTATTAATCTGTTTACCTTTTAGCGTTGTCTTAATAAAAATATATTATTTGTACTATGCTATTTTGACAATTTTTAAGCGAAAAGATGTTCAATACATGAAATTCAAAACAATGTACTCTATATATAATTTCAAAGTTCTTTGTTCATAATAAACAAGATATTAGAACCAATTCATTCTAAATTTGAAATATGTCTATTAACAAATAATAGAAAGTTAGCGGTTTTACCTTACACTGTTACATATATTTTTTTTATTTACCTCTAAACTAATTTTTCTTGATGATAAAAAAGTTTCTATATTTTTATTTCCATTAGTATCGAATTTTCAAAATGCATATATGCTTGTAAGTTTATTATTAATAGAGAAAATACATTTTTAAAAACATGGGTAGACAGTTTTATTGAGTGAAGCGTTTAAATGCCAAAGTTGCATATCTCAAGTCCTCCATTTTCATTTAGAACCTACGGCAAAAAAATACACCCTTCTAGTTTCCAATTTGTGTATTTAACAATTTGGGCTAGGCATTGATGAATGGATAGCCATGATTATAATCATGTTACAATTTTATGTATATAGGGAAGATTAGGGGAACAATGGACTGACGCTTCGATTCCTCGATTATAAACGGCTATATAAATCATTGCTCACATCCATGATAGCTCTCATAATTTATAAAATGTCTGTAGAATATGTAATAAAAACTAATAATTCAATAATCCGGTCCGGGTTCATGTGACAGATGGGATAAGCACGATCTCTGGTATCGTCACGTTGTTTCCTTGATTTTCTTAACCCTATATACTTCAACTCTTGTTTTTAGATGTCTTGGTAACAAAGACAATTGATATATATCTGCAATATATAGTATATTTCAATGCCACTACCCCTCACAATTATAGGGCGTAGGCAAAACCCAAATCTCAAAATTACTTCGTTCAGCCGACAACCAAGGAATAGGAAAAGAACGACAACAAACAGAAAAGGTGCTCAGAGAAGATGGATACAATTGACAAACTTTAAATTAAACAATAAAACCACGACTGAAACATACTCAGGAGAAAAGACAAACAGATTCATCACTTTATTTCTATACATCTAAAGCAAAACTGGTGAAATTGGCAGAATATTGCGAAAATACAACATATCTATTGATTGTCATGCGACACCTACAGCAAAACGTACATAGGCTAAACCAAAACAAAAATATAGGCAAGGCAAGACTACAGACAATATCAGCCCTACTTCAATATCAGTTTGAAATACGCGTATAAATATATATATATATATATATATATATATATATATATATATATATATATATATACAAGTGTGGAAAATCGAGAACATAACCTCTTTAAAAAAGGGAACGTAACAAAAATCAACGGACAACTCGTTTAGCCATGTTGAAGAAGTGAAATAAAGCATACTGTTGTATCATAGCTTGCTTCCTGGTTTCCAGCAAAAATGGTGTCGGGCAAGGACTTTTCGCTGGTTTCGGGTCATCATATATATTGTTCCGCTCCGGACGACCAGTATTTATACGCCCTGTATTATTTTTAACCTTTCATTCAAAAAGTAAAAAATACACTAATAAATAATAATTTCAACGAAAAGACTATCACCAAAATAATGGATAAACGAACATATAAGTTTTATAATAACGTAAAAACAAAAAACATAGAACATAAACAGCAAAAATATGTAGCATTACCTTACGCTAGTGAGCTGTCATAAAAAATAAAATACATTTTAAAAAAGGACGATATTATCGTATGCCACAAGTCACATAATAAATTAAATATATGGTTCACAAATTTAAAAAGTAAAACTCCTCTCATGAGTAAATCAAATGAATATATTCGATCCCTTGCACAAATTGTCCCAAAAAATATATAGGCATGACGAGCCAATTACTGAAGAACAGATTAAATGGCCATAAATATACGAAAAACGCCTCAACAGCGTTAAACAAACACACACAGGACGAAAAACATACTTTTGATTATAACAGTACCAGAATAAAAAAAAAACAAAGATATGAATTACCAAAAATTGCAGATAAAGGAAATGATTGTAATTAAAAAATATAAAAACACTGTTAACGACAGAACAGATATTGAAAATTTGAGCCACATTTACACAAGCCTAATTTAAACAAAAATATTAAGTATTCGATCCTGTGAAATGAGAATAAAAAATTGAATATCCTCTTAAAAATAAAACTAAACGTATAACTTATTTGTTTTTTTGTGCATTGTAAAATATAAAAAATATAAAAAAAAAACAAAACACATTCGCATTCCATGTATCCTCAGTAGACGTAAAAATTAAATTTTATTCAGTAATAGAATAACAAAATGTCAAGGTGTGTACCGGCAAAATTAAATATTTTTAAAAGTTTTAAAAATTTAAATACTGTTTTAGAGTGTCTTGTTTGTTTTTTTTTAAATTGTAGATATGTGAATGTTAATTATATAAAAATATTTTTACGAGGAAAAAGTTTTGAAAATGCCTTAAATAAAGGGCGAAACGTCAATTGTTTTGTGTATATATATATATATATATATATATATATATATATATATATATAGGAAAACTCAAATTCTTGGGATAGCGGTCCTAGGGCTGAATATATATATATATATATATATATATATATATATATATATATATATATATATATATATATGCAAATGATATGTTAATATATCGGGATATAATAATTACAAATCAAATAAATTAACAAAATTTCTTATTCAGACATTTTGCTGCAAAAGTTTAAAAGTACAAATATCCAAAAAACCTTCTTAAATATGGGAGATAATTAAATATATTTTCACTTGAAATGTTGTTCAATCATCAATAGAATTCACAAACAAAATTTTAATTGTAAATGTGTAGGAAGTAAGATAGAAGTAGCATAAAAACGAATCGAACAAAGCATAGAATCCGTACAAAGTACTCTTGATACCGATAGGATAAGACATCCGAGATACAACAAACTGAAATTTGATGGACTTCAACCAGTCACAATGGGCTTCCTGTGACTCGTAAAGAAAATACACAGTTTGATTGTTCGATCTCCACGCTTGCTTGCAGATACGGTTCACATTTCGGAAATAAAATAATTTGAAAAAGGATACACAGGAAATTTTACGGTTTGATCGGAGAAGCCACCGTAGAGGAATCTGTTAAGTGGTAAAGCCGCAAAATAAGTTAAAAAGTTATTTTTACTTAACTTAATAAGAAAAAATATGATGATGAGTATTAATAATTTTTCTTGTACAGGGTGAGTCAACAATTGGATGAAGTAGGTTTGTGCCTTTTCGGTGAAATTTACAAAGAAACTATATTTATTGTTTGATACAGTTTATTTTTGCGCAGATTTTAAAAATATTTAGGACTCTACAGGGTGAGCCAAAAAACTAGGACAGCATAAAGTTGTTTTTTTTTTTAAATAGAACACCCTATATACGAATCATATTTTCGATTTAACTTATAATTTTAAATCTTTTTTATTAAGGGTTTACTATAACAAAACTTTATAGTTTCTGAGATAATTAAGTTTAAAGAAAAAAAGTCACATTTTCAAGCATCAATTCAATCCTAAATAACGTTTTCAATTTTGTGACAAATATATTCAAATTTGGAATTTAGCAAGGCCAAGGACAAGTTAACATAATTTTTACCTAATATTTGCAATAAAAGCTACAGGGTGTTGAACACATCGGCTCAAATTTGAACAAGTTAAAATGAATAAATATCTTTTTTTTTAAGTGGTACACCCTGTATATTTTCATGTTATTTAATAGAGTAATAAAAACCCTAAAAGTTTTGTTCAATATATCCTATACCTATTTATAATACTTCTTTACAGAAATGGTCTTCATTATCATAGTAGCCATTTCAAAAACAATGTAAAAGAACATTTTTCTGTGTGTCAAATTTATAACCGCAATCGCTTCTTTTGGTTTTTATGTAGTGTAGTTTAGTTTTTTTTGCATTCATCTTATATTGTAAAATTAATTTTCCAAAGAATAAGTTAATAGATATGATTTATACAATAGGAGAGGCTCAAAAAAATTGCCTTCTAGCTCAAAGAATTTACAAAATGAAGTATCCTGATCGACGCCAGCCTAATACCCATACTTTTCAAAACTTAATGCAAAGATTTGATTCTTCTGGTACTGTTGATTATCCAAAACGTAAAGTGGTCAACAAACCAGTAACTAATGAAAAAAAAAGAACTACAAGTATTGTTAAATGTTCAGGAAAATCCTTATATTGGTAGCCGTCAGTTAGCAGCATTATGTGAAACATCACAATCTACCGCTAATCGTACTACCAAGAAATATAGGTATCATCCATATCGCATGGAATTACACTAAGAATTGCATGGACAGGATTTTGAAAGTCGTGTAAACTTTTGTCGTACAATAAATGCGGAGATTCAATTAAATCCAAATTTATTATGCAAGGTAATGTTTAGTGATGAAGCTACTTTTAGAAGTAACGGTGTCGTAAATAGACGCAACATGCATTATTATGCCACAGAAAACCCATTTTGGATTAGAGAGGTGCAACATCAAAACCACTGGTCATTAAATGTTTGGTGTGGTATTCATCATAATGGAATTATTGGTCCCCACTTTTTTAATGAACCACTAAATGGCCATAGTTACCTGAACTTTCTACAAGAAGAACTACCCCAACTGCTTCAAGGTCTCGATAGGGATGAGCTCGACAGTATGTGGTTCCAGCACGATGGTGCGCCTCCGCATTACCATCGTGAAGTTCGTGCGTTTTTGGACCAACGATATCTGCAAAAATGGATTGGACGTGGGGGTTTCATTGAGTGGCCACCAAGGTCTTGCGACATCACCCCATTAGATTTCATCCTATGAGGTTATATTAAAAATAAGGTGTATGTTAATCCACCAACAACAGTGGAAGATATGCGAAACAGGATTAGGGATACCCGTAGAACAATAACGCCACTAATTTTGTCCAGGGTCCGAGAAAATCTGCAAAAAAGACTAAATTTGTTCATTGAACAAGAGGGTCGTTTATTCGAACACTTATTAAAAAGAAATAATTAATCTCAGTATTTAATAGGTAATTTTTTTGTTTCAATTTAGTATAAAAGTAAATATGTATTTGCCTTGTCGTTATTGTTGTGTCAATTTTTTCACATTATGTTTAATTAAACTATTGCCGTTGTAATATAACGAATAATGTATTTCATCATATTTAACCACATTCTGTTTGTTTCTGTAGTTTCTTTTTATTATTTTACATGGCTACTATGATAATGAAGACTATTTCTGTAAAAAAGTATGGAAAATAAGAAAAACTGAAATATCTCAAAAACTATTATAAATAGGTATAGGATATATTGAACAAAACTTTTAGGGTTTTTATTACTCTATTAAATAACATGAAAATATACAGGGTGTATCATTTAAAAAAAAGATATTTATTCATTTAAACTTGTTTAAATTTGAGCCGATGTGTTCAACACCCTGTAGCTTTTATTGCAAATATTAGGTAAATATTATATTAACTTGTCCTTGGCCTTGCTAAATTCCAAATTTGAATATATTTGTCACAAAATTGAAAACGTTATTTAGGATTGAATTGATGCTTGAAAATGTGACTTTTTTTTCTTTAAACTTAATTATCTCAGAAACTATAAAGTTTTGTTATAGTAAACTCTTAATAAAAAAGATTTAAAATTATAAGCTAAATCGAAAATATGATTCTTATATAGGGTGTTCTATTTAAAAAAATACAACTTTATGCTGTCCTAGTTTTTTGGCTCACCCTGTAGAGTCCTAAATATTTTTTAAATCTGCGTAAAAATAAACTGTATCAAACAATAAATATAGTTTCTTTGTTAGTTTCACCGAAAAGGCACAAACCTACTTCATCCAATCGTTGACTTACCCTGTATAAAAGATACAAAATTGTTGAAATAAAATATGTGCAATTATAATTAAGATTTGATGCACTGACTTCGTTTTATGGTCTGTAACTTTTATGCCATAATTCTAGGCTTAATATTTACTAGAAAATTTTGTGTAAGGAATATGGTTAAATATATTTTAGGCGTGTTGCATTTTACAACTATTGCAAGAGAGATATATGTCACTCTCAACATTCATTATTTTAATGTATCATTGAAATAGGTATTATCTAGAGCAGTGATTCTCAACTTTTTTTTCTAACCGCGACCATATTCCGATTATTTAAAATGTGACAATATTTTTTATTATGTATTAATTATCAATAATTACTGCGATTATTAAAATTATGTCTGATTAATAAGTATAATTTTTGGTTGAGTTTTTATTAAGGCCAATCTCATGTTATCTTGAACATCCAGCTTATTTCTGGCCCTTGTCTTGATCTGCAAAAGTGTTAAAAATACATTTTCCCAGAGGCAAGTTGAAGAAAATGAGACTAGTATTCGAAAAAAAAACATGGAAACCTTAGGATACAAATCGAAGATAACACAGCAAAATTTTTCCCGAAATATATCATGCGCTGAGGAGTCATTTGGTAGTTCCAAAAGTTCAACCAACACTTCACGGGGAATGTTTTGCAGCTTTAATAGGAAAGTCTGAATGTTAACTGTCAAATGAATTATTATTCATTACCATGCAGTTGTAAATTCAGCTTGTTTAGCTAATCTAAGATATCACATAAATAAGCTACTTGTCAGACCCAGGCTTTATTACTAAAGTGTCATAAACTCGTTTTATTTTCATTTCAAAAAATTGTTTTATTTCATTTTTTAATCGAAAATTCGACTAATAACATTTCCTTTTCATAACCAGGGAACAGCAGTGTAGAAGTGATCAGAGTAAGTGCTTAAAGTATCTATTCTGTTAGAGTTTCATGTTCTAACATCGTGTTGTTTTCTTATGTTGTTTGAAGGGTTTTTGGCAATATTTTGAAAAGTTTGTTCCTCCGGGTGAGGATCTTCTGCTCTCCTGGGCGGGCCTTGACGACCACGTCGCGGCAAAAATTGATCCTGAATGTATGTAAAAAATTAATTCGTTAACTCAAATAATTATTTTTTAATCATCTTATATCTGTTTTCCTTAGAATTCGAACAACCCTTTGAAAGGTTTCTAGACTTGGCAATATCTGAGATGGAAATCTTTCAGCATCACATCTTTTTGCCTTCGACAGACGGCGTTTTCTCATAAATTAAACCACACCTGTTTTTGTTTAACATTAGTAACTTTTGAATTCTTCGCATAAAAACCGATTTAACTCTAAAACCGCCAGTTTCAGCGAAATAAATTAAGAGTAATATTTTTGAAGAGAAATTACCAAAGTATTTAAAAAAATCAGTTTTCAGCTCTGTAAAATGACATCTGTCAAAAAATAAGCCCAACGAGTGTGGCTGCAAGTCCGTTCCTGACTTCTCTGATGATCTGAAACATCTAATGTAATATGATTTAATGAATCTTAAGAGTTCCCATAAAATATAAAAATTTCATTAATTTGTATAAGTCGGTTTAAGACTTAGGTAAATCTCTTGGTACCCCTTTAGGGCTCTGGATCTCCGTTAAGGGGAACTTCAGGAATTTTTTTTCTACGACAAAGTAGGGTTATTTTGACCTACCCTATATGCTCCCGAGAAATTAGGAGGCACTGTATACATTCACCGGAGTAGTGCGAAATTTTAAAAATCAAAATTTCAATAAGAAATAAATCTGTCGTATTTGAATAGTTGCCTATATGTTATTCTTCTTTCAGGCAGATATAAAAGAAGGAATATATAGAAACAGTTTATTTCTTGCAATTACCACTTTGGTTCTCCCTCCATAAGCGTTTCGATCACCTCATGGTATCGTTAGTGAAGCTATATAGAACCAAGTGCAACATATGCAGGAAACAACTGCTATATAAAATATAAATTCTGAAGCATGTCGGTAGGATATTAAAAACCTGCTGACTTCGACATCAGACTAAAAAATATCGCCAGTCGAAATGACATCTATACCTTACCCGGAGTAGTGCAAGCATAGCCCAGAAATGGATGACAATGCCACATTAACTCGTTTTCTTGTCTATCTGTTTGTTTGTTCATCTGTTCGGATTCTATCCCATGTTTTTCGTTTTAAATCTTCCAAATATGTTCATAGCGATTAAAAATTAAACGTTTACAAATTTTTGAGGACACTGTGAATTTGGTTAGGAGTCTGTATCCTTTGTTTAACGAAATATTAGTGCCAATCCGATTACCAGCTTACAGAACTCTAAAGTCAAGCTTTGAACCTCCGTCTTGCGTTGCTTAGCCACGGACATAGCTTGACGTTAAAGGTCAAGAAAAAATGAAGTTTGAAAAACTGTAAAAAAAAGGTTTTTTTTCAATTTTCAACCTAGAAATTAAACTGGTAGAGTTAAAAATAAAATTACAGATTTCCCATTACTTTTTCTTTAAAAGTTTTTAGGTATCTACAACAATTAGAAAAAGTTAAGTTTTCAAAACTAAGTTTAGAAATATCTTCCCTAAGTTGCCAGATCCTTCACATTTAAGGGACCAAAAAGTGTTAACCTTAACGTACTATTAAACGTCAAGAGTGCACTCTCGGCGTTATATATTTTTCACACAACCAAGTTTCAATTTATCAAAAGTCTACAAAAGTCTCGTAAAAACTTTCATAAAAGTATAAAGTGAAAATTTTATAGCAAAAAGCACAACGTTATTTTTATCGCCAAATTGTTTTAACACTTCGGAATATTTTTATAGATTTTTAGAGTAATGTAACTTTATCTTAAGTGGAGGGTACCGTGAGGATAATAAAATGTTTGAATTGACTACAGGCTTGTTAAAAAGTACATTAACGTTACGTCTAATAAAACCAATATGATAATAAAAGAATGACACAGAAAGCAAATAAGCAATAAAAATTCTATAAATCATTACAAATTCTACGTTAAAATCTTAAACTGCAATATATAATATAATATTTTAACGGCCCCTTATTGTTGTAGATTTTATAACTAAAATTTTAACTACTTATAGGTTTTTTCACACAAGAGGGTGCCGAAAAGAGAACGTGGCAAAAGTGCCAACGAAAATAGTGGGGAACCTAACCTGAGCTAAAATTTTAATTACTTACAGGTTTTTCACACAGGTGGGTGTCAAGAAGAGAACAGTGGCAACAGTGGGAATGTTTGATAGTCCGGGAGCCCTGTGGCTGATCGTTGCATAAATATTTTAAAAACACTAATATAAAATGTGGCATAATTAATAAAGTACAGTATCGAACTCTGGTAAGAACATTGTACCCATTTTATTAACAGCAAATTAGTTAGACAGTATTTTAAAGGTGAGATTCAGCGATTAAAACAATTATGATCGCATTAATGTCTTCACAAGCCGATAACTAATCAGGTTGTGACTTGTTAATGACATTACTGTCTGTATTTTTGTTCAGGTGCACTGTTGAGTTTTACATTCGAAATAGACAATTTGCCGAGGGTAGCAATATAAGTACTTCCGAAAAAGATTATTTTTTTTAACATTTATGTGAGTAATATTTAACAAGAAATTAAAAAAGGAATAAATTCAACGAGTGCTGACTAAGTTAGGTGTCGAATACGCGACGCTGCCGATTTGAGCATTGTGTTTTGTGACTGTTGCGCCTGTATGTAGATTTAAACTTCATACACGGCGACGCGTACCTTATAATTGATGAAACGCGATTATAGCGTAAAAAAACATAAAAATATTACTTTCCGCCTTGCGATTAATCCTAGCTTGTAGTTCTTGACTTGAACTATTAATTGCTGAAATCGCAGAATTTCAAAACCTTAATTTAATCAAATAATATATATATATATATATATATATATATATATATATATATATATATATATATATATATATATGAAGTAAAATACTAACAGTAAATGCAAACTTCGTTCCAATCATATCCCTTCCGAGTTAGAGGTTGCACAGGTTTGAACAAAAACAAATTGCTACAGAACATAATTTATCCTATTCTATCACCATCGAGATGATGGCCTACCTGTACCACCATATCGAGGAGAAAGTCAAAACTTCGTTCCAATCATATCCCTTCCGTGTTAGAGGTTGCACAGGTTTGAACAAATTGCTACAGAACACAATTTATCTTATTCTATCACCATCGAGATGATGGCCTACCTGTACCACCATATCGAGGAGAAAGTCAAAACTTCGTTCCAATCATATCCCTTCCGAGTTAGAGGTTGCACAGGTTTGAACAAAAACAAATTGCTACAGAACACAATTTATCCTATTCTATCACCATCGAGATGATGGCCTACCTGTACCACCATATCGAGGAGAAAGTCAAAACTTCGTTCCAATCATATCCCTTCCGAGTTAGAGGTTGCACAGGTTTGAACAAAAACAAATTGCTACAGAACACAATTTATCCTATTCTATCACCATCGAGATGATGGCCTACCTGTACCACCATATCGAGGAGAAAGTCAAAACTTACCCTCCCTGCCACAGTGATACGGCAGAGGTACATGTTTCGTCTCTACTAGACTCATTAGGGTACCGACATGTACTTGTCTGTGCAAAGGACAGATCAGAAAGAAGTATGCAACACTGAACGCGGCTTCGCCGACCTCCCACCGGATGCCGTATATATGATTATGCGGCTTTCACGGATTCCTCCGTGTGAGATGCAATAGCAGTGGATATATCCAGATTATGCCGTTGTAGTGCTGAAATTACATTCAGCAAACATGCAACTATATGCAACTCCGTGTACTGATGAAGTACTGTACTGTCCGCATTTGAAAATTATATATACAAACAGTTCATTTCCTGCAAATATCGCTCTGGTCCTCTCTCCATACGCGTTTCGATCACCTCATGATCTCATCAGTGGAGCTGTTTCGGACCGAGAGCAACATTAGCAGGATATTGCATCTGCCATCTACCGACCTCGATGTCAGACTGAAAAATATCGCCAGTCGAACGACATCTATGAATCATTGGAGTAAAGTGAAATTTTTAAGAAAATCAAAATTTCATTAAGAAATAAAGAAATCTTCTGCCGTATTTAAATAGTTTGTTTTATATGTAAATTCTCCTTTCAGGCAGATAATTTAAAAATTATATATATACAAACAATTCATTTCCTGCGAATATGTATGTATATGTATATATAATTTTCATATTATCTCCCTGAAAGGAGAATTTACATATATAAAAACTATTTAAATACGGCAGAAGATTTCTTTATTTCTCACTGAAATTTTGATTTTCTTAAAAATTTCACTTTACTCCAATGATTCATAGATGTCGTTCGACATGGCGATATTTTTCAGTCTGACATCGAGGTCGGTAGATGGCAGGTGCAATATCCTGCCGACGTACCTTGAAATTTATATTTCTTATATCGGTTATTTCCTGCCAATGTTGCTCTCGGTCCTATACAGCTCCACTGATGAGATCATGAGGTGATCGAAACGCGCACGGAAAGAGGACCTGAGCGATATTTGCAGGAAATGAACTGTTTGTATATATAATTTTCATATTCTCTGTCTGAAAGGAGAATTTACATATATAACAAACTATTTAAATACGGCAGAAGATTTCTTTATTTCTTACTGAAATTTTGATTTTCATAAAGGATAAATTGTGTTCCATAGCAATTTATTCAAACTGTGCAACCTCTAGGATATGATGGAACGAAGTTTGTATTTACTGTTCGCGTTTGACTTCATATATATACATATATATATATATATATATATATATATATATATATATATATATATATATATATATATATATATATATATTTATATATATATATATATATATATATATATATATATATATATATATATCATTTGATTAAATTAAGGTTTTGAAATTCTGCGATTTCAGCAATTAATAGTTCAAGTCAAGAACTACTAGCTAGGATTAATCGCAAGGCGGAAAGTAATATTTTTATGTTTTTTTACGCTATAATCGCGTTTCATCAATTATAAGGTACGCGTCGCCGTGTATGAAGGGAAGTTTAAATCTACATACAGGCGCAACAGTCACAAGACACAATGCCCAAATCGGCAGCGTCGCGTATTCGACACTTAACTTAGTCAGCACTCGTTGAATTTATTCCTTTTTTATTTTCTTGATAAATATTACTCACATAAATGTTAAAAAAATAATCTTTTTCGGAAGTACTTATATTGCTACCCTCGGCAAATTGTCTATTTCGAATGTAAAACTCAACAGTGCACCTGAACAAAAATACAGACAGTAATGTCATTAACAAGCCACAACCTGATTAGTTATCGGCTTGCGAAGACATTAATGCGATCATAATTGTTTTAATCGCTGAATCTCAACTTTAAAATACTGTCTAACTAATTACAGTTTTCTTACCAGAGTTCGATACTGTACTTTATTAATTATGCCACAAATTAAATTAGTGTTTTTAAAATTTTAATGCAACGATCAGCCACAGGGCTCCTGGACTATCAAGCATTCCCACTGTTGCCACATTCTCTTCTTGACACCCACCTGTGTGAAAAACCTGTAAGTAATTAAAATTTTAGCTCAGGTTAGGTTCCCCACTATTTTCGTTAGCACTTTTGCCACGTTCTCTTTTCAGCACCCTCTAGTGTGAAAAAACCTATAAGTAGTTAAAATTTTAGTTATAAAATCTACAAAAATAAGGGGCCGTTAAAATATTATATTATATATTGCAGTTTAAGATTTTAACGTAGAATTTTAAATGATTTATAGAATTTTTATTGCTTATTTGCTTTCTGTGTCATTCTTTTATTATCATATTAGTTTTATTAGACGTAACGTTAATGTATTTTTTAACAAGCCTGTAGTCAATTCAAACATTTTATTATCCTCACGGTACCGTCCACTTAAGATAAAGTTACATTATTTTAAAAATCTATAAAAATATTCCGAAGTGTTAGAACAATTTGGCGATAAAAATAACGTTCTGCTTTTTGCTATAAAATTTTCACTTTATACTTTTATGAAAGTTTTTACGAGACTTTTGTAGACTTTTGATAAATTGAAATTTGGTTTGTGAAAAATATATAACGCCGAGAGTGCACTCTTGACGTTTAATAGTACGTTAAGGTTAACACTTTTTGGTCCCTTAAATGTGAGGATCTGGCAACTTACGGAAGATATTTCTAAACTTAATTTTGAAAACTTAACTTTTTCTAGTTGTTTTAGATACCTAAAAACTTTTAAAATAATGGGAAATCTATAATTTTTTTTTAACTCTACCAGTTTAATTTATAGGTTGAAAATTGGAAAAAGCTTTTTTTTTTACAGTTTTTCAGACTTCATCTTTTCTTGACCTTTAACGTCAAGCTATGTCCGTGGCTAAACAATGCAAGACGGAGGTTTAAAGCTTGACTTTAGAGTTCTGTAAGCTGGTAATGGGATTGGCACTAATATTTCGTTAAACAAAGGATACAGATTCCTAATCAAATTCACAGTGTCCTCAAAAATTTGTAAACGTTAATTTTTAATCGCTGTGAACATACTTGAAAGATTTAAAACGAAAAACATGGGATAGAGTCAGAACAGATAAACAAACAAACAGACAGACAAGAGAAGGAGTTAATGTGGCATTGTCATCCATTTCTGGGCTATGCTTGCACTACTCAAGGTAAGATATAGATGTCATTTTGACTGGCGATATTTTTTAGTCTGATGTCGAAGTCGGCAGGTCTTTAATATCCTATGGACATGCTTCAGAATTTATATTATATATAGCAGTTGTTTCCTGCACCTGTTGCACTTGGTTCGATATAGCTTCACTGACGAGATCATGAGGTGATCGAAACGCTTATGGAGGGAGAACCAAAGTGGTAATTGCAAGAAATAAACTGTTTCAATATATTATTTCCTTTTTATCTGCCTGAAAGAAGAATAACATATAGGCAACTATTCAAATACGGCAGATTTATTTCTTACTGAAATTTTGATTTTTAAAATTTCGCACTTCTCCGGTGAATGTATACAGTACCTCCTAATTTCTCGGGAGCCTACAGGGTAGATCAAAATAACCCTACTTTGTCGTAGAAAAAAAATTCCTGAAGTTCCCCTTAACGGAGATCCAGAGCCCTAAAGAGGTACCAAGTATATATATATATATATATATATATATATATATATATATATATATATATATATATATATATATATATATATTATATATATATATATATATATATATATATATATATATATTTATATATATATATATATATATATATATATATATAATGACAGAAAAATAGATTTATTTATTTCTTAATTAAATCTTAATTTTTATATTCTAGGTGTTATAAATTCATAAAAGAGTAGGTATTTAATTATATTTGTTGTGGAAAATAAATGAATATTTAAAATAAAAAAAAATTAAATGAAATTTAATCAAAATCTGTCGATTGAGGTAAGATCCCAGATATATTCATTATAGCATTATAAATACCTACGACATTATTCAATAATTATTACATTTTCTCCATTATATCCATATTATCTTATCTTCAGAAGTCATTCAAACTTCGAGTAGGCTTATAAAGGCCTTAGGCAACATATCAATTTACTCCCAGTCAATTAACAAGGCGAATCTCATAAATTTTTTATTATCTTTCATGTCGCCATCTTCGTGAATTGGATAATACACAAAGAAAATGATATCTTAAAATTCAGTGGATGTTGAATATTGAGTTAGTGTTTTATTTTTATTAAGAATTATTTTTTATCATTAAAAAATCGAATTTGACTTTTATTGGTAAGAAATAATGCCTATTCCTTTTGCTCAGTAAGAATTTTATACATAATCCAAATCGACTTCCAAAACAGGCACTAAAAAATAAAAAGTAAATTAACAACTATTTACAATATAAAATTTTTATAAAAAAATTGAACCGACTTCTAAAAGTGCGCCAAAAAGTGAAAAATGACTATAAATTTCTATATGAAATTGAAATTTTTGAAGTCTAATACCTGACAAAATGGGATTTGCATAAACAGATTAACAATACTTTATTTGTAATAGCTTTCTTACTATAATTTGTATATATTAGTAGTTATTTGTTTCATTTAGAAATAACTTGGCGCCGACTTCAAAAATTTCAATATCATATAGAAATTTATAGTTATTTTTCACTTTTTAGCGCACTTTTAGAAGTCGGTTCAATTTTTTTATAAAAATTTTATTTTTAGATTTTTAATTTTGAGTTCATTATGATATCCATAAATTATTTAACTAAGTACTAATCGAAATTAGTGTGCCTCGCAATGACTCCAAGGTGGCAAAAAAGTATCCATTTTATCCAAAGTTGTGATCACCCTAAAATGAACCACTAAAAATTCTTTGATTCTTAGAGTTCTACAAATACCAGTGAAATTGTATCATACAAATATTTAGTCTGTCTTGGTAAATCCACTATCTTCAATTTTGAATTAATTTTAGATTGGTAATATAGGCCTCAAAACCTGTCAATATCGATATTTAAAGAACTTGAGACGTAAATTTCTTAGCTCGATATATTTTATACGGCATATTGAGTTTGTATACGCTCCAAGAACCCCGCAATATCAATTTTAGGCAAAATCGGAAAAGGTAAAATTTTCACTCCTTCATATTGTATCTTGTCAACTTAATATTGTAAAAAACTAAATTTATATTCGTAATACAGAACCCCGAAAAAAACCCTAATACCAAATCTGATAAAATGCGAAAAAGGTAAAATTTTCAACTCACTATATTGGATGCGTCATATTGAATTTCAAAAAAAAAAAATTTTAACGTCTTAATATAATCTAAATCTAAAGTCTTCAAAGCCCCCTAGTACCAATTTTAAGTGAAATTCAGAAATTCAAAATTTCTAGACCGTCATATTGCTTCTGACATATTGGATTTTCTTTAAATAATTTTATATTCGCTATTTACATCCTTAAAAACGTTTCAGTCCCACATTTGAACAAAATCGAAAAATATAAAATTTTTAGTCCACGATATCGAATCTTGAAAAAAATACTATTAAATTCGTAACTTACACCCTCAAAAATCCACTAAATCAGTTTTAGAGAAAATCGAAAAATGTAAAATTTTTAGGATGCCATATTGAATCTGTCAGATTGAGTTCTTCAAAAAATATTTTAAATTTGTAATTAACACTAACAAAAATCCCCCAATACTGATTTTAGACAAAATTGAGAGATGTGGAACCTTTAATCCACCATCTTGGATCCGCCATATTTAATTTTTTTTAAATAATGTCAGATTCGTAATGTGCGATCCCAAAAACTCCCCATATCAATTTTGAAAAAAATCGGACAAAATTTAGTTTTTATCCGCCATATTGAATCCGCCATACTGAATTTTTTAAAAATGATTTTAGATCGTCATGTGTGACCCCGAAAACTTCCCCGTACCAATTTTGGAGCAATTCGAATAAAATTTATTTTTTTGTCCGCCATATTGAGTTTTTTAAAAATATTTTGGATTCGTTATGGGCGACCCCGAAAACTCCCCCACACCAATTTTGAAGAAAATCGGAGAAAATAAAATTTTCTTGTCCGCCATATTGGATCCGCCATATTGATTTTTTTAAAAATAATTTTAGATTCGTTGGGTACAACCCCGAAAATTTCTCCATACCAATTCTGAAGAAAATCCGACAAAATTAATTTTTTTGACCGCCATATTGTCAGCGCCATTTTAGATTTTACTGCACCATATCGTAAAAAATTTCATTCAAATCTGTGCTGCCGTTCTGGAGTAATCGGTGTATATACATAAAAAAAAAACATACAAAGTTGACGAATTGAGAACCTCTTTCTTTTAGAAGTCGGTTAAAAATCGGTTTAATAAATGTATATTTGTTTTTTTCTTAGTATATTTGAGTTTCAATTATGTTTTAGACTGGATAATCATAGTAATGTTAAGGCGCACATTCGTCTGAGCACCAACGAAAATGAGGCAAGGTGGAGACAACCGACCGACCAATATTTTTTATTTAATTTCGAAAAGAATTTGCAGTGGCAACGAATAGCTCAATCCATAGAGCAAGAAGAAATGCTATTTTTGCAAAAACTTTATCAGCAAACTGTCTATACCATAGATAACTAAAATATAGGATCTAACTTAAACTGACCATTGGGATTTTTTTAAAGTAATAAAAACGGTAAAAAAGGTGACTTTTTTGGTTTTTTACATATATTATGAAAAGTATAGAACAAATTGCATTAGTTTGAAATAGACTATTTGTAAATAATTTTTAAAAAAATAGTTTTTTATAGACCTCTATCGGACGATTTTTCACCGAGGAAAGTCCGAAAAATTCTCAAAATTGTTTTTTTTTTTAATTCATTTTATTGATAATCTACAATATTATAAGCGAAAATTTTTCGAGACATGTAAAAAGGAAATGCATTAAATTTATTATTATTATTTTATATTATTTTATCTTAACTAATTATTAATTATTCGTTCAAAAAATTAAAAAAAAAAAATAGCGGAAAAAATTATTATTATTAGGATTCCGAGGGCGTTCCACTATCATTAGTCAGTGAAATATCCTATTCAATTCAAAATATTCAAGTTTTTATCTCAACAATTACTTAGAAAATTTGTCATACTTTTGCATAATTACATGAAAATATAGCTTTTATGACAAAGTGAAAAAAATTACTGTTTAGAATACATTATTAAATAAAGATAAAAACTATTACAATCACCTTCTTTGCGACATTAATTTTAATTTAAGTCCGCAAAGCTAAAGGAAAAATAAAAGAGGTGACTTTTGCATCTCCCCGTAATAATAATAGATCATTTTCCAGACACTGCACCGACACAAGAAAAACCTAACCTTTATTTTATTTTCTGTACTAAAACGGGCTATCGTTCCCGCCGCTCTAACGACTTTTATATTGAATTTCTTAGTGACCCAAATCCTCAGATAGCCTTTTTATACCAACTATATTGTTCGTTAGCACGAAACGGTTATAGTCGACCATAATAAAGACACATTTTCCACCAAATTTCTTCGTGTAAGATAGAGTCACATTAATTAGAAATTATAGTTGTGAGATACAGATATAATGGCGTAGATGATTTACTGCACCCTCTCTGTTTTCTGGGGTTGGCAACTCCTTTGAGATGCTTTCCCGACGATTCTTTTATTTCGCGCCTGAAGATAATATGGTTTTGATAACTATGTTGTGTTATTGTTCCGCGAGATAAATTGTTCTATAGTGGGCTTCATTTGAATTTATATTACCCCAACAATAAGTAGTTTTTGGTAGGCGTAGCTTTAATATATGAATTATGGTGAGGGAACGAATCCTCAAGTAATCACCAGTAAAATTTAGTTTGACTGCTCTAAAAGTTAGTACTCTACAGGGATTAGATTAATAAAGTGAGATTAAGACCGTTCTACGGTTAAGAATATTTTTTGAAAATTTGATGTTCATGTTGTTTACGAGAATGGGGTGTAAAATTTTATTGTTTATTACCTTTTTTGTTTATGGCACTGATACTTAATTTTATTGGGAATAATTTTAGCTACGACTATTACATAATACCGAGTGAAAGCTGGTGAACAATTTGTTCAAAATGTTCTACTAATTGAAATATCTAAGATATTTTGTATATCTATATCTGTCGTTTTGTTTTAACTCTTCGATAGAAAAACATAAGATACTGAAGTGATCAATTAATTCTATTCTGGTTATTGAGTCTGAGTTTTATTACCATTAGAGTCTACCAGTGCGCTAGAGACATGCTGAAAAAAAAATATTCGGTATTTTTTGTGCACTCGAAGTGCCATATCGTAACTACCATGAGGGAGTTAAAAAAGTGGTATACGGTTTCCAAGAATATTTTTATACATAGCATATCGGATCATATCGAATATAATAATCAATTTCTTTCTCCGTAATAGATTTTGGTAATATGCTGGTCAGACTTCATAATTCAACCAGAAATAGTATCATTTTAGTAAAATAGGAAAACTGGATACAAAAGGATGTCGGAGTTCAAATCAACGACTCCGAAAACAGAAGATATAGATAGTTATTTTCATTCCTTAACGTAGAGACGTATATTCTTAGCAATTCAAGGTTTTCTGAGGTTAAGGAAAAAATTTTTCTCGGATATTTTCTTTTATATATGGAACTAGGCGATATTCATCGAAGATCAGGTCTGATAAATAATGTGGGTGTTAGTAACTCGTATCCTGCTTCTGTAATAGTAATAGCAATTTGTGATGTGTCCCTGGATGTTGTTAATTTATTACTGCGTTTCGTTTTATTACGTCTTACAATTTCAATATAAGTTGAGCATAATAATCAACAGAAAAGACTCCTTGACTCGTAAAAAAGCGTAGACCATTATCTTGCCAGTAGAAGCCTGTACTTTCAATTTTTAAGGAGGGGGGGGGGGTCATATTCCAAATAACTGTGGGAAATTTGCTGGCTAAGCAGTTTGTGTATGGGAGTTAACAATTTTGGAACCCACGCTGTTGGACATTTCCTCATGCCTAGTTTTTTCATGTAGAATGTCGCTTAGTTCAGATATATTTAATACCTTGGCAATAGCAAATATTTTCAGATGACGATCTTCGTAAACTTTTTATTTCTAGTTTTTTCTACAAATATCTGGATTATTTCCTTGTTAAATCGTCTTCAGTTCACTACCTACTGTTATAACCAATATTTCACAACAAAAATATGAGTCTAGTCCAAATATACATGAATATTATTAGGATAAATATATTCCTTTATTAAAAATTTGATGTTACTGAGATGTTCACATTTCTTAAAATAATTGTTTTTGTTACAAAGTACAAACTAATGAATGAATTGAAATTTGGCAGACGTGTTAAACAGATCTTTAATGGCTGAAATTATACGCACAAAAGAATTGGTTTCAGCGCCCCCGAAGAATTGAAGATAAGGTGATTAGACTTATTACTCGTCGCAGAATGGTGTTAATTCGACGATTTAAATCATTTTTTTAGATTAGGAACAAATATTAACCTGATTTAGTTGATAAAATACTGACTTTATATTTTTTAAATATCAATAACTTTCATTAAATGGAATTTTCCATGATTGCGGACGCCATATTGGAATCGCCATGATGCCTTCCCATGTTTTACAAATTGATCACATCGTGCTTTACACAACGTATCCATATGCACTGTGAGCAAAACAACGTCATCCTTAATGTCACATCTTTTAACAACTTCTTTACTTCTATAGTTGAACAGGTTGTTAACGATATACTTAACTCTATAAAAACTTACAGCGACTACCTATCTATCTCAAATGAAAATGGTAGCTTTGCTCCCCATTCTGTTTCATTTAATTACATAAAAGTTCTGTTATCTTCTCTAAAAATAGCAACAGCAAAGACGACTTACAAATTAATACGAAAATGGTTAAAACAGTAAAAAATATAATTATCTATCCCTTTTACTAATCTGATAAATCAAGATATCGCACAATGTAGCTTTCCTAATTGCCTAAAAATGGCTAAAGTAACGCCTACTTTTAAAAAAGGCTTTGTTGAGGACCTCTCCAACTACCGACCGATTTCGGTGCTACCTATCATATCAAAAATTTTTGAAACTGTATTAAAATCCCAGATCTGTGAATATTTTTAGTGAAACGCTCTTTTCTTCCAAAATCAGTTTGGGTATAAACACAGAAGTCGACTGCTCTGGCTATAAACTGTTTGAGAGACCATATATGCGAAGGTTTTGAGAAGGGTTTCGACACCTTTGTCTCTTGCTTCGACTTGACCAAGGCTTTCGACTGTGTATCACATAACATCTTGATTTCAAACTTAAGTTTTATAACTTTGAATTATATAGCATTGACATGGTTAAATGTCACTTATTTGATGGAAAACAATTTATTTCTTTTAATGGTTTCTCTAAACAGTAGGCAATCATGTACGGAGTCCCTGGTATTATGGAAACACAAAAAAAGCATCTCAGAATGGTTTTTAGCAAATAAACTTTTCTCTTAATTCGGGAAAAATTCAGAATATCAATTTCTCTTTCAGATATGGTAACACAAACATCAGCGAATTGGTAGCGAGTTGCATAAACCAAGTCAAGTTTCTTGGAGTTTATCGTGACAATAGACCAACATGGGAAACTCACGTTATCCATTTAAGCGCTAAATTGTCAAAATTATTATTAAATATATTAGAAACCTATCCTCAACCGTTTCGTTGAGGATACTTATATCGGCTTACCATGGGTTATTTCGAGCAAATATTTATTCTCGAAAGATGAATAATCTGAATAAATTTCAAGATTATTTTTCCTGCCAGAATTACCTAATATCAATAACAAATATATTTTTTTCTCAATATAATATGCTGCTTCCACCAGAAACTTATTAAAAATGAATGATAATAATAAAAAAAAAACATTATTAATGATGTAGAGCAACTTTTACATAAAACGAAGTTTTTATAATCATAAAAAAATAATTATGTTTGAAAATCATCTCAAAATGGTATTGAAAAGAATAAAACCGTATAACACTTTTACAATCAATCAACTCGATGACATGGAGTATATCGAAAAATGTATGAAACTGAAGTTATTGATTGACTAAATAAATTGACATGTTGAATATGGCTTTAAGCCAAGGCTTTATACAAAATAAACTTCTTTCTATTGACTTTTTGGGAAAAAAATGTGTTGTTAAGCGAAAGATACTGCTGTTGTTATAATTCTGGGAACTGGTCATAATAATTTTCTACGAGTTTAATCAGAAGTACAGATTTTGGATAGTGCTCGAAAACAATGACTCAAATATTTTAATTTTTCAACAAAAATCTGAAATATTACAATTTAAAATCAAACAGTCTGACTTTATGAATGAACCGATAATTTTTCACTTTACCTGTCTTTCTTATAACAGCCATTGGATTGAATTGCGACTCAGCTAACGATAATTTTAGAAAGTTATCCAAGTAAATGTTATTTTCAAGAAAATTATAATGGTTTTAACAGTTCGTGGTCTTTATCGCCCAAATAAATTTAATGTTATTAAAATTTGCTTAGCAATTGTTAAAAACAAATTCAGTATATCTAAATAAAATAAGCCTACATACAAAAGTTCTGTTTCCACTCATTTTTAGTCTGAAGCTACTTTTAAATATAGTGAGAAACAAAAAATAAGTCTAGTAACATACCAATATTGTAATCTCCGTGATTATTTAATTTAACCTGAATTCATAATTCAATTTACATTGGTGGTGTACCTAAAGCCCTTTTTAGACAGCCACTTTTGTTGTCATTTCCCTTTTATTTTCAGTTAAATGAGGTTAACCGGACGTCTAAATATTAAACTGAAACGGAAATTAAAACTGAAATGGACACATGCTGCGGTGAACAGATTATCATAAATCCTGTACCGATCCTTTTAACTGATCATGTAAACAAAGGAATTGGATCACGCTTCACTTCTTGTGATTGCGAGTTGGAAATTTGAAGTTAGAGGATATGGTGGAGCTGAACTAGAAGTTATCTAAAGAACTTGCTTCTTACAACTCATAAATTTTTTTTCACGAAAATAAATTAGTAATTTAGCTAAACTAAATACACAATAATAAGAACTGTTTCAGATACTAACTTAATTTACTAATTTTATATATATATATATATATATATATATATATATATATATATATATATATATATATATATGTTTATGCGACTTTCACGGATTCCTCCGTGTGAGATGCAATAGCAGTGGATATATTATTGTATTATGCCGTCGTAGTGCTGAAATCACATTTAGCAAACGTACAACTATATGCAACTCAGTGTATAAGTGAAGTAAAATGCAAACAGTAAATGCAAACTTCATTCCATCATATCCTTTCCGTGTTAGAGGTTCTTGTTGAAGTTGTCCTATTCCACCACCCTCCCACCAACTTTGCACAAACAGGTGCATGTCGATACCCGTATGAGTCTAGTAGAGACGAAACATACCGTATCAATGTAGCGGGGAGGGTAAGTTTTGACTTTCTTCTCGATGTGGTGATACAGGTAGGCCATCATCTCGATGGTGGTGGAATAGGATAAATTGTGTTCTCTCGCAATGTACTCAAAGTGTGCAACCTCTAACACGGAATCAGGATGATGGAACGAAGTTCGTATTTACTGTTCGCATTTTACTTCATATATGTATGTATATATATATATATATATATATATATATATATATATATATATATATATATATATATATATATATATATATATATATATATATATATATATATATATATATTAAAAACCGACGCATATAACTCTAATGAAAAGACCTAAATCAAGAAAGAATAGGAAAAATATTTTTTTCGAGACGGAAATCCAATGACGACCTTCAATTTGACCTTGAGATCGACCTGGGTAATTTCAAGGTCAAGTTGAAATGAACAAATTTCACAATTACCTCCAGTACTCTAAAAAAACATGAAAATTTTCATTATTTTGATATTTTAACCTTCAAATAACCTCTGTATGTAATTTGATGATGTTTTTTATACGGTTGAAAAGGAATTTTTCTCCACTTTTCATTTCTGCAGTGAAAAATGAGCAATAATAGTTGAAAAATCAACTTGATCTTAAAATGACCTTGAAAATCAAGCTCAACGCCAAATTAAAGGTCATTATTCGATTTTCCTCTCTAAAATAAAAAAACTTTTATTCCAACACTTTTTTTGATTCAGGCTTCAGTTATTTGCGTGCATCTTTTAAAATAGATTACCCTGTATACAGGGTGTTTATTACATCGATAGAAAGTTTGGAAGAAGTGATAGAGAATGTCATTTTAAATAATTTAAGTCATATATACCTTAGTACAAAAATGCACGGTTGTCGAGTTACAGCGCATTTTATAATTTTTCGTTTTTCGGCCAATTGGTGAGTGAAAATTTAATTTTATGATGCTGGTATAATTTTTCGGTTTGAAATATTTTTTTTCTTATTTTTTGATCCATACACTATAATAACCAGAGGACTAACATTAAAATAAACACACAGAAAACTCAAAAATTTTATTCATCTACGAAAATTCAAGTTTCATTCTAAGATTTGAGTGATGTTTTTTTTTCTAACAGTGAGAAAAATAAATGCATTCAATTTATTTTAAAAATAACTTTGTTGAATTATCTTTACAGTAATTTATCGAAACCCGTAACGATAAAATGTTAAATTCATTAAATTCAGGGAAGATATTCATATTCACGAAATTAACAATTTTCTCTATTTATTTTTGCTTTCCTCAAATTACCAAAATCACATTAAATATTATTTTACATGTTATGTTCGAAATGTGAGCTATTATTTCTAATACATTTTCGGGCCCTTTTCCTCACTTTGGTGGTGGTAACACCTAGTCTCATTTCCTACGTGTGACACCTACTTCATTAATTCTTTCAACCAGTTTATTACGGTCCATTATTTCAACTTTATACACAAGTTCTTTCATACATCCCCAGATGTGAAAATCTATAGACGTCAAGTCTAGGGATCCCGCAAGCCACAATATGGGACCGTTTCTTCCTATCTAACGATTAGGGAATGTTTCATTTAAAAAATCTCTTACGTCAAGCCGATAATGTGCTGGACATCCGCCGTTCTGGAAAATTATTCTGTGTCTTACGTTCATCCACGGTCCGTTCTGGAAAATTATTCTGTGTCTTACGTTCATCCACGATATTCGGCATTTCATTTCGTAAAAACTTTAAGTAATTATCTCCGTTTAAATGTTTAGAAAGAAAATATGGCCCAACGAAAGTTCTTCTTATTACCTCTGCCCATACATTTACACTGAATTTCTGTTGGAAGGATATTTCTTTTTTCATATGGGGATTCTCATTAGCCCAATAATGCAGATTGTGGAAGTTGGTGATTCCCTCCCTAGAAAATTTCGATTTATTGGATCATAAAATGTTTTTTAAGAAAAGTCTATCTTCCATATCAGCATTTAGCAAATAACGGCAGAACAGAATTCACCATGCTGGATCTCGGTATAGTCGTTGAGCTTCAGCTGCATTGCCGTCTGCTCTACCATATATGCAAATTATATCAGCGTATTCTAAATTACAAACAGTAGCCATCGTTTTGCCAATAATTTTACATTTTGCAAGTGAACACTGAGCTGGTATAAAACACAATGGCATGACTTGTGCGACCAGCACTAAAGTCGATATCATCTCTATGGCTGGCTACAAAAACTGGTTGTTTATCTATTCGTGTTTTTATTTTGATTATGTTTGCTTTAGAAATAATAATTACCGGCCTGGTGAATAGAAACACAAAATTTCATCTCTTAGGCGTTCAGAACATCCAATGCAATACATTAGATATTTTGTATTTTAATTAAATAAAGAAAAAATGAATAGAGAAAATTATTAATTCGTTAATATGAATGTCTTCCCTGAATCTAATGTATGTAATATTTTATTGATACGAGTTTCGATAAACCACTGTAAAGGTAATTCAATAAAGTTATTTTTAAAATAAATTGAATGCATTTATTTCTCTTACTGTTAGAAAAAAATCTCACTCAAATCTAAGAATGAAACTTGAATTTTGGTAGATGAATAAAATTTTTGAGTGCAGTTTTCTGTGTGTTATTTTAATGTTAGTCCTCCTGTTGTTATTATAGTGTATGAATCAAAAAACAGGAAAAAAAATATTTCAAATCGAAGAATTATATCATATCATAAAAATTAAATTTTCAATCACCAATTGCCAGAAAATCAAAAAATTATAAAATGTGCTGTAACTCGAAAACCGTGCATTTTTGTACTAAGGCATATATGGCATAAATTATTCAAAATGACATTCTCTATCACCTTTTCTAAACTTTCTTTCGATGTACCGATATATATATATATATATATATATATATATATATATTTAGGAAAATACAAAACAAACTACTTTGTCCATGTTTGACTGAATTTAAACAAAAGCTAACATAATGTATGTAAAAAAATTGATGTCCGTTCAATGGATCATCTGAAATGAAAGGAAAACGAAAATAAAAACCAAGATAACCATCTAAAATAGGCTTCACCTGAATTAATCAGTGGCCCATATCAATAACTTATCTAAGTTTGGAAACTGGGTGAGGTCAATTTTACCCACATTGCTCTTTTGGTAAATTATGTAGTCAGGAAGACATATATTATATATTTTATTTACTGACTTATAAAAAGAAGGAAGTTCCCAGTTCGACATACAGTTGTTCCAGTGATAGACTACCGATGCGTCATCAACAATATTTGTCTGAATCAAATTAAAATTAATTAGTCAATTCATCGGCAAACGAAACTAGATACTATTGGGTCGGCAAGAGGGTAATTGTGGTTTTGTAGTGCGAAATATAACATTTTTTACACAGAATTAATTTTAATCAATTTTAAATAATTTTCATTTTATTGAATAATTTTTTACGATTTTCCTTACAGCTTCATGACTCTACGCTCATAGAAATTTTGGTCCTTATCAGCAAAAAACTGTGTGACTTAAGGTCATCATCATTTGTGAAAATGGGTTTTGCAAACTTCAAAATAAATAGTAAACAGATGATGCTAGGTCAGTGCTGTATGAGGGATGCGGGAACACTTCCCAGCCAAGCTCCAGTAATTTCCTACGAGTTAGTAAAGATGAGTGAGCCTTTGAATTGTTATGATGGAACATGATTCTTTTGAGATTGGAAAATTCTGGTCATTTTTTTTATTGTTTCGTACAGTTTCGCCAGTTGCTGGCAATAAACATCTGAATTGATCGTCCAGCCTCTTAGAAGCAGCTCAAAATGAACATCTTTGTTGCCTCGCCAAATTGACAGCATTATCTTCTTTGGATGTAATTCGGCTTTAAATGTGATTTATGCTGGTTCATCACGCTTGGACATTTTTCAAATATTTAAAGATACTTCTTGCTTAAAATCGGCCGAGGAACACGAAAATTCTTTTTATATATTTTGAGTATATTAAAACTGAACGATCTTGGATTCGAATATTCTTATATATCTTTAATAGCTGTATCTTAAGATATTAGAATAAAATTATACTTTTTTTATAATATTAAGAAAAAAAAATAAGTAATTTTTGATAAGTATAATATACTTAATATCAGGGTAGCATTTTTTCGTGAAGACATATTTCTATAAAATGGCAAAAAATATATACACATTTGTGTTTTCGAATTCCAAAGCCCCAATTAGGAGAAACTATTAAAATATTAGAAACTCTCTGAAATAATGACATCATAACAGATAGCCCAAATAAATACGTTATTAATGGAGAAAGTTACCTCATACGAAGTAAGGGGTAGTCAAGATTTTGCTGGATTTCTCTCAAGTTCCAAATACTTAACGTGATCCAAAACGAGACATCTTCATAAAATAATTGCCAGATAATTTTAGTAATTTAAAACAATCAACATGTTAAATAGGCAGATTGAAAATGTCCAAAACATCAGGAGTTGGCAAAATAATTATTACATTTGTGTTTAAGACGGTTACTAATACCCTACCCTTTTCTCTGTCCTTCTTATGATTAAGTGTTTGCAAGTTGCGATGGGTAGCCAAGGAGTTATTGCACGCATTAGAATTGATGCTGCAAGAGTTCTCTAGGCAATAAATAATGTTCTATTTACATACAAAATAAAAGTGTGTAAAATTTTCGGTATACTCGTCACACACTTGTCTATTGTACTATAAGCAGTTTATTGTATTATAAGCAGTAAAAGAAACTGACCCTCTAGTATTACAAAATAGACTTAATATTGTTTAAAGAGTTTAAACTTCAATATTTAAATAGAACATCTGTTATGCGGATGACGCAGTTCTAATCGCCGACAATATAAACGACCTCCAAAAACTCATCAACATAATAGGAGAGCGCAGTAAATCAATGGGTTTGAACATCAATACAAGGAAAACAAAATTCATGATTATCTCAAGGAATCCCAATTTATTCCAAAACGCCAAAATAAGATTCAACGCAGTACCCATAGAGAGAGTAACCAAATTTAAATATCTGGGCACATGGATATTTGAAGACTGGACTTCTGATAATGAAGTAAAATATCGCATTGAACAGGCGCGACAGGCTTTTGTAAAACTCAGGCGAGTGCTTAAGTGTTCGGATTTTGACTTGAAATTAAGACTGAGGTTCATAAAAGGTTACGTATGGTCAATACTTCTTTATGGTGTGGAGAGTTGGACATTAAAGACAAGCGCTATCAATAAATTAGAGACTTTCGAGATGTGGATACACAGAAGAATCCTTAAGATATCATGGACAGCGAGAATGACCAATGAAGAAGTTCTCTCACGTATTGGGAAAGAACGTGAACTATTCAACATAATCAAGAAAAGAAAGACGGGCTATCTTGGGCGCATCATGCGAAATGAGAGATACCTATTCCTACAGTAGATGATTGAAGGCAAGATCGAGGGCAAAAGAGGAATTGGAAGAAAGAAGATATCCTGGCTCCGTAATATCAGACAGTGGACGGGGTTGCACGATATTCAGACACTAATACACACCGCGCGAAGTAGGGAAGAAATGGAAACTGTAATCGCAAACATCCATTAGTGGATATGCATTTGAAGAAGAAGAGATTTAAATAGGTGCATCTTGTTACTTCATACTTACCTATTTGATGTAACAAAATTTAAGTAGAGAATAGAGAAAGGAACCAATTGTTAAATACCTTCAAAACAATAATCTAGAACATTGGTTTCGACAACCGGAGTTAAAAAAGACAATCTGCAGGAATTTATTTCAGGTAAATACAAACTTTATCAATAACATAGGTCTACAAAATTCTGTTGTTGGGCATTTGGGGATTATTTTCTGAGTAAATTGCTACGTAGAATTCGAATCCGAGAACAGAATTTGCCATCACGTCAGGATTTAGAGATATTTGAGGTTATGTATTTGGAAAATGATTTTTTTGGCTTTACAAAATTTGTTTGGTCTTTTTTCCCAGTTGCATCATTTAATACTACTCTTACCCTTCAAAATAAACTATTGAGCGATAACCTACAATTTCTTCTTGCAAAGTTGCGTCGATTTTAAGATATGAACGTCATGGGCTTTCGCATTAACTTTTTGAGGCAAAAACTTTTCTAATGTATACATTTCTCTCGAAGATTTGTAGTTGGGAGTTTTTGGGGTCACTGGATACGAATATGAAGTCAGAAAATTGAAATTTTCATTTCCAAGATAGCGAATTCAAAATGGAGCATTAAAATTTACAAAAAGTGATATTGGTGTGTAAAAAATTTCACTTAAAGGTTTTCGTACTTGCTGTTTACGAATATTGTATCAGAAAAGAGAAATTTTTATTTTTAGGATAGTGCATTCAAAATGGCGAATTGGAATTTACAAAAAACGATATTGGTCTGTAAAAATCTACCAACCTGTACTTAAAATGTCCGCAACCTTGTAAGAAAAATTGTGAGTGACCGCTCAATAGCTTATTTCGATGGGTAGTATTAAATGATACAACTAGAACAAAGGACCAAAAAATTTTTATGCATCTTGCACATAACCTCAAAAGTAATCAAGAAACCTATTTTTCGAGTACATAACCTAATATCTCAAAATTCTGACGTGACCGGCCAATTTTGACTTCGGATTCGGATTTTACGCAGCAAATTACATTGGAAATGTCCCCAAGCTATTCAACAACAAACATAACCACATTTTTTGTAAAGAAAAAAAGGAGGTAAAAAATTGGAAAAAAAACTAGATTTTTCCAAATAAATCGTTTTAAAACAAAAAGCGTTTCTATTACAGTACTTACTCGTTATAGGAACTCAGCGCCGAGAATTGTAATATTGATGTACACATTGTGGTTATATCCTTACCTGAAACAAAAATAAATACACATTAATTATTTGTTTTCGAAACCAGAATATTTCTATTTATAAAGGGTGTTTTTTATAGAGGTATAGAACTTTTAAATGGAATAAAACAAAGATGATTTTTTTAAATTGACATGAAATTTACTTTATTCGAAAGATAACCTTCTGGCATTATAATTTAAATATGACTTTTGGCATATGACCGCCACGGCTGGCTCGGATGTAGTCTAATCTGGAGGTCTAATTTTCGATGACTTTTTCCAACATTTGTGGCCGTATATCGGCAATAACGCGGCGAATGTTGTCCTTCAAGTGATCAATCGTTTCGGGCTTATCGGCGTAGACTAGCGACTTCACATATCCCCACAGAAAATAGTCTAGCGGCGTTAAGTCGCACGATCTTGGAGGCCAATTCACGGGTCCGAAACGTGAAACTATGCGGTTACCAAACGTTTCCTTCAATAAATCAATTGTGGCACGAGCTGTGTGACATGTTGCGCCGTCTTGTTAAAACCACAGCTCCTGCACATCATGGTTGTTCAATTGATGAACGAAAAAGTCAGTAATCATGGCTCTATAGCGGTCACCATTGACTGTAACGTTCTGACCAGCATCGTTTTTAAAGAAGTACGGACCAATGATTCCACCAGCCCATAAAGCACACCAAACAGTCAGTTTTTCTGGATGTAACGGTGTCTGAACATACACTTGACAATTATCATCACTCCAAATACGGTAGTTTTGTTTATTAATGTATCCATTCAAACAAAAGTGAGCTTCATCGCTAAACAAAATCCGCTTATGAAAATCAGGATCAACGGCAATCTTGTTTTGGGCCCATTCACCAAATCTGCACCTTGCTAGATGATCGTGTGGCTTCAATTCTTGCACGAGTTGGATTTTGTAAGCACGCAAACCAAGATCTTTCCGCAAAATCTTCCATAAAGTGAATGGACACATATCCAGTTCCTATGCACGATGGCGGATAGACTGATTCGGGTCTTCCTCTACGCTACGCGCTACAGCAGCATTGACTTCTTCTGTATGCACTGTACGACGTCTCTGTGGATGCGTATTATCATTTAGAGTAAACGTGGTGCGAAAACGTTCCATAGTTAATCGAATTAATTGCTCTGATGGACGATTATGTTGACCGTAAAATGGACGTAGTGCGCGATACGTATTTCGAACAGAACCATAATTTTCAAAATAAATTTGCACAATTTGGAAGCGTTGTTCAGGCGTCAGTCTATTCATGTTGAAATGCCAAACCAAACATAAATCACTAGACAGCTGACAAAATGGCCGTCAGTTAAAAAAGTGTTGCCAACTTAAAGTTCTATACCTCTATAAAAAACACCCTTTATTAAGCAACTCAATAAATCTCAGATAACACAGGTAATTATTTGCTCTCAGTTGGTCTTTTATTATTTACATGTGCACAGCGACTCTAGAGTTTTTTAAACATAAACTGTTAATGTGTTATACAAAAATTTCACGCTTTTTCTTGTAAAATTACTATTTTATTTAACTGGCTAATCTAAACATAACAATAAACAACATATTTAATTAAGATTAAGTATGACATGGTGGGAGCTATATTTAGCTAGAATTTAGCTATATAACCAAGATAATGATTTGAACAGTGTGGGTCAACGACTAGATAATGTAAATTTATTCCTTTTAGATAAAATTGATCAAGAAACTATATTTACTGCTTTATAGATATACTTACACGCACACATTTACTATTATTTGGAAAGACAGCAAAAACTAGAAGAACGTAAAGTTGTATTTTTTTTAAATAAAACCCCCAGTAAACGATTATATTTTCGACTTAACGTACAATTTTGAAAATTTTTTATTAATTGTTTCATATACCTAAAATTTATGGTTTTTGAGATAATTATGATTAGGGAACGACAGTTGCATTTTCAAGTATATCGTAAATACCGTTCCTAATTTTACGAGAAACATATTCAAATTGAGGATTGATCATTTCTGTTGCTATATTACTACAAAAATCAGTAAATTTTTAAGAAATCGCAATATTAGCACAACTTTCCGAACATCAAATTCCATAGGCAAACTAATTAAAAATATCAAAACAACATGCTTTAAGTGCTCTGCTTGCTCTTGGTCTTCCTGGATAATATATTTGAATATATCTCTCAATTAAAAACGATATTTGTGATTGAATGAATGCCTGAAAATGAGACTTTCTTCTTAAATAAAAAAAATTATAAAGTTATAGCATATCAAACCTTTTGTAAAAAGTTTTTTTTATGATTATATGCTTATAATTAAATATATATATATATATATATATATATATATATATATATATATATATATATATATATATATATATATATATTAAATTTCCAACGGTTTAAAAAAAGGAAACAAAGTTTCCAAGTTTTGTCTTGTAAAGTAACTGTTCAACTCTCAGATAACAACAAATACGATATATTGTGATAAGAAGAATAAATGAAAAATTAATTGGAATTGAACTAAGAAGAAAATAGTGGAACGAGGCTTTGGATAATATTTTGTCATTTCCTTACTTTATAAGAAACGACAACAAAAAATATTTTTTAAAATTTGGAAATTTTTCAAAGAAGAAAAAAAATAAAGAAACTGGAATTGTGTTTTATAATATATTGGGACCAACTAAAAGAAAACATAAAAAGGTAAATTTATATTTGATAAGGCAGTAGAAAGCTTTTAAATTTTTCGTAGACATTGAAAACTAGCATCCCATAATAACCTAACTTTTCTTAAAATAAAAATAATTAAATTAATAAAAAATAGTTTGCTATACTAACCTGTTAGAACAATAATAATATTTATCATCATCAATAGTAGGTGTGAAACTATATTAACTACTTGAATCACAACACAGCACACCATAATTTGTTTAAAATAATATAATTTTTGAGTAAATAACAACGCTTTCCATCTAAAACTCCACTATAGTCATTTATTAGACGATTGCGAAACTAAAACGTTGCCAAATTTGTGATACAGGTTGTTAAAAGACAATGCATGGTAGATAAAAGTAAATAATAAGTAATATTGATTAGAAATAGTATTGATTGAAAGATAAAAGTATTGACCATTTAATTTAATATAATATTTATTAATAATATTGTGCCATTTCTTTATATTGTTAAATAAAATTTATATTTTGTGTTTTAATCATTCTGTGTATTGATTGTCTGAATGATATCTGATAAACAACTGAACTCACCTGAGAAGGAGTCAATTAACAGGTAGGAACACGTCTTTATTTATATAGATAACTTGAAAATTGAAAATATTTGAAATTGGTAAAGAAAAGTTATAATTTATTATAATTATTTTTTTACCTGGCGCTCAACAAATAAATATATTTTGATTAAATTTTGGAAATATTTTAAAAATTTTAAAAAATAAATTCAGAAATAAATAATAACAAAGTTTCCTAAATTTTATTTTAGTCAGGCAATATTTTGTGCGGGGTGCGCAATACCACCCATTAATCGTCACAATATATATATATATATATATATATATATATATATATATATATATATATATATATATATATATATATATATATATAAATAGCTAAAGCTATACTGGATTACTTGTACTGCGTAAGTGTCTGTGAGCAGACTTTCATTTTACTTCATACGCTCAATTGCTGGACAAAGAATTAACAAATATTTATTTAATCAAAAGTTATTCATGTTGAAAACTGGAAAAAATGCCACTTTTCAAATGTTCAATAACTTGCAACTCATAAACTATGCGTCGGACTGAAAAATCACAAGAGACATATTATACAAAAACAACAATTTATTTAATTATTAAACATTTTTTTGTTCATAACAAATCTCCTGGCCTCGAATCCACCCTCGATACTCGTAGTCAGGGGGTCAACTACGAAAACCCACTGAACTCCCCGACTATATACCTTTTTCGATTCCGAGATTTTTCAATATTTGATGGCGATGACTAGTTAATTAGTGTAAGTCTCCTGGGCAAACTTGTAGTACAGAAATTAAATTACTAGTTAATTAAAAGGACTATACAAAGAAATACTCTTAGTACTTAACATAGTGATAAGTTAAATGAAGTACATGTATTTTACACCAGCGTATTACACGTTTACAAGTAAACCTAAACAACATAAAATACCAACTATCTAAAAGTATCAATAGCGATATCTCGAGCTATGTAATCAACTTCATTCACTTCAGACAATTTAAAATTCTTGTCGCAGCAGAAAATAAAGCAGTTAGAATCCTATCTTCTTCAGCATCATTAAATGGGTTGCTATCTTTTAACATCTTTAAAGTAAGTTAAATAAAATGGGTAATTTATATTGAAAGGGAGCGGATGCACAAAAGTTGGAGCTTCCTGAAGGTTTTCCCAACTTTAAATAGAATTTCAAGTAGGAAATTTGTTTGAAACCAAAATATTAGGAGAGAAAAATAACTTAAGGATCTAAATATTTTTACTTAATCATGTTTGTGTGTGGTCAATACGGTAAAGTATCAGAAATACAAATAAAGATTGCCTCAGTGAATTGCACTTTAAAAGTTCAAGAAGTAAGAAATCTAAACAATTCAACCTCTCACGATTCGAACACTCTCCACTTTCGGACCAGTTAAGTATTTTCTTGTTTACATTGATTAAGCTTAAGGATGTTTAGATGCTACGAGAAATTTCGAAATTATAAAATAAAATTTATCTGTGAACTAGTTACATACTACTAGCAGAAATATTTATGTGTATATAATGGAATCAAAATTATTCGTTATATCCAATATCTCGTTTACTCAGAAAAGCATGAGAAGAGATCGTGTTAACTATCATTTTTATTGAGTACTATAAAGTAAAAATAAGATCAGTTCCACTTAAGGGGGTAAAAACCACCTTTAAAGTTCCCATCTATAATGTCTCGAAAAATAATCACCAGCGTTATTTTTACTCACTCACTCTCATTATTTTGGTAAATTTTTTGATATGAAATTTTTTAAATCATCCAGTAATTATCAAAAATAAATAATTATACAAATAATTTTATAGAGTTTTTCTTGAGCTAATTTTTTAAGATACAGAGTGTTAAAATTTATTATTTTTAGTTTTTTAACCGACTTCTAAAAGAAGGAGGTTCTCAATTTGTCGAGTATGTATGTTTTTTTATGTATGTACACCGATTACTCCGGAACGGCGGCACCGATTTAAATGGAATTTTTTACGTTATATTCATGAAGTTGCTGCGGTAGTCCCATATTTTTTTGGATGAAATTGGTGCAGTAATATCCAAGATGGTACTGACAGTATGGCGGCCAAAAAATTTAATTTTGTTTGATATTCTCCAAAATTGGCATGAAGAAATTTTTGTGGTCGTACACAATGAATCTGAAATTATTTTTTAAAAAAATCAATATGGCGGATCCAATAAGGCGGAAAAAAAAATAATTTTGTCTGATTTTCTCCAAAATTGGTGTGGGGCAGTTTTCGGGGTCGTTCATAATGGATCCAAAATATTTTTAAAAAATTCAATATGGCGTATCCAATATGGCGGACAAAAAAAAACAATTTCGTCCGATTTTCTCCAAAATTGGTACGAGGGAGTTTTCAGGGTCGTACATAACTAATCCAATATGACAGACGGAAAAATTAATTTTGTCTGATTTTCTTCAAAATTGGTAAAGTCAATCTGGCAGATACAATATTGTGTCCTAAAAATTTTACATTTTTCGATTTTCTCCCATACTGATATAGGGTTTTCTTGAGGGTGTAAATTATGAATTTAAAAATATTTTTTTAGGATTCAATATGGCAAATCCAAGATAGCGGACTAAAAATTTTACATTTTTCGATTTTATTTAAAGGTTATTTTTGAGGATGTATATAACCAGTATAAGTCTACAAATTTTAAATTTCCGGGTTTAATCCAAAATTGGTACTAGGGGGCTTTGAAGTGTTTAGATTTAGATTAGATTAGGACTTAAAATAATTTTTTTGAAATTCAATATAGCGGATGAAATATGGTGAGTTGAAAATTTCACCTTATTCGTATTTTTTCAGATTTGGTATTAGAGGGTTTTCGGGGCCCTGCATTACGAATATGAAGTAAATTTTTTACAACTATTAGGTTGATAAGATGTAATATGAGGGACAAAAAGTTTTACATATTCCGATTTTGTCTAAAATTGATATTGTGGGGTTCTTGAGGCGTATACAAACTCAATATGCAGTATAAAATATATCGAGCTAAGAAATTTACATTTCAGGTCCTTTAAACATCGATATTGGAAGGTTTTGGGGCCTATATTACCGATCTAAAATTAATTTAAAATTTAAAATAGTGGATTTACTATGACAGACTAAATATTTGTTTGACACAATTTTACTGGTATTTGGAAAACTCTAAGAACCAAAGAATTTTTGGTGGTTTATTTTTAGGGTAATTTACGGGATAAAATGGGTACTAACCCAAACTAATACTTGACAAAATGTGATTTGCATAAATAGATTAAAAATACTTTCTTACCATAATTTGTATATATTAGTAGTTATTTATTTAATTTACAAATAATTTGGCGCTGACTTCAAAAATTTCAATTTCATTAAAAATTTATATCTATTTTTCATTTTTTAGCACACATTTGATTTAAAGATAATTAAGTCAAATTTGGAACACATAACAGTTTTTATAGTTCTCATGAAAAAAATTGTTATTATGTGAAATAATGGTACTTTTTTTTGGTTCTGCAAAATTTTACCCTCCCGAACTTTCGGGACCACTGACTTGATTTGATTACTCAGTGGTTTTCCCATCTTATTATGAAACTTTTTTGTCTCCCTAAGTTTACCTCTAAAAGTCAATACTTTTTCCACAAAAAAAAAAGAAAATACATAAATAAAAAATCATAATGTATTTGTTTTTATCAACTTTTATTCATATTTGTTTTGATCAATAGGGACAAAGAAAAAATACAACATAATAATAACAGAATTTGAACAACAGTATCAACAGAAATTTTAAAAAATGATGAAAATTATCACCCTCAGCCATAATGCAAGAATTCGATCTTCGTCTCTTTAAAGCGTGTATTCGTTGAAATAATCCTGGAGTATTTCTTATTCTTTTGCTAGAAGTAATAATGCCATTTCTCAAATCTTCAACAAGAGATGCATAAACCTAATATTTAAGGAAACCCCAGAAGCAAAAATCCTAAGGATTTAGAACCGGTGATCAGGCAGGCCAGTGCCTCTAAGTGACAGCGTACAATGATACTGAAATGTGCTGGAGAGCCAGCATGCATAAATCATTATTCTTGTCTAACTTGAAAAAGAACCTCTTCAAGAAGAGCAGGTAATTCTTCTTCGAAAGAGTGACGGTATTGGTCGCCAGTCAATCTTAATAGAAGGAAACATAGGTCAATTAGATAATCGCCTATGACATCAATCCATATATTTAATGAAAACTGATGTTGATCATTAGCTTCAACAAATGCATGTGGATTTTCTTTAGACCAAATGTGGTCATTGTAAAAATTCCTTATGGATTTCCTTGAAAAGTTTGCCTCATCAGTAAACAAAATACGAAATAAAAAAAGGACAGGTTGGGAAATCTTTTGAAGTATCCACTAGCAAAAAACTATACGCGACAAAAAGTTTCGAAGTAAAAGCATTTGCACTCGTTGGATATGGAAGGGATTCAATCGGTGTCTTTTTCAAATTCGGAATACTCTAGAATTGTTTATATTTAATATATTGTCAATTTTTCTCGTACTTCTGTTAGAAAATTATTCTATTAAATTAAAAACAGCTCTCTCTAGAGATACGGTTATTAGCTTCCAAGGACGTCTACAATCAGAAGTTCGATTTAGAAATGTACTATTTTCTTATAAACGCTGATGAAGACAAGCAAATGTGTTATGATGAGGTAACCTACGTAGTAGATACAATTCATAATAAATTTGTTGATCTTCTAATTCATTTCCATTAGCATGACCATAAACAAAATGCATATCTGACATTTCAACATTTGTAAACTCTGCCATTTTTACTATTTTTTTTACTTACTTTACATTAAGAGTACATAAAACTAATCACACTTCTCCACCGAAATTATAACACAAATTATAACACAAAATTCAATAACAAATTAGGCTTGAACTTATTTGACAACAGCCTACTATATCTTTTCGTCACTTAATGAACCACCCCTACAAATCTTAATTGAAGATTCATCTGAATATATTGCTACGCAACATTTAAAATTAAAAAGAAAATGAATTAAAAATTAAATGCTTCTTGTACAGGTGACTATTTTTTTGGTTTTGATCGCTCCTTTTTTTAGGGTAGTGCCTAAGCTAGCATGCCGGATATTAGGGGGGGGGGGGGGTTATATAGATTCAATGCGCCACCTGTTTTTAGGCCCGTTGGTAAGCAAAGCGATGCTGTTATCGAAAACAGGAAATAACCAGATCCAAAAATAGAACACCCCGATTCCAAAAACAATTAATTAATATTTAACAATAAGTAAAATAAAAAAAGAGGATTCTAATTTACAAACTATGTGAATTTTAACTTAATTTAAAATAAATATGCGAGTATTTGCTATGTGAATTACAAAGAAAAAAACAAGAAACAATGAACAATAGTACTATTGAAAGTATGACGTCATCTGCGCCAAACGCCAAGTCGGTTAGCTTTAAGTAAAGCTTTAGACTGGAAAAGCGATGTTCAATAACCTTACTTTTGCTTACGTTCAAATGTTTACATTTATTTTGAAATAGTAAACTATCTAGTAGGCCGATTAAGACTAAAATTATGTTTATTGAAACCTAATTAAAAGTGTTGGATTATTAATATATGTGTATATATTAAAATGATGTTTTAAATTACCTAGTGTATACATGTACCTTCAGTTTACAAGATATTTTAAATGAAATTATATATAAAGTGTCCTGTAATTGCTCGCAGAAAGTCTGATTAGTTCCCAATCACAGGAGAAAAATGAAAGTATACTTTAAAATCGGTAATATCACTGCTTATTATGAAGTGTTAATACCTGAAAGGCAGTTTTATCATTAAATCCAATCACCTTCGGCAAGCTGGATAGCCGATGGCTTCTATGGGCGCAGTGGTGTGATAAATGCCGGCACTGGCATGCAAATCCAATATTAGATACGAATGTAAAGTCCCAGTGTAACAAAAACTGTTTGTGGCATGTACCTGATTGTCTTTAAGGGTACACCAAGTATTAAAAGTCACAAAGATGGTGAGTTGACTTCTTAGGTGTGATCACTTTCACTACAGTGTACTTAACGAAAAACGAATACAATAAAAACTTTGTTTATCCTTACTATGTAGCAAATAATGCCTTAACATACTAAACTATGCTTATAGCTGCAAATGGGAATAAAAGTAATATTGTACTCTGCTTTCTGGGTTTCTGCCAGTTTTCACAACCAAGGCTTGGCCCAGATTCTCTCTATTAATGCTTTTAGAAATCTCCAGAGCGCCAAAAATAAAAGAAAAAAAAAACAAAAGATCAACTACACCCTTGATGATACCGGTTTTTGATGTGACAAGTGACTAAACTTTTAGCTTTTTATTTAATATTTATTAAAGAGGCTAGTTGATGAAAATAACGGGTTAATTTATGGTGATTATTAGCTTTAGAATAGGTATTATTAGCATAAATATTTAGTTTTGTTCGTAAAATAATAAAACTGTAACAATATATTTTTTTGTGGAAAAACTATTGACTTTTAAAGAAAAACTTGAGAGACAAAAAAGTTTCACAATAAGATGGGAAAGCTAACTGAATAATTAAATCGAGTCAGTGGCGCCCGAAAAAAAAGTTCGAAAGAGTACTCAGAAAAAAGTACCACTCTGTATATTATTTGACATAATAATAATTATTTTTTGAGAACTGTAAAAAGTGTTATCTGTTTCACATTTCACTTAATTATCTTTAAAAAGAAATTATATAAATTTAAAAAACTGAAAATAATAATAAAATTTAACACCCTGTATCTTAAAAACTAAGCATTAACGAACATATGTTTATATGAACTTTCATGCTTAAAATTAGGACAAAAATCGCTCTTTGAAGTATTTGGTACTTATTTAAAAACACCCTGTATATTAAAAAAGTGTGCCATATTTAACTCCATAACGCTTAAATTATCGATTCTTTTTTATCGTTTATGAAAAACGGGAAAAGCTGAACATTTTTGGAACAATTCGTTGTCTGTTCTTCGCAACATTTCTTTTCCAGAAATCCTTTAATATAAAGTTACAGATAGTAACATTTTTCATACAAGAACGAATTTTAAGAAATCATAAACCTTTTATCTTATTACACTCGGCATTTTTTCATTTTGAGAATTGTAAAGGATATAAGATATACACAATAATATGTGTGGATCTGTAGAATAAACTTTTTGTGTGGAACATTTATCAGGCAAATTCGACTCACAGCTAAAAGTAAATACTTATTTTCATATTTTTTATAAATTGAAACTTTTAGTTTTTACTAGTACGTGGGCTAATAACAGATACTAAATTAATAATGAGAATCGTATTTACAAAAATTATGAACGATTTTGGAATTCGAAAAAGCTGGATATACCAGCCATAACTGGGACAAAGAAAAAGAAGAAAGGAGAAGGAATGATATACGGAAAATATCTACTCCGATAAACTGCATAAAAGCAGCAGAAGACGATGGACGCATAATAAAAATTAAGAATATATTTCGGAGAGGAACCTAAGTGTAGAAATGCAACGGAGGGAGGGAGAAACGACGACAATCACAATAACTTACAGGCTAAAGGAGGACCGAACAAAAGAATTGCAAAATAAATTTTGGGATATATTGAATAAATTAACAGAGAAAGCAAAAAGAAAGGATCTGATCATAGGGGGATACAAATTGTAGAGTAGGACAAGGCAATGATGGAAACTATCGGGTACTAGCACCGCATGGAGAAAATCACAGGAATAATAAGGGTAAGAGGAAGTTAGATTTCTGCACTAAAAACAATTTAGTAGTGATGAATACATTTTTTCTAACATAAAGATATCCACAAGTATACCAGAGTGGTGGAAAATAGACGGTAGACTATGCACTTATAAACAGTGGGCATAGAAACAAGATAACAGATGTCAGAGTCAAAAGAGGGCCGGAGATATTCAGCAAGCAGTATGTGGTCTTACCTAAAAGGAAACTTAAAGCAGACGTTTACGAAAAACAACAACAAACGGCCGACTGTACAACAAAAAAAAGACAATTAAGATATACAGACTAAACGAAAAGGAAAAATTTCAAAGGAAGGCAGAAGAGGAGATAAGAGAACTACAAAAGGTGATCACGGACATGGAAGTGCAGAGCTGTGGAAAAAGTTCAGAGAAATCGTAATTCGCAACACCATAAATAACTGTGGAGCTATTGCAATAAATAGAAACAAAAGATCGACAAGATGGTGGAATGAAAAATAAAAAAACAAATATAAATTAAGAAAACCGATGCCAGTTACAAAGAATACAAGCAATAAAGAATATTAGTTAAGGATATGGTAAAACAAGCAAAAACAAGAACATTAGAAAAATGTGGACAAAAAAGGAAAGAAGAAAAAAAATTAAACATATATTAAAACACAAAAAAAAAACAGAGAAAGTCAAAGACAAAGAGGGACTACCGATAACAGAAGGTGACAAGATTATGTACAGGTGGAAGCAACTGAGACCGGAAGAAAAAAGAAGTAGAATAGACAGGGAACCTTGTAAGAAGGAAAATGACATAAAATTGCAAGAAGTAGAAGAATCACTCAGAACTTATGAAAAAAAGGAAAAGCGGCTAGACATGACTTTATAGTCACGGAAATGTTGAAAAATCAAGGACAAAACGGGAAATAAATACTTACGGAAATGTGTAATGAAACCTGGAAAAGAGGAAGAATACCTTCCGATTGGACAGTAGGAATAACAATACCAATACATAAGAAGGATGAACCTAGAGTGTGTGAGAAAGGGATCACTTTGCTGAGCATAGTACTAAAAATATACGACAAAAAATGATAACAAAAGAGAACAAGGCTCTAAAAAACAAACGTTTGATCTCGAAAAATCGCGAAAGCGGAAAAAAGCTCCAAAATTTTTTTTCCTTATGTCACAGACAAAATCGCAAAAATCTTCAAGAGACATTGAAACAATTTTTATCACTGACTGTAAAGTTAAGGATCTCCTGCCAACAAAATTTCATCCGGAAAGTGTAGCTCATCTTACGTAAGTCAAACCAACCCTAAAAAGCGCCAAACGAGTTGAACATATAAACGCCATCAAGCAGAAAACAATTTATTCCGCACTGACCCAACACTTGTTAAACACAGGACATAAGATCAACTGCTTAGGATCAAAAATGCTATCGGGTGTGACAACTTATGCACAAGAGTTATAAAGGAAGCTATCGAAATGACAAAGAGGCCCAAAAACTTAAATAGCAGAGACGACAGTTAGTGGTTGCCTAATACTTGGAAAAACCTGCTAAAGAAACATCAGCCAATAGTAGATAGTAAAGAAAGGGAACATAACTCGGTGACAAGACCCCAAAAACAAGCAACAGTGCTGATGAAACGCAGCAAAACTCATAATCTGAGTCGCCAGCATCAGTTGGCCCACAGATCCCGTACAATGAGCTTTAAAAATGGCGAAGGAGAATTCATCGAAACATCAGCTGCCCTACAGTCCTGAAGACTCAGTACACACACGAGATATCCGAAAACTTATATAGCTTCAAAAACAAACAGACAACCTCAGCCCTATTTCAACATCACTAAACAACCGGACATACCATCGACTTCGAAAATACAAAAGAAATAGCACAAGTACAGAACTACAAGGTACGAGAGGCTCTAGAAATCAAAAAAGCGGGACAGCTAAATAATCAAGACGATGCTATAAATTTTTCAACTACATGGAAAACACTAATAAAAAATCAAGAAAGAAAACAACAAAAATCAACTAGTACACGAGAGACCTGCATACAAGAACAAAATAGATCGCACTCGGCAGAGGGGCGCAGCCGCTCATCCAATCAGGCAGCGAGCCAACTAAACAAAACTCGAAATTCATCAGAGGCCACCACCAGTTCTCAGCGAGTAACGAGACGAACCGCACTTGAAAATTCCAAATGAGATTTTGGCGAAACGTCATGAAAACGATTTTTTGAACGAACGAAATGATATATATATATATATATATATATATATATATATATATATATATATATATATATATATATATATATATATATATTAATTCAACCAGAACTATTTAAACATTCCACTACATTTGAAAGAAGACCCTGTAGAAATAATAGCCTTAAACGGTAACTGAAAAATACACTTAAATGGCTTTTGTAAACTATCATATAAATTGGTAACATGCAAATTAGCATTAACTAATTAACTGACACGTTATACATCGTAATAATCATTATACTAATGGGCCAATGCTATTTTATGTGAAGTATCTATCCTGCCCCTTTTGTATAAACAAGAAATATATTTTCCGCGGACATTGTATGGACACATGCTCACATGTTAATATAATTATAAATTATTCTCTTGTCTTTTTAATACTGTCAGTTAAAATTCAATAATACTAAGTGAAAGATTTGTAATCTACTGAAAACAAAACTAAAAAATCCATTCCGATATATTGTTAAAAAAGGAGAAAATGTGATATATATATATATATAATATATTAGAATTTAAGATTTGAAGCATTTATTTTCAGCATTTAAAGTAAAAACCTATTTTAAAAACATATTAATAGACAAAAGTGTAAAAATAACTTTTTTAGTGTTAAATTATAAGCAACAAATTGTCATTATTTCTGAAATTCACGATTCGGAACTGATAAAAATACGTTTTTCTTTTTGCTGTCACTCTTTAACAAGCTGTGAAGAAGTGAACAAAGTACATTCTGATATCAAAACATATTTAGAAAGAAAGATGTAAAATCTTAACGTATACAAAATAGAAAGAAATTCGAAAATATCTTGTTTTTTTCAACTAATGTTAATCCAATCCTGAATGTAGGGTCCAGCGTCTTTCACCTTTTAGTATATTTTACTGTATTTGGTCACTTTTTCTTCTCCTATGGCTCTAATATCGTTTCTGGGATCCTCCCAAACTTCTCTTTGTTTTTCTTAGCCCCCACTCGGTAATCGTCCGTATTTTTCAATCTTCACAGAAATGCCACTATTTCTTGCCAATTGAGACTTATTAATAAAAACCATGCCTGGAAAATTAAATTATACGCTCGAAGAATATTTAAATTTGTTTATTTATGGAAAATGTAACAAAGTTTTATCGAGAACATACCAGACATATGCTAATAGATATACAGATAAACAAAAACTGTCACGGAACAGTCTTAAATGAATATTGGAAAATATCCAAAGTGTTGGCATTGTTAAGGCAAAAATGCATAAAAGGAAACCTATTCTCAATGATAAAAATGTGAAAATTGCAATTCTGGGATTTTTAGCTGCAGACCCTATGACACGGTTAAGATAAGGTGGCTTTACAAAAATAGTAATTTGCGAAAAAGAGTGTAATTTTGCGAATTTATATTAAAGATGATGTAAGACGGTCTTTGATTTTTGGACAACAGAATTTGACTGATGAAGCAAAATTTACGAAAAATGGCCTTTTAACAGATACAATTTCCATTTTTGGGGTGATTCAAATCTTCATACAGTGAGATTGCAGAGTTTTCAAAAAACCTGGCAATTTAAAGTATTTTGTGCTTTAAGAAATGATGGAAAGGTAAAAGTAAATTTTTATGAAGAAAACTTAAATTCATTAATAATACAAAGCAAATTATGTCCCCATTTTGAATTATGTATTAACTTTTGTAGGAGAAAGATATTTAAATATTTTAGAAAAGTCAGATAATCAATATTTAAGCAATTTACCTCTGATGAGAGAACACAGGAAAAATTTTTAAGCATCACACAGAACCGTTCCAGTTACCAACAATGGATCTTTTCTGTGGTGTTTTCCTTCACTTGATTTCAGTGTCTTAGATTATTTTACATGGAGAACGACAAAAAAACATCGTTTATTATAATCCAGTGACAACGATGGAGGACTGTATGGAAGTGTTTTGGAAGTTCAAAGTGGAAATTTTGAACATTTTTAGAATAAGTTGTTTCCCTGTGTAAGTAAACCATTAAGCATTTTTACAATACAAAAATATTTCAGAAACTACAAATTTTTCGAATAGACACCCTTAGACGAAGTCACCCTTATTTTTAATGTTAAATAAAAATAGGGGGTTTAAAAAAATTGACTTTTAACGATTTCCTTATAATCAATATTTAATGGTAATTTTTGATCATCCTGTTTTATTTATTTATTATCAAAATATCAATATAATAGAATAGAAGAAAACAATTTATTCATGTTAGTCACAACAAGTGAATCTTACGTCAAAGGTAGCATAAAGTAAGTATAATAGAAATTTATATAAAAAGAAAAGTTAAAAACGAACATATACATTTTAAGATAGATTAAAAATACAAATACAGTTTAAAGATTAAAATTGTATAATTCACATGGTTAAAGGAAAGCATACAAAAGAGAAATATTAATAAAATATACACATATGGCACAAGGCATCGTGAATTGCAAGTAGTTTAGACAAAGTGGTAATTCAGAAATTCTTCGGTGCTATAAAACGCATTTTAAACTAAAATACTCTTTATGGTTCTTTCAATGTCACGTTTATCAATATATTTAATTTCTTCTGGTATAAATTAAAACATTTTATTGCCCACTATCCTGCTCCAGTTTGGCACCTCTTTAACCTCCAGTAGGCAGGAACAATGTTTCGTTTGCGTCTAGTCTCATATGTGTGAATGTCATGATGAGTTTTATAGGTCAAAATATTTTTTTAAATAACAGGGATTTTCAAAAATATACTGTGCTGGAGCTGTTAAGATATTAAGATTTTTAAATGCCTCACGACAGTTATCTTTAACTCAAGAGCTGTTAAAATTCTCACTGCCTTACGTTGGAGGGCAAATACTCTCTTGGCTGCGTCTCCTCGTTTCATATGACAAGTGAGAGTGGAATAGAGAGAAATACGCAGTCTTCAATGTCTCCCAAGATACAGTGTTAGAGAGATTTCGCAGAAGGAAAAGATACGTATTTAATTTTTTGCATAATAGCTCGATGTGAGCTCTCCAAAGTAGTTTTGGGTCCAAGTTCACTCCCAAAAACCTAATATCGTTCTCATCCACTCCCTTATTCAATACAGTAGATCCTCTTTTAGAAGGAAACCAACACCAACTAAATAATAATGACTTAATGAGCAGAAATTGATAGTTATATTTAAGCCTCCAAATGCCATTTTTGACATAAAATTAAAAATGTCAAAGACAAATTCTATTTTCTGAGAAAACGATCAGTTATGTATATATATATATATATATATATATATATATATATATATATATATATATATATATATATTTATGAGTAAATATTTTACTCTTTCGTAAACTTATTTATTATGAACGGGTAAGGTTAGACTACTGTTTCGGGAATAAATCGAAACTGTGAAACCCCAACGATCCAAATTACATGCTAGTTATGACCAGCTGTTTTAATCTTATGCTTTTGGTGACTTTTTTTTTATTTTTTTGCAATATTTTCTATTTCAATTATCATTTCCTTGCAAATTATTTATTTTTAAATTCCATTATTTTTATTAGCATTTCAATTAAATTTGTTAAATACTCGTATTGGGTACTATACTTTATTTGACTTATGTGGAAGACTATTACAAAATCACCAACCACACAAACAGATATAAAATATTCATCACAAAGCAGTGTAAAAAATCTATATTTCTTACAAAATCATCAAAACTCGGTTTGTAAAAAGCTAAAAAAAATACCGATTCTCTTGATTTTCCATGCCATCAAGTCGCTTGATTGTGCGTGTATTAAATTTCCCTATTTTATTCAGCACCCCTCTAAGACGTTCTTTAAAGATTAATATCTATCTTTTATGAGCTAAAGAGGAATGAGGATTTAACATTAAACGCGGAACTCCCGTACTTGTGCTGAGTGGAATTTTAAATTCTCTAAAGCCATTTTTTGCATTTCTTGAAATAGAGAGAAAAGCATTGATGTTGTGAATGTTTTATTCTAAACCGTTCATAATATGGAAAGTTTATATAAGGGCCAAATGAAAAAACAGGAATAATTTCAGTAATAAAAAATTTCTGCTTGAATCGCATAATAACCAACATTATTTACCAAAGTTTTTAAGTTAAAAAAAGGATGATTTTTATGATTGTAACAAAAGAAAAGTGTAAAAATAACAGTAAAGAAGAAAAACTGGCAATAATAACATTGACAACCTAACCCTTAAAGTAGGTACATAGTAATATTTTAATAGTATAATTAAGTTATTATGGTAGTTTCATGGAAAATATTGTTGAAATGAAGTTAGTTACATAGTTATCTTATATATTTATCTCGGACAATGACTTTGGAAAATTTTTAAAAGTTGGCAATTTACCAAAATCGACAGCAAAATTTCCGAGAATCTAAATCATACATATTTATTAGTGAAATTCTGTGTAAAATTCCTTCAAAGAATTCAAAAGTGCAACCTAACCTCAAAAATTACAATTATTTTACTAATCTTCGACTTAAAATACACTTCTTAGTCAAGTTAGGCTTATAACCTTTAAAATATTAGTAAAATAACAAGTAGAGGGTAAAGAGCTTTTTATTGCGTTTTTAGCTAATTTTATAGGTTATAAGCCAAAGCTCATAACCATACTTGGTTGAGACGTATTTTTATATTCCAAATCATATATTTCAAGATGCTCAAAATAAGTCTCTACAAACACTTTTGTGGTTATGTTGCACTTTTTAATTTTTTTAAGGGCATATTTAAATTGTAAACAAAATTTTACTAGTGAATATGTGTGATTTATATTTTGTAAATTTTGTTTTCGAATATATATCAACTTAAAAATGAAAATTTTTCAGCTTTTGGTCTTGAGTTCCTTAAGGACATGAACAACTCAAGAACTAAAGCTTTTCATGCACTACAATTTTCAAAAATAAATTCCGAAGTCATTTTTTACAAGCCCACTTAGAAGCAATTAAGTGCATTTCGACGAGTAAAGAATCTAATCGATATAGTATTAGAAGAAAAGACTAAATTTCTATCAACAATAAATAACCAGAGCAACACATTTCATTCCAACGAAACTCTTATTAAATCACCAAGATCTAGGAATTCCATATATCGTTCCAGCACAGGAATACATTGAAAATATCAATTTGCATTTTCGACCAATCTGTTGCATCTTACCGGCTAACTTTTCAATTAAAAAGCAGGATCTCAAACTACATTATGTCTCACACCATAATTATGACCAAAATCCATGTGGGACTAACAAAATTAATATGCATTGTTGTGAATAAGATTTATCATCCCCTTATCACATAAACTAAAGAAACTAGTTGAAAAATTATATATTAATCCTCGAATTCACTAACATGCTCTAACCTTAAAACGGTCCTAAAATGACAGCAGAGGATTTAACCTGACAAGGGCAACAATAAGTCAAGCAACCTTTAAACCCTAAAAATACAACCAAATTAAAATCTTTTTTTTTATTCTGAACCGACAAAAATGGAGAATTTTATTTATTTTCGGTATACAACTATTTCGTTTACATATCTCAAGGCTTTATCAATAGGTTCTTACCCTTAATATCACTAAATAAGCATTTATTTGTTGACTTATATATTCTAAATTATGACATTATCATAAGCAAGACAAAACTGGCTCACTAGAAGATTTATTTTTCACGGCAACTAGATCGGGTTTAAGTTTTAAACCTTCTTAGTGAATCTGGCTGTAATGTTTTAATTTTTTGTAGGCTTATTATCGACCTCTAAAAAGTAGGTTACCAATTCGATGTTTAATGTTTGTTGATCCAAAATTTTAAATTACAAGTGAGATATTTTGAAAAAAAATTTCAGTATGCTTCAAAGGGTACTCCAGTTGGTCCTAAAAAAATGTTTCCTATTTTACAAGAATGTCTAAGACATGTAACTGCAATAATTGGTTGGTTGTGGAAATTTTTAACCACTTTTAGTCTATATCCTGCTGCTGTGATCCATCTATTACAAGATCAGTCCGGTCACACAGTTTTTTATGAAAAATTATCAGTATAGCTAAAACTTTTTCAAATAGTTGGTTAGGGAAAAACATTCAATTTTGCGAACTCTGTGAGAAATTAACAACTTCAATAATCAAGGAATGCTTTGTTAGGTGAATTGCATATATTTTTTGCATGTAGACACGTTTATTCAGGTGTAGTGTAGTTTTTCTTCAACTTTTGAGGAGGTTAGGCTTTTCTAAGAAATTTTCCAAGTAGATCAAATAAAAACAAAGCTACAAAGCTAAAGCGTTGTAAATATGTTACGTCTTTTTAACGAGAATCAAGGTATGTCGGAGTTAAAATTTGAGAACAGATTTGTCGAATTAGCAAACAGTAATGCAATAACTACGAGCATTATAAAATAGTTCGAAAATGGACCTGTTCAAGATGAAAAAGTTTAAAAGACACAGTTTAGGTTCATGATTGTAAACTTGTTCTTAGACTGCATTCAAAACAAGGACCTAGCAAAATATACTATCACATAAAACAGTTGATGTCACAATCTAAAATACTTTTCATCAAATCAAATATAGTCCACTCTCGCTAATCCCGGGGGTTATGTTTCCGAAAATTACCGAAAATATTGGATCCTCGAATAGTAGACAGAAATTTATGTGGGATTATTAGGATGGTTTCCAACTATTAAAAAAAGTTTATGAAAGAAAAAAATCAGTTCTAATTAAGAAAGTAAAATATTATAATGAAACGTAACAAGGCCTTTAAATCGATTTTATATTTTACGTAAATAATTGTTATTTTGGTCTGTGTAACCCTTTTTTCCACCATTCTGCACTCATGGATCGAGCTTGCCATTGTATCAACTCTTAATTTTTGAAAACCTATTTACTTCAAGCGCATCATCGTGAAAATTCTGATTCTATTCAGTAGAAGCCTTTAAATATTCTTCTGAAAAGCCATCATCATTTACTGATAAAATATCTTCTGAATCACAGCTCAAGGCGGCATTTGACACTGCGAGAGCCTTTTGTTACACAAGGAATATTAAATTTCTCACTGCGATGACAAAGAAATCGTCTCTAAAATTTTAATCTCGAAATAAGCAAATAGCTAGAGTGGAATGACCAATAAAATAAAATTTTATTTGAGTCCACAAAATATGCCTATAAAAAATAATCTTCGTCTACTAGTACAAATTTTAACACAGTTATTATAATCATGCAAATAAATGAGGGAGAAAATTTTAGAAAAACTTTACTTTCATGTCAGAATAAAATTTTGGCATATAAAAAATATCGTATATCACTCTAATATGTAACACGTCATAGTGAGTATTAGTGTCAGTCTTTAAACACAACTTTCAGAAAAATGATTTTCCTTTTCAAGCAACTCAGCAGAAAATTTAATGATAGGAAAGCGCCCATTCTATAAACTCTGAATTAGCTACAAAAGCGTATCTTGAGCTCTTCTTTCAGCACGACGTTATAGAAATTTTAGAATTCCTGTCACTGAGAGAGTACAGGCGTTTTGGGACTTATATCCTCTTAAAGTAATAAAAATGATCGATAATCTGTAAAGAACAGATGTACGAAAAGAAGTTCATATACAGTGTGTTCACGGATGGTGTACCGCACACTAGCAAGCTAGTCTTAATAAAAAGTATTGCTTGCCTTCGGATTTCCAAACCAGTGATCAAAGTCACGATAATGTATACAGGGTGTTCAACATATTTAAATATATAGAAATAATTTTAAATAAAATACTTTTATTTGTCTTTTTATACCGAAATAGAAGCAAAGTCTAAAAATGTAGTTTTATAAAAAATATTAAATTAGTTTTCACTAAAAAATAAAATTTTTTATATAAGGCATTATAACATTTCTATTTTTGAATGAACAAGAGAATTAATTCGACAATGCCAATGTACCAAACATTATTCGTGTTTTTTATGGTTACTAAATAACAAATTAATTATGATAACCTTAGAACAACGGATTTACCTACACTGTTTAAAAAAACCTTAAATATAATGTACATTCTACATAAAATTTAAGGATCTTGTACTTTAAATCGTGAATATTTTACAGTTACTTTGAATTTAAAGCAAATTCATTGAAATATCAGTTGGTTGTACATTAAATTTTATTAAATGGTATCTTAAATTTAAGTAAAGTACCTGAAAAGATATTTCAACTTTCTGTACATTAAAATTAATTCACATATACTTTAACATTAAAGGAATTCACATTAATATTCATGGTACATTGCATGAGATTCCGGCAGATGGCGCAACTTGTATTGAACTTTTTATTTATTATGATATAAGTTGCTTAAAGAACTCAATTTTCTTATGATGGTGTGTACATATCTGCCGGCACTGACGGAAATCAATGGGTTCGAAACCGGTGTACAGATGACGGTACACTACTTATGGGAAAAATTTCCACCTTTTTGTGGTTGCAGAATTTTTTTTACCTCATATTAATGTTGGTGCATTAAATATGGGATAACATAGATTAAATTCAATAAACACTGGCTGTATATTTAATGTACGTAGTCGCCTTAAAAAGTAATGAACAAACTTTAAATTTAATGTATGGTTACAATAAATTTAATAGAATACATTAATTTACATTAATGTAAAAATAATAAATTTCATGTATAACATTAACTGAATTTAAGAAACGGTTTATAAAATTTACTTCCAGCACATTTAATAAATTTCCTTTTTACAGTGCATACTGTAACAAACTTCACTTCAATTTTAAGGTAAATTCTGTAAGTAAATTTCATAACCATTAATCTTAATACATTAAATTTAATAATTTTTACGTTAAATCTAATGTAGTTATAACAAATAATTTCAGTAACTTTATTGAAAATTAAGGTAACATTCAATTAAATTTAATGTACAAAGCTTTAATTTCAAAGTACAGTGACTTATTCACGATTTAAGGTAACTTTAATTCAAGGTTTTTTTTTTAACAGTGTAGTAAAACATTATAGAATTGGTTATGTATCTTATCGATAAGCGATTGAATTATTTAATGAAGGTGCCAAATGTTTGGGTAACTTGCACCATGATGATGCTGGAATTATTAGAAATTAACAAACTTAAGACTACAGATAACATTTTGAGTGACCAATTAGATGCTAATAGTTCACCATTATTAAATTTATTTAATAATTCGAATTGCTCTAGCTTTTCCTTATAACCGTAAAACAATTAATATTTTTAAAGCTTAAATTTTTAAATAGGTACCTGAACACCTTTATAACGATTTATTTTTTTTTGTCAATGCTAATTTTGACATTTGACGAAGTAGCAGTACTGCAAAACATGTCTTGTGTATTTAAAATAAAATAATAATATAAAAATAATACAAAAAATAAAAAAAATAATTTTAAATAAAAACAATAGGTGAAGATCTGAAACAGTTTGTTTTTTTATATTATTTACATTATATCATTAATTTGAAATTATAATCTATTTATTCAACATTATAAATGCCAAATTCCCATAAACAATATTTGAATTAGGACAAAAAAAATCGATTCACTTGTTCTGGAACCTCCTAAGGTGACAAATTACAGCCCATTCCAATTAAAAAACAAACCTATATGTTTTAGTTTTTGGTATGTGACGCGAATAAAAGTATTCACAAAATTCGCTATTTAACATTTTTTTGAAATCTTTATTCCATACTGTGTAGTGTATTTTTTCTCCTCTTATTTTTTTGTTTCTTATTTAATTTTTATGGTCTTGGTTATATATAGTAGTCCATAGAACTATCTTATATTTTTTAATTGTATTTATTTGTGAAGTTTTTATAATTAAGAAATGTTCTTTAGATTTTTCTGATTGTTCCAACAGCACCTACAAAATAATTTTTTAGGTGTGAGAAGCTAGATATAATGCTAATTATCCAATTATTTTTTTTCTATAATCGGCAGTGTCTCTCCTTAAGCAGCAACTATCGTATCTTTACCCTACACCATTAATTCGATTGTCCAAGTCATGTTGGTTTCTGTATTTTTTCTCTGATTAAACAAATTTAATTTTTCATGCTGAGAGCTAAATTATTCGTGAAAGTCACCTAATCCCATATAGACAAAACCATCTACCGGTCATTAATAAAATATAATATTTTACATATCTGGGCCTTCTTGAACTAATGATAAATAGACATGAAATTTTACAGTTTATTTAGGATTCCTGTTTCATATTTATATTGTAGAACAGAATCCAGTTTGACACCCTTTATAATTTACTACAATGGGAAAATATTTGAAAACTAAACTAAACAAACGAAGTACAAAGTAAACAACAATATTATAAATTACTTTGTGATAAACCAGTGAAATAACTTTTAGAGGACCAAAATATTATATTTAGAAGCTTAATTCGCCGACTTTTTTGTTTTTAATTTCTCAGAAAATTTTATTTTCTTTGTTCTATTCTTAGTTTTATATGAGAAATAACCATAATTAACATTTTTTCCTACATACCGGGTGTCAACGAATCTATTAGACAAGTCATAATTTCTAGAGTATTATGTGTATCAAAATGAGAATTGGTACAGGTAAATGGTAGGTGAAGGGGAGAGTTTTCGCATATTTTCCACTTTCCGGCCACTTCCGGTTTCACCGGAAATAGCCCCGGTTTTGAATTTTTAAATGGAACATCCTGTATATTTTAACATTTTTGGATTTCTAAGACAATTCTAGATCAGAGTGGGACATTTTAAAAACTTTTTACTTCTACTTCATTTTTTTAGAGCCACTTTTAAAATTGCTTCTAGGTGGCCATGATCGGACGCAAACTAATCTAAGGGCCTTAGGTGATGTCAAAAAAATACAATCGCAAAGTTTTAGTTACTAGTATGAAAGACAGGAATAAGACAAGTTGACAAAATTACGTTTTCATTTCTAACTATTAATTTTCAAATGGCGACCCCTTTTTGACAACTACTTTTCGAAAAAAGCATTCTTTGACGAATCTAACGGTACTAATTTATTTGCGATTGAATTAGACATAAGAACAGAAATTAAATATTATTAAGCAAAATACTGGATAATTTATTTACTTATGACAAGTGCGCCATGGACAGCCATGATGCATAATAATTTGGAACTGTTTTTATCAAGTCTTCTTTGGAAAACAAAGCACTCACTTAAGTAGATAATGACAGTGACATACGCTATAAGAACAGACGTAAAAGTTTCTTAATTTCCGTTAAGTTTAGTTTAAATTTTCGTTAAAATAATGTACACTCAAAGTGAAAAAGTGGATATGTTATTAATATTTGGAGAGTGTCATAGAAATTTAAGGAATGCTGCCGAGTTGTATGCTCATAGATATCCGAATCGGCAACATCCAGCCCATCAGTATTTTCCATATGTCGAGACTCGTTTTAGGCAAATAGGAAATCAAGAGGCGGAACAGAGGTTTATCATAAATGAAGAGACTGAGATTAACGTACTTGTTATGGTTGAGGTTCATAAAACAGTTTCGTTAAGAAAAATTAGTCAAGAACTGCAGATAAGTTATGAATCAGCAAAAAAAAATACTGAAAAAGCATGGATATCGAGCATTTAAATATCAGTTACATCAACATTTGTATACTGAGGATGGCGATAGACGGGTAGTGTTTTGTGATTGGCTGCTTCAAAATCGTAGAGTTAACCCAAATTTTATCGATTTTATTCTATTTTCCGACGAATTCCGATTTACAAATAATGGTATGTTCAATAAGCAAAATACTCGGTACTGTGCCCAACAAAATCAACATAAAATGAGAGAGGGAAATTTTCAAGAAAAATTTGGCGTCAATGTCTGGGCTGGTATCGTTGGAAACAGAATAATTGGGCCAATATTGTTTCAAGGTCAGTTAACAGGGGTTAGATACTTAGGTTTTCTTCAAAATTAAATCGAAAATCATCTCAATGATATACCTTTAGCAGTTTTACGGCGAATTTACATTCAACAAGATGGAGCACCGCCTCACAATACTAGAGAAGTTCTTAGTTATTTAATAGAGCATTTTAATAATCGAATTATTGCAACCAATGGTCCGGTACGGTGGCCAACCCGCTCACCGGATCTTACTGTGCTCGATTTCTTTGTCTGGGGATATGTTAAAGAAAGGGTTTGCTATGGAGCAGCCCCAGTTACTCTTGAAATATTAGAAGAAAGAATTTTACGGGCATTTAGAAGTATAACGCCCCAAATGCTACAAAACGTGTTGAGAGAAACAATTGAACGAGCTGAAATGTGTCGTGAAAAAGAAGGAATGCACTTTGAACATTTACTACACTAAACTTTTTAACAAATTCAGCTACTGTACTTTCAAATATTTTAAGTGCGTCGTCTAAGTTATTATTTTATTTTGTTAGCTTTTTGTTAATTTTGTTAAATTTTTAATCCTGTCTTTCATACTAGTCACTAAAACTTTGCGATTGTATCTTTTTGACATCACCTAAGGCCGTTAGATTAGTTTGCGTCCGATCATGGCCACCTAGATGTAACTTTAAAAGTGGCTCTAAAAAAATGAAGTAGACGTAAAAAGTTTTTAAAATGTCACATTCTGATCTAGAATTGTCTCAGAAATCCAAAGATGTTAAAATATACAGGGTGTTCTATTTAAGAATTCAAAACCGGGGCCATTTCCGGTGAAACCGGAAGTGACGGGAAAGTGGAAAATATGCGAAAACTCTTCCCTTCACCTACCATTTACCTGTACCAATTCTCATTTTAATACACATAATACTCTAGAAATTATGACTTGTCTAATAGATTCGTTGACACCCGGTATACAGTACATCTTTTAAATTATTTTACGTGTTAATTAAAAATATATCATCAAAAACAGGGGTTCAATGTTCCAGGATTAAGTAACCACACCAATACATATTTATTACAACGTAATGTTTAATGAATTTCCAGAATGCAGGCGTTTAATACCACGATTACTAGGATATCCAGGAATTTCAAATACCATTCTAGTTCTGGAATATGTTGAAAGCTCAAATTTTCATTTTCAGCTTGTCTGTTGCATCTAACTGACCGGAAGGCTAATGGGTAAATTTCTAATTAAAATGAAGGGTCACAAACTAGATTGTGCATAGCTAAAGTCAGAGTAATGAATGAACAAACGAAATCAAATTTTATATATTTACTTATAATAAAAAATGAAACAAAATGACTATAAGATATGATGATCATATATAATCATTACTCAAATTGTAGTACAAATGTATAAGGTATACATTTAAATTATTTTAGATCATTAAAGTGTGGCAACAAGCAACACTATTTTTTAAAATGATACATCCTGGCTGTTTTATTATTTTTTAATTCTGTCTCGAAATTCTACATATATTTAAATAAAACATTCACTGGATTTATTCCGAGATTTTCTAAAATACTTCAAGTAAAATGCCGTCTTTAAGCAGCTTAGAAATAACAAATTAAAGGGGTGAAATCATATTTGCGAGAGTCACAATTAGTGATGCCATAAACCCCGTAACCAAACTTTCAATTAAGTTGTACCCTTTTCATAGCCATAATATGCATTTCAGGGGTTATTGGCCGCCATATTGGATCCGCCATTTTGTATTTCGATATTTTGATGCGAGATTCATAATTAGCAATGTCATAAACCTTCTTGGCCAAATTTTGAAGTAAGTTGTATCCTTCTTTATAGTCATAATATGCATTTCGGTGATTTTTGGCCGCCATATTGGATACGCCATTTTAAATTTCGATTATTTGGTGCAAGATTGGTAATCAGCGATGTCATAAACCTCAGTAAACTAACTTTCAAGTAGATTATACCCTCCTTTATAGCCATAATATGCATTTCGGGGGTTGATGACCGCCATATTTGATTCGCTACTTTGAATTTCGATATTTTGATATCAGATTCGTTATTAATGTACCCAAATGCTACGAACTAAGCCCTGAAATGGAATATTTGCCGTCACAAAAGAATCTGTGAGTTATTTTTCTCTGCGCTTTTAAAAATTTGTTTTTTAGAAGCGCCATACAGGATCCGCTATCTTGATTTTTCGAAAAAGGCCACGGTTGAAAAAAACCAAAAAGCATAGCATCAAAATGCGACTACATAGAACTCTCTATGTTGCGTCAAATTTTAGACACGCGGAGTTATATAATTGGCGAAAATAATCCAATATATATATATATATATATATATATATATATATATATATATATATATATATATATATATATATATATATATATATATAAAATAAGAAATTCTCAGCTATGCGGACACAGACCGTTGTTAAATATTATTCTCATGCTAAAAAGTGCGGAGATCTCCAAAGAACATGGAAAAACTCCGGGTTCGAAAAATGACGACAGCGCTGTTCCGTCCTAATATGGGACTCGTCAGGCCAATGCATTCGGTACAAACCATCATCTCGTATCTGTGTCTCATAAAGAAATTTCACGGTTGAGAAATAGTAAATAAGACACAATGGCGACATCTCGATGGTTCACTCAATAACATAAGAATAACACAAATCAACAAATGGGCGCCATGGGCGCGACGGTAAATTAAAAAAGAAGTATATCAAAACTCGATACACGAACTTGCTACTGTAAGGATAGAGGTCGCATTATTCGGCATCGGTAACCAAACTAACTATGAATTCCACAGAAGTTCAGTATCGCACCAACGCTCTTACTAAGAGAGCTGTTGTGAATGATTTAAGCCAACAAATATAAAAATAAAAAGTTATCATCCGTGTAATTTTAAAATAAAATAACACAGAACGGCGATACGAGATGATGGTTTGTACCGAACGCAAAGGCCTGATGAGTCCCATATTAGGACGAAATAGCGCTGTCGTTATTTTTCGGACCCGGAGTTTTTTCATGTTTTTTGGAGATCTCCACACATTTTAGCATGAGAATAATATTTCTTACACATATTCACATAAAAATCTGTTACCCTGTAGTGAAATAATTGGGAAACCAATATAAGCACAAAACAATAATCGCAAAAACATTTCTTCTGGTGCGACTTGGACCAAAAAAAGTAAATCAAGCGGAAAATAATAAATTTAAAGATCAAGGCCTAATTTATGAACTCCGTAACAAATACAAAGGCATATCTTAAGCTTTACGCTAAGCACAATGTTATAGGAATTTTCGAATTCTTGGACAGCGTAAATACAAAAGGTTCGGACCTTATTCTCTTTTGATGTAATAAAAATGATCGATAATCTGTAAAAAGTTACTTTAAAGAATGATAGATAAATTAAAGAAGTTTTATACAACATACTTTAACAGTTAACTCGCAAAAAGTAATAAAATATATTAGAATAATGTTTCTACTTTTCCTGTACAGAAAAACACTAAAGATCGACAGATATCCATTGAATCATAAAAATGTCATGAATGGAACTATATAGAAAAGATTTAAAGAGTTTTAAGAAAGTATTATGAAGCTCTAATGAAGAAATTTCCTCTAAATAATATTCCAATATTTAAGGAGATCTAACAGGAGATTTTTAATTCGAAAACATTAATTTTGATGAAAAAGAGTGATTCTTTTTATAAATATTATTTGTTTAGGAAACTGTTATTTTTAAATCAATCACTATAAATATGGACAATTAATTTAATGTTTTACATAGCATCCTGTCGATATTTAAATTAGCTAATTGTCATTGACAACAAATTGATTCCCAAAAAAATCATTTTCTTATCAATCCATATTGCTCAAAAATATTGACGCACAATAAATATAGTCTTCCTGTCAATTTTAGACTAAAAAATTTGGCATTTAATATCTGATCTACATATTACATACTTCGGAACGTTATCTACACAATGCCTAAAAATAAATAAGTATAAGATAACTATATTATTGGGATCTAAATCTTAAAATAGATATTGATGTATTTTTGGGTGATAAATATTGTTCCGGACGGCCGGTCTTCAAACAAACTATACACACGATATTATTTGAATAACTTTTTATTGTCAACCTTACTTTTGACACTTGTAAAATTAATTCAAGTTGCGTCGATAATTTTTTATTTTGAAGTGGTCTATTAGCTTATTTACTTAGAAATTACCGTTGCGTTTCACTAGTATTTTTATTAGAATAAATGCTTATTTTGCAACAAAAATATCAATTTTCTTTACGCTCAACGCTCAACAAAAACTATTTTTTTTGTATTTCGACTATTTGATGTATTTAAAACAATCAATGTATCAAATAGTCATTAAATATTCCAAATTCCATCGAACACGTTATAAGTTTAGACGAAAAGTAAATACACCCTCTCATTCGTCTCAAGGAACTGCTCGTCTTCGTGTCGCACGGAAGTTAGCGGGGGTAATATTGCGGTAGGCGTTCCCTACGATCTTTTGTCCGAACTAATCTGAAAGAAGTTAGACGGGCTTAGTGGGTTAGAATTTGAGAAACGGCCAAAAAAATTTTCTAGTTAAGAAATTTAAAATTGAAGGTTGGCTATAGTAACGTTTCTATTAAACCTCGGTAATATGAACGGCCAGTCTTTTCTTTCTAAAGGTTCGTCTCAGTTCAAAGGCAACAGTGTTGTGGTTACGTCGCGCCCAGTTATATTTGTGCGCCACTGTTCTATTTGACATTGGATTGTCGAGAAACAAATATCAACGATTACAAAATTGGGCTAAACAGAAAGGCAGTAATATATTTTCGTCATACTCTGGTGTGTAAATTACATAAATAGCATCTTATCCACATGACGAGTATCTAACTTTTACTAAATCAAAAGCCGAGGTTAAATTCCAAGGCTTACTGGATCATACAGTGGATCGAATTATATTGCTTCAATTAAACGCCCTTCAACAAATCGATAAATTAGATTTGTAGATATGAGTTTCATTTGCAAATGGGGCTTCGATGGAACGTCAGGTCAGAGCCAGTACAAAATGAAATTCACTGATCCGAATATTTCTGACATAAACTTATTCCTAATCTCTCTTATACCACTTCAATTAGCAGGTATTAACACGCAAAATCAACAAGAACAAATTATGTTGTACAATTCCAAACCCTCCTCTACTATGAATTGCGGGTCTCTGAAATTTGAATTTATTAAGAAAACCGAACAAATGTCTTTAACGAAAATAGAAAATTATGAACTCGAACCAGACAACTTGCACCATATAATAGTTTTCTTTGCGACCCGAGCTTCAGTACAGTACAAGTTATCTATGACGATGATAGATGGCTAGGTGAATGCTTTGGCTGGAGCGAAATCGGTCCAATGTTGTTACCTCTGCCAAACAACATCTCAGTTCAACAACATTGATACTGTGTCCCAGTAAATACAGAGTATTTCAAGCTACAGCCATTATAACAAGAGTAAAGCGAAAACTGATCCTCCGATTTCCCATCATTTTGCAAACTATTGGAAGCGGACATTAAACTGTAATAAAGAAGTTTTGGGAATATAAACTTGAAACAGCAAGATTATTCTTCAAAGGATATTCTTGGTACAACATTCCAACAGGAATCCACAAATGACTTACTTCACTGACCAGACATCATTTGCAATATTACCAATAGGTAAACTATCAAAAGATGCACAAAAATCAACTGACAAGTTGATAAGAAACTATCGTCTAGACTTTGCCCGAAAATCTTCTCGAGAAAAAATATGGAGGATGTGTTCCAAAACTTTTCGCGTCGATGGATCCTTACACTTTTTTTGACATAGTAAGGATTCGGATAACAATTCATACGTATTGGATAATGAAAAAAGAGCTGTTAACACAGAAGGCAGTGATTAAAAAGTTCTTTTTTATTATTTTTATTACAGTCGTATTATTTATGCATTTATGTGAATCAATAAATATTATATTACTTACAAATTATTTCATTGGTATTTATTAAGAAGTCTTAAGCATAGAGAAAAACGTACTTTCGCCTTTTTAACGATTATCGATATCCATGCATTTATTATTATAGTATTATATTTTAAATGTACCTTGAAGTCAAACGCAATATTTTATTCATGGAAATACAATTATTCTTTTTATTTTATTTTTAAAGCGTTGAACCACATTAGACGTTTTTCGAATTTATTTTCATGATTTTAAAGTTTCAGTCTGCTATTGTTGGATCCGATTTTTATTTTTAATATCAAATCCGTGCTTTCGACCCACTGTGTTTTGACGACCCGAAACCAGCGAAAGGTCCTTGCCCGACACCATTTTTGCTGGAAACCAGGAGGTAAGCTACGATACAACAGTATGCTTTATTTCACTTCTTCAACATGGCTAAACGGGTTGTCCGTCGCTTTTTGTTACATTCCCTTTTTAATTAACATTTTTTATGTCTCGAAAAAGTGTAAAAGTATTTACATAAAAGTGACTTTTACGGAAGTAAAAATTATAGTTTTATGCAAAAATTTGTGAAAAATTCATTATTTAGTTCTTAAGAGTGATGGGAAACACAAAATTTAGCTAAAAAACTGAGTGATCACGTATATTTGATATTTTTTTTCTCTAGATCGCTTATACATTATCACTTAAGTCTAAAGTTCTAAAAAATAATATCTAAATCTTCTGTACACCCACCTGGGCTAACCAACCCTCACCACCTTTTAATAATAAAATATTATATCTCGAATAATCACCCTTATCAAATTTAGAACAAATAATAAACATGAAATCCACAGTTTATTTAGGATCCCTGTTTTAATTGTGGTAAAACAGAATCTAGTTTGCAGCCCCCTATAATTGAATTGGATAACTCGTTAACCCTCTGGTTCAGTTACATCCAAAAGTTATACGATATATAACGCATCTTATTCCGAGGATGAAACATTGTTGGAAATACCGCAATTATTTGAAAGGTCATAAAATTAACCTGCTCACAAACAAAACATATATAAATTTATGGTTTTGTTAAATTTTAATATTTCTGATCATAAAGATTTAGACTTATGAGAAAATAATAAAAATGTACATAACAATCTGCGTAATTTTCAAACATATTTATTTCTTTTCTGAAAATACATCGTTGATAAATAACAGCTTTTATGTTTATTCTGAGAAAGAAAAACACAAAATCGCTATTCTTTTGTGATTTAATTTTTTACCTGCTTGTTGCTGCAAAACAGGGATACTTTGGTTTGGAAAAGAACGCATTTGAGTAATTTGGGAGTTATCTTCGAGATAGGAAGCAAAGAGTGTTCACTGGCAGTGAGATGTCTGAATTTGTGACTTTCAATAGGGGTGTACTCAGGGGCGGATCCAGCCTTTGTCTTTGAGGAGGGCGGTGATATCACAAAAGTACAGTATGGCAAGACAAACAAGTTGTCGACGGAGGGGGGGGGAGTGCTAGCAGCATACACATTCCTAATATAAAAGGCAGAATCGGTTCTATTTTCCTGAACTCAAAGCTCTTGGGAGGGAGAGGGGCAATCACAAGCATACACATTCCTAGACTCTATTCAAGAATTAGAGAGAGTAATAAAACCTCCAACGTACCTGCTCCAGGGCCACAGGTAACTGAGGACTGCCGTAAATCTAATTATATTTCATTATATGTAAATATAATAATAAAAATAAGCTTTTCTAAATTTACTGCAACAATAAAATTTCTGTTAGTTCAATTTAATTTCTGTCAATGAGCAAAGTACACTTTACAGTATGTTCTTAGTGATTTATCTTGTTTGCGCTTGTTTTTATATATTCTTTGAGATTAGTGAGATGCCCAAAAGATATGGCTTCCACCTCTATATTTATTTCAAAATTGTTAAACCAGGGCATTTTTTCTTCAAAGAAAAATTTATTACGATGAATGTTTATGATGCCTTAAGACATCAATATCCCGATAATAATGTTAAAAGCTCGGTTGAGATATGTTCCAACACGACAGGAGATCGAAAATCTACTATGTACCGAATACTGCAGGAGAAAAAAACGACTGGAATTGTTAGTACTTCCAAACCACATTTGATCACACGTGGACGAAAAACTTCATTGGAAGAAGAGATGAAAACTGCAATTAAAAGGGTTGTACATACATTTTATTATGAGAAGCAGATTCCAACTGTCGACAAAATTCTAACTAAAACCAATAAAAATCACGATTTACCTGCAATTAAAATAACTGAACTCTGGAAATTGCTCAGAGAACTTAATTTTTGCTGGGAAAATAGATAGAAAATCTGCTCCTATAGATCGTCCGGAAAATGTCCTGTGGAGAAGTAAATATCTCTCTCAAGTAAAAAGTAGAGTTGCTAGAAATAACACAATCTACAAAATTAATAATTTAACTAAACTTATTGTTTAATGTTGTTTATATATTTTTTTATATATTTTTATTTCAGGGTGTCCCACTCTTTAAATTTAGATATATTTAATTACAATTAGCCCTAAGTTTTTTATTATTTTATTATTGTTTTTCTTAAGCGTGTAGAATTAACATGTTTATTTTGTTTTTTTGGGGCTATCGGATTTCCATATAATAAAGTAAGTTAAATTAAGATATAAATACAATAGAAATAACAATAAGTAGGTCTAATTTTAACTGTAACATATAAAAACTAATTACATTTGAATCCCTTTTTAGTGTTTAATTGTAATTCTGCAGATGGTTTAAGAAATAACTAAACTGAAACGTCAAATGTCCTAATAATGTTTTTAATTAATAATAAAATGACCGATAGCCTCAAAAATATTTTAATAACATATGGACGAATTTATTTTTTTATAGATGTTTCTCTTTTTGTATTTTTGACAATGGGTATTTTGTAAGTATTTAAATTATAACTTAGAATTCTTTGAGAGAATAAGGCTATTTAATGTCATAAATACTTAGTGATAAAATACGCCGACGCCTATGACAAGGATTAAAATCCTTTTTAACACTTCGCACTTCCAAATATCTATTGTTATCCAACCCAAATAGTCCATTATTATAGACCGCTATTTTTGATTATAAAATTTCTAACCCATTCCTATGAAAAATATATGTGTCAACAGATTTTGCTAAAGACACCCGACTAAAGAACACACGTAGTTTCCGAAGAGAAAAAGGGTAAAAAAATTATTTATTACTCCCTCTAGTTCTTGAATAAACTTTAGTATAAGAGACAAAAGCGGGTCTATTTTCCTAAACTCAAAGCGATCGCTCCCACCGCCTCCTCCCCTTGGATCCGTGCCTGGGTGTACTACAGGGCAGCATCCTTGAGCTTCTGTTATTTTCGCTGTAAACAGATAATTTCTGTAAATTTGTAAAAACTTCTCAATCGCACCAATATGCTGATGACTTCCTTTACTGTTCATTTAGTTTAGTCAATACGTCACAGTCTATAAGACAAATTAATGATGATTTACAGATCATTTTAGAGATATCCAAGGGTCATTATGTCCAAATGGTAATAAGTCAAAACTTCTTCTGTTTGGATCCCACAGCCAACAAATCGCAGATAGTGATGTTTTTAAAATCAAAATTGGTGATATAGTGTTGATGCCGTGGGACTCTGCCAAGAACCTGGGAGTAATGTTTGACGCCCACCTCGTTTTGAGGCGCATACATCCAGTTTATTGCAAAGATGTAACAAGCTAAAAATTCTTTACATGCATAAGGATATCTTAACTACTGATATAAAGTTGAGGTTCTGTGACTATTTAATATTAGTCAAATAAGTGATCCATAGTCACAGCCTACTATTTTAAAACATAATGTAAAATATGTTATATTAATCGAACTTAAAAAGTGTTCTTAGCAGTGATCTATGAAAATGATTGTCTCCGTAATTAAAAGTAAAAATAAAATTTTGACTATGTCAGTGGATTTTACAGAAAAAGTACCTTAAGGATCCCTTATTAATTTTATCGGTGTTGCTTTGATAAATAAAATATAGGACACTTTAGAAAAATGTAAAATTCAAAAATCGCCCTGTAAATCCGAAACCGATCGAGATAGCTGTAATTTGTTTTCGCCATTTTCTGAAAAAAAGAGCTCGGACTACTTTATCAGATTTTTAAAATCCTTTACGGTTTCCCAGATAGCCCCTAGAAACATCCTATCCGATCCACCTTGTACTGCATCTTAAGTACAAATATATTTGTAGAATGTTCTCTGCTCCCAAATTTCAAACGATTTTTTTATTGTTTTTTGAAAACGAAGGTTTTATTCTTGCCACACGTCCTTACGCAAACAATTTCTGATAGTTTGTAGCTTAACATTAAAAATTCTTCATTTGTTTTGTTTCATCAGTTAACGAAATTATAACAGAACTACATACATCTCCCTAAAAAATGTCAGAATCATGATAAAATCTGTGCCGATAAGGTAAAGGATTAAAAGTAGCTAAAAACAAAATATTCATCCCTGGTTCTATAACTAGTGCATTAAATCAATGAATATTAATTAGCTGGTTTAATAAAATAGCTGATAACTTTGACAATTTCATTTTTGCTCTATACATATATACAGGGTTATGTTAAAGAAACGAATCAGATTTGCATATGAAATACTGCTTAATTCATGAAAAATCTCTCGCGCCATACACGAACAGCATAATGCAGAGGAATACCATCCTATTGAAACCATAAGGTTATGTTTGATAAATCAAGATCATTATTATCTAGAAATAGAGTTACTAGAGCTGGAACCAGATCATTTTGAAAAAATCTAGATATATATCACCAGAGAGGCTTTCCTCAAAGAAATATGATTCGATTATTTTATTTTCGCAATGCCTGTCCGGAAATTAATATTTTGCATTATACTAGGCGTGATTTTTTCAATTCAGTAAGGATTTAAAATTATAAACACCTTACACTACGATAAACACAGGTATGCGCGTTTAAAAGTAGTTGAAGCCAGATTTAGGGTATATTTTTTAAATAATGTCTGGATTTTATTGTAGAGTTTCAAAATGTGACGCAAAAAAATGTGCTAAAGGAATTTAAGTTGATAGACATAACCCTTTTCTGATTTATTCTGTATAATAGTATCTTAACTAAAAAAGAATTTTCAAAAAAGTAAACTCGACCGATCTGAGTGATTTTCCATCATATAAGCGATGTTACATATAAAAGTCTGATCCTTTCTTTATCACAATCCTGTAAAAGGTGGAAGAATAATATGAATTCCAACATAAAACATTTCGATAGCAAGGTCTTTAAAATCAATATTTACATTAAATAAATTCTTATTTTAGCTCAGTAATGAAGATAATAAAAAAGTCTGTTAATAGTTTTCAATCGTCAGACATCTCATATAATCCATAGGATCAAACATCCCTGGTATAATTGGTTTGCAGTTTTTTTACTTTTCAGTTCTTTAGTAACTTTAGCTCTTCACGGATGTAAACAGATTTTGTTTCCCTTAAGAGTATTTACAATTTTGCTACCGTCCTGCAGTATAAATACAATCTTTGTCACTGGGGACTTACATTTAGAAAACATGAAAAAAGGAAAACAAAAGCAGCTTTTGTCGTAAATTCCAAAATCCTTTATTTTCTTGGAATAAAATAGTGTACTTTAGTTTTATTATTTTCTCTTTAACCATATTTATTTCTGCTTTATAGCACACAACAGAACGTAAAACTGTATTAAAATTTTTAGTTATTTGAATTACGAGAGAAATGCCTCATTGAAAATATTCGTTCTTTAAATTACCTGACTTAACAAAATGCACTAAAAAGTAGAAACTTAATTAACAAATATCCTATATTGTAGGTATTTTAATAATTGTACATTTACCAAGCACTTTTTTGAGGTGGATGCAGCTTTAGTTTCTAACAAAGTTACTAATTGGATATGAGTTTGTTTACCAGGGTGTATCTAATTTAGTATACATCGAAAAAATGTAATTCTTGTGCGTCCGTATGATAATACCGAGCACCATACTACAGTGCTGAATGCGCGAGTCCCCACACCATCACTCGCTTTAATGAGACCGCGAAGAAGACCGACCAACGATCGGAAACTGTTTAAGGTTTCGCACACCGAAAATTTAAGAAACACAAAAGACCTGTGGACGGTAGAAAATACAAAAGACCTAGACACTAGCTCTAGGTAACAGAACCCAAAAATCATCTGAGGCAGGAACTAATCAGCCAAGGAAGGAAGCAAGAAGAGAAGCCGGGAGAAAGCATTCAAGTCCCAGGCCCCCAATTCCCAATGGGTGAAGCACCAAAGGAAGTGCAGGATCCAGGACCGGGACCAGGATCACATCACACTATTATAAAATAGGTAAAAAGCATTATTATTTTAAAATAATGAAATGTTTAAAAGACCAAGCTTACATTGTATGGCACCTGGAGCGAGAACACCAATGCAGTGAAGAACAGAGGTTTGTAAAACCTGGCAATCCAAAGGACACTCATTCCATGTCATTACAGATTGTGGCTTAACCATAATCGGCAAGAACTATAGAATCGTGGGACCCTCAGTCGGGAGGGTTTTACCTGGTAAGAAAACAGCACTACCTTCATACTTAGTGGAGGTCTCTATGAAAGATTTCCTTTCCTCAAAAAAAAACTAAGGAGGACTTCACGTTCTTCACCTGGATGCAGAATCCAAACGGACTGCCCGGGGCACCTCCAGGACCGAACCTATATGGTCGAGCACTGTAGGTGAGGCAATGCTTGGAGTTTCATCATCTCATTACTTTCCTCACATCCTACCTCTAGTGGCCAACATGACCTTGTAAGAAGGGGCAATGCTGTTCCATCCTACCGCCACTGTCTCGGACCCTTGGTCGATATTGCGGAGGATCCTTGTAATAATGAGCAATGCCCTTCCATCTTACCGACACTCTTGAGGATCTTTATAAGAACGGACAGTATAGGTTCTTTTCCTAATATCCAACCCTAATGGAGCGAGATTTCCGAGGATTCCCCAAAAGTAGTGTTTGTTCCTTCTTTTTTAGATACCGTCAGTTTCATTTAGTTATGTAATGATCAGGAACGTGTCTATCAACAGGTGCTCACCAGTGACGTTATTAAGGGCGCATAATAACTATCGTCGCCAGGGTCACCGACCCGTTGTTACTTCTGCCGTGTAGCCAAACATCGCGTTCAAAAACGTCGCCTGTAATTGCTTGCACCTCATTCGACGAGCCGCTCATATTTTCTAGAAAATAAAAAAGAGCTCACTTGGTTTTACTTACACATACAGGAAATAGAGAGTAGGAACTGCATTATATTTAACTGCTTTTCTAGAATCTCTTACAAGAGCTTCTTAAAAATGTCAAATATATGCACCATTGTTTTTATAAATTCCCTGGTAACTCGGAATCCTTTAAATTCGGAAATTGAAATCGGCCACTGTATTTGTCTGCACGATTTGGGACAGAACACTTAATTTTGGATGGTTTTTTCTCGCCAAATATTTTTAACCTCTTTAAAACGTATCAAAATATCTTGATCAAAGTAAAAACATAATTTATTTTCACAAAAATTAAAATACCGGTACAGTCGGCATCACGTATAGAAATACCGGTGCAGAAGACACCACGGTTGTATTCTAGCTTGAATTAAAGAATAGTTTAACTGTTACTTGAAAAATAAACTTTTACTTGATACTGGCAGCTCCACGCGCGATTGGGAGCAAAAGTTCAAACATTTGTACAGTGGGTTGCATAAGAAAAATTTTTCTAGCAGATGGATATTTGCTTGCAACCTACATGAAGCTTGTGAGACGAAATTAATCTCCACCTCTTAGATAGGCAACTCCATATACGAACAAATGGATTAGTTTGGATTGCATTAAAATTGCACACCAGCAAACGATAAGGCTTTCAGGCGTAATGCTGTAATACAGACAAATTATTAATGATATTTAGGCCAAGTAAGTTAAATTACTTCAATAATTGATTGCTGTTCGCATATTATGTAGGTAAAAATTTGAATAAAATTTAATCATTTAATTATCAGTAGGAATAAAAGAAATATTTGTACTTATATTTATTAGTATGTTTTATTTTAATTTACAATTTTTTTGGGGTTACGCAAAATCGCATACCTAAAGAAAACCGCCATTGCTTTACACGTATTGTCTTAACACCCTGTATTTCTTGTTTTTCTCATATTTCATACCGAGAATATTATTATTTTTAATAAATTCTTGCGAAAAATTGTTTTAGAAAAACAGGGCTTTTATCATAAAGTCGCATTATTTATTTCTTCACGTGAACCCTTTTTCCAGATTTTCTATTAATATATACGCGCTCGCAATATGTTGCTTTCCATAAGTTTTCCTTTTGGATTTAATATTCCACCGGGTTTTGAAAATACCGAAACGAAACAAACGCTGTTGGTTTATAATTTTATTTCCGGATAATTTAATTTGGAATTTTTAAGGTACAGCACGGATCGTCGACTATGTACAATTATTTTATTCCGTGGGGCATTTAGGTACGTACCACAAATTCCTTTGTTTGTTTTATGAATGAGGAACTGAATTTTATTACTTTAAATGGAATGAGGTTATATTAGTTTAGTTTATCGAGTAAAAAGAATTATTTTCCACTTCTTTTTCTACCACTACAATCAAATTCTCTTTTTAAATAGATTTTGCCATGCCTTACCGCAGTTAAATAGAAGATTTACTTGATGTGCCTCGAATAATCATATAAATCAACTGAACGGCCAATTTAACGTTATCGTGCTGTGTGTAGTTATTGCAAGTTGCTAGAATTGTTATATCCGAATAAACTTTTTACCGTAAATGATTTTTAGTCGGTGTTTCTTTTTCCGTTTTCATTTACTTTTAATTAAGAATCCCTTTATTGTCTGATCTTCTTCTTCCTCCGGGGCCGTGCCAGGTCCCCCAACGTTGGTAATTACAATGGCGAGTTGATTACGGTTCTCTGCTATTCTAAATAGCTGTCCAGCACTATGTAGTCCTGTCCACTCTCGGATGTTACTAAGCCAAGAGTTCTGCTTTCTTCCAACACCTCTACGACCCTCGATCTTACCCTTCATTATCAGTTGCAGAATTTTGTATCGATCCCCTCTGAGAACATGGCCAAGATATGCTAGTTTCTTACATTTTACGGTTGTCAGCAATTCATGAGTGGCATCTGCCCGATATAAAACTGCCATATTAGTCTGCATAGCTACCCGGGGTATTCGAATCATTCGCTTATGCAACCACATTTCAAATGCTTCCAAACGCTTGATCTTGGCAGCTTTCAATGTTCACACCTCCGCTTCATAAAACAACACTGACCAGATGTAACATTTAACCATCCTTTGCTGAAGTTTTAAATTGTCATTGTAGACAAGTGATCTCATTTTTAGAAAAGTTGTTCGGGCTGATTCGATTGTGCATTTACTTCTTTATCTGGGTCAAGCTGTTCATTAATATAGCATCAAAGGTACTTGAAGTGGGAGACTCAACGATTTGTCCAGTTATCAATAGCGAAACATCTGGATATGGTAGACGACTAAAAGCCATAAATTTAGTTTTAGAAACATTAATGTTGAGTCCCATTTCCTCCTCAACCCTATTGACCGAATCTAAGCGTTATTGTAAACCCTGAAGGCTATCACTTTTGACAGCCGTATCATCGGCATAAAGAATCGTGTTTATTAGCTCGCCGTTGATTTTAATCCTAAATACTTTTAGGGCTTCTTTAAAACCTTTGTCCGAATATAAATTAAACAGCTGTGTAGAAAGAATAAATACCTGTCTAACGCCTCGTTGAATTTGGTATTCTTTAGTAAGCTTGCCATTAACTGAAAGTTAGTTCCAGCGACATTACGGAAGATTTGCGCATTCGACCTAGTTACAGATGCAGTGGCGCCCTGAATAACACTCCCATACTCTCCAGCAGAGGTGTTAGGTTTCCATTTTTGTTCGTTGGTGATACTACTAGCCTTCAAGGTTAATATGCTGTTTCTGTTTTAGGGTTATTAATTTTTTCCTTCTCATCTATTTGTGTAGTGTCAACTACTGGTATTAATTAGTGTCAATTTCTAGTGTAAGTTTAAAACTCCAAGGAGAAAGATATCCCAAAGAAAGTATGACAGATGCTGTCAAAACTGACCAGAGGGAGGAAAAAAAGGAGAGAGAAAATAGGAGACAGAAGAAGAAAAGAAACTCGTACAAACATAAAATAATAAAAATAAAAAAAAAAACAAAATGAAGATTAAAGTGATAAACCATTTTTGCTTACTTACCTCCTAATCAGATGACAGCTCTTTCAGTTTCGCACCAATTTAATAAACTAAGTTTTAACAAAACGCAACTCCGCAGTTCATTATGACAGGTAGCTTTTTATAGGATTCAGATTACATTAATTTTGAAAAAAAAAACTATTTACTCATCAAATTTTTAAAGCAAATTGCAAAAAATTATTTTTTTATAGCCACAGAAAAACCATTGATGATGTTGAATTATACCGCACGTTCTATTTCTCTAGATTTGGTTGATAACAATCCATTTTTAATAAGTAATAGTATATCAAAGACAATTACCTCAGCCCATAACCAGAAGCTTTAAATCAAAAAAGTAATTGTACTTTTACTAAGTATTAGTTAATAATACTTTTATATATTTTTTAGATATTAATTTTAATTTTACTTAACCCGAATGTATCTGTATTTAACTTAAGGAATAATTTGTTTTGGAAATTATTCAGGAAACTTAAGCACAATTAAATAGTTTTCAGTTAGATTTTATGTCGTTTTGTGTAAGTCAGTCATCCTCTTACCTGATCTGTAAGATTTAAATTTGACCTAATTAAACTTACAAAGTTTGCACGTGTCTTTTTTATTTTTTTCTACACTTTGAAGTATCCACACTTGGTGTTTTCGAATTTGTTAATGTCTTGTGTTTTTGTTTAGAGAAAATTAACTAAATTTTAAGAACACCGTATTTTTTATTATAAATTTTGATTAAGCTTATGACTGCTTTAAAATCACACAATTGTAATAGGTTTTCTGATTTTTCTCATAAGTAAAAATTTATATATATTTAAACAATTACTTCCTTATAGTATCCATTAGTAGTACAGTTACCTTAATTTTGCTATGTATATAACTGATATTTAATTTGAAAACCAAATTAAAAAGGATAGAAATATTTTAATTTTAAGCATTGCTCTCCTATTAATAGAGGAAAACGTGGTTTTTAAATTTTTTGAATCTACGAATAAAAATAACAATTTAATTAACGTAAAATGTTTCTCACATAAAATTTCTCCATTTTGTCATTTCTCCAAAATAATTTTATTTCTTGGTGAAGCTGTTTCAGTATAATTTTATCCTGTGATAAATTTTAATGTCAATAAAATCTACGTCATTCTCTAAAACCTGTTTAATCTTATTTTTATAGCTAGCTATATTAGATTATTTTGTATTATATTTTAGTCCCATAGGTACTGACATAGTAATACGACAATTTATTCGCAAATAATGTATACGATACTCTGTAAAAAATCTTTACATTAATTATAATGTAACGTGTTGAAAGCAAATTTCTTAAACCATCCATTAAATGCATTTAATGCTAATGCATTAAATTTAATAATTTTTACATTAAATCTAATCTAGTTATATATAAAATTTAGTATGTTTTCAGTTACTTTATTGACAGTTAAGCTAAGATTCAATTAAATTTAATGTTCAAAACTTTAATTTCAAATCATTAAATTTATTTAATGAATATACATTAAATTTAAGGTTATTTTTAACAGTGTACACTGTCCCCTACAAAAGTTGCTCATTACTGCCCTTACTTGCGTAGCAAAGTGAAGAATTATAAATTATCTTTACTCTTCGATCATACCCTATAGATTTAAACAATAATAGATTTGTTTGAAGGTTGTTTATGGTCGGTGGGGGAGAGGCTTTTTTGATGTTTGACAGACATAAATATGTTTACTTATCTTTTCTTTCAGTATAATTGCTTGTCGTGACTGTGTTTTTAAGTGTTAGAAATTACTATAATATGAAGTTTGCAATTAATATTAACAAAATGGGGAGTTAAAAACTTATTTTTATTGGTAAATATTGTTAGATTTTGTTTACATATTGAAAATAACAATAATAATAATTTAGGCAACCATACATTCATATCTCGAATTGACGAACCGATTATCATATGAAACTCGATTTAATAAAGCAGTTAGGAAAGGAGAGCATAAAATCGGTATGTGTGTACCAAAAAATGAAATATCTACTGTTTTCAACACTTTTTCAAATATAAATAAAAATATTATTACGTTATTCAGCGTTCAGACAACCAGGTCCTAGTTCTGTCGTTATGCTAATTCTTACAGGGGTACGTTCGAAGTCTCTACTACTAAAGCCTTTAATGGAAATGAAAAATCATTTTATGAACAAGTTCAACTCTAATTAACGAAAGTAATATAAAGCTGCTTTAAAACAATAGTTTTAGGGGAGGTTTTCAAGTAGCCTTCGTTGGTACCACTGGCCTGACCTTCAAAACTACTGACAAACATGGGTTCGAACGCTTTTTTGGATTCCGTTCAATAAATTTTTTTTGAGAAACTTCAAAACAATATATGATGATATCGAAGATTCGAAAAATTCCTCAAAATAGTAAAATTTATCGTTTAGAAACTGCGTAAGTAACATACAAATAGCGAAAAGGAACTGAACAAAGTGTTCTGGGGAATACTAAAAAAAAATCTCCCTTACCACGATAGAAACAACAGACTGGACGTTGTCTAGTGACGTTTAATAGTACAAAATCTGATCTAAATTTGTTCATTAACATGTTTTTTAAAAAGTATTTCGTAACAAAAAATAAGTTTTATGAAATTGAAAAGTAGCAGTTCCTTGTTATTTTAATTTTTCTGTTTAATCAGGATGAAAGTCATAAAACTCTACGTTCATAAAAACTTAATTTTCCCGCTAGGTTTTTTGATTTTTATTTTACGTAGTAATATTTAGTAGACGTTTTACTGTTCAGTGTAAATTTTTATTTTCAATTAGAAAGTTTATTTCCACTTCCTCTTTGCAGCAGCATGAGCTTTTAGGAAATCCGCATTAATACTGACATTTTACACACGTTATAATACTTATTTATATTTTCTACCTGTTATTACTGCTCGTTACTGTTTATAACTTTTTGCTTTTTTCTTTTATATATATTTATGTTTTTTAAGTTAACCTAGAACTCAACAACGTAATGATAACATGAAAATTTAAAATAATATTGAAAATAAAATCTTTTGAGTACTGAGTATTCTGTTCCCACACAGCACTAGACGTCTTATAGACGTCATTTTTATATCCAGATTATGTCTGAACGTCTTAAGACATAAATAAGGCGTCTTATAGACGTTGTTTTAAAGACGTTCATAAGACGTCTATATACAACGTCTTTAAGATATCTGTTAAAAATCTACATACTACATTTTATATGAAAATAAGTCCAGTTGTTTATAATTTAGTTGATAAAAACTAAAAAGCATTTCCTTCCCTATGGATTTTGTCGCAGTTGGGTAATAAGTTTGCAACGCCGCACAGAGCTCAGCTGAATACAAGTTGAGGTTAAAATTTTTGATTGAACGACCAATTTTTAGTAGCCTCACTACGACCTTGGTTAATAGAACTTTTGCATGATGATTTTTATCAATACTTTGGTACTTTTTGTCACAGACTATTTGATGTACCGATAACAATGACCCACATAAATATAATGCCAGCGAAACTATAACTTTAAAAAACCCGCCTTTTGTTTCTGTCAACTGTCATTTTTCAGTTTTGTATCTGTGTTTCGTCATGTCGTTATTCATTTTTAATGTTGTTGGGGTGCCGACTATGAAGATTCAGCTTTGTGTTACAGGAAATTCCCGAATGCTTTACCGCTTATATTTTTGTAGTAACTCCATGTTATTAGAAGTATGAAATGAAATCTTCAAAAATATTATCTGTGCGAAAAAGGCTTGTAAAGCTCATCCAGACCCGGTCCTAAATATTACAAGAAATATTACTAATGAAGTGGAAGGCGAAATGTTTGTTTATGGAGTGCTCCACTAATGAAACCTGTAAGATTTATTTTGTTCCTGATGATTGGTTTATATTTAAAGAACATAGAAAATAGAGTTTTGTTAATTACAAGAAGTAATTTTGTTTAAGGTTTTAGAAATTTCAAAACTGGGAGTAGGGAGCATTTATGACTTTGTAAAGCGAGCTTGTAAAATTACCATGTACAGTTGATTAGTACGAAAAGGAAAGAGAAAGTTCTACGATTCTAACTTGGCGAGACTTATTATAAGTAAGTTCTGTCTTTCATTATACATGTTAACCTTGAAATAGCATAAATCACGATTTTATAGTAGAGGACAATTATAAAAATTCGCAAAAATATCAAAAAATTTACTCCCACAAATGATAAACTTTATCCTATAAAATTAAAATTAGTTTATTATTAGGATCTACAGAGACAACAGGACTGGCAAAAAGTCGGAAGAATGAGGAAATTTCAATCCAAACATGGCTGAAAAGGGCATCAGACCAGATTTGTTATTCGACTAAATAAAAATTCTTGTTTTTAAAACTATTTAAAGATTTGTGTACTTTCTATTTCAATAAACTTTTATTTTGTTGATAGTTTACCTTTTAGAGTTATTATATCGAAGGGATAAACTTAAATTTGATAGGTTCACTTATAGTTCGAACAGTAGTAGTTCTGAAAATATTTGCTCTTCTACCTCACTTCTTAAATTTCAAATTAGAAAAAGTTTAAATTATGCTTAAGTTATGTATTTTTTTGTATAAAGAGATTATGTTGAACATATTTTTTAAAGCAAATTATTCATGCAGAACTTGTAGTTATTTAAAATGGTAGTGTATATTTCGCTCTTGATTTTTTCTTAATTAAAGTTATTTCTTGGACTTTTGAATAATTACGGCTTGACTTTGTAAACAAGACAAATAAAAAAAATAAAGGGACCCTTTTGTATGTACATAATTTTAATGGTGGAATATGTTGTTTTAATGTTGGGAAGGGACGTCCATAAGACGTTGTAAGAAAATGTCTTAAAGACGTTACCTTTTGTAACATAAGACGTCTATACAACGTCTTATGGACGTCATTCGTCTTTAATGGACATCCATAAGACGTCCTGAATGTTGAGATCAAACATTTTATGGACGTCTTTAAGAAGTATTTGCGCTGTTTGGGTTATAAGCGAGCGTTTGTCCTAGAAAGGGGGGCAATACATGTAAACAGCTAAAAGAGGTCAAATTTATGATTTTTTTTCCAATAAAGATTATATTTATTTAAAATCCAATTTAGCTTTATGATTATATATAAATTTAAATATATTTCTGAATTTTTTCCGATTTTTTCAAGTCTCTTTTAACGAACCTAAATTTGTTAAATTCTGTGTGGCCAAACCGGAGACATCAGCACCTTAAAGAATAGAAGTTTATCGTTTCCCCTTCTCTTTATATAAATGGCTTGAAACATAAAAAGTTTCAAATTTCGTCAAGATTAGTATACACATATTTTTAAGACAACTTCATTGGACAAATTACGGGAAGAATCCTATGTCCTAATTGATCATGGTTGGCGCCCCCTAGCGACCGTCGTAGATACTAAAAAAGAAATCCTAGCGTTTCTTTCCGGAAGTTGTTCGATTAATGGTTTTTTAAGATATAGCCAGCGCGCTCTCTTATTTGGCTACCCGGTACATTAACAAAATGATCTGTGGGGCTAAATTCTTTTTATAAGCAAACACTGTTTTTCATTTTTATTTGAGATTGGTTCTTTACATCAGCTAGCTCATTTGTGGTGTTAAAAAGTCTTTTTTTTCTCAATTAGTATTTGTTTGACAACAACATTAATTACAGTTCAGAATGTATAGGATTGATTTCCACTTTTCGAACTTCCATGACAATTTTCTGGACACTTCCAGAGAATCTCATATGAATTTTTTTTCAATAAATTTATAAATAACGGTGACTTGCTTAACTTAATTAGAATAGCTGAGACATATGTTTGAATGTATGTATGTATGGAGATAGAGATGCGGCCCCTTCTTCTGCTACTAAGTTCTTGGAGATATCTCACCAACTGAAGCAAGTCCTCTAATCCTATATCTCTTAGCAAATTCAGGATGTGAAATGGTATCAGATTTCTTCTGTTCAATTTCCTCTCAAGTATCGCATCCTGAAGTTTTGCAAGGCAATACATTCTCAAAGAATGTTGATATAGGTTTCGTCCTTTTTCTCACAATATCTGCATTCTTCTCTTCCAGCTAGTCCAAGTTTCTTAAGGCGCCTCTTCAGATGACAGTGTCGTATCTCTGTAAGAATTCTAAATTGGTTTTTCCTTAGGTCAATATGTTCCTTGAAAATTTTTCAGATCATTCCCAGAAGTATATTCGATTGTCTTATTCCTTATAGATTTGTCCTTTTCTCTTTCTCTTTTTTTTAGTTCTTCCAGTTTTGTGCTGTGACTAATTTCACTAAAAAGAATCAGGCCATAGACATTGTGTTTCAGTCCTCTTTTTGCTAGTTTTTCTACTATTTCATTTTCTTCAATTCTAGTATATCCCAGAGCCACAAGAAAATAACCATGTTATTTTAATCTAGTTCGTTCTTCTAAGAATTCCCAGGACATCTTGGAGCTGATTGCATGAAACTCAACGCATTGAAGGCTACTAGACGGCATGATGGTGATCTCTTGTCTGCGATAATTTCTTTTCTTTATTGAACTGAATACAGTTTCAAATAGAGTAAATTTCTGCTTGGAAAATACTTCGTGATATTCCAAGCTTTGGAAATGTCTAGTTCCTGGTCCATACATTCCTATCTCCTGTGTTGTTTAAAAACCACCTATATTCTGAACATGGAATTTCTGTTGAATTTCTTAATGATATCTCGGTGCCATTTACTTTCTTCCTTCCTTCATCATTCAATAAGCTATCTTCTTTGCCAAAACCTCCATTAATATAAGTAGAGGTGTAGGGATGAGAATTACTTCAATAGCGACCGTTGAACACATTTTTATTTCTCCAGTTATGCACACACAACGTGATCTTTGAACTTTCGAAAGAATGGCTCTCGAGTTGACGAGACTCGTTCTTTTACTCCAGATCTGTAGATATCAAAGATTTAACTGAAACCATTAAATAAAGGGTGTTTTTTATAGAGGTATAGAACTTTTAAATGGAATAAAACAAAGATGAATTTTTTAAATTGACATGAAATTTACTTTATTCGAAAGATAACCTTCTGGCATTATAATTTAAATATGACTTTTGGCATATGACCGCCACGGCTGGCTCGGACATAGTCTAATCTGGAGGTCTAATTTTCGATGACTTTTTCCAACATTTGTGGCCGTATATCGGCAATAACGCGGCGAATGTTGTCCTCCAAGAGATCAATCGTTTCGGGCTTATCGGCGTAGACTAGCGACTTCACATATCCCACAGAAAATAGTCTAGCGTCGTTAAGTCGCACGATCTTGGAGGCCAATTCACGGGTCCGAAACGTGAAACTATGCGGTTACCAAACGTTTCCTTCAATAAATCAATTATGGCACGAGCTGTGTGACATGTTGCGCCATCTTGTTGAAACCACAGCTCCTGCACATCATGGTTGTTCAATTGATGAACGAAAAAGTCAGTAATCATGGCTCTATAGCGGTCACCATTGACTGTAACGTTCTAACCAGCATCGTTTTTAAAGAAGTACGGACCAATGATTCCACCAGCCCATAAAGCACACCAAACAGTCAGTTTTTCTGGATGTAAGGGTATCTCAACATACACTTGAGGATTATCATCACTCTAAATACGGCAGTTTTGTTTATTGACGTATCCATTCAAACAAAAGGGAGCTTCATCGCTAAACAAAATTCGCTTATGAAAATCGGGATCAACGGCAATCTTGTTTTGGGCCCATTCACTGAATCTACGCCTTGCTAGGTGATCGTGTGGCTTCAATTCTTGCACGAGTTGGATTTTGTAAGCACGCAAACCAAGATCTTTCCGCAAAATCTTCCATAAAGTGAATGGACACATATCCAATTCCTATGAACGATGGCGGATAGACTGATTCGGGTCTTCCTCTACGTTACGCTCTACAGCAGAAACGACTTCTTCTGTACGCACTGTACGACGTCTCTGTGGATGCGTATTATCATTTAGAGTAAACGTGGTGCGAAAACGTTCCATAGTTAATCGAATTAATTGCTGTGATGAACGATTATGTTGACCGTAAAATAGACGTAGTGCGCGATACGCATTTCGAACAGAACCATGATTTTCAAAATAAATTTGCACAATTTGGAAGCGTTGTTCAGGCGTCAGTCTATTCATGTTGAAATGCCAAACCAAACTAAACATAAATCATTTGACAGCTGACAAAATGGCCGCCAGTTAAAAAAGTGTTGCCAACTTAAAGTTCTATACCCTTTTACTTTACTTTCATAATTTTTTAACACAAACGTTTAAATAAAACTTTTTTGTGGCACTTGTCAAAAGAAAATGTCAACCAGTAGAGAGAAAATTTAATTCAGAGATAGATAGTCACCTAGTAAAACTTATTTTGTAACAGATTGCAACTACAAAATAACATTGATCATAAAAATTTTATATTTTACCGATTATTGCATAAAACCTATAGTAATTAATATAAAACCATTGTCTCATGCACTTTTCATACCTAAATTTTCATTTCTGCCTCATTGCCGTATTTCCATTAACCGTTTTTAATTCAACGGGAATTTTTAGCTCTAATTAGAGAATTTTATTCCCTCTCTCAGTGCAGTAAAAAGCTTCTAATTATACATTTATGACTAGCTGCCTAACTTTAGTAATTATTTTCAACTATGTTGTTAGTTCATCTTCGGTTTTACAGTTTTTATTAACTTTCAGTATTAGGTAAGTATGACGGACCAGTTTTAAATTATTTCATAATAATATGAAGAGAAGCTATTTTTATATATTATAAATATTTACAGTATAATATAGCAATGAAACAGCAGGAAATCTTTCTAATCGATCGTAGTCACGAGCATGTCATTATTGTACCTTAAAAATAGCATAAAACTCTTCAAATAGTCAAAATTATTGGAAGTGTTGATTTTTTCTGTTTTATTATATTACCAATGTGTTTTTTATTTATTCTGTTCTAATCTTTTTTCCGCTAAAAGCAATGCGAGTAATAACAAATCACAACTTGAAAGGTACAAAAGTTATACAGCATGTTTTAACCCCTGTTGTAGAATTCTATCTACAAGAAGCTATAAAAGTCATAAGAATAAAATAAACGTATAAAGACGGTTAAAATTCCGAGAAATAAAAGCAACTGCACGTTGTCGGCGGTAACGGCGCATAGACACCGACACGGACGGCGGCGCAGACATAAAGCTTTGGCGGACCGCGCTAAGCGCTGATTGGTTCCTTTTGGAAGACCCGACGGAGTGCCAAGAAAGTATAAATAGCACCCTATGTCACGATTCGTTAGCAGAATCTGATTGTTTTTAAAGAACACAGATCTCTCAAATTTTTTATACATGCGCACCCGAGTACCTAAGTATAGGGCTATTCTTTTGAGTCATTATCACTTTCACTTCTATCACTTGAAGTAATCATGATCACTTCAGCCCAATGACAAGTAAATGCATATTCAAAAGAACATGATGTTATCAGTTTCACTTTGATCAATTGATAATTACTCAAAAGAATATGGCCTATTTTGAAGCATTTACTCAGGCGAAATGTGACGTTCTCTGCCGTTGCTGATTAGTCTGGCACTTGCATCACGTCAGAGAAAGGCATGGGGAATCTTCAATAGGTGGGCCACTAGTCGGTAATCTCGCAAGAGATTATTGTCAGCTTCCCTTTCAGAAGAAAAAAATCAACAGATCAACACGTGAATAGGGTGTTTTAAATTTCCTAGAGGTTTTCCTGGAGCCCTCCTTTCGGTGTCAATAGGATCACTAAACTGTTTACGCTAGTGTAACGAGGGAGGTCGCTCTACTTACTACGGCTTAAGAAGAGAGGTTCTTGGTTGTCCTAATAAGACGATCAAAAATTCGATTCAAGAAAGAAGATTAAGAGGATTGCGGTATTAGAAAGGCCAGGAAACCTCGGCCGCGGAAATTCGTTAAAGGCAAACTCTAGTAGCTGATAACAGTTCAGTGCTAGGGGAGGAACGTCAAAGTAAAGTCTTCAGTGAAATAAAAGCCGCGCCATCGGAAAAAAAAAATAAGCCACGCCGATTTTTTTTTAATTCTTGCGAAAACTGCTTAAAATTAATATACGAGTATTCACATGCCTACTTCTACGAATAAAATAATTTGCGGAAATTAAATTGCGTAAAGGAAACCTGATAGCGACTTACCCTATTGCGACTTAAATAATTTTCTATCAAGAGAATATTAGTGACAACCTGATAGTGACATCGCTAACGGATCTAAGAACACTAAATGTGCCTTAGTTTGCGCTTAACACAAAAACAAAAAAATTTCGAAATAAATTGATTTTAGGAAATTTTATTAAGTGTCCCAACACTACATTTTAATTTCGACACAAAACTAAAGAGTCCCGGTCTAAAAAACTTTTACTGCAAGAAATTCTATAAGAGCTCACGTCTATTAAAAAAAAAACAAATTAAAGTAAATATTGGTCAAGTTCTCATCCAACCCAAATTCCATATACTTAATTTTTCTCATATTATTCGTATATTAAAGCCCAGCCCTCCGTGATTTTTGTATTTTTATACAAGAACATTCCAATTTAAAAGGAAAAATAATTTATTTAAAAATGTCCAATCCCTTCTCTCACAGTTCGTTCCAGTCTGATGATGTGGGTGGCATTTCAGGCTGTCCGGGTGGTTTTGGTAGGACTTCCGCGGCCCCTCGTGGGATCGCTCCAGACCTAACAGGACTATACTCGTAATGAATCTGAAATGACCCAAATGAATCAAAATACTCGGTTAAATCCCAATACTGTAATTTCTCCAAAGGAACAATTTTTAAATAACATTCAAGCTTCACTTCATGGTGGGGACCACGTAATGCAGGGACAAACACATGCCATAAATGACCAAATTCCTGATACGCAAGTCATTTACAGCTCGTATACATCATTCGCGTTCGATCGGAAGGTACGTCGTGGCGTTTTCGCCGAAAATCCGATCTACATAAATAATTTTCCTGAAACGACGGACGTACAAATACGACACCCCATACTGCGAAACTTAAGGATAGCAGAAAAGCTAGTTATTATAGAGTAAAAGCAAATAATTCCAAAAAAATACATATCATTAAATCAGTCACAATCTGTAACAAGTTTGTGCGGCAACTGGATAGGTGTATCAGATACACAGACACAGATACCACTAATAAGGGGGACTCAGAAATATTTGGAACAGAACTCAAAAGTGAAAATAATCGAAGGATAACTGGAAAAATAAACCTTTATACAGGATCTGTTAAAAGTAGCACTAAAGGTGATAGATAGGTAGTGTTACATATGTGTACACTTCTTTTGTGTTTTGAGTTGTCTACACGTTCACAAATTTTAATACAAACATTTAGACTATTTTTATCAGTTGTCCTGAAATTTCTAATAGGCATAGCTATAAGATGCCCTATGTAAGATTTCATAAATAACGTAAAGAAACAACCTGGTGTTTCCTAAAATTATTCCAACTTGTCTGGCTCTTTAAAAATCATAATTAAATACCAATGAAATTTTTAAATTAATAACAATTCTTGCTAATGCCTGTTTAACTTAAAAACACTTTGTATGTCATAATCGAATCAATTTCGTAATAGACTAAACCCACAAAATAATCATAGCAATAAAATTTCCTATTTTGTCGAACATTTTGCCGTTACTGCAAAAAGCCTATAGTAATTAATATAAACCCATACTCTCATGGAAAATGCAATTTCCCTATTTTAATTTTCATTTCTGTTTCATTGCCGTATTTCCGTCAAACATTTTTCATCTGACGCGAATTTTTAGTTTTAATTAGAAAATTTTATTTGCTCTCTCGGTGCAGTAAAATGGTTCTAATTATGCATTTACGAGTACCTGCCCAACTTTAGTAATTATTCTCGACTGGGTTTTACCTCGTTTTAAGTCTTACAGTTTTTATCAACTTTTACATTTAAGCAGTATTCTAGCAGTGTTATTCTCTTGTATAAAATAATTGGATAAAAATGTTCTTCTACGTACAAATTAGACGATTTTACAAAAATAACTATGCTGGCCAAAATATACCTGCGCAATAATGCATTGTTTAATAATCAGGTATTGTTATGAATACACGCTTATTTTACGACAAAATATTAAATTTCAAGTTTAATATTGCCCCAAACTCCTTAAATAAATAATCTAATAATACGGCAAACAGTGCTAAAACTACAGGTCTTCGATTGCCGAAACGGGGAAACCCAGACATTAAAGAGCGCAGTGGCGGCACTTTGAGTTGGTGCTTTCCCGAATTCAAAGCGTGACGTCACCATTGCTATAAAAGTGAAAAATCAGCTGTAAAATTAAAGATTGCTCTTCTTGAGATAACTCGTCCTTTTTCCGATCGAGCTTAGCTCTCGGGGGCCACGTTGACTGTTCTATTTTTTAGATAGCTCGTTGTTCTTAAAGTAGGTTGTCTTTGACAACGTAACATTCTACAGACAATAAAGTGTCTTAATTCCTGAATTTGATACCGTCGATAAAAAGGCGAGGTTAGCGGCGCGTACGAGTTACTTAACCGACGCGTGCGGACTTTAAAATAATTACCAGAACGTGACAAAGTGGAAATAACCTGTTACTGACATTGTGATTAATAGTCAACTTCATGTTGGCTATCAAGTTATGAAAATCCCAATTTGACAAATAAACCCGAACGTGACAGTGGAGAGTAAAATAATCTTGAACTTGACCTGTAGAAAACAGTACTGAATTAAGCAAAAATGAATAAAAAGTTAACTAAGAATCAAGAATGAGTAATACTTGATAACCTTTTCCTGAATAACTCATTAAGACAGGTTTTACACAAATAATTCATAATGCAACAAATTCTTATAATAAATTAATCCTTACGAAAACGAACTTCCACGTTTCCTGAAGGACAAAATGACTTCAGTAAATGCGGTAAATGCGTAAATAGGTCCATACTTTCGGAGATGAGTATAAAAATACCGAATAATGGCTAGATGCGTTGACGTTCCGTTAAAATCGCAAGTAGAAATTTGATCCGTCATGTCGATTCCTTTATAGTGAAAATTATTTTATTTTTTCATGTATGTGGCGAGTTTTTGCAATTTAATGTTGCTTCTCGCATCTCAGACGCCATTGTTTCCAATAGTTCCAGTCTCCTTCATGGAATCCTCTATTTTCCATTTCGGTGCGGATGTTTCTTTGTGCTGAGGTCTAGTTTCAAACCTTTAATGGTATTCTTTCTTCGCTTATTCGTTACAGGTATCCATAACATTTTAACTGCTTTTACGTTATATCATCCATTATCGTGTTTTTTTACTTTGATTCTTTCTCTCACGGTCTGATTTCTTACATGATCAAGTAAAGTTAAACCGGAACATTTTCTCCAGTACATCATTTTGGTTGAAAGAAGTTTTTATGACATATTTTTATCTGTGACCTACACTACTGACCCATACGTCAGTATGGGCTGAGTCATAGCCTTATATATCCTTCTTTTTGTTTTCCTTTTAGGTTCTTACTCCACACGATTGGATGTAGTGCTTTAATCATATTTTTTCTTTTCCTATTTTCTTTAGTATATCTTTTCCGTCTTCATCTATTATAACTACTAGGAATTCGTATTTTCGAACGTTTTTTTTATTCCAGTTTCTGTTTCGATATCTTGTCCTATATTATGTATTATGTCTTCTGTCTCCTATAGTAATGTGTTGTGTCTTTTTGTACGTTTATCCCTAAACCCCATTTGGCATTCTATGAGTTTATTTATCATGTAAGTCATGTCTGGTTGGTCTTCCGCAAGAACTACCTGATCATCTGCAAAGAGGATTGTATACAAGTGGATGTCCTCTATCCATATCCCCATGGGGCTACATTTTCTTATTCACTGTTTTAAAGCTCTGCAAAGATATATTTTAAACAGAGTGGAAGATAGGCAAGAGCTATGTTTAGCCCCTTTTGTTTGTGAGAAAGCCTCAGGAGTTTGATTTCTAATCTTAACAATCGCTTGGTTTTCTGTATACAGTGTTTTTACGACGTTTATATATACATTATTTATGCCTGCTTCTTGCATTGCGATCCATAATTTCTGCAAAGGAACGGAGTCAAATGCCTTACGAAGATCTATAAAAGTAGCATGAAGTTTCATTTCTCTTGCTAGTCTCTTTTCTGCCAGCTACTTTATTGTAAATATATTGTCCACGCAAGATCGCCCAGGTCGAAATCCACTTTGTTCTCCCATTTTCGTGGCTTCCTCTTCTATTCGGGATGTTAGCATTCTTTCATAATTTTTTCCAATGAACGATGTAATACTAACACCCCGATAATTACTGCTATCGCTCCTATTTCCCTTTTTATAAATGAAAATTTTGTAAGAGCTCCTCCAATCTCTTGGAATCATTTCTTCTTCCAGACACTTGATAAAAATTACACAAAGCAGCTCATACGTTCCTGTGAGGGCGTGCTTAATGAGCTCGATAGGTAAATCCCCTAATCCTTGTGCTTTATTATCCTTCATTTTTAATAATGCCGTTTTTATGTTTTCTAATTTACTGGTATCTACTCCGTTAACTCCTGTTTCGTCTATATCCAGTTGCGTGTTTAAATACTTTCCACGTTGTTCTTCCAGTAGATTACTATAATAGTATTTCCACTATTCTATCTTTATCGGATTTATTTTTCCGTTCCTTTTAAGACTGTTTATAGTTCGCCAAGCTTCTCTAGACCTAGATCCTCCCACCATTGAACTAATTTAAGCACATTTTGTTTCCCATGTTTTGTTTTTTGTTTTGTAATTTCTCTTTTGTTTTATATCCCCGAAAACCTCAATGCTAATGCTGAACGAAATGTAGAAATTTAAAATATTTAGGCCATCATATTGGATCCACCATATTTAATTTTGAGAAATTTTAAGTTCGTAATCTACGCTTCTAAAAATTTTTCAGGGGTCATTTTGGAACTAAATCTGAAATAGTAAAATATTCATTCGTTTATATTAATTTTAAGAAAATAAATTTTAAATTCGTAATTTACCGGCCAATCATATTGGATCCGCCATAATGAATAATAAGAAAATTTTTTGGAAATTGTAATTGTAATCTACGCTATCAAAAACCTTTCAATATTAATTTTTGCTAAAATTAGAAAACGTAAAATTTTCAAGGCGAGGTGAGCGTCTGTCCACCAAATTTTTTACATTTAATAAAAAATATATCTTGAATATTAGAATTACCTACCTATATGTAGTTATAATTCTACGGAGTTGCTACCACAAATAGCAACTACCACAACAGGTCCATATCTAGTTAGTACAGCTCTGTTTCACATATAAAGAAGATTGTTACCATCACTAGCTAGTGTATCTATCATTACAAATAAATATAATACACTGCCTATAATATATATATATATATATATATATATATATATATATATATATATATATATATATATATATATATATATATATATATATATATATATATATATATAAATATGCAGATAAGTTTTTGTCCGTGTAATTTAAAATAAAATAGAATAAAATATTGGCGAAGCGGACGTGAAAATTTGTCAATCTACATGATTCTCGTATTAAAAAGTACGGAGCACTCCAAAATATGGAAAAACTCCGGGTCCGACAGATGGCGACAGCGCTGTTTCGTCCTAATATGGGACTCGTCAGGCCACCGCAGTCGGTACAAACCATCATCTCGCCTTTGCATCGTATAAAGCTGAATTTATAATCAAAACACAGCAAATAAGACGATAAAGGCGACATCTCGATGGTCAACTTGGCGAAGCGGACGTGAAAATTTGTCAATCTACATGATTCTCGTGTTAAAAACTGCGGAGCACTCCAAAATATGGAAAAACTCCGGGTCGATACGTGGCTTTGGCTGCTGAAATGAGCAGTAGGCTTGGTTGCCAGTACCGAAAAATGCGATCCCTATCCTTTGGGCAGCGCGTTTCGTGTACTCGATTTTACATATTTCTGTTTTAATTCACCGTCGCGCCACCATATGGCGGTTCTTTTACAAACTTTGTTAATCTGTGTGGACCATCGAGATGTCGCCTTGTCGTCTTGTTTGCTGTTTTTTGATTTTAAACTCAGCTTTATAGGATGCAAAGGCGAGATGATGGTTTGTACCGAATGCGGTGACCTGACGAGTCTCATATTAGGACGAAACAGCGCTGTCGCCATCTGTCGGACCCGAAGTTTTTCCATATTTTGGAGTGCTCCGCACTTTTTAACACGAGAATCATGTAGATTGACAAATTTTTACGTCCGCTTCACCAATATTTTATTCTATTTTATTATATATATATATATATATATATATATATATATATATATATATATATATATATATATATATATATATATGCGACGCGAACAGAGGTACCGTCCTTAACGCCTAAAAATGGCAAATAAAAAAAAGGGAGTTTTATTAAATGTTGTCACTATTGATTGATATGCCATACTTAAGGAATGAAAATTATAAAGTTTATTTAAATGCAAATATTAGATAAGGTATAGGCTGTTGTTTTTTATATTCAAACAACTATTCACTATATTTAGGATAAGAGTTCTTTTATCGTGTTTAGAAAGCTTGGGTGCCATAGTAAATATCGGAGTTTTCGTACGCTCGACAATTACTCTCCGACTAATTTAGGGTCCTGATTAAAGGCAGTGTAACTGGCGCGTTCTCAATATCTTCCTTGCCTAAATCCTTAGTAACCCTAAATGTTGCGTAGTCTAATACACCCTTAAACCAAAAATCTTCAAACTTTCATTCCGCCTCTGTGATAAGAAAATGGTAATTATTGTTTCAAATCCATTTTGCAGAATTACCGGAAATAACTCCATGCAGAACAGTTGAAAATGCTTTTTACCAAGCTTTATCTGAATAAATAATAAATTAAATTTATTTATATTAAAGAAATTGCTTATTAAATTCCGAAAATAAATATTTTAGTAACTCATAATAAATATCAGTTAATTCAAAATAACTCAACCAATTCGTTATACTGAATTTATAAACTTTGTAATCACGTTAAGCAAAAAAATTACCTTTTAATCCATGAAACGCTGTCCGCACCTGTATAAAGAGAATTGAGGGAAACCAATTATGGCCCCTAAAATCTATATAAAACAGCCAATAAAAAGCTTAATAAACTTTCTTGTTTTATACCCATTTCGTGATGCTACGTTATACAATATAATTGGTGGATTGGGATTGGATTAGTTATATAAAATCATTTTTATATTATATAAAAGTGGATTTATTGCCTATCGAGCAATATACATTTTTTAATGTTCAAAGACATTTGTTATTTTAAGAGATTTTACCTTTTTAAAAAAAAAAATTGTATATTAATGACTCGAGAATTAATATACAACTGAATCTCCAAAACAGTTCTTTGGGGAACCATTTTTTTCTGTAAAATTAATGATTCCTTTTAATAGCAGAGGAGACTGACGTCATGTAAAGGTGAAAATCAGACAACTAGTGGTTGAAAGTAATATATTTACACTATATTAAAGTTCAAATTTGTATTAGTAACAAAAATAAATTAATAAAATGACCCGACGAAGAATTTATATTTCCCAAATTATTCGAATATTGATATTTACTTATTTGAGCTACCTTAAAGGACCAAAGTGGCTATTATGGAACAGAAGAAAGAACATCGTTAATTAGATCCTAGATACAGGGTGTCTCAAAAGAAAGTACACATTTGTTTTGCTTATTGCGTGAACGCAACTATTCCGAGCGGCGCGGGGGGTATGTCAATCGGTAGCCTGGCTCTTGGGAATTTAGTCGCTATGGAGCGTTTCTCGGAAGCGGACCGTGCTTTGTGCGTACGTGAGTTTTACAAAAACGGTAATTCGGCGACTGTGGCGCGTAGAAAATTCTGTAATTTTCGACATATTCGTCATTTAAATGATGCACCAAGCGCTCGGCTTATTGGAAAATGGGTCCAGAAGTTTGAAGAGACCGGTTCAACACTAGATAAACCAAAATCCGGGAGTCCGAGGTCTTCGAGAACGGTCGAAAACGTAAAGAGTGTTACTCAGTCTGTTCGGGACGACCCAAACGTTTCGATTCGTAAGCGTGCTGTTGCTTTAAATGTGCATAGGTCATCATTATTCCGCATTTTATACAAAGATTTAAAGCTGAACCCCTATAAAATTCAGTTGATGCAAGAATTGAAGCCTCAAGATGCTGGTCAGAGGCTTGACTTCGTAAACCAGATGACTGAACGCTTTTCAACGTTTATCAACATCTTCTTTTCGGATGAAGCCCATTTTCATCTTAATGGTCATGTAAACAAGCAAAATTGCCGCTATTGGAGTGCAAACAATCCAAAACACAAACATCAGAAACCTCTACATTCGCCGAAAGTGACTGTATGGGCTGCGATGTCGGCGCGAGAAATTATCGACCCGTACTTTTTTGAAGATGAAAGGGAACGCACAGTAACAATGACTTCAGAGCGGTATGTGGAGATGTTAGACGACTTCTTCGTGCCTGAACTGCAAAATTTTCTTGGCTATAACCAAAGAACATGGTTCCAGCAAGACGGAGCAACTTCACACACGTCCAACATGTCTCTGCCACGAGTGCGTGAAATTTTTCCTGGCAAATTGATCTCAAAGAAAGGTGACATAAGTTGGCCTCCACGCAGTCCTGATTTATCACCTATGGACTTTTTCCTATGGGGTTATGTCAAATCAAAAGTTTACGCCAACAAACCGACTTCCCTGGCACAATTAAAAGCAAATATCCGCAACGAAATGGCAGACATCACGGAGAATACCTGCCGAGCCGTCATGGGCAATTTTAGTGCTCGATTAAATGAATGCCGTGAGCGCAACGGATTACATTTGGACGATATCATTTTTAAAAAATAAATTCCCAAACAATGTATTTTAATATGTAATAAACATTTTTTCAATAAAGTCCTGACTTTTTTTTAAATCGATTTTTTAAATGTGAACTTTTTTTGAGACACCCTATATTACAAACGTAATGCAGGCAGTACAATAAATGTAACATAATATATAAAAAAGTCACAAATAATTATAACAACAGAAATATTATAATATAAGGGAAAATATAATTAAAAATTATGTTTTTTTTTAATAAAAGGCTATGGGTTTTTAAAACAAGTGAAAAAATTAATTTATTATGATTATATAGTTTTATTATTTCAGGTAAAAAAAATAGTAAGTATAATCAATAAAGAAATAATTGAAATATATATCCATTTATTAATTAGATATAATTTCCTTTTGCTACTGAAAATTTATAAAATTTACAATTTTTTTTTGCTAGTATTGTTACAAATTACAACACAGCAATTCCCGTTGCTCATTATGTTGTTTCCAATTATACTGTTAAAAATATTCTTAAATTTAATGTATGAGTACATTAGATTTAATGTTTAAATTATTAAACTTAATGCATTAACATTAAATGCATTTAATAAATGGTTTATGTAATTTACTTCCAGCAGTTTACCTTAAAATTAAGGTGAAGTTTTTCTACAGTATACAGTGTAAAAAGGCAATTCAATAAATTTAAGGTAAATGTGCTGGAAGCAAATTTCATAAACCGTTTCTTAAATTCAATTAATGTAATGCATTAAATTCAATGATTTATACATTAATCTAAATTAATATATTTCATAAAATTTAAAGTTTAATCATTACTTTTTAAGGTGATTATATACATTAAATATACAGCCAGTGTTCATTGAATATAAGATATGTAATCACATATTTAATGCACCAATAAATATGAGGTCAAAAAATTCTGCTACCAGAAAAAGGTGGAAATTTTTCCCATAGGTAGTGTACCGCCATCTGTATAACGGTTTCGAACTCCTTGGTTTTCGTCAGTACCGGCACACATGTACATCTCATTATAAGAAAATTCAATCCTTTAAGCAACTTATGTCATACTAAATAAAAAGTTCAATACAAGTTGCGCCACCTCCCGGAATCTCATGGAATATACCATGTATATTAATGTAAATTTCTTTAATGTTAAGGTACATGTGAATTAATTTTAATTTACAGAAAGTTGAAATCTCTTTTCAGTTACTTTATTGAAATTTAAGATACCATTTAGTCAAATTTAATGGACAAAGAACTGATATTTGAATGAATTGCTTTAAATTTAAAGTAAATGTAAATTATTCACGATTTTAGGTACAAATCATTAAATTTAATGTAAAATGGACACTAAACTAATTGCATTAAATAAATTTATGACTTGAAATGCTTACAAACAAACAGAGTTTTACCTTTTTGAGAAAATGTGTTGCTTTTTCCATTTTAACACCACCGGTATCAGGACGAATCATCCGTACATTTTAGGTAGTCGCAAATTAGATTGTGATTATATGACATGATTGCAACTGGGCGCCAGAGCAGGGACGACGAGATGAAAGGCCGACGAGTCGTAACTTTGTGCTAAAGCCGGTACCCTACTTTGGAAAGACCACCTAGGATGTCCGTTCCTCTTCCTTTTCAGGCCTGTGCTTTCTTACGGCTTGGACTGTCTGTGACAGTTAAAGCCGGAAACTAAATGCTTTAGGGGGGCATGTTGTGGAACTAACATCTTACCACCGCTTTTCGACAAAACTGGACTTAAATAGAGGTTCAAGTTTGTGAAAAGTACAAGAAGGATGTCCACCACCGGCATCGGGACGAAACATCCGTACATTTTAGGTGGTCGCAAATTAGATTGTGATTATATGTTTTTAACACCAGAGACAGGATTGTAGCAGGCATGATCAACATGTAAATTGTTAATAACAAATTTCCTGATGATTTCTCGAGAAAATACCCTCAATGTTCGTAATCAGGGGGTCAAAATACATAAAAGAAACCTTGATATGTTCAAATATCAGAGTCAAAAATAAAAACCCCCTAGGCGCCAGGACTATTAACTACTATATCTAAACCATATTATTTAAATAAGCTATCAATACATTTTTCGCCTATACTTTCTGCAGATTTACGTTGTCAGGTGTACACGATCCATAAATTTTCATCTAAACTTGCCTTTAAAATTTAAAAATCTTACCATAAAAGCTATGCTATGCCTTATCTTAAACTTTCTTTTTGGGAATAACCTCCTTTGTTCTTGGTGGAAAGTTGATAGAGGAGATTTTCATTCCACGATGTGAGAGCTAATGTAAAAATAAACATTCAAAACCTTAAGTGTACCCTCCAGTCACTTTGATAAAGAGGTATCGATTAGAGGGAAAATTTTCGAGATAAAAAGCTGTCTCCTATAAAGGATATATAATGATAATAAAGCTAGATAGAATAACGAAACTTTGCTAACAATGGGCAATATTTTATTTATTATAATACGTTCAGTGGTTTTTTGATGCGAAAAAAAAATCAGTTAAAATTTATTATGACCTTATATGACTAGTTTAATTTTATAAATAAAATATCTATTGAAGTCGCTGTATCGCATACCTTGAATATGATTTCGTAGACATTTATTCGTGTATTCCTGCTTTTTCTCTAGATGCTGTCGTATTAACGGATGATGAGTACGTTTTTTTTTTAAATTCATTTTTAAATTTATCGAATTTTTTGTTAATTTTTTCCAAGGGTCTCTTTCAACTACCTTTCGCATTTTAATTATTTTTCAATTGTAACGAGACGTCACTGCATCTCGCCATTATTCGGTATTTTTCTACTCATCTCCGAGAATATGGACCTATTTACGCATTTACCGGGTTTATTGGATTAATTTTATCCTTCCGGAAAACGTGGAAGTTCGTTTCCGTCGGGAGTAATTTATTTTAAGAATTTTTTTTGCATTATCAATTATTTGTGAAAAACACAAACAGGGGTTGTTGGTGAAGTCCCGCCAAATCTCCCGACTAGAATAAAAACTCCAGCCACCTCACCTTTCTTCTCGCTCACCGGGATAGAAGGAGAATGAGTGAAGTTCAAGAGTTAACGAAAATTAATTAAATTTTATTTTTTCAAGGGAACATTTTTAAGGAATGAGCCAATTAGGAAGAGATTATCAAGTAACACTCGTCCTTGACTCTTGGTTAACTTTTTATTCAATGGTTTTTTTTCCAGTACTGTTTTCCGCAAGTCAAGTTCGGGATTATTTTCTCTCCACTGTCACGTTCGGGATTTGTCAAGATCGGTATTCATAACTTTATAGCCAATACAAAGTTGACTATTAGTCGCAGTGTCAATATCAGGTTTTCTCCACCTTGTCACGTTCTGGTAATAAGGTGTAAAAGTCAGGACGCGTCGGTTCAGTAACTCGTACGCGCCACTGACCTCGTCTTTTTATCGACGGTGTCAATATCAGGAATTAAAATACGTGCACGATCTGTATTGTCTGTAGAATTTTATGTTGTCAAAGACAACCCACTTTAAGAACCACGAGCTGCCTAAAAAATAGAACAGTCAACGTGGCCCCCGAGAGCTAAGCTCGATCGGAAAAAAGGACAAGTCGACTCTAAGAGAGCAACTCGTAATGTCCTTAATTACGCCGCTGTCTTTCCGCTCTTATAGCAGTGGTGACGTCGCATTCTGAATTCAGGGAAGCACCGAATCAAACCGCCGCCGTGCCGTTTATTCTCTGGGTTTCCCCGTGTCGCCAAAATTGTAGTTTTAGCACTGTATGCCGTATTATTTAGCGTGCATTCACAACAATGCCTAGAGGTGTTCAAGAAAAGTAATACCACTGTTGCTATTTCCGAAACGATAATATATACGAGGTCGGCTAAATTAGATAAATATTGCCTTTTTGAGGTGTAGTCATGGTGAGTAAGCAGAGTTGTTAAATTCTTCTTGACTCTTCCGGAATATTAGAAAAATTCCAAAGATTTCAAAAGTTGTATATGTAGGATGCAGTCTATTTAAATTTGTAGGCCTTGATAAGGAAAAACCCTGGTTTCATTCTGTCAAGCTTATAGAATTTATTTTTCTCTTCTTCAGGACATCTCTACAATATTAATTACAAAGTTAGACTTTAACCTAACATATAAACATTAAGAAACACACCAATGTGGTTTGAATTTAAAACAAGTAGATATTTGGAAAACAGGGGAAAGAACCTACCACGAAAATTTTTTAATTATATTTAAAGGCATATGACTATTTCGCCATTTTGTAGTGACAGATATCAGGTGTCAACTAGGGACAGTGACGTAGTAAAAGAAATAAAATTCCGCGAAACAGTGGCGTAGCCAAGTGTGAGGAAAGATTACATGTTTAATATTTTTTACGTCATATAAGAATAACAAGGAAAAAGCTTATTCATCTGGAGATAGACTCTCCAGGAGGCTCAAATACTTTTCTTTCTTCAACCTCAAGATGTAGCTGTAAATGGCACTCAGATTCTCAGTATCGCTTTTTTTATTCATAGAGTTGTCTTCCATTTCGAGAAAGAGCCTTTTATGATATGATGATGATATGAAGGAACTCTTCAGAATTTCAGTGACATCCCAGTTCTTGATGTGACCATGGTCAAAGTCATGTTCAGCGAGAGCACAAGAGGACAAACCTCTGTCAATATCACTACGATGGGAAGTGAATCTGTCTTTGATGTTTCTGGAAGCCTGGCCTATGTAAAGTAATTGACAGTTACCACAAGGAACTTTGTACACGATAAAGGACGTCTCATTCAGCTGTAAAGGTGTTTCAGTTTTAGAGAGAGTTAATATTTGCCTTTTGGCAATTTTAATATCTGTATATTAAAAAATATTCATCAATTTATCCGTGAGACATTCTTTGTGATCTATGTGAGGTAACGTAAGGAAAAATAGAATCTATACTATTGTATTTGAAATAGTGTTTGTTAAACTAAATGGTACGTATGGTAACTTACGAATCTATTAGAACAATATGGTTTTATATACTATTCAGTTTTTTAAAGTGTTTTCATTCGTACGTATAACTAATATATCCAGAAATGGAATACTGTTATGAGTTTCTTCCTCCACTGTGGATTGAATATGTAAAGAAAGAGTTAAACATTTCTAGAGCTATCTCAATTCTATCAGCAGGTAGAGCAAGCAATATTTAAAAATATTTAACAAATAATTTTTGAGGAATTTTATTTCTTTTACTACTTAAGCAACCCACGTGACTATTCCTAGTTGACACCTGACATCTGTCACTACAAAATGGCGAAATAGTCAAGTGTAATGTTTTGCTGTTTGTGCATTTCAAAAATAATGAAATTCTTTCTATTCAAACTAAACAATAATATCATAATCATATCATATACTTTAAATATAATTAAAAAGTTTTAATGGTGTGTTCGTTTTCCTGTTTTTCATATATCTACTTGTTTTATATTTAAACTACACTGGTGAGTTTCTTAATAATTATAGGTTAGGTTAAAGTCTAACTTTGTAATTTAATATTATATAGATGTACTGAAGGAGAGAAAAATAAATTCTCGAAAGCTTGACAAAATCAAAAAACGGTATTTCCTTATCAAGGCCTACAAATTTATGTATCGACTGCATCCCCAATAACCCTAGTTCGGAATATTGTTTCTTAACTAGTCAGTCGTAACTACTTCACCCTTTTAAATATATAAATATATATATATATATATATATATATATATATATATATATATATATATATATATATATATATATATATATATAAATATATATATATATATATATATATATATATTTATATATATATATATATATATATATATATATATATATATATATATATATATTCGAGAAGGCTTTTGATAAAATTAGACATGAGAAACTAGTCGAGATTCTAAGAAGAAAAAACATAGACAACAAAGATTTAAGAATAATAACTAACTTATATTGGAATCAACGCGCACAAATAATATTAAATAACGAAACAAGTCCGGAAATTGAAATAGGGAGAGGAGTGAGACAAGGATGCATCTTGTCACCCCTACTATTCAATGTGTACAGTGAATCGATTTTCGAAGAAGCACTGTTAACGAAAAGCAAGGGAATAATAATAAACGGAAGAGCTGTAAACAACATTAGATTTGCAGACGACACTGCTATCATAGCTAGCTCCGCTGAAGAACTGCAAGAACTAGTGAACGAAACAAATAACGTTTGCGAGCAACACGGATTAAAAATGAACACCAAAAAGACTAAATATATGGTAATAACTAAAAAACAAAACATGCAAACAAGCATAAAGTTGCGAGGTGTGAATTTAGAAAAAATGTAAAAATACAAATACTTGGACACATGGATAACAGCAAATAATGAACAAACAACAGAAATAAGAACGAGAATAGAAATGGCAAGAAGTGCGTTTGTAAAACTGAAAACCATTCTGTGCAGCAAAGACATCACTCTAGAACTAAGAATGAGAATTTTAAGATGTTATGTATTTTCACTGCTGCAGTATGGGTTGGAAGGCTGGACACTAAAACAAGAATACATAAATAAACTGCAAGCGTTTGAAATGTGGTGTTACAGAAAGATGTTGAGAATATCTTGGACGGAGAGAAAAACAAACGTAGAAGTATTGCTAGCGATGGACAAAAACTATGAAATAATTAACAACATAAAAATAAAGAAACTGAAATATCTTGGGCATATAATGAGAGGCCAGCGATACCAGTTGCTTAGATTGATCATACAGGGTAAAATAAAAGGAAGAAGAAATATCGGAAGAAGAAGAATTTCATGGTTGAGAAATTTGAGAGAGTGGTTCAATTGTAGCTCAGTAGAACTTTTTCGAGTAGCGGAAAATAGAGTGAGAGTGGCAATGATGATATCCAACCTCCGATAGGAGGTGGCACCTGGAGAAGAAGATATTATATATATATATATATATATATATATATATATATATATATATATATATATATATATATATATTCACACCAGCCATTATAGCAGGAACAAGGCCTATTTTGACATGGTAAGTTTTGGCGTGCTTAACTTCCCCTGAATTAAAAACCCAATTAGGACGGTAAGGCGATGGCGATCTTTCTTACTCAGATAGGACGCTAATTAAAAAACGATTAGGTGTAGTGGAATAGTATTTAGAATATTCAGTCGACGTGCAGTGAGCGATGCGAGCTGGTCTAGTAGGCTGATGCCGCGCGGAAATGACAATTAAAAAAAGAAAGTTGTATAAATGTTCTGGATATTTATGAAGATATACCATACTTATAGAAAGAAATTATAAGCATTATTTAAACATAAATATTACATATGATGTTTATAAGGTGCTGTTTACCAAGCATTTCATTTTTATTTTGTTTTTATTTTTATATACAAGCCACTACGGTTAGTACAACGATTAAGGTGCTTAGATATCGCGGTGCTATACCAAATATCTGAGCTCTGACAGGCTCGATAATCATTCTCCCTTTTATTTAGGGTCCTGATTTAGGATGGTGTAATCAGCTAGCGTTAAATTTCTCCCATCGCATTTAGAAATCGTAAAAATCGTGTAGTCTAATCGCTAATTAATTTTTATTTCGTTTTTATATTGACTAACTTCAAAAAATGAATTGCTCTCCCCAATTATATAGTTTTTGTGATGTAAAACAATCGAATTTTTTTATTGAATTGATTTTATTGCCTTATTTTTAGATTCGCGATGTTAACCCTGCACCAAAATCTTATCCCTGTTTACTAATCGATTTTATTTTATTTTTACTTGGATACCATAGAAATGTCTGGGCGTACGAAAGTTATTAAGATTGTAAACAAAGAAAGTAAATATTTGTAATGAGCTAACAAATTTTACGAATTTTTTCGGAGTTTTTTTTTGGCTTATACTTTTAACACGATTTTTTTTTTTTCAGAAAAATAACTTTTGCACATCCACGCCAATGTTATCTTTCAATTAATGTTTAAGAAACTTAAGAAACTTGTTTCGTTTTCTTGTTTGGTTTAAAAAATCGAGTTTAAACGAGTGATTTTTCATCTATACTGTTGCTCTCAAGAAATAATGGAGATCAGAATTTAAATTAGCTTTATCTATTTCCTTCGGTACTTTTTATTGTTGTTTCCTTGTTTAAAAGTTAGTTTAATATTGTTCAATAGGTTCAAGTTAAGTGTGTGTAAATGGTGTTTACTTTTCTTATTTCAAATAAATTATTGATTTATATCTCTCGAAATCGCCTAAGACTTCTTATTATAGAAACGAAATCAGGATCGTAAGAGGAAATCAGATCAAATAATATCAAAATGATGTCAAAATGTCGAGAAAACCCATTAAGGGATACATGAATGCATTTGGAGCACAAAGATATTCTAAAAAAAGGGAACAAGAAATAAAGATCTATATTTACAAAAATTAATTAGGTATTTGATATTCCATTCATGAGGTCATATTTTAGGCTTGAAGAATAAAAATATGAAAAATAATATGAAAAATATTTTTCCCTAAAGTTAAAATCTAAAGCTATATAAAAAAAAAGTTTTGTTTATTGTTGAATTTCTGTTCAATATCTCGAAAGTATGTATACTTCCGAGTTATTGTACAATTCAGCTAAAGTATCTCGGATTCAATGGGCTTCGTACTTATTACCGTTTCGTAGATAGCAATGGACTTATTTTACACACTCTGTATACTTTTAACTTTCGTAATTTATCTATATGGTATAGATTTATCATTATTTTCGAAAAGAACAAAAGTAGTTACTCTCTTATTCCCAAGGTAACATACCGATTAGCTTATTATACTAGTTTAAATAATACAGTTAGAAAAGGATATCTTATAATCGGTGTGGGTGCTAAAAAATAAAAGAACTTACATTATTTATCAACACTTTTCCAAATGTAAAAAAAATATTATCATGTTGTTCAACCACCATACAACGGGTCCTAGTTTTAACGATATATTAATTCTACAAGGGAATTTGTTGTTTAAAACAAATCAAAAAAAGAATTTTATAAAAAAAAATCTTAAATTTAAACATTAAACAATATAAAAGTTGTAGTAAATATTAAACTAAGAAATCAAATACAAAATTCCCCAAAAACATTTTGCTAAAAAAAATAAAGTAACATATAATTAGTGCACCATTAAAATATTGGTGACGAAAGAATAAGTAAAAGTAAAACAAATTTAAAGAAAAACTAATTACGACTTTATTAAAATTATTTGATTGAAAAAGGGATCATCAGTAACAGTCGCCTCAAGAATTGCACCAGGCAATGATAAAATGGATATTGGTTTGTAATTTGCTATGATCGATTTGCACCGGCGCTATCTAGACCCACTATTCACTGACCCGAAAGATACCGAGATTATATCAAATAAGTAACCTACACCGCCATCTGTTAGAAAATTATGGAACTTTGATAACTATAACCCTTTGTCCTAAAAAAATAATTAATTTGCCATGAAATTAATAATTAAGATAAAAACTATCCTATCTTTTAACTTGGACCAAATTACACCTAGTATGCTAAATTTCATCCAATCGCTTAAGTAGTTTCGGAGTTCATCGCGGACCACCATCGTGACACAGAATTTTTATATATTAAGATAGACTGGTATTACTAAGCATCAATCTCACAATAAGTCACATGACGAGCATGCATTATCAGTCCACACACAGCATCGATATTTTCTTGCACCACAACCGATTTTAGACGACCTTCACGCAACTCGTCCGTAAGCGAAGGACGATCGCGATTAAATTCACCAAACCAGAAATATAAAATTAATTTGGTGGGGGCTTCATCGCCAAATAAAGTATTACCTTCATCAATATACTCTTGGTGAGATAAATCACATCGAAATTTCTGAAAAATAATCGTGAGTTCACGAGTTAATTCTGTACAAATTTAACGTTAATGTAAACAACACAAACAACTCCCGTATTTCAAATCATTACAAGTAGGCCACGAATCTGACATATAAAACTGGACTGATCATGCATAATACTTCCCCTTATAATAAAAATGACGCCACCATGCTCCGTGCCATTACGTGCAAATAATTGCTTTGGCAACAATGAATTCCCTAAGTTTTCATAATATTGACGAAAGTGTATTTTTGACATTGACTGAATACTTTTCATTTTGACAAAAATTTATTTTTAATTTTGCTGTTTTATGGATTTTATTACATTTTACTGAAAATTTCAAACAGGAACGTGAACTTTTTTTTGGGTATTTTAAAAAATGTGATTCTTCATCGTAAGACGTGCAAATGCCTCATCTGGTAAATTGGAATTTATTTAATTGGTAAGTTATAAAGCATTCAATAATAATTATATAAAATTTTACCTTGGAATCAAATTGTAAATCTAATGGCAACAAGTTTAATCTTATGGATATGATGTATGATAATTTTTAAATGCTATCAATATTTTAGTTTTCTAAGAGAAAAGAATCTTCAAATTCAAGAGCTGATGCAAATTGGTCATAATCATAATTCTTTTATACACCAGATGAGTAACTCTGTTCAGAACATGTTTCTGGAAATAGTTTTATACAAGAAGATTAGCAAAAAGTTTGTGCTGTGCTTCTTACAAATAAACTCCCTGAAAAAAACTACGAAGCACTGTTTGACGTAACATCTTGAAGCAACTAAACTTGGACTTAATAACATACACTGGCTCTACAAAAAAAAGTTCTGAATTAGGTATGCATTAACCAACAACAATATCGTTTTACCATAAAGTTAATGTTCCACTGACATATAAAGCTGAACATCGAAACTGGTATGGTGTTAAAATTTAAAATGATTATACGTTTAAAAACCAATATGCCATATTAAAATAGAAATAAATGATTGCATATAATATGAAATTTTTCAATATTATTAAGCATGTTTGGAAATTATATAAATTTTTCTTTTATGTATTTGTTTTGTCTAAAAATAAAATAATAACCTTTTGTTTGAATATATTATTAATTAATAAGACAAAAATTCTTGATTTTAGCTCAGACAGGAAATTTGCGTCATGAAAATCCTTTGTCAAAGTAGTGAGAAGCTGCGATTGATTACCATTTCAAAAATTCAACTCTAGGAAAGGTCAATTCCAGATCCTTAAACAGTTAAGTAAATGGAAAGTTTGACTTAGTGTAAAAATTTAAAGTTGCTAGTAAATCTTTATGTATATATTTAGATTAAAAATGACTGTATTAATGTAAGATTTCTCTTGTATTTACAAGCTTTTTTATATTTAAAGTGTCTTAATAAATATTGTTTTGTTTACAATTAAATATAAACTGCTTTAACACCTTCCCCTTTAGAGTTTAATTTTTTTTTTATAAAAATGGTTTAGTACATAATGTTACTTTACTTCCTTTAAATTAAAGCTCCCTTATTATGCAGGAAATGTCAACATTATTATGAATGTTCTTAACCCTATATAAATACCTAACATATCAGTTCCCAAAAAACAGCGAGGAGAAAATAATTCTAACAAAGACCTAATCGAAGCTATTTTTAAATGATGAAACTCTCTTACTTTGCAATAGATTATGTGGACATTTCGATACCTTACTTTAAACAACGTACTATATTAATTCGTGATATAAAAGTTTTAAAAATAAATTCCTTAATACTTTTTTTTTCGGTAAGATATTTAAAAAAAATTAGCCTCGATTTGTTTTTGGCGCATATTTCACATTTTAGCTATTTTACTAAATAACAGTTTTATTGTAAAAAATAAAATATGTTAACAGTCATAGAAAGAGCATTTTCATTTATTTATAAGAACTGACATTTCATGCTTGTTATTTAAAAATAATAAAACTGTTACATATTTACGCTGTTCCAAAGAAGATAAAAAAATTTGCATTAAACAGAAAAATTATAATTTTGAGGAAACTAAAAGTAGAAATTCAAGTTAAATATTGCTTTACAGAAACAATTATCCTGGTCTTTTTTTATTGAATATACTCAATTAACCTGTCAAGTAAAACAAGAAAGAGCGATTTATTGTTTTAGAGATAGTATAGAAAGAGATAGTTATTGTCTAAACCTGTTAGTTAGAATAATAGAATTGACATTCATACACGACACATTCACGCCAATGTAAGAAACTAGCAGGGAATTCAATGTTGTCATACAAATCATTGCACCTAGTGGCGACCAATAAGGGGGGGGGGGGGGGTCAAAAATTATTTTCATGAGCAGTCCAGTTTTTTATGTCATGTTCGTGAAGTAGGCATACCGTCTAAAATGTCAGACTTTACAATGGATATATCAGATGGCACCTAGGATCGTCAGTGTTGCCAATTGTCGAAATATAAACGGATACCCTCATATCACGAATATAAAATAGCAAAACACTTCTTTAAATATATTTATAATACTTGTACTGTATCTAGTTTTTTTTCTGCTATGAAAAATTAATACAATTAAAAAAAACTTTCCAAGAATGAATTTCATTTGCCCACTAAACTGTTCAATTTTTAAATCTAATAAATGAAATTATAACCATAACTCTTTCTATCGACAGGCAGAATGTTTTTCCTTTAGACCAAAGAGAACATTAATGAAACATTTATCAAATTTTCTTATAAATTATAGTACTTATATCCTTACGTAAACACATTGTGTTATTTGTTTCTGAAACAGAATCATCGACAAAAGAGCTTACCCAAAATTTACGATAACATTCCCCGACCAAACTGTCCAATTTTTAAGTGTAGCTCAATGAAATCTTAACAATAACTCTTCTTCGAACAAGCAAAGTGTTTTAGTTTGCGAACGAATGGAACATCAAATGGAAAAGGCATAAATTACAAACGTTCACCTGTAAAAATTTATTGTTTTGCACACATCAAAATGGAGAAACGCTCGCTTGCATCGATGCAGTTGAAAATCCTTGTAATTTTCCACGAAGTGCACAACAAAATGTCGACAATGGAAAGCCTGACGGCATTTTCTCAAGCAGGCATCCGGGCATAAAACAATAAAAAATATACATACTGTATGTATAGCCCAATAAATTTCTATTTAAAGATTTTATTGGGCTATGTTTTCAACAAATATTTAAGTATTTTAGGAAATATTACAAGTTAACTTAAATTAAGTGGTAAGTATTGCTAGAGTTCCACAAAATATTTTTATGCATTTCATAAGAAGTCAAAAACCTCATTTTTAAGAAATCATCTGGGCATAAAATAGGGAATAAAGTACATATTGTTAAATTTAAATTTAAACATTTGAGGCCTTTACTTTAAATAGTAAAATAATAATAATGACGGAAACAGAAATTGTCGAGCTATGGAAAGGATATTTTTAGCAGTTACTAAGTATTGAAAATGGGACAGAGGAAGAGGACATTACTTCAAGAAGTTAAAAATGCTATAGCATCACTCAAAGATCACAAAGCGCCAGGCAGCGATGGTATAAATGGAGAGCTGCTAAAAAAGGGAGGAAACGGTCTACAAAAAATATATGAAATCAGGAAACAAGGAACAATTTCGAAATTATAGAGGTATATCTCTTATCAACACAACATACAAAATCCTGGCAATTACTCTACTAAACAGACTGACGCCTTATGCAGAAGATATTATCGCCGACTATCAATGCGGTTTTCGTGCTGGAAGGTCAACAATAGACCAGATATTTACGATAAGACAAATATTGGAAAAAAACTGGGAATTTAACCGAGATGTTCACCAAATCTTTGTGGATTTCCAGCAAGCATATGACTCCGTGAAAAGAAGCAAACTATGACTAGCAATGCTAGAAATGGGCGTACCAAGAAAATTAGTCGATCTAACACAAATATGCGTGACAAACTCATATGCACAGGCAAGGGTAGGAAATAGAACATCAGCGCCATTCAGTGTGACATCAGGACTCAGACAAGGTGACCCTCTGTCACCGTTGCTTTTCAATTTTGCCTTGGAACATGCAATAAGCAGGGTTGCGTCGGGGCTGAAAGAGGATTTTGGGAACCGAGGTTCAAAACTGGTGCTGGCCGTTGCTGATGATATCGATACAGTGGCTCATTCAACAAGAGACGTGCGAGAGGTATTTTCACAACTCGAGGAAGAAGCAGGTAATATGGGTCTCCGAGAAAATGAAGAAAAAACTAAATACATGGTAGTAACCAAGAATCCAAGACCTTGAATCGGGCAGAATATGTCACTGAATGAACACAACTTCGAAGTGGATAAGGAATTCAAGTACCTAGGAGCGGTAATCACAGACGACAATCGAGTTGAAAAAGACGTCTCAGTGAGAATAGCGGCAGCAGATAGGGCGTTATACTCCCTCACAACATTATTGAGATCTAAATTGTTAAAAAGACAATCCAAACTAACTCTGTACAGGTCAATTATTCGCCCGGTAGTTACTTATGGCAGTGAAACTTGGACCCTCAATCAACGGGAAATAAATAAATTACTCATATTTGAACGAAAGATTCTTAGAATGATATTTGGTCCCCAAAGAGATGAAACAACAGACAATTGGAGAAGATGCCACAATGTTGAATTGGCGACACTGTATGGTAGTGAAAACATAGTCCGTTATATAAAAACCAGTAGAATAAAATGGGCAGGCAATGTGGTAAGATCAGGGGACCACAGATTATTGAAAACATTATTCTTTGTGAGACCAGATGGTAGAAGATCAATAGGTCGTCCCAGGAAAAGATGGAAGGATGCCGTCGAAGCTGATTTGTATAGGATTGGAGTCCAGCAGTGGAAAATGGAAGCACAAGACCGTAGGAGATGGAGGGCGATAGTGGATGCAGCTAAGACTCACCCAGAGTTGTAAGACCAGGAAAGAAGAAGAAGAAAACTTTAAATACAACATATGTCCAAAGTTCAGATATCTACCACAAATTATCATTATTTCTATAAAATGACATACCCTCTGATCAAAAAGTACACGGTATTTCCAATTCAAACAAACCGTGCTTGAGATATTGTCAAAATCTTTTCTTTTTGGGTTGGTATATTTGTTATTTGGTGCTCAAATATCTCTTCGAGCGCGATCTGTCGGGAGTTTGTGGGTCATAGCTTTGTAAAGAAGTCAATGTTTGTTTCACAATGTTAAATTTAGTCGAGTAAAGAGTTTATTTGAAATTTTGTGTTTGTATCAAAATATCATATGCGGAAACATTGGAAATGTAATGTTAACGTTACCCTACGGGGACTCGACAATGTCGAGAAAACAAGCGTACGCGTGTTACAAAGAGTTTAAAGTAGGCCGTGCTGTGGTTGATGATTTGTTTCGTTTCGGTAGTCCATCTATCACTGTGGTTAATGAAAATTACATCGAAAAAGTTAAGAAAATTTTCCTCGTAGATCGTCGTGTGAGCATTATGGAGATAGTAGCCGATCTTAGTGTCTCGTTCAGATCGATGTAGAGCAATATGCACGATGTTTTTGGCATAAGACGAGTTGAAGCGGGACTTGTGCCGAGAGTGCTAAGTTTGTTGCGGAAATAGCATCAGATTAATTTCCCTAAAGAAATGCTTGCTTTGGGCCAACACATTATCGATGAGATCATTACCGGTGATGAGACATGGGTCGATGAATATGACATCGAAACTAACCAACAATCATCGGAATGGTGTTTCTCAGATGAGCCAAAACCCCAAAACCACGAGTCTATTCAAAATCATGGGTTTATTGATCTTTTTTTTTTATTACCGTTTTGTGGTCCACTCTGAATTTCTTCCGCCAGGCTAGACAATAAATAAGAAGTATTACGTGAACGTATTAAAGCGTTTGAGGGAAAGTGTTAGTCGCAAAAGGCTAGAATTGTGGAGAAACAACTCGCAGTTTCTTCACCACGATAACGCACCGGCTCACACATCATCTTGTACGAGACACTTTGACAAAAAGCAACGTTCATACCATTTCGCACGCTCTGTATTCACCCGACATGGCTTCTGTGCCTTTTTTATATTCCCACGGATCAAGTTTCCAATTCACAGAAAGCATTTTGAGACGATTGAGGTGATAAAGGAGAAGGAGCTCAAGGCGATTCCAAAACGACCTATAAAAAGTGTTTTCAAGATTGGAGGAAGCGTTGGAATATGTCTATTGCTTGCAATGGAGATTACTTTGAAGGAAATAACATGAATTTCGATGAATAATCGCACCGTTTTCGTTTTATTGAAGAATTCCGGATACTTCTTTATCGGAAAGTATGGCAGGCTGCGACTTGTCAAATAATGAGCGTGAATAGTACTGTGGTTTAGGTATGACAGTGAGGTCTTATTTTAGTATCGCGTTGAACGTACATTTAGTAGTTTGCATGGAGGATGCAGCAGGTAGTAGTCAAACTTAATTCGCACCAGAGCACAAATTCAAAAAAAAAATCACCAAAGGCCAGTGTAATCAAAATGACCAAGATAAAGGCGAAAAACACATTAACCATAAAGGAAAATTTATATAAAAACGCAGAATTGGAAAGAACTGCAGATAGATAGTAGGTATAGGTGAATTTTTTTATTTGCTTATTAAGAATGTTTTTATAGTTTCAAATAGTTGAAGTGAGACGAAAATACTAGTAGGGAAGCCAGAACAATAAAAACGAACAAGAGGCTAATTTTTTATCGCAAAAATTCCCTATACAGATTTTCGTCAAAATTGAATGTCAAATGTCTAATCCTCCATACTGGATCCGCGGCATTTATTTTTTATAATAATTTCACATTTGTTATGTGCAATACTCAATTTTTTAAAAATAATTTCGGATTCGTTATGCGTGACCCCAGAAACTTCCCTAAACCAACTTTGGAGAAAATCGGAAAATAATTTGTTTGTCCGCCGTATTGAATCTGCCATATTTAATTTTTTTAACATAGTTTTAGATTCGTTATATGCGACCCTGAAAACTCTCAAATTCTAATATATATTTGTAACATATTAATTAAGATTCAAACAATTTTAAAGATAATTTTTAGTCTTGCAATATGGATATTGTTCCAAAACATATAATAAATATCGTTGGATATCATTTTATGGTTAAAACAAATATACATATTTCCCTAATATCATTTGACACAGAATGGACCAACCTTGCTAGTTATAATTTTTGTTTGTCGGTATTTTACTGCACAATTCTATTAACAGCATCAAAATTAAATTAAATTAATATCAAGCGTTAGAATAGGCACTGTTAATGTTCTTCTCCAGGTCCTGATTGACTCATTTATTTAAACTCTTAATTATACTCAGGAAAGGATTTTTCAATTTAGATTTTTTTCTGATTTCACCACTTAATGTACCACAGAATAAAACAAAATTTAAAAAATAGTATGAAAAATACTTACTTTATTTGATACTTGACGCAGAAAATCCACCAGGATATTGTGATATATTATTTTCTTACCTGCAACAAAAGTAAAATATACGTTATAGAGTGTAACAAAACCTAGATTTTTTTTATAAAAGATCTTAAATGAAACGTTATTAAACGTTTTCAAGTTAAATGATGACTAAATGAACAACTGCATCCTTTTCACGCTGCAAGATTAAAATTAAATTAGTTACGATCAAATTAATACTAAATATATGAAGGTTTATGTATTTAAATAGCGCATAAGAAATATTAAAAAAATACCATCCACTTCTTCAATTTTTATTATACCTACTAGAAACTTTAAAATAAGAATATGTGCATATTCGATACGCATAAGGTCAGGGGCAGATTCAGCCTCTTGGGTGGGGGGGGGTCAGGGATATCACAAAAGTATAGTATGGCAAGCGAAAACAAGTTGTCAACGGGGGGGGGGGGGGGACGCCAGAAACATTCCTAGTGTAAAAGGCAAGCGGCATATACATTCCTAATATAGGAGTCTATTTTCCTGAATTCAAAGCTCTTGGGAGGTGCGATCGCCCCTCCCCCCTTGTATCCGCGCCTGCATAAGGTCAAAGTTTTATTTTAGTGGTTTTATTTGCCTATATTATCTAATTGATTAACCCAAAATATTAAATTAAATATTATTTTTATATAATTTTTTTTATTGGAAAACATACTAAAACATCTGGGTTTTTCTATATCTCATGAATTACTCAATGAACATAACTTAACCATCTTAATTTTCCTTGAAAGTATTTACTAAATATTATGTTGCGTAATAGGATAGTTGGTACCATTTTCTAACGATCCCGGTTCCTACAAGGTACAGTGAATCCTACCCTGTCCTAGCTCCTGGTTTTTACACCCAGCCGCCCTTCAGGAGAAATCAGCACTCATATCCACACTTCTTTCTGCTTCCTTAAATCCTTTATCCCACCTTCTTGCTCTCTGTAACCCAGCGAGGGTTCAACTGTAAACTCAAAGGATTGGGTGATTTGATTGATATTTTGTAAATTTTTCTTATTTTAAAAATTTACCGTTATAAACTTTAGAAGGGGGGATACAATTAAAGCACCTTTAGAGTCTTATATTTAGCAAATAAGGAAACAAAATTTTTAAAAAAAGCATATATACTTGTATTTTTGAAGATCTTCAAGCGAAATTTTTGCCACAAATTTTAGCTCCCTAATTTTTTGTTACAATTTGCATCACTTTTATCTTTAAGGTAATTAGAACCTACAAAATTTTATCACAAAAGGAAGAAAACTAACGAAGTTACAGGATCAGGCAGACTTTCTTAAGTAATAAGTGTTTCTAATCGCTATGGAATTCTAAAAATTAGGAGAAGTTTTCATAAAAACATAAATGAACTCTTCGCAGATTGGATGCATCCCCAAATACAACTAATCCGACTCATGTGTATATAAACGACAAGATATTACCATAGAAACTATTGAGTTTGAAGAAAATCCTATATATAATACATTCATTGAGATCCACATAGTCATGCTTTTTTAAAATTGCAAGGGTATCACGGTATTCTTCTACACGAGTGTATATTGTGTTCTTATAATGCCTTTATTCATAAATTACTGTACACAAAATTTATTCTAAGTAGTACTAAATTTAAGATTTTTTTATTTTCGGAGAACCATCTGTCCCTGGAAAAGACAGCAGTCGAAGGTTGGCCACATAAGCTAATGACCTGTCTGTACTCATACCGGTTGCACACGAAGTCAAAACAGTAAGCCAGGCCAATGAAACAAGCCAACAGATTAAGACAGGGAATCTTTGCATTAAAACCTATTTTATGCAATTTAATTTCTACTGTCATCTATGAACATCGAGATGGATCCAAAACGCAGAATGCATTTGTAAATATTCACGAAAAGGCCTTATTTTTATTATTAAATTAAATTGAAGAAGCAACTGACAGTAAAATGGTAACGAAAAATTTGGGTTCGGCTATAAGGGACCAGAATTGGGTTATTTAAAGTTAATAATGCATGAATTTAAGAATAAGTATCCTTGTGAACATCGAGCTTGTTTGGAGAGTTACTAAAGAGACATTTGACGAGACCCTGATCGTGAGTGATCAGCGGTGAAGGAATTTTATTGTTTTGGAAAATTAGTCCGGCATTCTATTTAGTCCTATCTCGGTTACTGGCTTGACACAATTGTGCTGTTCCAATATTATCATACACACGTAGGCAATACTATCCTGGCATATTGGCCTGGCTCGGCTACTAGCTTCGTGTGCAACCGGCTTCAATGATTGGTTGGAACTTTACCATTGGTTAATATTAGTGAAAGCACTGTATATATATATATATATATATATATATATATAATATATTACTTGCTACTTAATATTAGAAAATCAATTAAAATATTTCTTAAATTGGTAGTAATCAAGAATATAATCAGTGATTGCGACTCATACAATAAAAACATATCAAGATATAGTAAAGAACAAAATTATTGAAATTTATTTCTGAATTCCTAAATAAAACAGTATTTAACTTCTATTGGAATATTGTTTTTTTATTACTTTTAATTCACATCTGATGAAAGTTTAGTAAAAACCAATTAACAATTTTGAATGAAAAGAAAAGCGCACTGAACACAATTTGAGTAATTGCGCTGGTCAGGGACACAAATAACGTCACATCATAGGAATCAAAGCAATGCTTAATGATAGTTTGTGTGATATTTTGAAATTTTTATTTATTTGCCGTCATAAAATAGTTTATAAATGGACAATGTACCCTCTTTTAATTCACATAAATGTCCATAAGCACTTCAAAAAATGTGTTTATATTCTAATGGATCCCAAAAGACGAAAACAGTGGTTAAAAGTAGCTCTTAAAGACCGCAGATGCATAGGAGGTATTTCTGTAGTTTTTATGTGCTAGGATCACCTAAATGAAAGCACATTTGTGCTCATATTGACTGAGCTGCTATAAATTTTAATCAATGTTCCTTTCCTAAAGCTTTATCTTGTATACATAACCGACATAGACTTCAAATTATTTGTTCTAGGACAAACGCATTATTATTCTCTTACTGATGAGAAAAATAGGTTATACCCTTACAGAACTAAAAAGCCGAAGAAATGTTTTATACTTAATCACGTGCAAGCTTATTGTTGATATAACCTATATAATCATAACAATAAAGGAATTTATTTAATATATATTTTATAGGTATGTCTTCAGAAATAGTAGGCGAGTTTCAGTTCGTCGTAGATATAAAATATCTCTGACATATCTGTTCAGCTAACCAACAAAAGTACATAAAATGGCAAATAAATAAAAAATTAAAAAATTTACACAATAAAAGATAAAAAAAAAACAATATTTAACTTATAGAAAGACTAGTTAACAATTTTAAATAGCAGAATGGAAGAGAAGTTCAAAAATACGCAAAAAAAAACAAAATCACTCCGACACCCAAGATGTCCCCTAAAATCATGGTCCTAAATTTTCATCTCTCCGGTTAGAGTATTTGATAACATTCTTATTGCTGATTTCACTCAGTCAATATAATAAAAAAGGGCTCTTAATATCTCATATTGCAGGAAATCAAATTGCGTAAGCAAAGTCAACTTGCCCCATCCAACAGAGCTGTACTGCAACCATGACTCTGCCTACACCCAGATTGATAAATTGGTAATATTTTATTTGTGTCGACATATTCCCGGAGTTGATTTTCAATAACTTTTTCCAATATTTTTGAGAGCGTTGGGATGATAGTAATTAGTCTAATGTCACTGAAACTTTCTGGATTTGGTGTTTTAGAAAGGGAAAACACACGCGCTCTGTTCCATCTTTCAGAGAGCACGGAGTGTAATATGCAATAAATAATATTATGCGCAATGAATAGCAATAAAAAAATCAGTCAAAGATTAAAGAAAAAATATTAATACCATCTAGTCCTGTTGCGTTACTCTTAATATTTAATATTATTGTTATTACTTCTAGTTCTGAAATGGTAGTGAAACCAAAGTTTGATGACACCAAGCGACTATTCTGATAATATAGTATTTGGTTATGATGTGGGGCTAGATACGATATAGAATTTATAAAGTGAGAGTTGATTTGTTCTTCATTTGATAAGTGAATAGGTAAAACGGAATACATTTGTTTACTTTTATGTTAACTAAATATTTTTTGATTTTTTCAGCATATGTTTGATTAGGGAACGTTTTTTTCCCTCCTCACAGAAGCAGTGAAAAGGTTTCGTAATAATTTATAATCCTTCCAATCGTCCCGCGACTTTGTTTTGTTATACCTACTCAATGCTCTATCTCTCTTCTTCTTCAAAGCGCGTAATGCCACAGTAAAGCATGGAGTTTAGTAATTCAATTAGTAACAATGGGGCATCTAAGTCCCAAAGAGCAATAATATTTTTTCTCAAAAATTCAACCTTACCGTCAATATCGTGGTTTTATACTCAAGGTGAGCAATTTCTTTGAATAACTAAGTTATAAGTAATACTTACTTTACCTTTTTCATGTTTTTAAATTCCGCAGTAGAAAAATAAGGATTATTTTTAATGAAAAGTTCAATTATAAGTGCATCTACTACGTAAAGATTATAGAGAATTTATCTCCACTTTGATATTTATAACAAAACTACTTGAAAAATGACTAAACTGTAAAAGAGTGGATAATAATTTTATTAGTAGTTAAGTCGAAAATCGCTCGATAACACCAATTGTTAAGAGTTTTCCATTATATGAGTTAAAAAGCCTAATTAATAGTACAACAAATGTACGTATACATTTAGGCACAGTTTTTTTTTCCTAATTAAAATAAATAAGCATTAAATTTCTCCATAAATATTAAATAACAAACATCAAAAATAAATGAGAAGCAACAATTTCTGAAGTGTAAACTTTCTGGAATTATTCTTAACCACGCGAAGAATTTTACAAAAATTCGTTCATTATAACTAAGTTTAGAAGTTTTCTACTCATTCTACTTTTTTCACTTTACTATAATTTTCGTAGAAACCCTATGATTGCCATAAAAATATATTAAAAGAGACAGTTTTGAGCTGTTCTAAACCGACTCTGTTCTCTGACAAGGTCTCGCGGAGAGCAGTTTCCTGTGTTCATACGGGCGAATTGTTCAATTGGAATTTAATGACCTGCTATAATTTCGGGCTCAGCAGAGCAGATAAGCACGTCAAGTGAGATTATTGCAACCACTTCACTTGCATGATTTTCTCCGAGAAATATCCGTTTTCCTGGAAAATCCAACCATCAATGTCATTATTGTAATGTCGAACGTTAAAAAAAGGTAATTTTCGTCCGTTTTTAAATTACTCTCCTTTTGAAAATGGCAAATTGAAAAGGTTTTATTGAAGACTTTTATACACTACGAAATATATTTTTAGGTTTTTAAGTTAAAAAAATGTTGCCACAATTTCTTTAAGAATCTTGACTAAATTACTAATGCAAGTTCCCTGTTTAATAGGGATATTATAGAATAGCATTCAAATCATAACAACGATATAGCATGTTTGCTCAGTTACGAACTATTTTCGTCCGAAAACTACTAAACCGAATGCTTTGTTAATTTGCAAATAACCCACGCTGGTGAACTAATGGATACAAGCTCGTACAAAAATTACTTTGAGACTTATTTTCTAAAGTCGCAAGTACGATTAGAGTTCTAAATGAAAGTTATACAATAATAACATTTTTGTGTGAGTGGATGTGATGTCATGCACAGGGGCGGATCCAGCCTCTCTCTCTTTGGGGGGGGGGGGGTGATATCACAAAAGTACAGTATGGCAAGTTTTCAACTGGGAGGGGGGAGTGCCGGCAGAACACATTCCTAATCTAGAAGGCAGAATCGGTTCTATTTTTCTGAATCAAAGCTCTTGGGAAGGGGAGGGACGATTGCAAACATACACATTCCTATACTCTATTCAAGAACTAGAGGGAGTAAAAAAACTGTTACCGAAACCTCCAACGTACCTGCTCCAGTGCCGCAGGTAACTGAGGACTGCCGTAAATCTATATATATATATATATATATATATATATATATATATATATATATATATATATATATATATATATATATATATATATATATATATGTATATATATATATATATATATATATATATATATATATATATATATATATATATATATGTATTTATATATATATATATATATATATATATATATATATATATATATATATATATATATATATATTTAAATATTATAAGATTTTATAAATTTACTGCAACAATAATATTTCTGATAACTCAATTTAATTTCTGTCAGTAAGCAAAGTACACCTTACAGTGTGTCCTTAGTGATTTATCTTGTTTGTGCTGGTTTTTATATATTATTTAAGATCAGTGAGACACCCAAAAGATATGGCTTCCACATCTATATTTATTCCAAAATCGTTAAACCAAGGAATTTTTTCCTCAACGGAAAACTTATTATGTTTATGGTGCCTTAAGACATCAATATCTAGATAATAATGTTAAAAGCTCTGTTGAGATGTGTTCCAAAATGACAGGAGTTAGAAAATTTACTATGTACCGAATACTGAAGGAGAAAAAAACGACTGGAATTGTTAGTAGTCCCAAGCCACATTCGATCACAGGCAGACGAAAAACCTCGTTGGAAGAAGAGATGTAAACTGCAAGAAAAAGGTCTTGTACATACATTTTATTATGAGAAGCAGATCCCAACCGTCGACAAAATTCGAACCAAAATCAATGAAGATCTAGATTTACCAGAAATTAAAAGAACTAAGCTCTGGAAATTACTCAGAGAACTTAATTTTTGCTGGGAAAAATCAGATAGGAAATCTGTTCTTATAGATCGTCCAGAAAATGTCCGTTGGAGAAGGAAATATCTCTCTCAAGTAAAAGGTAGAGTTGCTAGAAATAACACAACTTACAAAATTAGTAATTTAACTGAACTTTTGAATGATTTTTTTGAATGAAGGTTCTGCAGAAAATTGGTAAAAATCCGTGTAATAAAAGAATAAAAGAAAATGTGGAAATTCGATCTCATGATCGGTGAGATAGAGGAACCAATTATAATTAATTTGAGCGAAGATAGCTGCACTGACTTTGATTACGAATTATTTACGTAATGTTTACCACCGTAAACACAATTTATTATTTAAATTTTCTGTAACATATAAAAATTAATTACATTTGAATCGCTTTTTAGTATTTAATTGTAATTCCGCAGATGATTTAATAATAAAATGACCGATAACCCTAAAAATATTTTATTATATGGACGAATTTATTTTTTTATATATGTTTAACTCAATATATTTTTGATAATGGGTATTTTGGAAGTATTTAAATTATAACTTAGAATTTTTTGAGAGAAAAACGCTACGTTTTAGTCTGAATGTGCCTAAACCGGTTTCTATGCCAAAATTAAAAATAATAAAAATACAGTTGTGATTTGTGTTAAATATGTGAAAATTATCTATATTTTCTAATGTATGTGAATTATTAAGAAATCATAAGAAATAAAATTATATTATAAAAACTTTTTATTTTAAGTTTATTGCCGAAATAATGTTCTATGCCATAAATACTTAGTGATAAAATAAACCTCCTTCCGACGCCTACGACAAGGATTAAAATCCTTTTTAACACTTCACACATGCAAATATCTATTGTTATCCAAACCAAATAGTCCATTATTATAGACCGGTATTTTTGATTATAAAATTTCTAACCCATTTCTATGAAAAATATATGTGTCGAACAGATTTTGCCAAAGACACCGGACTAAAGAACACAGGTAGTTTGCGAAGAAAAAAAAAGGATAAAAAATGATTTATTACTCTATCTAGTTCTTGAATAAACTATAGTATAAGATGCAGGGTCTATTTTCCTCAACTCAAAGCTCTTATGGGGGGGGGGCGATCACCCCCCACCACCGTCCCCCCCTTGGATCCGCGCCTGGTCATGCACAGTACAACTAAAATTATCAAAAGGTAAATTCGGCCTTTTCTGGGACCTGTAAATCTGACCCCAAAATCAGTTCAGTGTTGTCAGAGTCGTGTCAGATGGAATTTGAGGGGTTCTCTATTTTGAACTAACTATATAGTTTTTAGTCTATTTAACAATATTTAATTAAACACATTTAATGTAATGCATTAAATTTAATAATTTACATTAATCTAGATAATTTCATTCATTAAATTTAATGTTATCATACATTAAATTTAAAGTTTGACCATTATTTTTTAAGGTGACTGTGTACAGTAAATATACAGCCAGTGTTGATTGAATTTCAGATATATTATCACATATTTAATGCATCAACATTAATATGAGTGCAAAAATTCTGAAACTACCAAGAACAGGTGGACATTTTTCCCACAGGTAGTGTCTGCCATCTAGACAGGTTTCGAACTTGTTGGTTCCCGTCAGTACGGGGCAGACATGTACACATCACCATAAGAAAATTGAGTCCTTTAAGCAACTTATATCATAGTAAACAAAAAGTTCCATACAATTTGCGTCATCTCCCGCAATCTCATGCAATTTATATTGAATAATAATGTAAATTCCTTTAGTACTAGGGTATATGTGAATTCATTTCAATGTACAGAAGTTGAGATATTTTTTCAGTTACTGCATTGAAATTTAAGATACCCTTTAATTAAATTTAAAGTAGAATAAACCGATATTTTAATGAATTGCTTGAGAAATATTTTTGATATTAAAAATATAAATGGTAAAGTAGATTTTATTATCTCCAACGTAGCTACCTTACTAGATCTTCATGCTCCTATGAAAAAAGCTAGGTTTACCAAGAATAATTTTCCCTGGAAAACTCAGAATATTAAAAATTTGATGAAAATTAGAAATAATGCCTTAAGTAAATTTAAAACAACAAAGAATGGTGAGCACTGGGAATATTATAAATCTTTTCGCAACCTCACAACCCTAACTGTTCATAACGAAAAAAAAATTATTTGGATGCGAGGTTAAAACTATCAAAAAACATATGGCTGAAATTAAAAAAATACAGTCCAGCAGTTAGTATAAAAAAAGTTGATATCCCCGAAAATCTGAAGGATCCTTATTTAATAAACAGATTTTTTAGATCTTCTATACCCGATTCAGGGGGACATAATAATGAACTTTTGAAATTTTATGAAAATGGTGTGAAAGATGATAACTCGTAATTTTAAATTTAAAGGAGTAACAAAGTTAAGGGTGCGAAAATAATCTCTAAAATAAAGTCTAAAGCGAAGAGTCACGACGGATTGAGCATTGATTTGGTGGAACTCTGCTGTCCTTTCATCTTGCCCTACTTAACATATGTATTGAATACATATCCATTAAATTATGTTTATCCAGAATGCTTGATGAGGGCTTTGGTAGTGCCATTGCCAAAAGTTAGTGGTTCCCGTGAACTTCGGGGTCTTCGTCCCATTAGTATTTTGCCCTATATATCAAAAATATTAGAAAAGATAATTAATGAACAACTTAAAGAGCACGTGGAGATTAATTGAATACTGCCTGAGACTCAATCTGGGTTTAGAAGGAATCACGGTTGTTCTACTGCTCTGGCAAATGTCGCTGATAATATATTTCTGACGACTGATTCAGGAGAAGTAACAGTCCAGACACTGTTCGACTTTTCAAAAGCGTTTGACACTCTGGACCACCGATTGCTATTAGCAATACTTCACTATATCGGTCTTAGTGATCATGTCATTTCATTTTTTAGGTGTTTTCTGGAGGGTCGAATGCAATGCGTTAAACTGGGTGGCGAAATGTCAGAGAAGCTGCCCATAAATTCTGGTGTACCGCAGGGCTCTATTGTCCTTTGTTATATACAATCTACACTTCGTGTTTACCAAGTGCCTTGAGTAGGTGCAAGTCGCAATGCTACTAGCATGATACCCAGGTATATTTGTCTTTTAGAAAGGAGGATGTTCTTGAGGCTTGCAATGCTATTAACCAAGACCTTAAAGCAATTCATTCGGTTTCCTTGCAGCATTCCTTGTATCTTAATCCGAAAAAATGTTGTATAATGATATTTGGAAAAAAGACTGATAAAGAGATTGTTAAAAATCTTATAAACTAAGTAGGGTGCTGGCTTTTACTTGATGAAAATCTATATTCAACGATGAATAAAAGACGAATATTTATCAAATTTCCACTATATTTAACTAAAAAACTTGACGCGTTTCGCTAACACGGTAGCTTCATCAGAAGTTCTATTTAAATTAAAATTTAAAATATTATAAATGTAAAGATTGCTGTGTAACTCGCTGATGCTCTTCATTTTTTGCCACAGAGATGTAATATATGGAAACTACCTAACAGCCATTCAAAAATGAAGAATACAGAAAGTGAAAAACAATTGCGACTAATTTATGGAGTTCGTAAATATGAGAGAATATCTCATAAGTTACTCGATTTAAAATGGCTGAATATGGAGAGCAGGAGGTGGTTACATGGAGTTTTTTTTACCGTAAAATTATATGTTATAAAAGCTCACAATATCTATACAGACGAATCATTTTTAGATCCCACGTGCATAACGTCAATATTCGTTTTCGAGGAATAATAACCCCGCCCCTGCATAAATCTTCTCTGTTTGAACGCTCTTTTACCTACAATGTCGCTAAACTATATAATTCTTTTTCGGACTTCTTCAAAACTCTCTCTAATTTGATAAACAAATAAGAAAATTGTAGTTTCCCTTTTTCTTTTGAATTTTGATGAAGAAAAATCGTAAATTTGTATGAGAGTATCTAACTTGGGTGTATAAATATTGTTTCTTTTCTCTTCTGTGTTTAACCATTATTTAAGTCTTATTTACTTTCAGTCTGGGTTGAGTTGATCAGGGTGGATGTCACTTAAGTGCTATACACATCTGGACTTCGCCCTTTCTGTCACTATATTCTCCTGTATATTAATTATTAATTAATTATGATATGTTGTTAATTCTATGGAGCCAGAAATAAAGACATAATTATTATAAATTACAAGCCAAACAGCTTCGCACTCCCTCCAGGGAATATTCACTCATACCCGGTACACAAAAATACCAAAAGTATGAAGCTCTGTGGGAACCCATTCCATGTTATCGGGTCGTTGGTGACGAGGTCTGCTGTATTTCCTACGAACTTTCGGACGATTCGCGCGGTTGCCAGGAGAATTGCTTTCTGCATCGGCTTATACAGATTCTCACTACGGCCCAGTCCCTTGATGTTCTGCAGGAGGTTCTTTGGTATCACTCCAGTTGTTGACAGTATTGTGGGAATCGTTTGGACGCTATTCATTGTCCATTGTCTTCGGATTTGTACCACCAAATCTCTGTATTTAGCGATCTTCTCGTTGTATTTTGGCCTTAGGTTGTTCTTAGGTACAGCAATGTCGATTAGTGTAGTTCGCCTAGAAATTTTATCTATTAATTAGTATAATATCTGGACTATTATGAGCAACTGTCTGATCCGTCAGAACTGTTCGGTCCCAATATAACTTGAACGGATTGTTCTCAAGAATAGGCTCCGGATTGTATTTGTAATAAAGCACTTTTCCTACCTGTAATAGGTTTAACTTTTCTGCTAACTCTTGGTGGAGTATCTTAGCGGCTGAGTCGTGTCTTTCCTTATACTCGGTTGCGGCAAACGCTTGGCACCCTCTAATTATATGCTGGATGTTCGACAGCCATATCTGCATTGGTCATTTTCTATTGAGAGATCTCTAATGATGAACTTCCGATAGTTCTTCGTCAGAATAACCTGGTCTTGAATAGCTAACAATAAGAATTATTAATATTATTACTAATTCAAAATAAATGTAAATCATTCACGATTTTTGGTACAAAATCTTTAAATGTAATGTAGAATGGACATTAAATTTGCATTAAATTTAAGGTTATTTTTAACAGTGTAGAGTAGAAATTTAAACTTATTCATTACCTCTTCGGTAGTAAAAGTTTGAATCTACGATAAGAATTTGTACTATTAGGTAAATTGATTTTAATATTACATATACCAGGTTTAAATCGGATGTTATTTCATAAGAAACAATCTTTATAGCTAAAATAGATATTAATATAAACAAAAATATAAAATACGGCCCAGATTCTAAACTAGGTTTAATTTTAACTAGATAATTTAAATTGGCAGTTTTTTTTATCTTTTAAACTTTTTTAAAATTTTTTCTTTATTATAAAAATTTTATTCTGAGTCCTGATGTACAAAAAGCCTCCTTGTATTTGTTCAACTACACACACAAACCGCATATCCATATTTTACCTTGTGATTGTTGTTGACATGTACCTTATTTGAGTTCGCTTGACTTCACTGCCTCCAGTGCTCCAAAGGGTGAGTATTTGCAAATATTCCGACTGAAACACAGCTAAATGGATCCTATACTTACTTTAAACTTGGTTCTGTTGACTTTTGTTAACTTACGGTTAAGTTGGGAAATGTTGTTCTAGGATTGTGGGTTGTAGTGGTTTAAAACTTATCATGTATAACTTTCTCTCTTAGCCGAAAGTTTGAAATACCGGAGGTATAAGTCTCCTTAAAACGTGATCACCAATTCTTATAAATTTTTAAGTATTAAGTAAGAAATTCTATTTTTTGCCACGATTTTTCATTCAAGTTATTTGAATTTTTAAAATATGCAATTAGAAAAAAGATGAAAAAAAAATCATCTAAATCCATTGAGCAGTTTCGAAAATTAGATACATATTAAGTCAAGACTATTGCTAATTAATTTTTTATATCATTAGTGAAAAATAAATCCAAACAAATTTGAAACAAAAGTTTTTATGTACACCAACATGAACAATATATTTAACATGTTTACTTATTCTCACAATTCCACAATCAATTGTCAGAATCTTAAGGCAAGCGTTCAATAGAAAATCAAAATCCCTTTCACAGGCTAGGAAGATTATACTAAAACCAAGCCAAATAAACATTTCATGTAAGGAAGATACAAAACAGCTCTCGTTTTAAGCATGTCTAATTTTATTTAGGAAATATTTGTCATTTACCAATAAAAGCGATAAATCAGTTTTCATTTAATTTGAACATTACTCAAAAACAAACCATTGAAAATTTTATCGAACCTGTAATACGATTTTGTCCGTCATAGTCAGTGCAGTGGTTACAACGATATTTGAAAAAAACTTTTCATTGAACTTTTGAACTATTCTAATTGTCGATTCAAATTTCAATTTAAATTTACTCTGGCTAATTTTTGCAAATACTCACGTTATGGTCAAACACATTATCTTTCACAAATTCTTCAAATAAAAACATAACATTTGTCAATTTAGTTGCATTTTTTTTTGATTAACTACAGATCTCTGCTTAGATCTACTTTCTTGTGTACTTCTTTTACAGCTCGGTTATTTTATCTTCCTGAATTTTATTTACATTCTTTCACTACAAAGTGCGGTTTTATGTTATATTTGGTTATCACTGTTCAACCCCTATTTATGTTGTTTTGCTTGACATTCACTAGACTGTGGGTGACTATATTTATTTCTATTTTTATTAAATTTGGTATTACCTTTCTCCAGTTAAATCGGTTGTCTTGTCTACACTGGAATGGTGTAATTCTTCTTTTTATCCTTTCATATGGCAATTTTCTCGAAATTTATGCGATTGGTTCCAAAAATGCTACTTTGTTTTTCACATTGATTTCTTAGGTTATGTTTGCTGAGATAAAAATTTAAACCGGCGAGAGATGTAATTTCTTTAATTTAAAAAATTAATAGTGGGTTACTTATTTAATATCGAGTCGAAAATCGGCTTAGAAGTTCATTTTTGAGCTGTCATTCTTTTAAATTTTTGACATACCTGAAGGAACGTTGTGTGTACGCAGGTATTTTTGATAAAATGCAAGGACTATTTTGTTTTAATATTTTACTTTTCTTTCTGAAACAACCTAAGAAGCTGTGATTTTTGCATCTCAATTCATTTGGTCCATTCTTTGGGATTTTAGGGGTGAAAAACGGTTTAAATTATTTCGTTAATTGAGTTTCGTTAATTAGTTACCTTATATTTTACCTGTTTTGCTGTAAATTGAGTTATTTTTACTGGAATAAATCTGGGGACGGAGATTTTAGCATTTCTGCATATTTCAATGATGGAATTTTTCTACCTGAGAGTAAGATCCATTAATTGCAGGTTTTTGAAGCAATCTTTTATAGATTTACGATTTATTAAAGTTTTAGCGCAAACTAAATCCTTAAGAGTGAGTTTAATATCAAATTTGAATCTGGCCGTAGTAAATTTCATTACTTTCCCTTAAATATCTAAATCCAACTGTATTAGTTGGTTATTAAGTTTTATATTGGGTTTTAAAGCTGTTTGTATCTTTTAATGAATATTGATCAATTTTTCTTGAGTTTTCTTAGTATTTAAGAGCTGTTGCTAGTGTATCGCTTGATATATATTTTTTTGATATTAGAGAGCAGTCTTTGACATTTAATGTATAATTTTCTATATTTTAATATTTGCTCTATGAGTGTATCATGATAGCTTTATCGAAGAATTAATTTATCTTATATAATCAGAGTATTTTTTTGTTTTATTTTAATGAAGAGGTACTTGAGGCGGGCCAAATTAAGTTAAAATTCAAAAGGTTGTCAACAAGAAATTTGTTTATTTTTATTTGATTTACATTTTGATTTATTATTTTTGCTCTGGGGCTTAGCTAAATTTATGTTTATTTTTACGCCAGGTTGAAGCTGATTTGTTTAATAGCAATTAGTGTCAACAAAACTAAGTATTTATAGTTATTACTGGTCTTAAATTCTAATTATTGTCTATTTTATTTTTATTATTATTTCCCGCTGTGAAATGTTTAATTTATTCGACTAATTGTTAATATATTAAAGTAAATCTTTTGTTTTATTATGGACTCTTATGGAATGTTTTGATATTTTCACTATTAGCTGCCTATGATTTCAATAGTTTAAGCAGCTTATCAAATTAATTATTTATTTGATTACTACTAATTAGTGATTGATTAATATTTCATTTTCTTAGAATACTTTAACTTTAAGATCAGCTTTGATATTTTTTTACTCTAAATATATATGTATGAAGCTTAAGATTCTAAATTTAAATAAAAATAATTCAGTAATTGAACATAATTTCTTATCTATTTGGCAAGGAGTGATTAACAAATTCATTTGCTTTTTAATTTAATTCATTTTTTATAAGTAGCCTTGGACTTTTTTTTGTAGCGTTCTTTCTAACGTTCTTTTTTTCGGTTTTATTGTTTGTTTAGGTTTTCCTCTTTTTCGCGAATTTTGACTAAATCTCAATCTTCAATTTGCAAGCATTGATGTTTAACATGACTTATGCACCTCTACACAGTTTAGCAGCGTTGCAGCCAAATTGAAACGAGATCACACAGCTAACAGTCTCACTAAAAGAATAACAAACAAATTTAGTATTATAATTTTTTTTTTGTATTTTAAATGACTACAACCCAATTCGTTTTGTAAGCTAAAGCATATTCCTTTTTTTTGTAAAGCTTTGCGCAATTTTCCGGTGTTCTATCCCAACATCACAGAACATATATATATATATATATATATATATATATATATATATATATATATATATATATAGTACAAAATATCTCCATTATTATTTATTGAAATTATTTTACCTTAATGCTGTAATTATAAGGTACCTTACCTTACCTTAAGGCTGTAATTATAAGGTATAAGTTTCACAACTCTACACTAATTTGTATTTTTTTTGTAATCATACTTGTGTATCTATAGGTGGAAAATTAAGAGCTAGTTCCTAACGATATCGCGGATGATTTTGTCATTCAACCTAGCTAGAGATGCAGTGGCGCCCTATTTTCCAACTTTTTTTGTATCGCTTATTATGTATTATTTATAGAGTCGTTAACAATTTCAACAATTTTTTAAAAGCTACAAAAAAGAACAAAAACGTTATCTTTTGTGTTTTTTGCAAATATATTAGTATGGAATTTGTCAAACCAAAAAGCGCTTTAACAGCTTTTTCAACGCTTACAACTTTGGATTAGTAAATTTTTTGAGCAGAAATAATAGTTTTCCAATTAAATGAAAAAAAAACGAATTTTCGTTCTAAATTGATAACAAAAAAAAAATTCGAGTGCCTACACACAGTCTTTTTTATGTCCGAAAAGTATAATCTTATAACTCTATATTCCTGTACTATTAAACGAAATATAATCTACGATATATCACACTTCAGTTTTATATTACAAAATAATATTTTTAATCTGCAATTCAATCAACATTGCTATATTATCCAAAAGTTAGCAGAAGTTGGCAATTCGCTTTCGAACCGTATAACTATGAAACAAATGAGTAAACTAAATTTATAAATTAATCAGGGTTATTAAACAGAATTATATTGTCCGTTTTATAGCAATTTAAAGCTTTATTATGATCTCCTGTATAACTACTGACTAGGCCATTTACCTTTTAAACTGCCTTAAAGGGTTAGAGTAAGAATGTTATACTAGGATACGGAGTGTTGGCCTAACGGCTTAAAGATTATTTTAATGTGAAGTAAGATCATCAAGAACAGCTTAAATCTAGTTTTACTAAAACTTAGTTGATGGTTTAACAACCATATGCTTTATAAAGGGTGGGTCAGTAATTTAATGGACTAAGTCTATTAATTAGTCAAATTTCACTACGATATATATTTACTAAATGTACATATTTAAAAATATTTAGAAATAAAACACTCTATAAATGAATAAATTGTTTCATTCCATATATTTTTAAAAGTTTAAAGGAAAAAGTCGTATTTTCGAGTACCTTTTTTCTTATAATAAATATCGCCCTTAATTTTTTCCGGCATATTAGCTTAAAAAATATGTAACACTAGAGGGTGAAAAGTTATATATTTTGAATATTTTTACTTCCTTTTATAGACCATTAAAAATCTTTAATTTTCGTTATGCCTGTTCTATAATATTTCAGATATAATATAATTTTAGTTCTAATCAAAATACCCATCGAAAATGAGATATAAAATCACAACTTGATTAAATTTATTTAAATTTTCTTCATAGCAGCTATTTCTATCCAACCTAGCTGATCCAGAAATTTCTGTTTTAAATATATTTTGAAAAGTATACCTCAGAAATCAACAGAATGAACATCTAAAAACACAAAATTATATGAAAAAATCATTTAAGTATTGTAATATTGTAATCCCTCGGCGGTATATAAACTAAAATTGGAACGATACAGGGAAGACTGGGATAGCCCGTGCGTAAGAATGATATGCAAAATCGCGTTCCACATTTTTTAGAGATCACTCTTTCACCCACTTTTGATACTAATAAATTTCTGTCGTGAAACTCTTGTATCACCATCATATCACAGAACTGAGAACTTTAGATAAAAAAGAAACAAATCATTTAATGATTACTTCTAAGGAAAATAAAATTATTAAATCCAAATTTAAAACCTATCAACTAATATTCACAGATGGTTCTAAAAAAACAACTTAACAGACGTATCTTTCAAGGATATGGAAAAAGCCTGCACTTTAAATGCAGCGGCCGAAATTTTTGGTAGTTCTTGAAGCCATAAAATACTGTCGAACTACCAATCATACTAAATGCCTGATTTTCACTGACTTGCTAACCTCTATTTATCAAATTAGCTCTTATTATCTCCGACACCCACTAGTTTAGAAAATAAAAATTCTTTTAGAACGAACTTACATCAAAAGGTTCTCGCTAGCCTTCCTATAGATTCCTAATCACGTATGAATCTCGGGCAATACAAGCGTTCACACCACAGGGTCTCTATACACATAGGATGTCTAGACAATTATACAAAAGACTTCTCCATCATCAAGATCTGAAAATATATTTATCCAACTAGAATGGGACTTATTGGAAGTTCTCAACAAACTTAACCATATAAAAAAAATTCTTTTCACAATATCCACCTATATGCATCTATCAAGGAAACCCTTTACTATAATGGTCCTCTAGATAATTGGACCAAACTCACTAATGAATATTTACTAAAAAGAACACATGAACCTATTTGAGACAACTCTAATGTACCTATCACGATAGCATGCATAATAACAAGCTGTAAAAAAGCCTAGAATCATCCTAGCCTTCAAACTCACAAAAATAATTTAACACTCCTACTTTACCATATGAACTCAAAAAATATAATTACCTTCGTTAAAAAACCGAACTATATGAATTAATGTAATGCAAAATAAATAATCGTAACATCACAAATATAACTATTCAAACCCATACTAGTAAACGCTAAAAAACCTTGAACTCGAGGCGACCTTAATACATCTCACTCTCTCATTGATTTATTAAGTATTATTTGTTTCCAAAAATAAATCTTTCACTAATATATCAGGAATAATAACCTATTCCATTTCATATAGAGAATAAGCCATCTGAATTTGGTTAATGGAACTTTTGAATTAAGTGGTCACTGTTATTGGTTAGACAAAACGAGCTCTTTTCTAGCATTTTCCATTACATTAGCCAACATCTCGGGGGATATTGCTGCCATTTTGGGTTCGAATGTTGTCTTTGAGCTCTTCAATGATCTTCAGCTTGTTGGCATAAACTTTACTCTTCAAAAATCCCTACAAAAAAAAGTCCGGCGGAGTAAAATCCGGAGGTCTTGGTGGCCAGTCAATATCGCTTTTTTTCGCCACCACACGTTCCGGAAGTTTGAACACAAATAGTCCATTGTAGCCCCGTCTTCTTGGAATCTGAAGTCTTTCAGACCGTTTTCACCCATTTGTGGTAAAACATTGTACTAACAACTACCGATATCTGAAGAAGAATGGCCAAAGATAGTTTTTGAGAAAACACATACGCCAACAGTCACTTTTTCTTCATGCAATGGTGTTTCCCAAAAGAGTGTGAAATGAGCCCAGTCGGTATGCACGCTGAGTTAACACAACTGAATGATTATTTTTAATGTAAAGCACCACTATTTCGGCGTGTTCCTTCAGTGAATGTTGATGCATGGTTGAAATTGTACTGAATTGACATTTACAAAACGTGATTGATGAGACTTATCGGATCTGTCGAAGTTATTCAGTAGTTCCATTGATAAGATTCAGATGGCGCACCCTGTACTTTGAGAATACACTAATACACATTCACATTATCAGCGATTTTTAAATTTTGGTAAATATAGCTAAGAATTCTAAACCAAAATATACAACAAAGGTATTAAAACACTTTTTATCATATCCCACATTAAAATTATCATAAATACGTCAGTAAGAGGAATCTAATTAATTTCAAATATTTTGAGTATTTAAGAATATATTTTATGATCAGGTATAAATATATAAAATAACATCACCCCTTCTGTAGTTACTTTCAGTTTGGCTTACTACATGTAGCTACTTATCTTTTAAATTACTTCACAGGAACGGAGAAATTGAATGTTTTGTTAGGATATTACAATAACAAAGGTTTAATACGATCGAAGATTGTTTTAGTGTGAAGAAAAACAAAATTTACTTTAATTTATCAAAGCATCCACTCCTGTTATTGATCCCAAAATCTTTATTTTTTTATTGTTAATTTTCATTTACTTGGAGTTTATTGGGCGATGTGCGTGTCAAAAATTATTACTGGTTCACTGAAATCAGATCAGGTTCTAACTGTAAAAGTTTTTAATAAATAAAAGTTTTATAGTTTATTTAAAACAAATATGATTTAGACTAAATTTAAAAGTTACCACTGCTACTATGTTCGGTTTCGGTTTACCAAAAACCTTTTTATAGTTACTGCCAAAGATTTGGCGTGAACTATAATAATTCTTAATTCTAACTTAAAGATCCAATTTGAAAGTGTTCTTCCTATAGACTTTGACTATGTCGAAAAAAAGATGGATAAAAGGAACTAAAACGTTAATGTGTTCATTATTTTTTACATTCAATTGACCTCCACATATGATCGATATAATTTAATTCATGCATTGAATGAATGAGAAAAGCAGAAAATAAATGTTTTCACCCCACAAAGCGAGCCCTTGCTGAGAAATTGATATGTATCAACCTAATAACATGCAACCGATTTTGCAGGAGTAAATTAGTCTTTTGAATGATAATTCAAGAAAACTCATTTTTAGGGATGAACTTTAAAGATAATTTTCACCTTAAAAAAATGCAGTTCAAATGTAAAAATGTGGCAGCGTAGACTCCTGCAAAAGGAGAATTTTGAGTAGCGCATTTCCGTTCCGCCTACAATCGTACCGCTGCCCCATATTTATAGTTATTCTAAAAACCTATAAATAAATAGCATAAAGACAAAGATATTCTGAAAGTCTCGTCGTTCCCGTTGGTTCTTGTAGTTTTAGTTCTAAACAACTACAGGTTATTTAGGGTTTACCACTACCAAAACGAAGGATTTCAAGACTTGGGTAAGGCTGCTAAATAGCTGATCAAATTTCGCCTCTTGTATTGTACTCCTTCCTCAGCGCACCCCCGAGTTAAATCGCGTGAAGGTTTTTATAAAATTAAATAAAACAAGTTTCTCAAAACATTTAAATCTATTAACAATAATAAATAGAAAACGAAATTATATACAATGAGAAACTTAAAATTAGTAATGTTTAACATTTTCAATTACTTCACTAATTGCTCTTGTTGACCGTTATATTGTTAAAGAAAATGTAACAACGAAATTTAGAAGAAAATGTTAGATAGCTTTTTAAAATATTAATCAAGGAAAGAAAAAATGCGAAAAATAGCTATTTAAATTGTTTAAACAAACGGTACTACGGTCGCCCTTTTCCCTAGTGAAATAAAATAGAAAATTCCCTTAACTTCCCCAAAATAAAAAAAAAAAAACAAAGGAAACCTTCATTAAAGCCAAATTTACTATTCACGTAATTTCTAAGAACTGTTCCCAAAGCCGTACCGCCCTTAACGAATTTCAAATCGTAACTGAAGTTTATTATTTCTTAAAAGGCCAAGTTTGCATTCCCCCGATATCTCGCCGGTTATCGCTGGTACCAATCTCACCTCATGCAGCCCTGTAACTGTAAATTTTATTTCCTAAAGTTCGAGTAGTTTCGATCTTTTTGTTCGCGGAGAGCGTCAGCCATTCTATGTCGGTTATTTACTTCTCGAATTCATCTAGATTGGAGTATCTTAATCTTATTTCTTTATACAAAAGTTTACTTTAACTATTCTACGTCTTTCTATAGGTAAAAGAAAAAGACAATTCCTGTTGAAAAAGAATATTGACTCTTCTTAGCTGTTTTGTAAGTAAATATCAATTCGTTATTTCTTGTGAATAGAAAAAAAAAACAGGCATTATACGAATTATTTATACATGTAGTCAAACAATATACTACATTATAGTGAGCTTATTTGATAATTCTTTTGTTTCCTAATAATGGGAAAATCGTTCCATATTTTAATACATTTACTCGGTATTTACAGATACCACATGTTAAGACCACCCTCAGCAATTATTTCTTCGGTTGTAATTATATAACCAGGGTAGAATTTCTTCCGCAGATTTATTTATAAATATTAAAAGAGGATACAATCTTTTTAGTTTATGTCGTCATAAATTGTCTGGGTTTATATATTTTTAAGAAAACATTTAAACGACTCAAAAGTAATAAAATCGACTTTAGGCTTACGTATGATAATTGATTTATTTTTCCTTTAGACTTTCTTGGGTGGTAATATACATACTGTGTAGTTCTCATGGTTAAAATTTATCTACAAAGTAATTATTTAATTACTCATTCTAGTGGAGTATACTTCACGTTGATCAGCATAAAATAACTGCTGTTTGTTCCATTACAAAAAATTCTTGTCTTATATTGTTCAATGTACTACGATATATCACAGAATCAGCAGACTCACAGATCGACTTATAGAACTTTTTATAGGAAGCTGTGGGTATAGTTTAACTCTCCGAAATGGTGTGTACTATTGTTCGTTATGAATTTGTTAGAAAAAAATATGATGTTCATTTCTTTTAAATAAAAATTTAAACGGATAGTTAACTCCCTGATAAATTTGATTGTGACAAAAGCTGATACCCGTCAAGTTATTTTTTCTAATTGATGTACAACTAATGAGTTTTTGATCAAATTAAGTAAATTTATACATTTTTAGAATGAAAGCAACGAAAAAATAACACTTTCTGCTATATGAAATAAATACAAAGCACGTCCTTACTGAAAAAATGACATATATCAAACCCACTTCGTAAACTTAATAATATTCAAGAGTATTTGTACGATAATGAATCATATATGAAACCCTCTTCGCAAGCTTGATAATATTCGAATGTATTTATTCAAAAAAATTTGCCTGTTAAATTATATTTTAAAAAAATTAGCAATAAAATTTGGGGAGGGGGGGGGGGAATTCTTACCCTTTAGAAATACAACTCAGGACAAAAAAAGTAGCGTTAGATATGTATTGAGATTTATTGAATTTTGTATAATTTTACTAAACATTTTTGCCTTATAACGTTAATTTGATGCATGATCAATTATTACGCCATATGTAATAAATTATCTACACCAGGGAAATTGTTTTTAATAAAAGATAAATCAAAACAGTATAAAGCTTTTTCAAATTTTAGAATTCCTTTTTAAAAATTAATTTGTCCCACTTGAGAATAAAATAATCTTAAGGTCGATTAAACCCTTGTTTCGACACCCTTTGTCCTGAAATATTGTCCCAGGGCTAACCCTGTGAAGCCATTTAAAAGGTAAATGGTTCAGAAAGTATTAAAGAGAGAATAACAAAGCTTTTAAGGATTATTGAGCTGACAATTTCTACATTTTAATAATTTTACGGCAGTATAAGGCTTTGTTTCGTTATTTTTAGTCATATATCATCACCTTTATAAAATTACTGAATACCTTGGAGAGCACATTTTTGAAAACTTTCTGTCATTATGTCGCCTAATATTAAAACCATTTTTAAACCAAAAGTATGTCATGACAGAAATAGCGAGGTATCTTTAATATCTAAATATGTTTTGAAATCTTGGTTGAACAAAATAAGTTTCTTGACTGAGTATGTTTGAAAAAACATTCGAGTCTTGGACACAAATACATACATTTACTGAAGGAGTTATATGAAAAATGGTGAGTTACTGAGCTGATAATGCTACCAGGGAGGAAGAGGATTGGTTAATACTGATATGTGAGACCGACAAATCAAAACTGCTACGGTTGAGGGATCATAAACTGACTCTTCATCATCAATCAGACCAAGAACACCTTGAAACATGGCTAGAAAAGCCTCTTCATGGACGACATCCATATATAGAATGGGCCCCTCAGAGCTCCATTCTTTTGATATCTGAGTATATATGGGATCCGTGAATGTTGCCCCGGAGGAAGTTCGAGAGCCATTTGACTAATTGTAAGTCTTTGGGATAATTTTTACATTGACTGTTAGCTTTGACTAAGCATCAGAGTATGGGTGACGATATTTCATCAGAGTTTTTAATACCTAAATTATAAGAATAATATATATGTATAGTGTTTTAAATTATACTCAAAAAAATCAGTAATTTTTATAACTTGTTAAATATCTGTTATAAATATGTTCTTTTAAAGTATTTAGTTGGATGAATTGACAAAGTTATGAATGAATAAACAAAAAAACTTGAAAACTTATTAAAATCGCAGAATAAAAACATTACATAACGGTGTCTCTAAAACTCAGGTAATTATATTTCAAGGTGACATATTCAGAATGGGGCTGCAAGCCACTTTTCTACATAGCCTACCAAAATTTCAAAGCAAAATTTACTAACAACCAGAAACATGTGAGTTACCAACAAAAAGGTATTATAATCGATGTATAATCATAGTTTTACAGTAATAAATCAGTGATAGGCTCTTCTTAACATGTTAATCATAAACTCGTTGAGGTAGAATGAAGTATTTAGACTATTATTTTAAGATAATATAGGCAAAAATAATCGAGAAATAGATATAAAAATGTATTTTCCTTCCTATAGTTTAATGTCCTTCATTTACGACTTATTGTCCAAAGTTAAAGAGGATATATTTTTAATTAAAAATATCTGGTTTCTTTAAAGAAATATCCATTCTAGGTATAAATATTATTTTATTTCTTTTAAATCCATATTTTTATTCTCAGAGCTCGTAAAGTCGCGAACAGTATATCTTGGAATAAAACAACGTACATGTGAAAAATAAAAGCTAGGATTGGAATATATCAGCCATTTGCTCTATAACAAATTGGAAGTTACAACAAAGCAAAATGTGAAAAATGGTATTTTTAAGATGCCACTATCTTGACAATAGTTGAACACAAGTATAGAAGGTGTTCGGATAATACATTAGGATACTTGGAAATGTGATATTATATGGTAAAATAAAGGTAGTAAGTAACATAACGAAAAGTTGAAAATTCAGTACTTCTCGAGCTACACCTACAAATTTCAATTTTTTTCTTATTTTTAATATCTTACGGATAGTTTTTAACTTATCAAGTTGATATTTGGCACAGGGATTTTGTCCGATGACTTTTATCATTCTGTTATAAAAATGTTTCTCTACTGTGCCAACAAAATTGAAATTAAAATTTTTATTACCAGAAAAATCAGTTTTGGCACATGCAATATTTCTTTCAGGATATGCTTCCAGATACTATCATAGGATAGATAAAGTAGGGACAAATAAGCCACTTAATTCTAATTTCTGTGACCGCGTTCTGCGCCCTGAAATGTTCGCTTATTAGCAGCCAGATAGGGAAAAAATTAATTAATCCACGTTTATAACGTAATATAAGAATTTCGTGAAATACAGCCGTTTTTCGCCCCCTCGAACACAAAAATTAAAAAAAAATTATTTTAGACCTTCTTTTCTGTTTATATTTAGTTCAGTTTTTACCTTAATATGTATATAAAAATTGTAGCTCGAATAAATAATTTTTCCAACATGCGGATTATGGATAAAAAATAAGTCAGGTGCCAAATTTCTTATAATGAAGGAAATAATAGATTATAATTTGTAAAATAAATAACCACTTTTTATTATCTAATAGTCTACTTTATTTAATCAGGTGGCTCTGGAATAGCCTCTACCTTTTAGGGCTTATCCGGCTAGCTCCAAAAGGGGCGGAGAGTGGTCGAGGTAATATGTGCCATCTGTTTTGGTGCCCTAAAGGTTAAGGCAGAGACCGGTCTAACATTAAAAACAAAACCGAATTCAAAATCAAGAAAACACCCAAAAGAAATTTAAAAACAAGTACCAAGACCAAAAAAATGACTTAAATAAATACTTTTTATATTTATTTCTGGGGCTTGAAAAACATCAATAACTTTTGATAGTGTTCTTCAGAAGAATCCACTCACTAAATTGTTTTTTATGCTTTAACGCTATCGCCTAACTTGCTGTATAGACAGGTTGTAGTGCTGCCAAGACTTGCGCACATTTAAACGATTCAGAAATATGCCTGGTGTATCATTATGCACTTTGCATCATTGTGTCCCCCCTACCATTATTTTACTATGTAGAATAATCTCTTCAAATATCCTAATGCATTGTCTAAACACCCTATATAGACCTTTATGTAAAATCCATCTAAAATATTAAGCAGAACTAAAAAATGTTATAGTATACAGCCGCGACCAAGACTACAGTTTGTGGATAGTTGTACTGATAAATAAACCATCAACACCAGACTTACTGAAACTACATTGCGACCACAGGCACAACAAATTATTGCTAGGCAAAGCATCCAGCAAATTAAGTCGCAAAATTCTGCGTTTAAACATACAGCAGATTAGACTGGTGACAGGACCAATAACCGGCTACGGCAGCTGAAGGAAACATCTGCCCAAAATAGACAACTGTAATGAAAAACCTACATATAATTTACTAAAGTCACATTTAAGGATAGATCAATCTGGAAGGTTTGTATCCAGATGACAAACTAGTGAACAGATATTATACAATTTTATAAGAGAAACTTAGTTCTCAGCCAACTGAAAAAACCTTATATTATAAGGACAAACGTACTCTGTTCTAACACAGTAAGAGACAAAGCACTATCTCAGATGGCAAGAATACCAGGAAAGGGTGGAACTATCTCAGATGGCAAGAATACCAGGAAAGGGTGGAAACTGATCCCATGGTGATGCACCGCCATCTGTAGACCGGTTTCGAACTTGTTGATTCTCGTCAGTACAGAATAAGCCAGCGCACCTCAGCATCGCAGAAGTAAATCCCACCTAAATATCTACTTTTGGTATATATCAGATCTTTACGAGATTATATACTCAGATTACATTGAATGCTGGGAGATGGCGCTGCTTGTATTGGATTTCATATTTTGTCTAATATAACCTTCTTAAAGGATTTATTTCTCCGATGCTGGGGTGCGCTGGCCTATTCTATACTGACGAGAACCAACAAGTTCGAAACCGGTCTACAGATGGCGGTGCACTACCACGGGAACGGCTTCCACCCTTTCTTGATATTCTTGCAATCTGAGATAGTGCTTTATCTCTTACTGTGCTAGAACAGAGTACCTTTGTCTTTATAGTATAAGGTTTTTTCAGTTGGTTGAGAACCAAGTTTCTCTCATAAAATTGTATTCTATACATCCAACTGCACGTATATTATATCTACTATTGGTACAAAACACAATAAGTCATTACGCTGCAACATAAAAATTTCTCAATTTTAGTCTACTATATCATTCATATGTTATATATTTATATATATTTATATATATTAATAAAAAATAAAATTTTACCAACTTTCCCGAATTATTGAAAATTATATTGCAAATTCTGTAATTCCTTAATGCTTTCCTATTATCTCCTTTAACTACTTATTTAACCATTTACCTTTTAAGCTACTTGAAAGGGTTAGAGAAGGAATGTTATGTTATGATTCAAGGCGGTAAAACAAGGCCTTAATGAACTCTAAGATTATTTTACTGTGAAGTGGAACAATCTGGTTACACAAAAGGTATCTCCTACAATCGTTATTACCTACTTGTTCAGCTCTGAAAACAAAACCTAATTAAGAGATCGTTAATTTTATATTCCTTCAATATTGAATAACCGGAAAAATCTAAATACTCATCAACGGTTATCACAGATCTAATGGATGTGTGTGAACGAATTGGAACAGGCAGAAAAAGCTTTTTCTAATTTTTAATATTATCTCACTAGCTCATACTAACTTTACCTTTACCAGTATCTTGATCATAACTGAATATGGGTATATAATGTGTTATAAAATTACGCCTAATAGATTAAATAAAACTTGTACATGCATGAAGTACTACTTTAAAAAGATAACTTAGATACGTACACTGGTAAAAATAACTTTAATGCAAATTTTATGTATATATATATATATATATATATATATATATATATATATAAAACTCCCCAATTTTGTTAATTTGGCTCGCTTTCGGGTTGGTCGAGCGGCTTCGCAGCCTCCTCCCCTCTGCAAAATGCGATATATTTGTTTCTTGTGTGCTGTTCTCTCGTGTATTTGGTTTTTCTTGTTGTTTTGTTTTCTGAGATCATCATCAGTTCTAAGCGAATAACAAGACAAGTCACACTTGAAAAAGCAAAATGAGATTTTGGTGAAACGTAGTGAAGTGACTGAATTCAGAGTGGTGTAATGAGGAGAAAGTGATGCGTGGCTAACTTATTGTATATAATATATATAATAGATGTTATCTACACTGACTTTGTGAAGGCTTTTGATGTGGTGTCTCATTCTATAGTTTTGCAAAAACTTGAATTGCAATATAGGTTCCACCCAAATTTGTTGCAGCTAATGTCATCCTTTTTAATTAATAAAGAGCAATATGTTGTTCTTAGAGGTAATTCCTCTCACTCTTTTGTGCCATCAACAGGAATTCCTCAAAGTCCTCTGCTTTTTCTTGTATTTATCAACAATATCGCTTTCTTATTTGATCCAAAAGATTTAAAAATTAAACTATTTGATGACGATCTAAAAATTTAGAGTTGAAACCTCTTTAAATGATTATATTTTACTTCAATTTGAGATAGACAAATATGTTAATTAGTCAATAAAAAATAAACTTCATTTTAACATAGATAGATGTTCAGTACTATCATATAGCAGGAAAAAGGATGCAATTAATTGTGTGTACAACATGCTAAACATCACACTAATTAACGTCAGTGAAATTAAGGATTTGGGGATCACTTCTGAAAAGCAGTTGACATTTGAAATACATACAGAATCTATTTGTAGGAGGGTGTTTCAGATATATTGTTAGAAATACTAGGAACTTCAACAACTATCACTGTATAAAGGTATTCTTTGAAGTATTTGTTCGTAGTATTTGAGAGTATGGTAGTCAAGTATTGAGTCCATTTTATCAGTTCCTTAAATATAGCATTGAAAAAATACTAAATAAATTGTATTTTAGAGAATCAGGCTTATATGATTTTAACATTTCTAAGAAATTTTTGCGGGAAAACAAATGAACACATAAGAGAAAAGTAGAAAAATTTCATGTTTTATATATTTATTTAAAATACTAAGAGGTGTTACTGAAAATAAGGAGATATTGGAGTCACTAAACTTTAATGCCCCAATGTATGGCACAAAAAATCCACATTAATTTAATTTGTCCCGGGTAAACTCCAATATCAACACCACGATATACACAAGTACACATGGATACAAAAGACGAGAGGATTAAAATCTATCATAGACTGAATGTGACAGATGTACGAATATATAGAGAAGCTACCTGTGGAAGCGACCATCACCTGCTAAAAGTCAAGATTACATCTGTACCCAATAGCGAATAGGAAGAAAAGGAGAAAAAGATAGAGATAAAATGGCAGAGGAAAAGTATAACTTGAATAGCTTAGACCAAGAGAGTGTGAGAGAATTGTACAAGAAAAGATTAGATCAAAAGCTGGAAGAAAAACAATTCAGCAACAATGAACAACACTACCATCATATAAAAACAGGTCTCCGGGAAGCAGCTGCACAAGCCCTGGGATACCTAGTAAAAACCAAGAAAAACATTCATATTGGTGCGATAACGAAATAGAAGGAGAGATAGAAAACAAAAAGGTAAAACAACACAAATGCATAAACACAAACAATAATTCACACAAAATCAAATACAGGAATCCCAGGCAAAAGTCCGGCGAATGATTAGAGGAATCGTGGCAAAGGAAATGTGATACAATAAATGCGCTTTTAAGAGGAAGAAGAAATACAGAAAGCTGAAGGTTCCTAAAGTCCATGAGACAGGAAAGGAAAAAAGATTTAATTTCAACCATCACACTCAGAAGATGATTATTTCAAAACACTTCTGACTGAAGATAGAACAGAATTTATAGGCAACCGGATCAATCAAGATATCAGCACGTCAGCTTCTCCCATAAGGAAGCCTTGATAGCAATCATGTACAAAAAGGGAAGTCGAGAGGATTGTAATAATTACCGAAGCATTGCTATTACAAGTACAGTTAGTAAAATATATGGTACCTTACTGAAAAAACGAATAGAATAAGAATATAGCGACATGGAAGCTGAAGAACAGGTAGCATTCAGGTTCCAAGGATTGACCACCTTTTTTTGCGTCACACAAAATGGCCGTAAATCAGGAAATACATTTTGTGTTCGTAGATCTGAAGAAAGCATATGATAGTGTTCCACAAAACAAACTATGGGAAGCATTAAAGAACACAAATTTGCACGTCAACCTAATTAAAGCGTTGACAAACATGTACTCTACAGCTAAAATCAAAATTGGAAGCAGTACCTCAGAGAGTTTTAACATCACAAAGGGTCTCAAACAGGGATGTTGTCTATCCGGTACGTTTTTTAAGATATACCTCGAACAGATGCTAAAGAGCTGGAGAAAAAAATGTAAAAATATGAGCATACCGATTAACAACAATACCATATTATTTTTTGCAGATGATCAAGTACTCATAGCGCAAGATTACGAAGATATGGAATATATGACGAGGAAATTAATCGAAGAGTACAGGAAATGGGGATTGGACATAAACATAGGAAAAACGGAATATAGGTGTATTGGTGGCGAACAGAGAGACCTGATATTGGAAGTGAATCAACTAATTAGACACAGCGACAAGTACAAATATCTAGGAATAACTATCATAAAAGACGGAGGTATAGACAGGGAAATAGACAAAAGAAACTATCAAGGATGAAGAGCCATTACACTCCGCAACAGTGTACAGTGGGACCAAACAATTTCCAACACAAATAAACACCGAATATACAACACGATTTTCAAAAGCATAACTACTTATTGCTGCGAAGTATGGACACTCAAAGAGCAAACCAAAAAGAAACTAGAAGCTACAGAGATAGAATCCTGGAGGCGCTCGGCAGGAAGATCCAGGTTGGAAAAAATTGCCAACGACAGAATCAGACAAATTACGAACTTGCAGAATTCAATCGTAGAGGAAATTGGAACTCAGCAGTTGAGATGGTATGGACTCGAACAACGAATGCCAAAGGAGAGACTGCAGAAACAGATCTTAGAGTGGACATCCCATGGAAGACAGAAACGACGAAGACCACGTCTTAGTTGCAGAGCAGGAATCGGCCGAGAGATGAGAGATAGAGAACTGGACAGACCGAGATAGATGGTGATTGGGTATCGGAAGACGTCGACCGTTGTAAACATATATATATATATATATATATATATATATATATATATATATATATATATATATATATATATACTACAATATTGCCCTTAATTTGCCCCTAGACACAGCACGTAGCTTATATAATACGGTATAACCTAAATGTGATTTTTTTTATGGACTGTCTCAGTGCTTTCAAAGCAACACTCCTGAGACATTTATAAAAAAAATAATCCATTATTTTGTTATTTAGTTTTAGGAAAAACTTCTTTTTTCTTCTTCTTATGTTCATATAACCAGTCACTAGGACTAGGATAAGATATATTTTTACATGCTTAGAAGGAGCAGTGCGATGGTAAATATCGGAGTTTTGGCATACTGGTAATCATGACTCCCTGTATTAGGATTCTGAATAAGGTCGGTATAATTAGTGGGCTCTAAATTTCTCCCACCCGTATCCTAGTTAGGAGGGTTGAATATCTCTCTAGTTTAATAGCACTCTAAACCAAATTTAAAATTAGGCGTAGTTAATGGAATTGGGGTTAATTTTTAAATTTTTATTTACCGACTTTGACTATAAAATAAATGCCATGCTTATTATTATCGTTCAAACTTGTGTCTACCTAATTACTGCTTAATATGTCAGAGCACATCGTAAAATTTTTTAACACTCTGTAAATATGTATCTATATATGTAGTCCCTACAGTTGGCGAAACATTGTCCTCTTAATTAAGTTATATGTTTCTTAATAAGGGTCGCCCACGTAGAATCATTTTCTTTACGACTTTAATATTAAATATGAGAAAATAATTTATCTTTAGAAAATTAAAGATGGTATTTTTAGAAGATGGTTATTTATAAAGCCGCCAAATTACCTTATATATTAGCTTACATATAATCGTTTTTTTCAAGTTATCTGGAAAAAGGCAACTTTCATCAGCAATTGAATTAGCTACGCCAATTGAACATCTCTTGCACCTGAGTTGATTAAAATGCGAAAAGAATCAGTGTAGGATTTAGAGAATAACCAACTATCCCTGAATTATCATCAGATCAGATAAACTGATCTTCAGCAGCAAGAACAAAGGATGCCAAATGAGATTTTAATGCAACGTCTACCAGTTTCCTCAAGAAACTGAAACAAAAGATGATTATTATAAGAAATACATGATTGTTGAATTTTACTGGCTGATATTAAGTTGACAGGGGTCACATACAGGGTGAGTCAACGATTGGATGAAGTAGGTTTGTACCTTTTCGGTGAAATTAACAAAGAAACTATATTTATTGTTTGATACAGTTTATTTTTACGCAGATTTTAAAAATATTTAGGACTCTACAGGGTGAACCAAAAAACTAGGACAGCATAAAGTTGTATTTTTTTTAAATAGAACACCCTATATACGAATCGTATTTTCGATTTAGCTTATAATTTTAAATCTTTTTTATTAAGGGTTTACTATAACAAAACTTTATAGTTTCTGAGATAATTAAGTTTAAAGAAAAAAAGTCACATTTTCAAGCATCAATTCAATCCTAAATAACGTTTTCAATTTTGTGACAAATATATTCAAATTTGGAATTTAGCAAGGCCAAGGACAAGTTAACATAATTTTTACCTAATATTTGCAATAAAAGCTACAGGGTGTTGAACACATCGCCTCAAATTTGAACAAGTTTAAATGAATAAATATCTTTTTTTTAAATGGTATATTTTCATGTTATTTAATAGAGTAATAAAAACCCTAAAAGTTTTGTTCAATATATCCTATACCTATTTATAATAGTTTTTGAGATATTTCAGTTTTTCTTATTTTCCATACTTTTTTACAGAAATAGTCTTCATTATCATAGTAGCCATGGCAAAAACAATGTAAAAGAACATTTTTCTGTGTGTCAAATTTATAACCGCAATCGCTTCTTTTGGTTTTTATGTAGTGTAGTTTGGTTTTTTTTGCATTCATCTTATATTGTAAAATGAATTTTCCAAAGAATGAGTTAATAGATATGATTTATACAATAGGAGAGGCTCAAAAAAATTGCCTTCTTGCTCAAAGAATTTACAAAATGAAGTATCCTGATCGACGCCAGCCTAATACCCATACTTTTCAAAACTTAATGCAAAGATTTGATTCTTCTGGTACTGTTGATTATCCAAAACGTAAAGTGGTCAACAAACCAGTACCTAATGAAGAAAAAGAACTACAAGTATTGTTAAATGTTCAGGAAAATCCTTATATTGGTAGCCGTCAGTTAGCAGCATTATGTGAAACATCACAATCCACCGCTAATCGTACTACCAAGAGATATAGGTATCATCCATATCACATGGAATTACACCAAGAATTGCATGGACAGGATTTTGAAAGTCGTGTAAACTTTTGTCGTACAATAAATGCGGAGATTCAATTAAATCCAAATTTATTATGCAAGGTAATGTTTAGTGATGAAGCTACTTTTAGAAGTAACGGTGCCGTAAATAGATGCAACATGCATTATTATGCCACAGAAAACCCATTTTGGATTAGAGAGGTACAACATCAAAACCACTGGTCATTAAATGTTTGGTGTGGTATTCATCATAATCGAATTATTGGACCCCACTTTTTTAATGAACCACTAAATGGCCATAGTTACCTGAACTTTCTACAAGAAGAACTACCCCAACTGCTTCAAGGTCTCGATAGGGATGAGCTCGACAGTATGTGGTTCCAGCACGATGGTGCGCCTCCGCATTACCACCGTGAAGTTTGTGCGTTTTTGGACCAACGATATCAGCAAAAATGGATTGGACGTGGGGGTTTCATTGAGTGGCCACCAAGGTCTTGCGATATCACCCCATTAGATTTCTTCCTATGGGATTATATTAAAAATAAGGTGTATGTTAATCCACCAACAACAGTGGAAGATATGCGAAACAGGATTAGGGATACCTGTAGAACAATAACGCCACTAATTTTGTCCAGGGTCCGAGAAAATCTGCAAAAAAGACTAAATTTGTGCATTGCACAAGAGGGTCGTTTATTCGAACACTTATTAAAAAGAAATAATTAATCTCACTATTTAATAGGTAATTTTTTTGTTTCAATTTAGTATAAAAGTAAATATGTATTTGCCTTGTCGTTATTGTTGTATTAATTTTTTCACATTATGTTTAATTAAACTATTGCCGTTGTAATATAACGAATAATGTATTTCATCATATTTAACCACATTCTGTTTGTTTCTGTAGTTTCTTTTTATTATTTTACATGGCTACTATGATAATGAAGACTATTTCTGTAAAAAAGTATGGAAAATAAGAAAAACTGAAATATCTCAAAAACTATTATAAATAGGTATAGGATATATTGAACAAAACTTTTAGGGTTTTTATTACTCTATTAAATAACATGAAAATATACAGGGTGTACCATTTAAAAAAAAAGATATTTATTCATTTAAACTTGTTCAAATTTAAGCCGATGTGTTCAACACCCTGTAGCTTTTATTGCAAATATTAGGTAAAAATTATGTTAACTTGTCCTTGGCCTTGCTAAATTCCAAATTTGAATATATTTGTCACAAAATTGAAAACGTTATTTAGGATTGAATTGATGCTTGAAAATGTGACTTTTTTTCTTTAAACCAAATTATCTCAGAAACTATAAAGTTTTATTATAGTAAACCCTTAATAAAAAAGATTTAAAATTATAAGCTAAATCGAAAATATGATTCGTATATAGGGTGTTCTATTTAAAAAAAATACAACTTTATGCTGTCCTAGTTTTTTGGCTCACCCTGTAGAGTCCTAAATATTTTTAAAATCTGCGTAAAAATAAACTGTATCAAACAATAAATATAGTTTCTTTGTTAATTTCACCGAAAAGGCACAAACCTACTTCATCCAATCGTTGACTCACCCTGTACAATTATTCCACGAATAAAAGATGGGATGATAAATTTAAATTGAAAATTTTCTTATGTGTTAAAGCAGAAGCAAATAACAGCTCTATAAATGAGACCTCGAAACGGAGATTAAGGGAGCCAGACTAGAATTCAAAGAAATTAATTGTACGTTTCTTTTATAAGTTTTAAAAATCACTCATGTTGTCTTGAATAATTTAAAATAATCGAAAATGGCTATAAATCCCTTAATATAACTTTAAGTGCGCCAAAACTTCAAAAACAAAACAAATAAGGGAAAAAAGAATAAATTATTGCAACCAAAACAGTTATTGCTTAAACATAAAAAGGGTAATAAAAAAGAAACTTGGTTTCTACATTTCTCTCCCGAAAATGATTTAGTGATTCTCAACTCGAGAAGCAAATAGGATATAAAAATAAAGATGTAAAAAATTATGTTATAAAAAGTAACCAAAAAATTTTAAGACCCCAATATTTAATGGTTGGTTAATTCCAAAAATTATCCACAACCTCTAAGAATGACCACTAAACTAACACTTACATCATGAAATAAAAATTCATATTTAAAATTTTTACATTGAGTAAAAACTAAGAATGACCTATCAAAATCGTCTATTACGTCAGTTTCAAAGTCATTTTAAGGTTAAATTGGGTAAAATCTGTTAAATAAATCTGAAGAAAAGTTTTTAAGGTCGGTGAATGCGAATTCGTGCTTTGTTTAATCCCCCATGGTCAGCCAGAGGTCATTTCAGGGTGATTATAGGGTCAATTTAAGATGTAAATCATTAAATAAGCCTCAAAATGCAGGTTTTTGGGGTCGCTAAATCCGAATTCGTGATTTGTTTCATCCTCCAAAGTCAACCAGACGTCATTTCAGCGTCACTTCAAGGTTAAATTGAGAAAAATCTGCTAAAGAAAACGGTCAAAGAAGATATGTAAACTTTTGAGGGCGCTGAATCTGATTCATGGTTTGGTTAATACATCAAGGTTAGCCAGAGGTCATTTCAAGGTTATATTGAAAAAATCCACTAAATAAATCTGTAAAAGAAGATTTGAAAAGCAAGGATTTATGAATACGTGAAACAAAACTGAAGTTCTCCGAAATTGCACCTTGAAATAACATTGAACTTGACGTGACAGAGGTCCTCAGATTTGCATTCAGGGCATTGGATTATATAAGAATAACATGATCTGGTAAAATGTTCATCAATATTTTTTTCTGTGAACATGTGTTATCAGCCTGCCTTTGTGGCTTCAACTTCAATCTATCTTTATATATTTTGACCTAAGATGTTGCTTCATTTTCTTTTATTTATAAATTTTAGTATTACCAATGTCTGGATGAGATTTGTTGAATAGCCTAATCTTTTTTATTAAGTCGATAAAAATCAACATTACAGTTCAGCACCGACAGTCAGTTTTCTAATCAAAGTAACTTACCCAATGTAAACTCGCCATTATTCATAATTAAACCTAAGAGCATAAAATCTTAGTGTTTACATTGTAGTATATAAATAGCCCTGTGACAGCACAGCGAAATTTCTATCCTGACATCTATGTCCCACTACGCTCTGCTCTTATTGTAATTTAATTAATTTAATGGGTTAAACTAACAGAGTAACATTTATTTCCCACAAATATGCGCTACAGTTTTGTTTCCGAGAAACCTACTTGACGTTTTGGTATTGTAACACTACCAACAAAGGAAAATGTTTGTTATTTAATGAAATTTTCATTATTTGATAGTGTTATTATTATTCATGAACTGTTTTTATCGGAAGTAATAAAGAGTGTATATTTATATACACGTAATGTTTCAAAATTAATTTTAGTCGTTATATAAAAGCATAGAAATGAAAAACATATTTCAATGATTATTGTATTGAAGAACTATAAAATTCAAAATATCGTAACAAAACTGTAACACCACTCTTAACAGAACTCTAAAATCAAATCGTAGATCTTTTTATTGACAGATTAACAAAAATTTGAACCCATCAAATTCTATAACTTTACATGCAATGGGAAAATTGTCCGATCTGGGACCGTTCATGTGATTATTTTCTGTCCATTAAATTAAAGATTGGCAATGATGAAAGGAAAATTTGAAAACTTACTAGACCAAAAATATGTCATATTGTATAGGTCAGCATAAGATAATTATACAATATGTACACCATTATGACAAAATTTGATCGTATACTTCTGCAAAAGGAATATTTTGGGAGCGTATGGCCGTTTGGCTCACGATTTACTGCTGTCCCATATCAATTAATAGCTGTTCTATAAATCTATAAATAGAACCCACTGAGACAAAAGCACTCTGACAGTCTGGTCGATCATCTTATGGTCTCGCAGTTTTAGGACTAAACAACTACAAATAATTAGAGCTTACCAATACTACAAACACAACTTCAAGACTCAGGAAATGTTGCTCCCTAGCTGGTCAGATTAAGCCTCTTGTTTAAGAGCTCTCACATCAGGGCGTCCGCGAGGTTAATCGCGAGAAGGTTTTTATTAAATCAAGTGAAACAAGTTTCTCAAAATATGTAAATCTATTTACAAAAATAAATAAAAACCAAATTATTTACAATAACTTAAAATTAACATTCGTTAAAACAATTCTAAAGTAATTAAAATAAATGCTTTTGTCGGCTGTTATTTTAATCCCAGTGTAATAAACACAATTTTGAAAACAATACATTTAAATAGCTTTCTAAAAGATTAATCAAGAAAAAGAATGAAGACGTAAAGAACAGTTATTTAAATTATTCAAACAAAACAATACTAAAGTCGCCCTTATACAATAAAATAAATGTCCCCTTAACCTTAACTTTCCCGAAGATAAATGAATAATCAAAAATAAAAACATTTCTATTTAATCGGACGTAGCATGTACCTTTTCCAATTCCAAATCGTATTGCTTTCAACAAACTCCAAATCGTAACTGCTGTTACCAAACTAGAATCCCTTCTTATTCGGGTTAGTATTAATCAGCGGTCGTTTCCACCAATGGTACGTTATTTCGCAATACATCGACGATCCTCCAGGGTGGTTCTATTCCAGTAAATTTTAATCGTTAGTCCACTCCTGGTTTGGCCCAAGTATCTTAAAACCAATAAGTTTTACACAAAAAGTGAAACTATTCTATGCCATCCTATAATAAAGTTTCTATTCGCGATTGTAGAAAAAATCCTACTCGCTCACTGAGCCATTTCTCACATTTCACCTGCTCTCCTTTTTGTCAATTAGTTAAAAAATTGTCCACAGATGAAAGCTTTGTACATATTAAGAAACAGTCATATTGCATTGTAGCAATTTTATCTATATATTCTTTTGTATCCTAAGGATGAGAAAATTTTCGGTTTATAGATAACAGTTTTTGGGTAGAGACATAAAATGTACACTGCAATGATCCGCACCCATATACAGTGTGGCCTAGAGAGTTACCCGTTTAGTGGAATATATTTTAAATTAATCGATATAAATTAAATATAAGTCGTAACTAGCGTTTGTTCTCCTACAACATTCAGTAAATTTTGGGATATGATTTAGTATCTTAAATAAAGGGTGTTTTTTATAGAGGTATAGAACTTTAAGTTGGCAACACTTTTTTAACTGGCGGCCATTTTGTCAGCTGTCAAGTGATTTCTGTTTAGTTTGGTTTGGCATTTCAACATGAATAGACTGACGCCTGAACAACGCTTCCAAATTGTGCAAATTTATTTTGAAAATCATTGTTCTGTTCGAAATACGTATCGCGCACTACGTCCATTTTACGGTCAACATAATCGTCCATCAGAGTAATTAATTCGATTAACTATGGAACGTTTTCGCACCACGTTTACTCTAAATAATAATACGCATCCTCAGAGACGTCGTACAGTGCGTACAGAAGAAGTCATTGCTGCTGTAGAGCGTAGCGTAGAGGAAGACCCGAATCACTCTATCCGCCATCGTGCACAGGAATTGGATATGTGTCCATTCACTTTATGGAAGATTTTGCGGAAAGATCTTGGTTTGCGTGCTTACAAAATCCAACTCGTGCAAGAATTGAAGCCACACGATCACCTAGCAAGGCGTAGATTCGGTGAATGGGCCCAAAACAAGATTGCCATTGATCTCGATTTTCATAAGCGAATTTTGTTTATCGATGAAGCTCACTTTTGTTTGAATGGATACGTCAATAAACAAAACTGCCGTATTTGGAGTGATGATAATCCTCAAGTGTATGCTGAGACACCGTTACATCCAGAAAAACTGACTGTTTGGTGTGCTTTATGGGCTAGTGGAATCATTGGTCCGTACTTCTTTAAAAACGATGCTGGTCAGAACGTTACAGTCAATGGTAACCGCTATAGAGCCATGATTACTGACTTTTTCGTTCATTAATTGAACAACCATGATGTGCAGGAGCTGTGGTTTCAACAAGACGGCGCAACATGTCACACAGCTCGTGCCACAATTGATTTATTGAAGGAAACGTTTGGTAACCGCATAGTTCCACGTTTCGGACCTGTGAATTGGCCTCCAAGATCGTGCGACTTAACGCCGCTAGACTATTTTCTGTGGGGATATGTGAAGTCGCTAGTCTACGCCGATAAGCCCAAAACGATTGATCACTTGGAGAACAACATTCGCCGCGTTATTACCAATATACCGCCACAAATGTTGGAAAAAGTCATCGAAAATTGGACCTCCAGATTAGACTACGTCCGAGCCAGCCGTGGCGGTCATATGCCAGAAGTCATATTTAAATTATAATGCCAGAAGGTTATCTTTCGAATAAAGTAAATTTCATGTCAATTTAAAAAATTCATCTTTGTTTTATTCTATTTAAAATTTCTATACCTCTATAAAAAACACCCTTTATATGTAATGACACAAATGCCAAGCAACACAGACATAGATAACTTAAAAACTATATTACATTTACATACAATACCGTCAGTTTTTTGTTTCCAGAACCGGTCTAACTATAAATATTTATTTTAATATAATAATTCTAAAAACAATTGCTTAAGGGCCTTAGGTCATCCTGAGATTTTCAAATATTCTTTCTTATTTATTTTCTTAAGAATATTTGAAAATATACCAATTCGATGTGAGCACGGCATAGAATTGTCCCGCATCTCAGATATTGATCAGATAGGTACCAGCAGAAAAATCCGTTTGAGGATTTGCATGGTAAAAACATGAATAGGTATTTTTGTGTCAAAAAGTGCCTTACTTATCTATGACTGTCTATGTAAATTGAGAGTAAATGCTATTTTTCAAATAAATGGTAAAACACATAACATTCCGGAAGCATTTCAGATAACGAATAGAGGAATTGACTGGATTAATATGAGCGTAAAGCACGGAGGTTCGCAGGTCGAGATGTTAAAAAATAACAGGGAGAGCGAGTGAAAATTAGCTAAAAAAGTATTAATTACTTTTTCGGTGAATTTTCTCCCGCTCGCGTTTACATTTCATGGCGATTTGTTTTCATCGACAAAATATTGTTAGTTGAGCTGTTAATTTTACATAGTACACATGTCACGGGGTCTTTTACTTGAAATTATAGGAAAAACAAAAGCTTGCGTGCAGTGTGAGTCATGAAAGTATATGTATATGCACGAAAGAAACTCTGACGTTGTGATAAAATAAATATTTTTGTACAACTTGACCTATAAAAAAAATTATTTTGTAACTTGTTGCCCTCCAGTTACCTAATTATGTCATATCATATATCTTCGATTTTTAATTTTTTTATTCATTTTATTTTTTAAATTTATCATAAAACTATAATATATTTATGAAAAATAAAATTTATTTTATTAATGTAAAAATTTAAATAATAGAAAATCTAAAGAGACGTGGTGGAATTTTTAATAACTTAAGTTATTATAGGCATTTAAGGCATTTTTTGCAATTTGGTCACTTTTTTTTAAACTTGTTGTCAACCCGTTAGAGAATATATAGTCACCCAATAGTTCCGGCGTTCCATAATCAATTCATCTAATATTCCTGAATAATTATCCATGGCAAATAAAAGTCAGTTCATTGAACCATTTTTTTTTATATTTCAGGATTTCTTCGTCTTCTTCAATTTTTTCATTTTTTGCTTTCAGCGCCTTACTTTAGCATGATTTGGATAGGGATTCCCGGATAATTGGTTCTGTACCACTTAAAATCCTCCAATTTTGTTTAACCTTGTCACTTATATGACAATTTGAAATCTTAAAGGCACGTCTGGAGAATGTAAATTTCCCGTCTTAGGTAGGCATATAGCCTTTTCTTTCAGCTACTCTTCCCCGCTACTCTACCCTCCGTAACGTACATAGCGACACATGCTTTCCTAGCCCAAAAGGAAAAGCAATGCAAATAGGGATTTTAGGCATCTTCTCTCATTTTCCTTGCATTCCGTAGAACTCTCCCCAGGCGGAAAATAGAATTCACTCCCAATATTCACACCCTACACGCATTCTCTCGCCAAAATCAGGGACGCACTCAGGCCGCGATTTAATCGAAATAAATATCGAAAGCGAACTCCTTTTCAGCATTTTGTGTTCAAAAATGTTTTGGTGAAAAAAAGGTATCCTTTTTATAATTTAACATATTTAGTTTAAAAGAGTTTTGGGTTTGTTTTGTTAGTTTAGTCTCTGTGCCTTTTACCTGTTGGTTTGTTCCGCCAAAATAAAAATCTGTCAAACATCCTTTATTCGAAGGTTTTCTGTGGTGAGGGGCCAGAATTATTAATTATGGTCTTTCGTTTCTAGAGTGCGAATGACCAAGGTGCATTTCTTTGCACTATTATTTTTTTTTTCAAATTTAGCATTTTTGTCTTCTCTGAGATACACATTAACTTTTTGTATTGCGTAAGCAAGTCTCTTGGTCCGTTTCAAGTTTAAGAAACTTCCTTATCTTATCATATCATTAGAATACTATTTATCTTAAAATAACCTTTAGCAATATATTATCTTTAAGCAACAGGCTTTGTCGTAATTAAAGGTATATATATATATATATATATATATATATATATATATATATATATATATATATATATATATATAGCTTTTATATTGTTGATACCTTCATGCATATATAAGACACAATAAAAGACAAACCAGGTTATAATCTATAATCAAAAACGTACCATTGTTCTTTGTATTCGGATAACGTCTGACCAACTTCCTTGTAAAATTTTATCTATTTTGTAAACTTTTAATATTTAAATATCTCTCTTGATTTTAAACTGTTTCTCTAACGAGTATAGTTGGCCTTTGTGTAAACTTAAAGTAAGTTTGTTTCTGTGTTAAATGTTATAGAGTTAGTGCAAAGATTATATCTCAAGGCTTAGAGTATAAGTTTTGTTTTTTTTTTCAATTCTTGTTTAAAGAGAATTTGAACTTGGAATAACCTTGCAGTATTTTATTTACTTTACCATCGTACTGTATTTTTATTATTAATACATGTTTTATTATTTCTTTTGAATTTTATTTTACACAAACACTGTTTCTTCCTAACCCCACAGTTTCTTAAATTAGATTGAGCTTTATTATTAATAATTTGTAGTAGACGCAAGATTGAAAATACCTTTATATATATATATATATATATATATATATATATATATATATATATATATATATATATATATATAAATAAATAAATATACATATATATATATATATATATATATATATATATATATAAATAAATATACATATATATATATATATATATATATATATATATCATTTTTCTTAATTTTGTATTTTCTTGGGTTTAGGTTCTTTAATTAATAAAAAAAAACATATTTTACACATTTTGGAAAACAAACTAGACATTTAAAAATAGTAGTTAAAAACTTTAAAACATTTTAAAAATATTTACTTTTACTAGTACATACCTTGACATTTTGTTGTTCTGTTTCTAAATAAACTCTAAATTTTCATCGTTTACTGAGGATACGTGGAATGCGAATGTGTTTTATTTTTTTAAATATTTTTTATATTTTACAGTGTATATAAAAAAAGCAAATAAGGTATATGTTTTATTTTTATGTTTAAGAGGATATTCTATTATTGATTTTTATTTGACCGGATCGAATACTTAATAGTTTTGTTTAAATTAGGTTTGCGTAAATGTGGCTCAAATTTCCTATATCTGTTCTGTCGTTAACAGTGTTTTTATCTTTTTTAATTTCAATCATTTTTTTTATCTGTAATTTTTGGTAATTTATATCTTTGTTTTTTATAATGGTACTGTTATAATCAAAAGTGTGTTTTTCGTCCTGTGTGTGTTTGTTTAACGCTGTTGAGGCGTTTTTTGTATATTTATGGCCATTTAATCTGTTCTTCAGTAATTGGCTCGTCATGCCTATATATTTTTTGGGACAATTTGTGCAAGGGATCGAATATATTATATTTGATTTATTCATTAGAGGAGTTTTACTTTTTAAATTTGTGAATAATGTATTTAATTTATTATGTGACCTGTGGCATACGATAATATCATGCTTTTTTAAAATGTATTTTATTTTTTCTGACAGCTCACTAGTGTAAGGTAATGCCACATATTTCTGTTGTTTATGTTCTATGTTTTTTGTTTTTACGTTGTTATAAAACTTATATGTTCGTTTATCAATTATTTTGGTGATAGTCTTTTCGTTGAAATTATTATTTATTAATGTCTCTTTTATTTTTTGAAGTATTTTTGGTCGGAATTCTGGAGATGTTAGGGAGATAGCACGATCAGATAGACCGATTATAACGCTGTTTTTTTGAGTTTTTGAATGATTAGAAAAATAGTTTAGATATCTACCTGACCAAGTTGGTTTGGTGTACCATTCAGTTAAAATTTTGTTTTTTCTGTGTATAAGTGTCATATCTAGAAAATTTATTTTATTATTATTCTCTGTTTCGGATGTGAACTGTAATTTTTCGTTGAAATTGTTAAACTCTTGGAGAATTTCATTTATTTTATTTTGTGGTACGGCTGCTATGCAATCATCGACAAAACGTTTGAAAAATATTATATTAAAATTTAATTTTTCTAAGACTTTTTCCTCTAAATATTCCATGGGCACATCCGATGGATGTGCTATGGGATCACCAATTTCATCTACCATTGCTCAACTAGTAATGGAATATTTAGAGGAAAAAGTCTTAGAAAAATTAAATTTTAATATAATATTTTTCAAACGTTTTGTCGATGATTGCATAGCAGCCGTACCACAAAATAAAATAAATGAAATTCTCCAAGAGTTTAACAATTTCAACGAAAAATTACAGTTCACATCCGAAACAGAGAATTATAATAAAATAAATTTTCTAGATATGACACTTATACACAGAAAAAACAAAATTTTAACTGAATGGTACACCAAACCAACTTGGTCAGGTAGATATCTAAACTATTTTTCTAATCATTCAAAAACGCAAAAAAACAGCATTATAATCGGTCTATCTGATCGTGCTATCTCCCTAACATCTCCAGAATTCCGACCAAAAATACTTCAAAAAATAAAAGAGACATTAATAAATAATAATTTCAACGAAAAGACTATCACCAAAATAATTGATAAACGAACATATAAGTTTTATAACAACGTAAAAACAAAAAACATAGAACATAAACAACAGAAATATGTGGCATTACCTTACACTAGTGAGCTGTCAGAAAAAATAAAATACATTTTAAAAAAGCATGATATTATCGTATGCCACAGGTCACATAATAAATTAAATACATTATTCACAAATTTAAAAAGTAAAACTCCTCTAATGAATAAATCAAATATAATATATTCGATCCGTTGCACAAATTGTCCCAAAAAATATATAGGCATGACGAGCCAATTACTGAAGAACAGATTAAATGGCCATAAATATACAAAAAGCCTCAACAGCGTTAAACAAACACACACAGGACGAAAAACACACTTTTGATTATAACAGTACCATTATAAAAAACAAAGATATAAATTACCAAAAATTACAGATAAAAGAAATGATTGAAATTAAAAAAGATAAAAACACTGTTAACGACAGAACAGATATAGGAAATTTGAGCCACATTTACGCAAACCTAATTTAAACAAAACTATTAAGTATTCGATCCGGTCAAATAAAAATCAATAATAGAATATCCTCTTAAACATAAAAATAAAACATATACCTTATTTGCTTTTTTTATATACACTGTAAAATATAAAAAATTTTTAAAAAAATAAAACACATTCGCATTCCACGTATCCTCAGTAAACGATGAAAATTTAGAGTTTATTTAGAAACAGAACAACAAAATGTCAAGGTATGTACTAGTAAAAGTAAATATTTTTAAAATGTTTTAAAGTTTTTAACTACTATTTTTAAATGTCTAGTTTGTTTTCCAAAATGTGTAAAATATGTTTTTTTTTATATTGATTGTATTTTAATTATCTACTTTTTTAGGAAAAAATTTTTGAAAATGCCTTAAATAAAGGGCGAAACGTCAAATTGTTTTGTGTTTTATTAATTAAAGAACCTAAACCCAAGAAAATACAAAATTAAGAAAAATGATACAATCTATGGTTCAAGAATCAAGAAAATAAAAAATATATATATATATATATATATATATATATATATATATATATATATATATATATATATATATATAAATATGTAGATAAGTTTTTGTCCGTGTAATTTAAAATAAAATAGAATAAAATATTTGGCGAAGCGGACGTGACAGTACCGAAAAATGCGACCCCTATCTTTTGGGCAGCGCGTTTCGTGTACTCGATTTTACATATTTCTGTTTTAATTCACCGTCGCGCCACCATATGACGGTTCTCTTACAAACTTTGTTAATCTGTATGTTTCTTGTATTATCGAGTGGACCATCGAGATGTCGCCTTTGTCGTCTTATTTGCCGTATTTTGATTATAAGTATGGCTTATACGATGCAAAGGCGAGATGATGGTTTGTACCGACTGCGGTGGCCTGACGAGTCCCATATTAGGACGAAACAGCGCTGTCGCCATCTGTCGGACCCGGAGTTATTCCATACTTTGGAGTGCTCCGCACTTTTTAATACGAGAATCATGTAGATTGACAAATTTTCACGTCCGCTTCGCCAAGATTTTATTCTATTTTATATTATATATATATATATATATATATATATATATATATATATATATATATATATATATATATACATAATAACTAAAACTTGAATTAATAGTAAAAATTCGTTATTAAAATTATAAATTTACGACGCCAAACAGGTAAGAATTTGTAATATTAAGTATGTTCGAAACATACTTTTAATTGCCCTTTCATTACAACATTATACATTTTTCTTCAAATGAATATATGAAACTTAATTTTCCAATTTATTTATCAAAATAAAATGTACGTTGTCTAAATTAATGTCTATCGAATCTCTTGTCCCGAAAATGAACAAAATATGTGGTTAACTAACTAATCCAATTGTTTTTTCCGGCTATTTTATCCTTTTGTTTTACTTGTACAGGTTCGCAAGATAAATGAATTTATATCTTTGGCCTGCCAACAAAAAACATTTGATAAATGACAGTTAAACAATGTTTAGTGAAGGGGAAAGTCATGGTTGGATTTATTTTGGTTTTATGAAAAACATTAGAAAAGTTGGCTACCTGACTTACTGTAGTACTAATTTTGAATAATTTACGAAACTCGCCCTTAATTTATTTTGATCCTATAAAGAACTGACTGATATAGTCAAAGTACTGAATAAACTTAGAAAGGACAGATGACGTTAGTAATAGACCTGAGTAGCTCTGGTTTATATAACTTTTATCAGCTGGTATCATGTAGGTATAAACTTCAGGACCGCATTTTCAATTTTCTTTGCAATTTTAAATAAAATTATTCCATTGCAAGACATTACATAGATAGCGCAAATAATCAAAGTATAGGAAAAATAATTTTTGTTTAAGTTTTTTACTCATAAAATCATTAATAAGTTCAAAGCACTATAATAACTATTGATCTAGGGAAATTTTGGACTCACCATATCGCATAATCGATATCATTTTTACGTCATTTGTCTGTCAAACCCAGGATATTATAACTACGGCTTTCACTGTACACTACTAGATTTCGTGATATCGAGAATTCTTCAGCCCTAGCACTGTAAAACAAGCTATCAGGACCGTAACAAGATATCAAAATAAGAAATTTTACGGAAATGTGAAATAAAAACATAATCTACAAACTAATCCGAGGCATGAATGATACCTTTGCAAGACCTAGGTTTCAATCACCCGGAAACCATAAGCCCACTGTCTAGGTGACCCAGAGGCTAAAAATCTATATTTAGGAGACTTGGGACAAAGAATAACCAAACTATTCACTTTCCTAACGATTATTTCATCGAAATCAGTGAAAACTGATTGGCTTTAAACTACTTATTGCACTTTATAAATCCAAAAACGATAACAATTTGAACCAAATTTACTTAATCCCGCAATCCAGGAAACCTGCATCTTAAGATCTCGGCCATTCGAAGTAGCATAGGTATGAACTGAAATGCTACGCAACTTATGATATCGGCTACCATCAAACTGGGATCCAAAGATTCAAGGCATGCGAGACCCTTAAAAGAATTTCAGCTAGAGGTTTTTAGGGTGCAAAAAGTTTTGGATTACAGAATATTTCATTTTCTTAAAGGTTTTGGCAAATAATTGATTTTATAAGATAGGCAAGTAACTATTATTGTTTGAATGTTAATGACTAAAAGTTTTAATTAAAGACACGATAATAACATTTAGGAGGAAAATCTTCGAGAAACGAATATTTAGAACAAATATTGTTCTAGTAAAACCCATAACAGAAGCATATAAAGCAATCAAAATGCCAATGATTTCATAGGATAGTGATCTGCAAACACATTTGTAGCTTTCAATGCTAAATTATATGACAAGGTAGATCAAATAACGACATCCGTCCTACAGAAATCGTGGTCTAGAACAACGACTCAGCAAATAATGCTACTTTTAACATCGAAGAAAGTACTAAGTACAGAAACCAAAAGAAACTTTTAAATAATTACAGAACCTTACAAAAATATGGACTAACATCAAAACTTAATCTATTATCTTACGCCTCATCAAAAAAATTTGGTAACTTGCGACTTTTAAGAAAATTATAAACTTATTTCTTAAACAATCGCTTAGGTATACTATCTCTTTTGGACTTATTTCTCATAAATTCAATAATATGAAACTTCTAATCTTGAAACAAAATCGCTTCATTTACGGCTGCGCAGAGAGTGGCAAGAGTTTCTTTTTCTGCTAATGTAATGTAACCAACTTGTTTAGAACTTTAGGAGCCAAACTTTTTGTAGGATTCTGGATAGTTGTGCCTGTTTCAGTTACATTTCATATGTGTGAAAAAGAAAATGTATATCTGTCTACCACATTTGCCAATTTAAAAAAGAAATTATCAATATTCTTTTCATGAGCTTCTGCTCACTCTATTAACTCTGAAAACCTTATAGACAAAGATTCGTTGTGTTTTAAAAATGCTGTCAGCCAATCGATACCTCTTTCTTTATTGTTAAGCCACGATTGCGGCATTGCAATAATATACTTAAATCCACAAGCAAATGCTAGTTATCCGACAACTTTTGGGATCAAGCCATACTAAATTTGACTGCATTTATTTAAATAACTCCCAAAAATGGCTTCCTGGTCATCGCTGAAAAATTGTCTATTCTTCTAGTAGCCCACTATGAGAGATTTTATAGGTGTGCTCTTCTACTTCTTTTCGTATTTTTTTAAATGTCTTTTAAGCGACGTCATGATTGCTTTTAGTTTTATCCTCCTACAAAATATCTGCTGCTTTATCGTAAATCTCTTTCGATATTTTTCCACGTTCAGATATTTTTGTACATCCTCATCCTACTAAAAACAAGAAATTTTATAAAGCAAATTATGGCAGTCAATAAGAAGCACAACGAGGCAGGTAGTGACATGTAACAACTTGCATCGAACAAATAAAAATAACTAGCTAAAATCTTCCTTTTAAGGTTAAATAGCAAAAAATTCAAGACAGAACTACAGTATAAACATAGATTTATCACGAAAAAAGCATCAGGGAATCAATATATATCGCATAGAATTATGTTTGAATTGTAAATTGGTTGCCGACCAATATTGTCAAAAAATTAAAAAGTTATTGTTGTTTTGACAGCAGTGTGCACAGGTTCCTCTCACAAATGCGTTGGCAGGACTAGCACGTGGCCGTGCAACTAGCCGATCTCTTTTACTATTACGTTCTCTCTCTAGCAACCGTTGTCACTTTAACTACCTACCCCTATCACAACCAGCTCTAGTCTCCCCTACCGGATTATCTTCATCACTTGTAATATTCGGGCAACAGTATTAACACAGTTTTTTTTCAAGAAAATCTATTTAAAATAAGTACCCGGTTTAATCAAAATAAAACTCCATATATCCTTTTCATTTTATGTGTTATATGTATTTCATTGAACATGTTTTATAAAAAAAACTTCATTTGGATTAACACCCTTTTTTCATTTTTTATTAGAAAATAAATTTAGAAATAACGAGATATTTCGTTCCTTTCGAGATCGAAATTGGTCACGCGACTGACACCTACTGGGTATTGGAAACTCTAACTATAATGCTGAAGTGTAATAATGAAGCAGAAAAACATGCAATTTTCGGCAATAAGAATGAGCATTTTTACTTCAAAAAGCTAGTTTTTAGGATAATTTAGATATTTCTTAAAGATTTTTTAACACGGACCCTAATTTGTGCTTTTCTTACGTACATAAAAATCACCTTTTAAAATTCTCTTTTTGAATTAATGACAGTCCATTAGAACTTTACGATAAGAAAGCTCTAGTAAGACGGTAAGTGCAAATAAAAACGCGATCTGGGTCACAGTTAAAAATGTTATGGTCATTATGGCTCGCAAATGTAGTAGGTGGTTATAAATAGAGTAAATAGTGCAATTTTTTTAATCAAGCCTTTAGAAATTTATTTCTATTGCTCTAATGACCGTTTCCAACGAACTCAATATTACATTGATTTATTAAGGGTTATCAAAAAGCAATAAACCCTGACACGATTTCATAGACAACGTTTATAATTTGTTTAATGTTTACAGAAACTTAAACCTAAATAATTTATTTTTATTGTCTTAACGTAATATAGAATATGTAAACTAGCATATAAGATTATCTCTGATAGATATTTATCAATAGTCTATTGACTATAAGGAAAAAACGAAATAATAAGGAATAAATGAGTAAGAGCATATTGATGATTGAATACGTTCCTCTGGCACTCACTCAAATATGATAATATCACAAAATGTTATTAAATTCAGGGGTCCGTTTTTGAGTGAAAACGGCATTTTTTCAGTTTTTCAAAAATAACTCAAAAAATATGCATTCTTAGTATATACATATATAAGATTTTTTGTAAAGAATTGAATTTCCAATCGAAGCATGTTCTTTGGAGATAGAAAAAAACGATTTTTTCTTCAAAATAAATGCAAAAAAAACAAAGGGGAAAAGATCAAAATTTCGCCATTTTAATTTCCTTTTCAAAGTTTTGTCTATAATTTTTTTCTGAGTAGATGTATAGAGATTGATTTAGAGAAAAGAAAGCTAGCGTCTCATCTGTTAAAATGGGTTTTTAAAAAAAAATTTTTGATCAAATCTGCCTGAGCTATTTCAAATTTACAACTTTTTTCGCATTTTTAATATATATATATATATATATATATATATATATATATATATATATATATATATAGAGAGAGAGAGAGAGAGAGAGAGGGAGAGAGAGAGAGAGAGAGAGAAGATAAGTTATCCGTGTAATTCTAAAATAAAATAAAATATTCTCGGCTATGCGGCCTAATACCGTTGATAAATATTACTCTCATGCTAAAAAGTGCGGAGAACTCCAACGAACATGGAAAAACTCCGGGTCCGAAAAATGACGACAGCGCTGTTTCATCCTAGTGTGGGACCCATCAGGCCATTGCATTCGGTACAAACCATCATCTCGCATCTGTGTCCTATAAACAGATTTCACGATTGAAAAATAGTAAATAAGACACAGTAGCGACATCTCGATGGCCCACTCAATAACATAAGAATAACACAAATCAACAATGTTGTATAAAATCGCCAGGTGGTGACGCGACGGTAAGTTAAAAACATATATCCACAATACCAGCAATTCCTTGGCTTTATTTATGCTTTTAGTGGTTCTGATACCACATCTGCATTTTCTAGTATTGGAAGAAATAAGTTCATGACATTTTTTACTTACTTTTACTTTGTACATATAAAAGACGATGTGAATGTTTTATATAATATAAATTATAAATTATATAATAATTTACAAGATGGTGCAAATGAGGAAGTGATAGATAATACAACAAAATTGCTCGTGGCTTTATTATATAGTACGAAACTGAATGATAAGTTTTGGAAAATGTCGTCTAGGATCATTTAAAATCAAGTCCAAAAATATGACATTTAAACTATCACTATTACCTCTGACATCTGATGCTATAAGATTACAAGGACTGCGAACTTATTTCCAAATGTAACAATGGAAAGGGCACAAATTAAATGTTATTGAATAGGGTAGGAAATCGATGAAAAATGATTTGATGCTGATTCCCGCAACCCAGCCACCTGTACCACAGTCTTTGCTTGAATAGATAGCATATAAATCTTTCAAAAGTTGTCAAGCGAACTACGGTTGCAAGAAATTAGGCATTAAATACTCGGTTCTCTGTTCAGAATGCACAGGAGTCTACTGCGAAGATATAGCTAATCAGGACATCTCTGAAGTGGATATTAAAGAAGATGCTGATGAAGAAATAGATATTGCTCTGGACAATGTATGATAGTATGAAGGAATGAAGAAATAAAATAAATTGAGTTGTATTACCTTGAGCATAAAACTTTTGTTTTGATTTTATGTTACCACCTTGATTATTTAATGATAAAAAGATTTTAGATTCAACGCAAAACTCAAAATTTCTGTTGTTTTTTGGTTGAAACCAAGCAATTTTTCCATAATTATATTTAACAAAAAATCTGTTGTATTTGAATGGATGCAAATTGATTTGGTTTCTGACTATTTCTAGAAAATTTAGCCAATCTATGTCTGCCATTATCACTGCAAGTTCACATACATCACGTGTGATTATAGTTGGAATAATAACTCGAAAATGTGATTGTTCATCCCCCTTCGAAGCGTAGAAATGGTAACTCAGACTATCGACATATCCCAATCACGCCAATTATCATAACAACGTTAAAAGCGAAGTTCAAATTGTTTAAACATAATACAAAAGCTCATTTTGGACTTCAAAAAATTGGCAATATTTTCTGCCGGTGGTCCATTTAAAAATAACAGCAAACTTGTATATCTTTTAATGTCTATATTCTTGTTTAATTTCATTACTTGATGTTATGGAGTATAATGTCCACAGTGTGGAAACTTTCATAGTCCTTTTTCTTTCAAAGTAGGCCAGATAAACTTTGTCATTGATATTCATTTTGGGCAGCCACTTCGATTTCAGTGGGTGTCTTCAAATTCGATATTTTTAGATAAAACTCAACGTGTCACACTTGCGATGCCGCGACGCCTTTCTTTTATTAATAAAGAGGAATTTTAAGTTTTTTTTTTAAACAGATCCAGTGGATATTAGTATGCTCACCGGACTGTATCTTATTTACTCTAAATCGGAAAAATGTAATTCTTGCAAAGAAATAATTTTCGAATTGAATAATTACCGTTAACTAATTAGTTTAAACGCGCCATGCCGGAAAATAGGATTTTCCAGTGTTTTTCAGAGAATTCGTATAGAATAATATCGAGCTATATATCGCAATGTTATATGTGTGAATCCCCATGCCATCAATCGCTGACATCATAGTGAGGCCGCGAGAAAGGTCGAAAGACAATAAAAGTACTAACTAAACAAAATTAAAAAAAAAAAGTGCGAATAAAATAATAATCCTTAAAAGAAGGCAGAAAATGCCAAAAATTGATTTATTTATTATCTAAGTATATAACAGGCAAATATCCAAATAGTACAGTGAACAAGAAATACAATAAACAAATATATGCAATTAAAGTTCCAAAACCTTACAACCTTGAAAAAGACTCAGAAATAAAGCAATGACATATCAGAATAACAGTAAACAATTTAAAAAACACATTGTACAGATTAAAAACACATTATTGTTAAAATTTCGAAAAATTATCAGATAGTTTTTTAAGTAAGGAATTTGAGGTAACGTTTGCAATTATAATAAAATTCAAGAAGAATAAGTTTTGTCCCAAATCTGTTCGGCTATAACTAAATGAAATGCTTTATCGAGTCTTGCCATTCGAAAAGAAACTCTTAAGTATACTAAGTCACTCTAGGCAGTTCATTCTATTACTAAGTATTTTGTGGTCTAAGGAAGGGATAAGTTTGAATCTACTGTTTTCAAAAAAATTTAACCCCAAAATAATTAGATACTTGTTATATAATCATGGACGATTTATCCATATTAAGTTTAAAGAACAAAAAATTGACAAACTCAATTATGTTTACGTGCTCAAACAGTGCGGCAGTATTCGAGATGGCTTCTAACCAGAGAAAAGTGTATTGTCTTAAGTACCGCAATATTTCTAAACGTTGACCATTAGAAACGTCAACGTCATGAAAGCCTTAAAAACTATCCAGTCGTCATGGGAGACAAACCTTAATTTACTGTCAAATAGAACGCTGAGATCATTTACTGTTGAAACACCGACTATCTCCGACTCTCCAATATAATATTTATATGTAACTGGTACCTTTCTTCTAATAAAAGACATGATTTTACATTTTAATATGTTGAAATCCATATAATTTGCATGGTACCATGCATTCAAACGAGTAATATCAGACTGCCGAAAATGATAATAAATGTGGAGGAAACGAGCTCTTGCAGAAATAATGCTTGTTCTTTCAATTAATTCTTGTTCTTCTGTTGTTATCCTTTTTGCATTGGAATCCCAAGTCCGTAAGCAGAATACCTAAAAATGATTTACCCATAGACACAATCCCATTGTTGGCGAGTGCATTAAGTTTTGTATACTAAAATGCTTTTCTAAAAATAAAAAATATATTAAGATTGTTCAAAATGGACCAGTGATACTACGTTCAAAGTCAGCTTTTATTACAACAGATATACTTTTTTTTATCTTGTACTGTAGAGTGTATTTCCATTTTGGTTTCTTCCGGGACATTTGTGGTTTTTTCGGTACGAAGAGGTCTATTTTTCCACAGAGAAAATCATTGCATTTCTTTCTTTCCTTTTTCTAATATCATTTAGTGCTTTCCTTGAAATTTTAAGAGCAGGAGTTACTCTCTAAAAATAATGATATCTAATTGAAGATATTTATTTCTAAAAATAAAATTATCTTTTCTATCTCTTGAGTCGATAAAATAGATTCCACAGGATCATCATTTCTTTTCTCTAAGTGGAAATACTCACACAAATTAAAAACAAGCTCTTGTGCTGGCTTCTTAAGAGTTTCACCACGAATTATCTAAAAGAACAAACCGCATCCCATTATTTTTTTCTCGTTTTTAATTCCTGATTATTAGATTTGATTAAAATAGTGCGAAAAGCGTTGTAAATTTACGTGTGGAGTGTCCATCACTTAAACACCAACGATAGATTTAAAGGTTAGATATGTGTTTAGATATAGGTTTTTAATAAGGACAATACATACTTGGCGGCAATAAATTGTAAAACAATAATTAATAGTTTTTATTTAAAATAAACTTCTATTTTAAACTCACTTAAATACCCCAAATTTAGCAAAAATGCAATATAAATAAAAGTTGCACGATAACTGTCAATAAAATGTTTTGACTAAAGATTCAAAAGAATGTTTGTAATCCTATAACGAATGACTTGTCTCAGTTGTCTCTTTGTACCTTGTTTTACACACAATGAGAGATTTTTTGCAACGTATGGATTAGATTAGAAAAATTATGTTTAGTTTTCTGTCCTTTTTAATTTATAGACAAATTAATATGACCTTGTTTTAAAACTGTCTTCGATACCTTCGAAGATTGATGACTCATTGGTATTATCTTACTGGATCAACTATGCTTTTAATATTTATACTCTTTCACTTTCTAAAACACCCTTGAGTTAACTGTTGCAGACTCAGTCGCGACGATAAACTAATTATTCTGACCTATAAGTATTATTGCGTCTAAATCTGTAATTAGAAAACTTGAATACTCATATCTCGAGACTAATTTTAAGAAATAAAGAAAGTTATATGACATATTTTATTGAATTTCTGAAAATCTGTTCAGCGATGGAGTAATCGAAAAAGAAATCGTTCACATGTTGGAAAGTGCACTAATTTTTGTTAAAAATCTTGTTTCATATCCGTCCTTGAGTTAATTGAGAGTATATGGTTTCAATATGTCATGACAAAATATGGCAAAATAACTAACTTACAAAATGAAGAAATACAGACAAGCACACAGACAGATGTAACGAAATTACAAGAGTGTCTGGTAACTACTACTCTTAAACGATTGGCCAGACTGAGCCCTTTTAAGTAGAATGAAATGCAGGGTTGGTTAAAAGCCTAGATCCATGGTCTGAAGTCCACATTTAACTGTAGGTTCAGTAAACAAATTATCATAGTTACCGATGTAACTTTAATCTAAAATATTATTAGTCCTTTTTAAGAATACCTTATAATAAAAAAGATTTTTATATAGAATTTATTTCAAATTATTCTGCGACTTCATGTTTTTAAAACTTTACAAATACAACCTAACTTACCTTACACGGAAATTAATGAAGGCTTACTTGTTTCGTTTAGTTAGGTAATTTTCTAACCGAGGCTCAAACAAAAAAAAACTCACAAACCACTGAATACAAGTTAACTAATTACCTCAGAAGAATTTTACTAACTTTATAACGAAATTATAAGAAAACTTCTCGAACTTTTCGAGAAACGGTTTCTTACTTATAACTAATGTAACGATTAATCTTAAAGTTAGATTAGAAGATATGTTTGTTTTTCATAATTTATTATAGTAGTTCTGTTCAGTATTCTGTATTATATTACACAGTCGTTCGAGTTCGACTGTTCTGAATTGATTCGCAACTGAGCACACTAGTTAATGGAGTATTGTGACACGAAAAATTGAATAAATAAAAGTTTACTTTGTACATGCCTTACTATCCATTAACCATTTGTACAGCATGTCTCAAGATAACAGAAAACTTATAAGACTGATATAGTATAAATAAATAAATAAATATATATATATATATATATATATATATATATATATATATATATATATATATATATATATATATATGAATAGTTTGGTTATTCCGGGTTTCAATCCGTTCGTTCAAAAAATCGTTTTCACGACGTTTCGCCAAAATCTCATTTGGCATTTTCAAGTGCGGTTCGTCTCGTTACTCTCTGAGAAGAGTTCTCAGAGAGTAACGAGACGAACCGCACTTGAAAATGCCAAATGAGATTTTGGCGAAACGTCGTGAAAACGATTTTTTGAACGAACGGATTGAAACCCGGAATAACCAAACTATTCATTCTACCATCCGTGAAAATCTACGATATAACATATATATATATATATATATATATATATATATATATATATATATATATATATATATATAATTTTTTAATTTCTTGGGTATAGGTTTTTACTTCTATTGTGACATCAAAGGCTGTTTAACGTTTCGCCTGTCGTGGCAGGCTTTTTCAAAAACATTTTTTTTATTTGCTTGTTGATTAAGTATTATTTACAACCCACAAAAAGAGACATACTTCAATTGACAATCATTTTAAAATATTAAAATTAATTAACGATAAAATACACTTTGTCCAAATAATTAAAATAACAAAACAAACATCTTTATAAAATTCAAATGTACGCACCTCTAGATCAGTGTTTTTTAAAGTTTTTGAATACAAGGCCAGGTTAAAAAAGTCTGGCGATCCCCTTGGGCCATATAAAGACAAAAAATTAGTAATATAATTATTAAAAGACTACATTTATGACTTTCTTTATTTAGGTACCTATATTCATTATTAAAACCTTGCAAGATGCCGCGAGAGCTTGGATTTGATTTGGAAGCCAGCTTGCGCGGGTCTAACTTTGCGGCGTTGCCACATCGCATTGTTGTTGCGGTCGAGAGGCGGCGGGGCGTCCCCAACCGCCCGCCGACGCTAGTAGGTTCTTTTGTCTCGACTCACTCAACTCTCAATTAACAGACTGAGCGTCGCCGATCAGTACGGACGTGATTGTTTTCCTTTTTCACTAGCTCCGCGCGATTGAAAAATGGATAAGTTTCTCAAAAGATCGCAGCCTTCAACATCTGATACGGATGCCAGTAGCGGAGGTCAATCACACCCGAAAAAAAATAGACACTATGACGACAATTACTTTAAATATGGGTTTACAGTCCTAAATAATAACCCTCAATGTGTAGTTTGCGGCGATGTTTTGTCCCGTGAGAGTATGAAACCGTCAAAGCTTATGCGACATCTCACAACCAAGCATCAAAAAGAAGCTGATAAGCCGTTAGATTTCTTTGAACGAAAATTGAAAGCTCATAACCAGCAGCAAAATACTATGATTCAGATAATAGTGTTATCCTAGTCTTCACATAGTGTTGTAAAAATCGTCAGGTCAGTGTTTAAGCGCTCGAACTGAAGCCAAGTTTATTTAAATTGTTGTTGTTTTTAGTGTTTATGTTTGCATACAACTTAATTAAAATTAATTTTGGTGTGCATTTGATTTTTTTTATTTGTCAATCATTTATTTATTTTTATATTGTTTTGTTTGTCTTTAGATATCTAGTGTCAACGAGTCATCATTATTGGCTAGCTACAAAGTCGCATATCGAGTCGCTAAAGCAGGGAAGCCGCACACAATTGCCGAAAACCTTATTTTGCCAGCAGCTCTAGATATGGTTGAAATTATGGTCAGCAAGCAGGAGGCAAATAAGTTAAAAAGCATACCGCCTTCTGATAACACTATTTCACGTAGAATAGACGATATGTCCGATATTCGAGATCAAGTAGTTGAAAAGTTAAAGAAGAGCCCACATTTTGAGTTGCAGTTGGACGAATCTATAGATCTTTCAGATTGTGCTCAGTTTGTAGTATTTTTGCGATTTGAAGCAGATGACAGTATCGCGTAAGAAATGTTATTTTGCAAAGCGCTTCCAGCAAACACTTCTGGCCAGTGTTTGTACGATATATTTTTAAAAAGCACTTGCGACTACGACATTGATTGGACAAAATGTATCGCTATTTGTAGCGATGGAGCTAAAAATATGTCTGGCAAAAATAGCGGACTTGTTGCGAAGTTAAAATCAATAATGTTAAACGTATCATGGACACACTATTTTCTTCATCGACAAGCTCTAGTCGCTAAGGTTTTAACGTCTGATTTAAATGACTTGCTTAAAGAGGTAATAAAAATTGTGAATTTTATCAAAGGTAAAGCCTTGCCAACCCGACTATTCCGAATCGTTTGTGAAGATGTAAACGTTGTATTGACTAATTAATTTTGATTTAGTTCGGATGACTATTATTGATGATGCACGGGTATTCTTTTAATGAAAAATATTTCCTGCAAGGATTTCGTTGAATAAATGTATAGAGTTATAGGCAATTAACACCAAAAACAAAGAAATTCAATCATCTTATATAACTTTTATCGCTTTTCAATCATATCCACCATCTGATTTATACAATAACTAATATCCAAATCCCAAATCACAAAAGTTGAAAAAAGTTTATTTATATACGGATAACTTTCTATTCCGCCGCTTATCCATTTCTCGAAAAGTTAGACAACTTTCAAGCTAAATTATTCTTCGCCGTTTCGTAAGTAGCTGCAAATGTATCCCTTACTTTAAGCTTTTTAAAAACTTGGAGAATTCATAAGTAAAGCCCATTACATAGTAACGAGTGCAGTAAATTGTGGTTATGAAGTAACCTTTGCCAACAAAATTTAGTTTAATAACTTTGACTGTTCTAGTTGGACTCTAGGGGGATTTATTTTTAGGTTACATATAGATCATTTTAAGGAGATAGAAGAATACAATTGGTGTGTAAGATTATTCAACATAGATGAAAGAACTTTCTCCTGGTAATGTTTTCAGAAAAGTTCAAAGCAGTTTTGGTAAAATTTAATGTCAAACCTTCTATATAAAACGAAATTATTTTTACCATACATTTATATTGTGTTCACGGCAATGAATATCCCTCTTAAAGCAAGAGAAGCCATCCAATATTTTCTAAATATCAATACAGAACTTAATTTTATTTGAGTTATATCGTTTATTAACTTTAAATATATATTTAACTGGGCTACAATCTAGAATACTTAACATTTACTATTATTAAGAGGTTATATTTTGAAAACCTATTTTTTATCACAAAAAACAAATTCAGAACAAATTAATTTGTATTTTAGAAATATTTTCTATTTGGATAAAACTGAATCTCTGGCAAGCTAATCAATCAAATACCAGATATGAAATGTCAAAACGTCGTGTGTTCAGCTGTAAAAATATTAAAAAAGACGACTAAAAGTTAATCATTTCTTCCTTTTAACGAAAAAAAGTTTTATTAATATGAATACTAAAAATAATTTTTAAGATTGATATATATTAATGCCAATTGAAAATGAAATGTCATGAGAAAAAATATGTAATTCTCATTTTTTAAATACGTGAATTTTAAAATTAGCCAGAATGGATAACAGGAACTGTTGTTCCAAGTAAAACAGAAATGTAAGGAGATGAGACTTCATTTTCTAAGAATTTTCACTAACTAGATGCAAAGAGTCAATTAAATTTTATTAATTTTTACTTTTTTGGGTTTCGGTCATACTATTACTTTATAAGAAATTAACACATGTTTTTTTCTGACGTTTCGGTTTATTTTATTGATTAAACCATCTTCAGAGAATTACTGTAAATTTGAAAAGGAATATGTAAATTGTTATTATATAAACTGAAAATTTTAATTTCTTATCTAATGTTAACAGGTGGTTCACTTGATTAACTTACATTTAACTATTTTATTATTTTAATACAAATATAATCAAAAACGTACGCCCTCAATAAATTCAATATTTATTATAATAAAATGCAATTTACATTAGAAAAAGAAACTAATAAATTAATTTCCTCGACATTACTATTGATTATGATCACAATGGTAAAATAAAAACAAACTGGTACACAAAACCGGTATGGACAGGGAGATACCTAAATTATAATTCTACAGCACCTAGAAAATACAAAAAGAGTGTTGTCACAGCACTAACCAATAGAGCTATCAAATGTTCCCATCCACAATTTAGACCGCAAAATTTAAGAAAAGTTAAAGACACTTTAGCAAAAAACAATTATCCAAAGAAATTTGTTGAATCCATAATAAAAGCCGAGTAGAAAAACTCTATAACAACAATCAACCAACAAAAAGCAATGTTCCACCAACCCAAAAATACGTATCATTGCCGTATATGCCAGAAATTACTAATCCCATTAAAAAAGTGCTAAAACCATATGATATCCAAATAGCTGAAATACCTTCGAATAATTTCAAACACCCTTATACAAAACTTAAACCCGATATCCCTAAAGACGAACAAAGAAATGTCATTTACAAGATCAATTGTTTAGATTGCAACCAAACATATGTCGGTCAAACAAAACAATAGTTAAAAAATATAATACAAAATCACAAATACAGCATTAGACATCACAATAACGATAATAAAACCGCCTTAGCCAAACATGCACTAGATAACTTATACAACATCGATTTTAACAACGAGGAGATTTTAGACAAAGAAATTAATTACAAAAAAAACAATTAAAGAAATGATCCATATTAAAAGAACACCATGTACAATGAATTTCAGAACGGACACAAATGACCTGAGTAATGTATATACGAATCGAACAGGGCAATAAAATTGCAGATGGTTCAGAAACTTTCAAACTCTTTAGTAGTACTCTGTCAAAAGCAAAACAAACCAGAAGTGTAAAAAATGCATTCAAAAAATAATATCAGTTTTCTAAATTTATATTTATATTTGTGTTAAAAAAAGTTTTTGATTATATTTGTATTAAAATAATAAAATAGTTAAATGTAAGTTAATCAAGTGAACCACCTGTTAACATTCGGTAAGAAGTTAAAATTTTCAGTTTATATAACAACAATTTACATATTCCTTTTCAAATTTACAGTAATTCTCTGAAGATGGTTTAATCAATAAAATAAACCGAAACGTCAGAAAAAACATGTGTTAATTTCTTATAAAGTATGACCGAAACCCAAAAAAGTAAAAATTAATAAAATTTAATTGACTCTTTGCATCTAGTTAGTGAAAATTCTTAGAAAATGAAGTCTAAAAATTAATTAATAACTACACGGTCAACAAATAGAAACAAAATTAAATTTGATGTAGTAGAAGACAAACTTTATTAATAGATAAATATTAAATTATATGTTTTAGGTACCAATCTATGGATGATTCCAACTTGACAACCCGGTCGAACAATTCACGGTATCTGAAACCTAACAATTACAGTATTAAATTTAATTTGAAAAAACAATACTTAAAAGTAAATCACCAAAGTTCTGGCACATTGTGTAGTACCTAGACATAATTTTTGCACTTAACACATTAAATTCATTATAACATTTGATAAAATACAATAACCATACCAATTCAATTCGAGATCATTGAACCTCGATTTTTTTCCGAGGTGCCTAACACAAAATATGTCATCAACCTTCCCACATACGTTATTGCAAAATGTTACTGTTGGATTGGTAAATATAATAGTTTATAATATAATTTAGGAGTAATATATTCATATCAGTTAAAAAAAGTCATAAAATGGAAAATAAATATGTTTCCTCGAAAAAACTAGAACTGAAGTAACTTAAAAATAAATAACTTTTTCAAAAATTGCCAGTTGTTTTGTCCATCTTTTATTTGAACATAGTGCTATTAAATACGTCTAGTCTCAGTAGTCTTCGATTGAAGTTGAAATACAACTGTCTTTCCATGTTTTGAGGGACCTTCCAGATGGTCGTTAAGTATTTGGTTTCCTTTTTTTTTCATTTTTGTCAGTTTTCTATTGTCTATTCATGCTACGTGGTCTCTCTACACTCTTCGTAACTCTCTTATTCACCTTAAGGTGCATATAAATATGGAGAGTCGAGTGCCTGACGCACCCTTGACAAGTCTGTGGAGAACTTGCAACGAGACTCTTGAATTTTGCCGACTTCTGTTGATGTCGAGCTTCTTCGGCAGAAGGTCTCAAAGGAGGCAATAAAGGCGTTTGACACCGAAACTCACAGCGATTCATTTTATGGTGGTTTTTTGGTGCGAACTTAAGGGAATTTTTTTATCTAGTGGGATAAGTTAATGATACGCTTTTTAGAAAAAAATTACTTTGCAACCAGACTTACAAAACGAGACTTTCCATTTTTTTGTTAATAAAATGAAACTTATTTAACACTTGGCCTTGATTAAAAGTTATTGATAAGTAACTATGGAGTGGTCCGAAGAAAATATGTTGAATTTAGATTGGAGATGAAAATAATTCCAAAATTTGTAAGTTAAAAACAAACGTTTTAAAAAAGAAAAGAAGATGGCCGAGTGGAATGAATTGATTCAAAAAAATTGCTATGGCTAGTGAGAAGAATGTTTCGGACGGTCTGTCAAATGCATATGAACTGATGAAAATATATTCCTCGTTCTTGTAGTATCCGCTGATCTGTTGCAACTTTAAATCTGCTAGATGTTCGAATCCTGACCATTTTTTATACAAGATAGTGCGCTATTATATCCCAGTTACTCGTTTTTTATTTAATAAACTTGTTGACAAAAAACTCCACTACATAAAACTAACAAAGCTTTTATTTGTTCTTCGTCGTCAATAAAACCGATTTAAAAAAAAAATAAGAAATAACTTTAAATCTGGCCATATTTTTTTAACGAAATTCTTTGTAAAAATCTACAATGAGACTCACTGGATAACAAATTCCAGAATCAGTGATCCAAAATACATTTGGTGCGAAAACTCAACATCCCCTCAGCAGCAACATGCTCCCACTACTCTTTTACTTTCACGCACTAGACAATTTTTGGTTATGTTTGCTGCATATTTCACAGATTTTCTAATGCTTGATAGCTAGATGTAGAATGATACTTTTACTTTCAAAATCTTTTTCAAATGTTTCAACATAATATCCTAATCTTTACACTCTTCTTTTTCTTTTTGCTGGATTTCTGTAGATTGTTTTAAGAAGAAAAATGCTTCAACGATCTCCTCATCGATACCATAAGAATTCTCAAATGTTGTATTTGATTCAACATTAGAGCAAGACTGCCCTTGAAAATTAGTACAAACTGGTGAACAAAACAATGCGACTTTTTTACATCCACAATTTTTAGCAAACGTCGGATCGATGGGAACTTTTGATGTTTTATTTCTAATATTCTATTTAACATTCATACCAATATCTAGCTCTAAGCAAATTAAATGTCTATTTTGACTGAAGTATCTCTACATTTGCAAACAACGATGTTAATCTTTTCTTGTTCAGGATGGTGTTTTAAAATCTTTCATGGTAGTAATATATGCATTCTATATAGTGTTGGTGTATTTTTCGTGGGCGATGATAGCCGTTTATTCCTCCTTCTATTTTCCAATGTAAATATGCAATTAATTGTAATGTATTTTGTGTTTCTTTTCCTTGGCCTCTTTGTTTATGGAAGGGAGAAGATATCCATAATATTTACGAAGTGATATTGTAAGATCTCTTTAAAATATTTCATAAACCATAATTAGAGTGGAGTTTTTTTTTGAGCTCTCTTAAAGCCTTATAAAATATCTAATTCTTCGTTGACATGAACCTACTGGTAGTAACCATAGTTCACTCCTCACTAATCATGTCATGAAAGTAAAGTGATGTTATTTTTTCTTTTTCAAAACATTCATCTCCGAATTCACTAACATGATCTAACCTTAACATGGTTCTTAATTGACAGCACTGTTTAAACTGACAAGAGCAACAACAAGTCAAGCAAGATTTTAACCCCAAAAATTACATCATAAAAAAATTATTTTCTTTTATTACTGAATCGGCAAAAATGGAAAATTTTATTTATTTTCGGGATATAAGTATTTCTCTTACATATCTTAATACTTTATCCTTAGTATTCCTATATAAGCATTTGTTTCATGACATATGTAATATAAATTATGACAATATTATAACCAAACCAAAACTGGCCGACTAGAAGATCTATATTTCATGACAACTACATCGGGTTTAAGTTTTAAATCTCCTTAGTGAATCTGACTGTCAATGTTGTGAGGATATTAGGATTACAACTCTTTCTTTCAACATTTTTATTGACAGTAAAAATGTTTGCCACTTATTGCAACAGACCTATAGGCGAAACATTAAAGAATAGCGTAAAGAAAGTAACATTTTATTACGTTTTTATATTCTTTATAATGTATGACATGTAGAGGAAAAATCTTTATATATTTTTGATCTCAACTCACTTCCCTTTTAAATTAGATACTATTTTATTCGGAACAAAATTTATATTTGTACAATGTAATTGTCGTGCCTCTTATCATAAAAGTTTTCACCTGTAAGAACACATATAACTTTCCACAAATGCACCTCTATTTGAATCGCAAAAAGTTGAAAAACTTTTATGTTTAAGTTACACTCTCGCCATCTAGTAAGTGGTTACGAATGTATTTGTTACTTAAAGTTCTTTGGAAACTTAGCAAATTCGTAAGTAAACCCATTTCGAAGCAGCGCGAGCGGTTGGAGTGAATGAAGGTTTATAGTAACCTTTGCATATAAAATACCTTTTAAGAAGTTTGTTTCAGTTTGTGAATAATAACGTTTATTTGTCGTCAATAGGTACAGGTATACTGGTAATAATAAGTAGTGGATATATGAGAGAAGGAAAGAGGAGGAGGAGGAGGAGAAGTAAGAAAAGTAAATCATCAATACTTTTCATCCTCCTCCTCTTTTCTTCTCTCATTATACTTTTCAAATCTCTCATTATACTTATTAAAAAACCTCGTATCATCAACACTTTTCATCCTCCTCCTCTTTTGTTCTCTCATTATACTTTTCAAAAAGCCTCGTATACATCACCTTGAGTTTAATCTTAAAGTTAACAACATGGTTAACCTTTCATCGAATCCGATCATAGTAGGAGATCTAACCTTATGTTTGACCTTGAGGTGGATAACCTTATTTGACCATGAAGTCGATATAAAGTCCTACCACCAATGAATTTTCACTTCAGTAAATTTATAAAATAGATACGTGGAGCAACAAAAGATGATAAATTAAATACCAACAAATAATAAGTAAATAATAATTAAATAATTTTATATTTAATAGTAAATATTACAAAGTAAATATTAAAAAAATTCATTCAAAAATTTATGGATAATAATATTGAAGAAGATTGGATTACAATACATATCTTAACGAAAAAAAATTTCAGAAGAACTTCAGAAATTGTTTGGACTACGATATAAATAATTTCGAACAAATTGAAGCTGAATCTGGTGACTCCGATATTGAAGAAGATAATGAAGAAGAAAGTGCTAGTGCTAAATTTTGTTTAGTGAAACATAAGTACACTGATCCCAAAGAAGTTGTGTTCTGTATTATTCAGAGTTATATCGTTGTGTTTGTAGTGACGGAAAATCAAGAAAAAACTCTTTGTCACGCATGCTATCAAATTATACAATATTATCAAAGGGCAGGGGCTCATAGACATGTAAATACTCATAATAAGAGAAAATTAAAACGCTTAAGTGATGATTTACATTGCGATATATGTTCAAGACAGTTGTATCAAATTATTACCCCCAAAGTTTGTTTAATTTGCAATAGTAGTGTTAAAAATATTGATTTAGATTGGGACACAAATGTTCCAGTGGTGCCAATATAATGCCTGGTAAAAAACCAATATATAAAAACGGTAGGAAGTCGCGAAGGGTAAAAAAAAAAAAAGTTGTTAACGAAATAATTGAAAATAAAACCGAAGAATGTCCTATATGTCTTGAAGATATATTATCTAATAAAATGATGTCACCAGAACCTTGTAATCACAGATTTTGCATCCCTTGTTTAGGAGTGTGGATGTTAATTAATAAAACATGTCCAATCTGTCGCAATGAACTATGCGTAATTAAATGTGAAAATGAAGAAACTGTAGTCCTAGAATATTTAGTTTAGAATATATTATTTAATATTTATGTGTTTCAAACCACTTCATACATGTAAAAATGAAGAAATTATAATCCTAGAATATTTATTTTAAAATGTATTTTTATTTAATTTTTATTATTTTAAAATTATTATTGTTTGTATTTAATTTATCCATTTATTCTTATCTTATTGGAATAAAGAATTGAACAATTTCGAAAAAAAATGTTTTATTTATAAGAATAACGAACAAACATAACAACTCAATACAAAAGTTTTGATTAGTCATAATAGATTGAAAAAATATTTTAAATTAACCACCCTGCTCAAAAATTCTTAATCCTTTCTTATTTTAGAGAGTTTTAAATCTAAAAGTAATAAGTTTATAAATATGAAGGAAAAAATATTATAGGAGATTTAGGTACAGTTATCTTCATACTCCTTTATAATTAGATCAATTAAATAAAATTTACATTTCCTTAAATCGTCTCCGTTACTATTCGTTATCACTTAAACACTTTAACAACCTAAAAATAGTTTCACTTAACTTGTTTGATAAAGCTATCGAAAATATAATAAATTTATAAATATACCTTCCTTCATTCTGGTTTAACTAGAATAAATAAATTTTACCTTAAATTCTTTCAGCTACTAGCCACTATAACTAAAACTTCACTAATTGTTTAACTTAACACTAAAAAAGTCTCACTTAACACTGTCCCTATATTGTCTTTTTCTGTTTTCAATTTCAACTGGAAAAAATAAAAAATCAATTAGTATTTTAGTTATAACGAAGATTAACTATGATTTAAAAAAACATTTAGTATTTATCTAGTAATTACTTACTTCGTAGTAGAATCCACTTCCGAAGATTGTAGGGGACCTGGAACTCCATTTTCTCGACCCCCAACCTCATTTTCTTCAGGGTTTGTTGTTGAAGAAATTATACTACTTTGAATGGGTTGAGGGTCTTGTGGGGGCTCCTGGTCCCTTCTAATGAGGATTCTATTATTATCAACTACAACTACTCTGAAATTTCGTAACATTTTTTTTATAAAAATTAAAAATTTGTTTTGGTTTGATTGAATGTTCAGAATCTTTGACCGCAAATGACAAAAATTGGCCTCGTTAAATAAGCGTTTCTATAAAAGTAGGTCATGGGTACTTTCGCCACACTTTGGGTGCGGCGGCCTTCGGCCGGTTGTTATAGGCGTCATAGGGGGCGGGGGCGGCCTTCGGCCGGGTGTTAGAGGAGTTATAGGGGGCGGGGGCGGCGGAGCGGCGGGGGCGGCGGCCTTCGGCCGCCGCCCCCGCCGCTCCGCCGCCCCCGCCCCCTATAACTCCTCGGCCTTCGGCCTCAGGTGTGTGTGTGTGTGTATGTATGTATGTGTGTATGCATGTGTATATGTATGTATGTGTGTGATGGTGTGTATGTGTGTGGTGTGTGTGGTATCCTCGTGGGTTTTAAAAATTTTAAAAATTTTAAAAATTAGGGGTCAATGACCTTTATTGAGGTCAATGACCTTTATTGAGGTCATCTTATTTTCAAGGAGAAAGCATGACCTACTTTCATATAAAAGCGGTTGAAAGATCAGTTCAGCCTAAGCTTAAGTCCAGTTCAGTACGTTTTCGGTCCGTCTTATTTAAGTGAAGCGTTCAGTTTAAATTTATCCATTTTTAACTGTTTTTGTGTTTAGTTTAACTTTTTAAAGGTATGTCTTCTTTTGTTTCCACTTTTCCTGAAGAGTTAAGAATGAAAAAAATTAATATCATTTCAAATATAGTAATTCAACCTGCCATTTTGGAAAATGCTAATCAAAATTTAAGTCAGAGGACGCAAAATTTTAATTGTATGGTTAAAGAAATGCAAGAAAGCAATTTAGAAAAGAAATTACTTCAAAATTCTATAGAACCTGATATTAATTTTTTGAATAAATTTGACGATTTTCCGGATTTAGATATTATTTCACAAACAGATTTTGAGATGGAAAATTTAATTTTAGATCAAAATATTGATATAAATAATATTTTAACTTCGGAAACAGCAACTATTTTAACCCCAGAATCTCCAAACATAAATTCAGAGACTACAGACAAAACAGACGCAACTCCTGACATTTCAACTCAGGACTTGGAAAACTTAGACAATTTTAAAAAACTAATGGGAATTCCAAAAAACGTAACTAATGATAGTGATAGCGATTCAGGTTCTAATATTTCGCAAAATTTCTTTGGAATTATTAAGAATACAAATTTAAATTTTGAAATTTCTAAAAATGAAGATAATTTTGAAGTAATTCCTAACACAACTGCTATTTCTCCTTCAACGTCATGCCAAATTTCTAGCGATCCAAAAAATTTTAAAATTTTTAATTCGTCCGAAAATGCTAGTAGTAGTAATAGGGAGGTTCCTGGGAGGGTTTCTGGGGAGGAGGATGGATCGCAAGAAAATTATAAAATTTCGAATTCTAGTGAAGATTTGGGACGTTTTTTTAAGGGGAATGATGTTTTAAGTGAACATCCCAACAAAAATTCACCTATCCTTTTCGAAGAATCGACTCAAAATTCCTTTGATATACCATGTGCCCAAAAAAGTTTTAGGGAACCATTTGACCCATTTCCAAATTCACCAAAAATTTTTGAAAGTTCTCCACCTGATTTTGATGAAATCCTAAATTCGGTTTCTACCCAAACGGATGTAGTGGGTGAAACAATTCTACCAAATAAATATCCAAAGCTTTGTTTTAGCTCTAAAACAAATTTTAAAATTAAAAACAAACATTTGTCTAATGTAAAATCTTTGGGATTTGTTTTAGACACAATTTTAAATCAAGGTGGTGGTAAAACCGAGGAGGAGAAATGGCAATTGTGGAAAAGAGCACATGAAATGTATAAAAACATTCTTAACATTTTTAAACCCACTCCTTAACTTTCTTTGGTTCACATAAAAGCTCCTCCCCCAAGTTTTCCACCATCATTTAAATTCATACCTCAACACATTCAGTTTACTTTGCTGAAATTGACTTAAGCTTCACAATAAGAGATTGTTTTAGAAAAGATGGTCTTTAAATGCAAAGACTGTGCCAAGACTTTTACTAGACAAGATAATTTAAATCGTCACGTGAATACCTTACACAACAACATTCCCAAGTTAGAAGATAAAAAGAAGAAGAAGTGTAAGTTTAACTTTAAGTAGATGTGTCAGTTTTACAAAATAAGTATTAACTTGGGTTATATAGATATATTTAATAAAGATGTATTTTTAATTTTAGGTGAAAGAAAATATTGTCAATCTTGTAAAATATTTATTAGCAAATCATTATGGTTCTGCCATTTGCGAACAAACAAACACAAGACAAATTCTTTAGTAATCACAGATGATAACGTTTCTGTTATTAAATCAGCATTTAAACAACGAATCATTTCATATAAAATTTCAGCTACTAAATATCACATAAGTATTAATGAATTTTTCACGGAAATTTTGCAAAAAATAATGGACACAATTAATTATGAAGTTCAAAGAAACACCTGTGTTAAACTCAACATGGAACTTTTTGGCCTCTACCTGAATCCTTCAAATGATAATCATGATGTAAAGTCTTTTAATACGCCATTCCGTATTTTATGTAGTACCACTGACTTAGCTACAGAATTGGATGAAATGATTGCAATTATGGATCGAAAAGCCGATGAGCTGGCAGAAAAAGATTCAGGTACACGACTTTTCTTAAATATAAATTTAAATTTCAAAAATCAAATTGCTTATAATATATTTTTTGATTTAATTTTAGGATGGATTTTACTGAAAATTTTACATGTGGAAATCAATATAAACAAATTCAACCCACTTAAAGCTTCGTCTTATATTCCTCTGCCAACGGAAATAAGACAGAAAAACGCAGTGATAAATATTCAAAACGACGACGAATGTTGCTTTGCATGGGCAGTAGTTGCAGCTCTGCATTCACCTACAGGACCAATAGACAGAGTGGAATCATATCCTCATTATACAACACTTTTAAACTTTCAAGGTATTCAATTTCCTATGACTTTAAACGAAATAATTAAATTTGAAAATCTTAATAATATTTCTATTAATTTTTATGGTTTAGAAAAAATAAAAAGGAATTTTAAAACCGAAATCGAAATTATAGGACCTTTACATTATACTAAAAATAAGCGAGATCGTCACATTAATTTATTATTAATAGGAGATGATAATGGGAATTTTCATTACTGTTATATTTCAAATTTAGCAAGATTAATTTCTCGACAAATATCTAAACATAATGGAAAAAAATTTTTATGTGATGGTTGTTTGCAATATTTCACTACTGAACAGCAGTTGGTTAGACATAATGCGGTGGATTGCGATTTTGTAAGGATAAACCTTCCTTCTATTGAAAGCAAAATTAATAAATTTGGGAATATTATGCCTGGAAATATTTTAAAATTTCAGAACATACAAAAACAAATTGAAGTTCCGTTCGTTATTTATGCTGATTTCGAATGTATTCTTAAACCTCTGGAAAACAATAATTTTATTAATTTAGATCCTACTTCTCCATATACTGAAAAAAAATTTGAACACATTCCATATTCATTTGCATATTATATAAAATGCTCTTTTGATGATTCACTTTCAAAATTTCAAATTTATACGGGTCACAATTGTGATCAAATTTTTATACCTTATCTAGAAAGAGATGTCTTTGAGATCTATAATAAATATTTAAAACATTCAAAACCAATGAAAAAATTAAATACTTTAGAACAACTGCATTATGAATATACCAACAATTGCCATATATGTAATAAAACTATAATTTCTGATAAGGTTGCGGACCATTGCCACTTAACGGGTTCATTCAGAGGTCCTGCCCATTCAATATGTAATTTAAATTATAACCTACCAAATTTTATTCCTGTAATATTACATAATTTGCGTAATTATGATTGTCATCTATTTATAAAAAATTTATGTCCTAATAAAGAACAATTATCTGTCATTGCCCAAAATAAAGAAAAATATATATCATTTGAAAAATCCATTGAAGTAGATCAATATTTAGATAAGAAAACAGATCACAAAAAATCAAAATTTTTACATCTTAGGTTCATTGACTCATTTCAGTTCCTACCGAATTCTTTGTCAAATTTAGCTTCCATTCTTAGTGACGATCAATGTAAAGAAGTACTTAAATATTTTAATGATAAAGAAAAATTTAATTATATTCGTCAAAAAGGAGTTTTCCCTTATAAATATATTGATGACATTTCAAAATTAAATGAAACCCAATTACCAGATAAAAAACAATTTTATAACGATTTAACGGATGAACATATCACCGATGAGGAATATGAGAGAGCTAAAAATGTTTGGAAACTATTTAATTGTGATACAATTGGGCAATACTCTGAGATTTATCTAAAATCAGATGTATTACTGTTGGCGGATATTTTTCAAAATTTCAGAAAAACTTGTATAGAGACTTATAAATTAGATCCGGGTCATTATTACACTTTTCCAGGTTTAAGTTTTGACGCTTGTATGAGATACACTGGGGTAGAATTAGAACTATTAACAGACCCAGATATGTTACGTTTTTTTAAAAGTAATGTAAGAGGAGGAATCAGTACCTGTGTATGTAGGAAATCTATAGCAAACAATTTATTTCTTTCAAATTACGATCCATCACAACCAACAAAATATATTATGTACTTTGACGCAACTAATCTTTACGGATATGCTATGTCTCAATATCTTCCACAAAAAGATTTTATTTGGCTAACAAGTCAACAAATTCAAAATTTAGACATAATGAATATTTCTGACACTAATGAAAAAGGGTATGTTTTAGAAGTTGATTTAGAATATCCAGAAATTTTACATCATTTTCATAATGAATTTCCGTTTTGTCCTGAAAATTATAAGCCTCAAAATTCTAAAACTTTCAAATTAATTCCCAATTTAAGAAATAAGGAGAAATATGTAATTCACTATACTTTATTAAAAGAGTGTATTAAATATGGAATGAAATTAACTAAAATACATAGAGTAATACAGTTTACACAGTCTCCATGGTTAAAAAAATATATTGATCTTAATACAAAATTAAGAAATGAATCCACAAATAAATTTCATAAAAATTTGTATAAATTGGCAAATAACAGTGTCTACGGTAAAACAATGGAAAACGTTGACAAAAGAACCGATATACGCTTAGTTACTCAATGGTCAAAGAACCACAGAAAAGATGGTGCGGAAAATTTAATTGCCAAACCTTCATTTAAAGACGTCACTGTATTTTCTGAAAATTTAGTAGCAATTCAAATGCGAAAAGTACTAGTTCAATATGATAAACCTGTCTATGTAGGCTTTAGTATTTTAGATATATCAAAAACGGTGATGTATGACTTTTTTTATGGGTTTTTAAAACCTTTATATAAGAATAATATTAAACTTCTGTACACAGATACAGATTCCTTTATTTTGGAAATTAAGACAAGTAATGTTTATGAAGACATTAGGGTTAATATTGATAAATTCGATACTTCAAATTATGATGTTAATAATATTCATGAAATACCAATAACTAAATCTGTTGTTGGAAAGTTTAAGGATGAATATGCTGGTGAACCAATAGAAAGCTTTTATGGCACAGGGGCCAAAGCTTATTGTGTTAAGTCAGAAAATGGGTTGCTTAAAAAAGCTAAGGGGATAAAGAAAAGTAGCATTAAAAAACAATTAGAATTAACACATTATAAAGATGTTGTAGAACAAAATTCAAAAGCTTTCTGTACAATGTATTTGTTTAGATCTCGACTTCACAATATTTATACAGAATTAGTTAACAAATTAGCACTCACTTCTAATGATGATAAAAGATTTAAAATTCCCAATAGTTATGATACATTAGCATGGGGTCACCAAGATATTCCATTTTTTCAGTGGTTAATAGACCATGAAAATGAATTATAAAAAATTCTTTTAAGATTAAAAGTTTTACTCTTCAAGGCTAAATTTGAAGTATTTAAGAACATGGTAAATTTTAAAATTATATCAGTATAAAATATACCACCGTCTAGAATAAATATGTGTTTAGAATCTTTTGAAAAAGAAATTGATAACAAATTATATAGAACATATGAAAAAAGACTTTCCTCATTTAAATTCTGGAATGGAAAATTAAATCCTAAAGTGTTAGCCCAATCAGGGTTTTATTATTTAGCTATTCATGATGTTTGTAAATGTTTTTACTGTGGTGCAGAAATATTTGCCTGGAAAATTGATGATTGTCCAATTGAGGAACATTATCGTCACTGGAAGAACTGTGACTTAATCGAGTGTTTGTGGTTAGGTGAAAAAAATAAAAAATGTGAACCTGTTGTCCTTAAAGTGAAAGAAAATATGTCAACATCTTTCATTTTTTTATTAGTTTTAATAACTATGTTTGTATCTCTAATTGGTAAACAAATTATTTAATGTCCTTAAAGTGAAAGAAAATATGTCAACATCTTTCATTTTTTAATAGTTTTAATAACCATGTTTGTGTCTCTAATTTGTAAACAAATTATTTAATATTTTGAAAAAAATGTCTATATATTGTAGAAAATTAATTAAAACTGTTCAGTCTTATTTCAATCTCTTATTGTTTTGTTAATAGACAATTAAAATTGAAAAGTGTTTTAATGGCATCCCTTATCAACTACATTGTTTTGCATTCAATTTTAAATAATACTTTATATGTACTTTATCCTCCAAGGGTTTTACATGGAATGGTGTGTTTTGAAAACGATACCTCTACTATTAAACCTGAAATATGTAATTATATGAAAGCTATGAATATTAATAATTATTCAACTGCTTTCGCATATAATATGAATAATAGTCAATCTAATAGTAATTTTTTCAAAATTTACTTTCATTATCCAAATAATACAATTTTTGACACTAACTGGATTGAAAAAAATAAAAAACCATTTACGATTTCTAGCTGTGCTCATGTTAAAAATGATGAGGAAGGTAAAAACTGTTTAATTCTATTTATCTTCAATATAATTTTATCAATAGGTAGTTTTTCACTTTTGTCGTTCTTGACAATTTTGTTTTATCAAGATAGGTCATAAAAATTTAATAAACTTGCCTGACCTTGAAATTTATAGAGGAGTGGGGTGGATAAGATATATTCAGACCCAGTATTTTAGTTTTCAGTTAGCATCAAGACATCATGTTTAATAGTAGCAATTTTAATGGATATAAATCCAGTTCTAGTGAAACTAATGATAAAATTAGTCAGTGTAGTGAAAAATTATTAAATTCAAAAATCTACTATCTTAACAATTCCTTATCAAAATTTGTTTGTGTTGGAATTGGTATAAATGATTTTACACCAAAAGTTCTAATTGGAGGTCGAAATGGATTTCACATTTACTTGAATGAAGAAGAATGGAAAGAACTTCAAAAAAATCAAGGAGTGTTGGTGAATTATTTTTATTCTTCTCAAGCATATGCATACCCACTAAAAATTGAAAAAATCACAGTGTTTTTTGAAAAAATAAATCATTCTCCTGTTATCAGAATTCAAAAGGATGAACATTATGTGATTCTGGGAAAAGAATCAATAGATAAATTAGTTGAAATCGACGAACTTGTTGACTACAGAATTCATATAATTAAAAAGCAAGAATTTTCCAAATATTTTAATTTGTTTCATCACTATAATTATCAGTCAGGAGATGTGTTGTCTCATATTTATAATGTTTTGGATCCATGTCAGAATTTAAACAGTGAGAATGTCGGAACTGTTTTAGAAATGTTATCTCTACATAAACAGGAATTAGAAAACAAGTTAAGAAAATCCGGTGCATTACAATAGAAATATGAAGAAATCAGTGACAATCAGTGAGAACAATAATAAAGTTTATATATTAGTGACATGGGACTTTGCATTTAGACAAGCTCGAAAAAGTGAATATCAGAAATTTTATCTTGACAGACTAAGATTTGAAAAACGAGTTGAACAATGTGAAAGTATTCTTAAAAGTATTTTTGATGTAGATCATAGAAAAAAAATATATATTGAAAGATTTAATGTAAAAATATAAATTTATATTGTTAATCTCAGTTGTAAACATCTTAAAAATTATATTGTTAGTATTTGTTGTAAAAAAGGATTATCATAAATAAAAAAATATGTTATATAAATAGGTCTTTTATTTAAAAATTTGATATACAATATTACTTAAAATTAATTACAATACATCTTTTTTAAGAATCCATGAATTATGTGATTTATCGAATCCTAACCATTTAACAAAAACTTGGTTCCCTTTCTTCCTTAAAATTTTTTCAACCAAAAATACATCTGGATGTTTAACTTTTTGTAACTCTTCTTGGTAGAAACCTCCTTCAATATATTCATTTTTACTATCTTTTAATAAATAGGTGGGTGGATTTGTTAACTGAACCTTTCTAATTTGAAAAATTTCAGTTGACCAATTTGGAGTATATCCTTTTTCAAAAGCTTCTCTTTGTTTGGAAATTCTAACAAAATCATTTTCTTTAAATTTAGTGCGCTTTAAATCAAATGTTTTTTTAAAAGTAAAAGAATTTTGCAGTATAGTTTTCTCATTTTTTTTATTAACCTCAACAGGTCTATATCCGGTAGTTCTATGAATACTGTTATTATATTTTTCAATAATAGTGGGTAAAATAGAGTATCATTGGTAATTCCCTCTATTACTAAAATATTTCCACATTATATTTTTTAAAGTTCGATTTACGCGTTCTACAATACTCGCTTTGAGATTAGAGTAAGTATTATAATGATTAATTTTGTAATAATTCATAAGATCTTTAAAATCTTTATTGAAAAATTCTTTTCCCAAATCTGTCTGCAAATTTTGCGGTTTACTTGTTTTTTCTAAAATTTTTTTCATAGCTTCAGTTACATCTTTTCCTTTTTTACTTTTAAGTGGTTGAGTCCAAACATACTTTGAGAATGCATTTATCACCACCAAAATATATCTATAACCTTTATTAAATTTGGAATAGGGTTGCATCTCTACCAAATCAGCTTGCCATAAGTCATTTAGGCTTTTAACAATAGTTCGTCTTCTTCTATATCTTCTTCTTGCCGGTTTATGTAATTCATCTACAACTGTTTCTTTAATATTTTTACTCATAGTACTAGAATAAAATTTCTTAATACCTTCTTTAAATAACTTATTTTATTTGTTTGTTATCTTTTTTTAGCAAATCTTCGATTTTATATTCCAAAGTTTTAAAAGATGCATTATTCGAATCTTTGACTTTTTTGATTTCATCTTCGATTTTATATTCCAAATTTTTAAAAGATGCATTATTCGAATCTTTGACTTTTTTGATTTCATCTTCAATGTTGGTAATTCTTACATTAATTTTTGTTTCAAAAACAACAAGTGATTTTATACTTTCGTTTCTCATTTCTCTTACTGTTGCGTTTAATTCTTCTCTAGCATATGCCATTGTGTCATTAAACTCTTTTCTAGAAACTTCGGCTGCTCTTTGAACTAATTCGTTTAGTGATTTTATTTCTTTTACCAATTTATTTTCTAGATTTTTTATATCTTTTCCTAATTGAAATTCTACATTTGTTAAATTTAATTTTATTTCTACCAATTTTTTTTCTATTTTCTTTATATCTAAAATCGCTTTTTCAATTTCAATTCTTACATCGTTCAAAGATTTTTCATAATCATTTAACTTTGTTGAAATTTCTTCAATTTTTGAACTGTGTTGTGCAAGTCCTTTTTTTAAATCATGGATAGAGGTGTTAATCATAGCTTGTATTAGTTCTGCTAAAGATTCTAATTCTTTTTCTAATCTTTTATTCAACATCTTTTGAAAATATTCATCGTCAACAGTGGTTTTTAATTCTGTTTTTAGATTGTTTAATTGTGAGATTATCTCCATGATTTGTTCACTATTTTTTAAAATTTCATTTTTAAATTTATTTTCAATTTTTTCATCTACATTTTGTAAATCTGTGTTTAATTTCTTTTCCAAATTTTTCAAGTTTAATAGAATTATTTCAGCATTATTTTCAATTGAATTAATTTTCTGATTTATTTCAATAATATTATCGCTATCTTTTTTATGGATTATAAAGTGTGTATTCATAGCTCTCTCTATTTGTTGTGTGTTTTTATTCATACCATCATGAACGTTTTGAAAATTACCTATTTCTTCAGAAACCCTATTATTAAGTTTGTTCGTAAATTCTTGGAACTTTGATACCATATCTTTTATAATAATTTGTTTAACATTTTCTATTGCAGAAGTATCATTTATTTTTGATTTAACCAATGTTATTTCATTTTTTATGTTATTTTCAAAACTCTTTACTTCATCATATTTCTGTTTTATTGTTTTAAAATCATCCTCACACTTCGATGTTTTTTGAGAAAAACTTTTTAATAGTTCATCATTGTCTTTGACAATATTTTTTATATTTAATATCCGGTTATCATAGTTTGACACAACATTTTCTTCAAATAACTTAATTTTTTTCGAAATAGATTCCACATTTTCATCATTTTCACTAACTCTCTTTTTTAAATTTACAATATCATTTTTTAACACAGGTTCAAATCTTTGAACAATATCATCACTTTTAAAATTTTTTAATATTTCATTTTCAACATTGGCTAGTATTTTATTTTCTATTGTAGGTATATCTACTGTATACTTTTTAGAAATATGACGTCCAAATTTATCAATGGTCATTTTAACAATGTTATGTAACAATATTTACTACATTCTTTTATACAATTATATTGGCTTCTTTCAATTCTTCAATAATAGAAATAATTTCGTTGTTATGTCCTGTATTCCCAGCCATCATAGATGCTACCAACAGTCGAAGTCTATCAACAAGTTCATTTACGTTATCCCAATATACGTAATCGGTATAAGGTTTATTAACTTTTAAAGTTATTCCGGATCCTGTTCTTTTCGAAGATATTCGAGTTTCCCTGTATGGAGCTTTTCGTCTGTCAAAAAATCCTTGAACTATATTATGCGTTTCGGGATTTATGGTTTTAGTTTTTGTAATTCCTTTATTTTGTAAATAAGGCCCTATTATAGAAATATATTTTTGTGATCCATTTCCCTGTACCTGCTCATTTGGATCATAATTTCTACGGTATGCATTGGTTCTCTTTAAAATATCCATATAATTTTCCAAATCTTGTTTTTTATAACCTACTGGTTCCTTTTTAAATAATAATTCATATAAACCTGGTGTACCTGTATAAGTTATACCTTCAACTTTTATGTTTTTACCGATAATTTCTATAGGTCTTTGTGTTAAACCCAAAAAGAATTTCTCAGTTTCAAAATCATGTACTATTCCATAGAGGTGATCAAACTTATGTTCCACATCTTTTACCCCTCCGTCAATATATTGACGAGGTAATTCATGAAATCCTGATAAATATTCTTGATATAAAGGTGTACTGACAAATGTTTGAATTGTTTGGCGTGTTTGTTCTAATATATCCGAAAGATTTCCTACCGTAGATTGTGAAATTGAAGAAGGGGTGGTTTCTGCTATGACACTTGTTTGTTGTAAAGATGGCATCTGACTATGTGAAGCTATACTGGTTTCCCAATCAATAATTGTTGGTATTTCTGTAGGAAGAATTGGAGTTTTCCCTGTCTTTCTTTTTTCTGGTGTTGATGTTCCATACTGTAGTTTTTTTCTTGGTGTTAGTGTTGGAAACAATCTTTTTTCTGGTGTTTCATAATTTTTTTTAATGGGTGTTTGTAGCTCTTCCTTTACCTCAGCCGATTCAATTTTACCAATTGTTGAAATTAATTGTTGTAGGGGTTGAGTTATTGGTTTATAGGTTTCCTCCAATTTGGATTGTGCTTCAAATTCAGCATTTTTTAAACTTTGATATTTTTGTTTAACAGCTTTCCTTGACTTAACAAGCTCTCTTGCTAAGCGTTCATTCATGATTAGTTAAATTTTTCACAAAACTTTTATTTTTATAAGAAAATATATGAATCAAATCCTTTTCGATATCGACCGGATTTTAAATTTGAATCCTTGTCTATTACCAAAAATCCAAATTTATCTTTCCAACACATCAAACATAACTCATTAAATTGATTAAATGACATATCAACATTAACATGATCATCATAAATATGTTTTAAGTTCGTTTTGTCTTGTTGAAATATAACAATCAAATTCGCATTGTCACGAATTAATTGTTTTGGAATCGAAGAATACGTTTGACACAAATAAAAACAATCAGTATTTTTATGTCTTCCGAAACAAAAATAATCTTTTACAACATTCTGATTGCAACACACTATATCATCAAATATAATTATGGAATTTGGTTTTATTTCTTGTGGAGAAACAATATTTTCTTCATTTTCGGATTCATAATATCCAATTTCTCTCAATGGTTTAAAAAGTAATCTCAAATATTCATATTTTGGTTGATATAGAGACTTTGAATAAATATATAAATTTTCAAACCGTAAACCATTGGGATCTTCAATTAAACTTATAATGATATTAGTTTTACCACACCCTGATGGACCAATAATTAACCCCCTTTTACTAGAGCCTTCAAACAATTTTCCATGTTTTCTAAAATTATTTCTTGAAGTCTCATGGTCTTTAATAATAATTGAATAAGGTTGTTTGACAATTTTCATATATAAGAGGATGTATAAAGGGTAAGTTCTAATTTAAAACTAGTCAGTTTGTTCCAAGATTTCAATTATATAATGCCAATCTCATATAAGCAACAATCCATTTATAAAAGAAGAGTCAGAAAAAGAGGTAGTGGTTTAATTAATACTCTAATAAATAAGTTACCTTTTGAATTACATCTACCTGGGTATAATTTTTGTGGACCTGGAACCAAACTAGAAAAGAGACTAGCTAGAGGCGATAAAGGCATAAACTTATTGGATGAAGCTTGTAAAGAGCATGACATTGCCTATGCACAATCAAATGATATAAAAAGCCGACACGCTGCTAATAAATTATTAGGTGACAAAGCTGCCGAAAGGTTCAGAGCAAAAGACGCCACTTTTGGAGAAAAAACTGCTGCACTTGGAATAAGAGGTGCAATGAAAATTAAAAGAAAATTTGGTATGGGATTAAAAAAAAGAAGGAAAAACAGAAGTCGAAAAACTCGTCTAGGACGAGGAATAACTTTATCTCAAGCTATTTCAAAAGCAAGACAAGCACTAAACGGAAAACAATTTAAAAGTTTGACTGATATTATTCAAACCGCACTTAGATCTATCGGAGATAGTAGAATATTATCACCAAAAAATAGAATCATACCAATTCCAAAAACTGGTGGATTTCTACCTCTTATTCCTTTATTTGCTGGTTTGTCCGCTTTAGGTGCTCTTGGAGGAGGAGCAGCAGGTATTGCGAAAGCTGTCAACGATGCAAAAGCTGCTAAAGAAAAATTAGAAGAGTCCAAAAGACATAATAAAATGATGGAATCTATAGCAGTAGGAAAACAAGGAAGTGGTCTTTATTTAAAACCATATAAAACTGGATGTGGATTATATCTGAAACCTTATTCAAAAAACTGTTAAAACAAATACCTCGAAAACCACTTACAAATTATGATTTAAGTAAATATATTAATCTACTTAAAATTCCCAACTTTCGAGGTATATTCATGAGAGATAAATTACCAAAAAAAATTAATAAAAATGAAAGTGGTATTGTTAATCTCGATAAGAATAGTGGTGATGGAACTCATTGGACTGCATACATAAAAAAAGGGAAAAATATTTTATATTTTGATAGTTATGGCAATTTGCGACCATCTACCGAATTAACAAAATATTTTTTCAGCGATAAAAAGAAAAATATTGTGAAATATAACTACGATCATTATCAATCAATTAACAAAACAAATTGTGGTGAGCTCTGTCTTAAATTTCTTTATAATAATGGTTGAAAAACAATATTAATTCATTTTGTTAAAAATTTTTAAAGAGATATGTCGTACAGTTTTGTCATTAGTGGTAATTCCCCCACGCTTTCTGTTAATATTCATCCTCCAATATATTTAGATGAAAATTTTGAATATTCCATTGGACTTGTAAATTTTGAAACTTTTAATGCTATTCCAAATATTGATGAGACTAATAATCTTTTCATTTATGACTCAAATAAAGAAATAAGAATACCACCAGGTAGTTATGAAATAGATGATTTAAATAATTTTATTCAAAAATTTTTGGACAATCGTACTTTTCTTCATATTTATGCCAATAATAATACTTTACGAACACATATTAAAACAGATATTCCTATCTCGTTTCGTGATGGAACTATAGGAAAAATATTAGGTTTTAAAAATAAGGAATTAGAAGGTCTTAAGGAGCACATTTCAGATTTTCCAGCGGAAATTATTAAAGTAAACGCCATAAACATCGATTGTAATATTGCCGAAGGATCATATTTAAATGGAAAACCTGTTCATATAATACATCAATTTTTTCCTAGTGTAGCTCCTGGTTTTAAAATAATAGAATCACCACAAAATGTCATTTACTTTCCTGTTACTGTAAAGGTAATAGACAATATAAACATTAAAATAGTAGATCAAGACGGTGATCTCATCAATTTCAGAGGAGAAACGGTAACAGTAAGACTACATCTTAAAAAAATAGATGAATAATGGTTATTTTATATAATAAAAAAGTCTCAAATTATAATTTTTCAAAAAAATTTTACTGTAAAAACATTAATAAGAAAGATACTAAACGACATTTAACTAGTAATAAATTAAACTCTCAAAGGTTAACACCTTCTAATAAAAAATTTCTGATAAGTTTAGGTTTCAAACTAAAATAAAATGGAATATTTAAATGTAAAAGAAAATATTCTTGTAGATGAATCAATATTAAGCTGGGAAATACTATCATTTGAACCTTTCAATCCTACAAAACTTGGATTAAATGATGAAATTAGAATTGCTCTACAACAAACAGGAAAATATCCTTTACCTTGCAAAAGTGAATTATATTTAGAACTTCAAGTTACCAAAGAAGATGATACTCCATTGGCTAATACGGTATTAATCAACAATGCTCCAGCATTCTTGTTTAAAGAATTACGTTATATTTTAAATGGTGTTACAATTGATTCAGTTCGAGATGTAGGAATTACTTCAACTCTTAAAGGATACATATCATTTAATCAAAACGAAAGTGCTAAATTGGAAAATGCTGGATGGTATCCAAAAACGAAACCTAAAGAAAAAATTATGACTGATGAAAAAGGAAACGTTTCCCTATGCGTCCCATTAAAAATGTACTCGGGATTTTTTGAAGATTATAACAAAATAATTTTAAATTCACAACAAGAACTAATACTAATAAGAAGCAATGATGACACTAATGCTTTAGTAACCACAAGTGATGATGAAAAACCGAAAATTAAAATAACCAAACTTTGTTGGCGAGTTCCACATCTTACTGTGGCCATTCCCCAAGAATTGGCACTAACGAAAATTATTGATAAAAACAATGATATTCTTCTTACTTTCCGAAGTTGGGAATTAATTGAATATCCAGAGTTATTAGAAAATACAAGACATAATTGGCCTGTCAAAACCTCCACAAAAATTGAAACACCAAGACATGTACTAATTGCTTTTCAAAAGGATAGACGTGGTAATTTAAAATCAGATATGAGTAAATTTGATCATTGTGACCTAAGGAATATAAATGTGTTTTTAAATTCAGAAAGATATCCTTACCAGGATCTCCAGCTTGATTTTAAAAATAATAAGTTTGCTACCCTGTATGAAATGTTTTCTGAATTTCGTCAAGTATATTATAACTTTCCAATAGAACCAATATTTAATCCCAAAGAATTTAAAGATAATGCACCTATTGCTTACATTAATTGCTCTCATCAGAGAGATTTATTACAATCCGGCCCAGTAACCATGAGAATTGAATTTGAGACAAAAGAAAAAATATCGGGAAAAACAGCTGCGTATTGTGTTATAATACATGATAAAGTATTTAGCTATAATCCATTAACAAAAATTGTTAAACAACTTTAACTTCTCCCACCACATCAAATATCATTATTAAAATGAAAATATATCGAATAAGATCAGTTGTTTCTATACCATAGTTTGTTGCACATCAAATGGAATGTACAAAATACAAAAAGAAAAAATAGAACTATTTTTAAAAAAAATTAAACATCTAAAAAATCTTATTGAAGACTATTCGAAAAAACAATTTGTAATAAAAAAATTTAGTACTTTAAAAATTTGCTAAATAAAAAATGAGAATAGTTATGGATGTTCAAGGATTTAAGGATGAACACAACAAGTTTATTCCTAAAGAACTTGCAATGTTTGATGGACATAAAATGAGTCATTATATTTTTAAACCACCGTATCCACTACAAATGCTTCCACCAGAAACATACAAGCAAGCAGAATGGTTAATGAAATTTCATCACTGCATCAATTGGAATACAGGATATATTCCTCTTCATAATTTTTCATCTATAGTAAAAAACTTAACAGAAAAAGGAGAATTCATTTATATTAAAGGAGAAGAGAAAGCTAATTTTATTAGAAAATATTGTACTAAGCCAATAATTGAATTGGACGAACAACCTGTTTTAAATAAATCATCTCCTAAATGTTTTTATCATTCTCAATCACCTTCAATGTGTGCCCTTTCTAATGTATTCTTTATGTATAAAAATTTTTTTATGAATGAATAAATTAACAATGAATGTAATAATATTTTTTTATTTATCCACATCCCCACATTACTAACAGAAAATTATATTTTCCTATCTTTACATAATCAAATATTTAAACATAACAGCCGTTACACAATAATAAAACAACTATACAAATTTAAATAGTTTATTTCACACCAACTTTAATTAACCAATAAATCAATACATAAATTTATTTCTTTATTGAGTCCAATTTTTTTAAGTTCATCAAAGAATTTTAACACATTTTTAGTCTTCAAAAATTCACTACAAAATTCTGCTGCTTTTTTACAACAATTTGCATGATCAACATATTTTATATATAACAATAAATCTTGACCCTCACTTTCTTCTTCAACTAAACAAGATAAATATCTGGAACATGCTTCGTTCATAATGAACCCTTCATAAAGGTCCCTCACAAAATTTTCAATTTTAGGCATCATCTTCACCACGCGATTTGATTAGTTCTTGTAATACAACAGGATCTCTAATATATTGGTTTAAATGACGAACTTCATCATGAAACCAACTTAACTTCACTAATTCACGTATAAACTGTACAATATCTTTGTTTTGAAAATAACGTTCGCACAATTTCACAGCCTCTATATGGTTTTTAGATATATCCAAATAATATTGAAACCAAGATGGACCACTATCAACTGCATAATGTTCGAACTCAAAAGCAGAACTTTTACATTTTTTATAAAATTTTTGAATTAATAAATTTAATTCACTTTCGTTAGAAGCAGAAGACATATTTCATTTTAGTATGTTTTAAGCTGGTAAAGTGTTGCTTTTATAATCAAAATTTAAAGAAGGGATACAAGGTCATGTTAACATGTATACGAAGTAACTCGAATGTATACGAAGTAACTCGAATGTATACGAGATAATTCGAATGAGAAAACAAAAGAGGAGGAGGATGAAAAGTGTTGATGATACGAGGTTTTTTAATAAGTATAATGAGAGATTTGAAAAGTATAATGAGAGAAGAAAAGAGGAGGAGGATGAAAAGTGTTGATGATTTACTCTTACTCCTCCTCCTCCTCTTTCCTTCTCTCATATATCCACTACTATAATAAAATGAAAGAAGTAATTTTAAAATGCTTCGTTTGCTTTTCATACAGACTTCTATGAGAAAATTACGAATATCTGTTTCAGAGTTATATTCAGTTTCCAACTATATTTAATTTATACGGAGCAGTGATCCCCAATCGATGAGTGGCTACTCACAAGGAGTTCGCTTTGGCTTTTTTGGGGGTTTGCCGCTTATCAATTTTAATACCTAAAATTAAATTTAGGATTTAAAAGTAGGTGATAAAATTTAAATAATTTATTTATGCTTAGCAACATGCAACGTAATCAGTGGGCAGCCGGCACATGAATCACTACTTAAACCTGGCGAAAATCCGACTAGGGCAGTCTAGCCTGGTAGTTCGCAGCGATCGAGACATTCCGTTGCCTGTCAAAGAAACATGTAAGAGAGAGAGAATTTTCGAAACGGATTGCGTTCTATTTACAGCGTCTAGGTACACCCCGATGAATATAAATTGCAAAGCTTCGTGCCATATTTAGTATCGATCCGTATCATAACAAATGGTACCAATTCAAGAAAATGTCGTTGAAAAAGCAAAGGCAGTACGATATCAAATAACACAAAAAAATAATAAAGATACAAACTATTACTTATTTTGTGGACCTATTATTAACTTTGAGCATAATGAAAAATTTTTATTAGTTCAGCTTTGTTTTTTGACATTAAATAAATTAATTAATTAAACGAACTTAATTTTTGGGTGTTTGTTGTTAAGATGGTTGGGGAAATTATTTAATTTATTTAGACCTTCCTATAAGCCTATACAAACCGATCCAACAACATACCTGGAGAAAACCACAAAAACACTAATAAAATCGTCACTACTAGATGAAGAAATCAAAAAGTTAGTTATTTCTAGAGAGAAATCTTCGATGTGCCCAAAACTCTACGGCCTTCCTAAGATCCACAAACAAGACGTTCTACTTAGTTAGTTTAGTAGGCGCACTTACGCAACCCTTCGCAAAATACTTGGCCAAAATCCTACCATTTCGATGAAATCATCATAAAAAAGAAGGCCAGAAAAACAAGAACCGAACAAAATCCAGAAATAAATAAAAACAGTCTTATCCTACATCAAAGGCATCACAGACAAAATTAGCAAAATGCGAAAACGACACAATATCTACACCGTTTTCAAAATAGACATTTTAGCATCAGCTAAAGACAAAATTCCACTTAAAAATCAAGGAGTCTATGAAATCTTATTTGATGATTGTAATATTTCATACATCGGACAAACCAACAGAAAAATCAGCGCGCGAAGGGATAAACATATCAACGTGGTCAGACAAAAACAAACCACTTCCTTACTAAGTCCGATAGTCATAACGTTGATGATATAAAAAATCAGAAGCGATATTTTCAAGTGAAGTCACTTTTATAACACTTACAATACTGTATAACCGGTAATTATACCACTAGAAAGCGTCATGTTATAAGTGTTACACCACACACGAAAAATCATTGAATTAATTTACCAAGTTTTCAAGAAATTTGAGAAAAATAAATATTTTCTTAAAACTTGACGTCTTCTATCGCAGTATCGGATATAACTAACTTGGCTTAAATTGACCTAATCTGACATCAAAAATTTGCCATCAAACGTTGTACACGTATTTTTCGGACATCCGTTACACTTGGATAAGTTAAATTAGTAACCAACTGTGCATTACAAAACAAAATGGCTAACATGAATGTATCTTATTTTTTATACTCTGTCAAAATATATCAATTATTAGTTTCCTTCTGGTTTGACTAAGAGTTTAGGTAGTCTCAGAGTCTATTAAATCATAAGTGCTCGTATATATACAGTGTGACCAGCAAAGTCCGCATCATATAGGATTTTTTTTATTAATTCGAAATTTGACTATGTCATCAATTTCTACTTCGATCGAGATGAAAATTAACCAAAAAATAGTAGTCACTTGATTAGCATTATCCCTCAAACTTTAATTTTTTCCAAAAAAAAAAATGAAAAGTGGGGTTATAAGGTAATTAGAAAGTTTTTCTAAATGCAATTTTTAGCCCATATACAAAATTTCAGATGTATAAAATAATTTAGATTTTTTGCTCCTTTTTTATACAATATACCACTATTGCAAAATAAGACTCAAAGCAACCTACATAAAACTTTTTAGTTTTGACAATGCTACATCCCAGACATATTTTGGTTAACGTAGTATCACATTAAATGTGTGTTTTTTGACAAAATTCAAATAGTGCTATTAAAATTTGGTCACATGTGATACAAAGTTTATTTGTTTTTGACCCTGTATAAGGTAACTTCATAAAAAAACTATTTTTGGAAACGTAGTTTGTGTCTAAAAGTTATACACATTATCATAAAGACAAACAAGTACAAAGTTTCATCAGTTTGTTATCAATTAAAAAAGTAAAATTTAAAAAAAAAAAACTGTCCATTTTACAATAATTAATTACAGAGCTAGAGTGAAACATAACAATGTGATATCAATAATAATATAACAAAAGAGTGTTTACAAAAAGGAAAAGTGTAGATCTGTGAATATGTAACAGTAAAAACACAAAACATCAATTGACAATCAGTTCCAGCAGCCATCGTTTAAAATGATTCAAGGACGTACCAAAGAAATTCAAGTCATCCAGCCCATTAGCTTATCCAGCCACCCTTGGTATAAAAGAATGACTCGCATAATTTGTTCTGAGAAAAGGCTGGTGAAATATATGGGAAGTACGAGTAGTCCTGGGAGGAACCCTCAGACCAACATTCGACAACAGGCGCGGGCAATCGGTGATACTGTTTATGATTTTAAAGAGAAGTTGTAAGTCTCTACCCTGTCTTCTATTAGCAAGGGGCAGCAAATTCAACTCGGAGCACAAAGCATGATAATCAAGATAAGCAACCGCATTGAATTTCATGTTAATATATCTGAGAAACCTTCTCTGTACCTGTTCGAGCGGGTACACATGTGATTCATAGTGGGGGTTCCAAACATAAGAAGCATACTTAAGGTGTGTTCAAACTAATGAGCAATAGAGTATTTTAAGCGACTTCACAGTGGAAAGCTCATTAGCATGACGTTTAATAAAACCTAACATCCTGAGGGACTTACTAACAATATCAGCGATGTGAAGAACGAATGAAAGGGTAAAATCAAAAAGGACTCCCAGGTCCCGCACAGAATCAACGGAGGTCAGCAGCCTACCATCCAAGTGATAGTGAAAATCCAGTGGATAACGCGATTCAGAAAACTTAATGAATTTGCACTAAGGAATATTCTAACTCATCTCATTCACTTCGCACCAGGAAACAAATCTATCAAGGTCCCCCTGTAGCTTCAAGCAGTCATTGTAACTGTCGATAACCTTATACACCTTCATGTCATCCGCAAAGAGTAAGAACTTGCTTGACCTAAAGCAAATTGATACATCATCAATGAATAAGTTGAACAATAATGGACCAATGTGGGATCCCGGAGGGACCCCTGAAGACAATGATATCTCAGAAGATACAATATCATTCACCCGCACCACCTGACGACGATCCCTCAGATAGGTCTCAATCCAACCAAACAATGGACCAGAGATACCAAGCCCCCGAAGCTTATCCAGCAGAATCCCATGAGGTACACTATCAAAGGCCTTTGAGAAGTCAGTGTACACCGAGTGGACCTCAGATCCACCCTCTAAGGCCTCAGACAAACCCCCAAATAGGAGACCAGATTCACCTCAGTGTTCTTGCCAGCACAAAAACCAAACTGCTCCTCAATTATTTACAACATACGTAAAAGTAGAGGTGAGACAGGCATTAACCGGCTTTTCGAAGATTTTAGGAATAGTATTAATTATGCTGATAGGTCTATAGTTTTAAATGTCAGCCCAACTGCCGGTCTTGTGAATAGGAACCACAAAACTCGTTTTCCAAAATTGAGGAAAAATACGAAGGGATTCATTGAAAATGTGATGAAGTGGGCGAGCCAGAACGAACGAGTAGTTTTTCAGTAGCATTGGATGAACGCCATCAGGGCTAGGACCCTTCTAGGAGTCAAGACCATTCAGCTCGGCGTAAATGTCAGAAATAGATATGGCGAAGTTGGAGACATCTATATCAGCTGAGACAGCTACCGGGCACTTCACTGTGACATCAGTGTACACTTTGCTGAAATATTTAGCAAAAAGTTCAGCAACCTCAGGACCCATGACCGCCCTCTCGTCCTCCAAAAATAATTCAGATGGCATACCGTTCGAGTAAAGTTTGTCATTCACAAAGTTCCAGAATGGCTTCAGATTCTGGCCGATACCAGATTCCGTGTCACGAATATAATTATCATCAGAAAGGCGTGACAGTCTCTTACATTCTGCAAGCAAACTTGTAAACATCTCACAGTCATTTCGAGAACCACTCAACATAAACTGTTTATGACATATTTTTTTTGTATAGTCAACTGAACGAGCTCGTTAGAAAACCACCTAGGACTTTCTTGCTGAAACTTTCTTTACAGGCACAAATGCCTCCATGGCAGAATATAATTCATGGTAGAAAATATTTAGCATATCATCAACACTATCCACAGAAGAAAAAAGGATCTCCCAGGGTACAGTGCACAAATAATCATTTAACAAGATAGTATTGGCATGTTTAAAGTCGAAGTAAAAATCTGTGCATGAGTGCTGGTGTCATGAGGACGAGAACATGGGGAGACAATATTAAAGGCAATTGGCGGACGATTGTCGTCAATGCGAACTAGCGGTGGAACAGAGTCCACAGCAAGCCTCACGTGACAAAACTAAATCTAAAATAACATTGTTAATATTAACTATACAGTTGGACTGGAATATGTTACTTTCCCAATCTGAGGGGAGACGTTTAATTTTTATGTTATGATTTTTTTATTAGAAAATTTGAGTCTTTTCAACTAAATTATTTCCATAATAATAATGTGTGTTATTTTTATACACAAACTACGTCTTTAAAAATAGTTATTTTATGTAGTTAGCTTATACAGGGTTAAAAACAAATAAAATTTGCATTACATGTGACCAAATTTTAATAGCCCTATTTGGATTTTGTAAAAAAACACAGTTTTATGAAGGTTCCGTTGAGTCTTATTTTGCAACATTGGTGCAATTTACAAAAAATTAGCAAAAAATCTATATTATCTTTTACAACTGAAATTTTGCATATAAGCGTTAGAAAAACTTTTTCTAATAACTTCTTTCGATATTTTGAGATATAACTGCACTTTTGAATTTTATTGTAAAAAAATTAAAATCTGACTAATAATGCTAATCACGTAATTATATTTCATCTCGATCGAAGCAAAAATTGTTGCCAAAGACAAATTTCGAATAAAGCTATCAATAAAAAAATCCCATTTGATGAGAACTTTAGTGGTCACACAGTAGAGAATAAAAATTTGAACAATTTGAATCATTTTGCTTGTATTTGCAGAGGTCATCAAAATATAGAAAATATAACTTTTCAAATGTGTAAATATAAAGAAAATAATCTTATATTACTAGCTCTCTTGAACAACTCGAAGTGCTAGAAATATTATTTTCTCAGTAGTAATCTTCATTAACAATTAATTTTTTGAAATTAAATTTTTTCCCTAGCATACCGCCTGTGAAGGTATGAGTAAAGAAATGAAATAAAAATGTTTTCATTAAGTCAATGATCAATTTAATAATTTGAATTGAATTGAATTTTAAATGAAAACCTTCCACAAAAATACTGACGCATTCATTTTGATTTCTGTTTTACCTCATGTGAGATAAATATTTAATAATAATTTCCCCAATTTTAAATCTGAAAACTATTTTCAAAATTCGAATTTAAACAACAAAATTCTCAGTCTCGAAATTTTAGATACAATTTCAAGGGGCAGGGCTAATATTTTTCTGGTATTAAAGATAACGGAACTCATATTTTTAATTCAAATAAAAATATTTTCCTGTTTTGAAATATATGAACGATCCCATTATACGGAGAATTTCAAAATTGATCCAGAAATACAAATGGATACGAAATGTTATTTAACAAATTATTTAAAATAATTAAGCTGTAATTAATTGTCGTGGTTAACAAATGGGCTAAAAGTCAATTAAGGCTTAGGTTAAGTTAAAGGTAAACAAGTAGGTGCATCCCTTCTGTACAATTACAGATTTCAATTTAAACGCGATCACAAAAACCTGATAATTGAATACGGGCATTCATAGATAGCATTATAGTTCTAATTTAACATTTTCTCTTTTATCTAAACTAAATTTCAGTTATACGAAATAGTGTAATTCTTTTTAAAAAATTTAATTTCATAATTGCTACTTTATGTAACATTCACATTTAATGAATGAGCTTACACATCCTAGATAAGCATTATAAAACAATTGAAGTAAAACAGAAAACAAATATTTAACTGCTAATTACTAGTAATAAAACAGTTGTTTATGTATGTTACGGAGCAGAAAAGTTATCGGATTAATTAGAGTATTTTACTAAATTAACAACAAGCTGATATTCTTTCTACAATGACTCCTTGAATGCATGTGACTGCTTCGGATGTTATTTTACATTCTTACAGATTACGGTAATTGACAAAATATCTTATAGGTCAAGATACTATAGAGGGGTACGAAAACAACTCACTCACAATTTACAATTTGAAATATAAGTCTTGCATTTGCTCTTTGCAATTGAATCTAATTATTTTTATAGAATAAAATAATAAAAGCAGTAATTGGTGGTTTTTACAATATCCAAGCAATTTTTACCCGATTTGCAAGAAAATAAATATGCGACTACAACACTGATATTACCATGTCATAATTAAAAGTGCCTTTGACAAATAAACTAACACGCCGACACGTTGGCCTCTCGACCCAGAACAAGGTTTTCCTTCATCTACTTTATATTTAAAATGGCTCATGAACCAAGTCTTATTACTATATCATGAGATACACAGTTCATTCAAAAAGTTCCGGGACTAATTTTGTATAAAATTTACAACTAGCGCTATCTGTTACCCGACGGCAGAACTGTGTATTATCATGCCTTAATTACCCAGAGTGGAGATGTGAGCGCTGTAACTTCCTTTATTGGCCAGCTGTGTTCATTTGAAGTAGATGTGTTTTTACCACTGCGTCGTAATTTCCACTATGGAGCAACGCGCCGCCATCAAATTTTGTTTCAAATTGGGAAAAACTGGTTTGGAAACGTTCGAATTATTGAAAACCGCATATGGTGAGGATTGTTTAAGCCGCCCAAGGTTTTCGAGTGGTATACACGTTTCAAAAACGGTCGACAGTCGCTAGAAGACGATCCACGAGAGGGACACCTTTTAGCCTCGGCCACCGATGAATTCGTGGTCCCGGGCCAAGCAGTGAACGCACAATTCTACAAAAGTGTATTGGGTTGACTTTTGAAGCGAATTCGTCGCGTAAGATCGAAATTGTACCGCACCAGTTGCTGGTTTCTATTGCACGACAATACGCCAGCCCATTTTTTAATAATCATTTTTCAGCCCAATTTTTAGACCAAAAGTCGGTCTCCATGATCCATCACCCGCCCTAGTTGCCAGATCTAGCTGCAGCAAACTTTTTTCTATTTCCTAAATTGAAAATGACGATGAAGGGAGAAAGTTTGAAGACGATGAGATGAGACAGAAAAATGTGACCAGGTCTCTGAGAGCTATTTCAGAAGAGTTCAAAAGTTAATTAGAAATTAACCTCCTAATTTAGTAACATGATCTAACGTTAAAACTAGTCTAAGTTGACAGTAGGAGGTTTAAACTGGTAAGTACAATAATAAGGCAAACAAATTTTGAATCTTAAGAGTACAAGGATAAAAAATTGTTCGTATATATTACCGAACTGACAAAAATTGAAACTTTTCTTTAATTTCAGATTTTATCTCTAGGTTTTTATCCTTAATTTTTCTATTTAAACGTTTATATCTTGATATATTCAATACAAATTATAACAATATCATAAGCAAAACAAAACTGGCCAACTAGAAGATCTTATTTCCGCTGTAAGATCGGATTTAAGTTGTAAACCTTCCTAGTGGATCTGGCTGTTAATGTCCAATTTTTCCTAGTCTAATATCTGACAGTATCATGTTATGCAGCAAACATATGGAAAAATGTAATTTAAGTATCAAAGAAGTGACAACACTGAAGTCAGTAATCAAAACTCGATTACCCAAGTAATCGTTTTTAGCCACATCCAGTTGCACCACAAGATTTCATTTCTGAAAATAATGAAAAAAAATATAAAAATATTCGAACATATGATTAAAATATTATATCGTAAGTATAAAGTTTATTCTGCCCAATATCATACATTTTGTCACTTTTTATGTTTTTAATACATACTTAATTCCAATCGTATACTAAGAAAACTTAAAATCAAAAAATTTTTAGTATTTTTTATTTTTTTAAAACCTTGTTGAAACACAAAAATGAATTAGGTATTTATTATAATCAGAGGCCAATTCTTCTCAGACTAATAACTCATAGTATTACGTTAAGTAATAAACAATAACCTGGACTTGTAATTTACGTATCAAAGAGGCGATAATAACATTAAAGTCGGTAATCAACACTCGATTACAGAAGCAATCATTTTTGGCTATATCCAGTTGCACATGTTGACATTTCTGAAAAGAAAATGAAAAACTAAAATAAGAACATGCAGACCAGTTGATACCAAATTGTACTGTAAATGTCCATATCTGTTAAACCATTGACGAATTATCCTAAGACGACTCATTCTTATTGGAGGATTAGAAGCACTAAGTACTAAAACTCGGTCATTGATAAAAGGTAGTTTTTACTACAAGTAGTAAAACGGCAAGGAATGATGCATATGCAGTCTTGCCGTATTGGATAGTTGATCTAAACTACGGGTACAAGTTCTTTTATCCCTTTGTTTATTATATTTGTTTAAGTTTACAAAGGGAACGTTGTAATGATCAAACCTTTCAGTAAAACTTCGCTAGGCTGCGGCAACCTTGCATTTAAATCGATAAAAAGGTGGAGCTTACCCCTCTTAGTCGGTAGGAAGGCATATGCAGTATTGCCACGTTTTCAACATAAATCCGAAAATTTAAATCTTTTATACTTGTTTCTAACAAAAGCATGTATATCACATTAAAATACTGATATCTAATCATTGACAATATTGTAAATTGCTTTTTATGAATGAGACGGTGTACCATTTAGGAGCGTCAAAATTATAGCACGGGATAAGAATTCTTGATATATTTCTTCTATGGTTAAACTATTGAATTTAATTATAGACGATGATAAATAAAATGTATCTAGAATTCAGCGTCGAGTTTGAACAGTTAAACATAAATTGTGTCTTCAGTATTACAACGACTTTTTAGAATTCAATTAAACACCTAAAGAAGATCGAACTTCTACCAATAATACTTTTGTTATTTTTTAATAACTTCCACCAAATATGGAAATCAATCATGTACAGAAATAATGGAATAAGTAAACGCTGCCATTTATAAAAACTGCACTACTATAAAAAAACCTATACAACTAACCAATCATCTTACATGAAATAACCTAATATGGGTTATATGACCACTCTTAACTCAAGACTTCTCGCCTTCACACCACTAACTTTCTATATTACTACTTATTCGTATCCCGAAAAGCGGAAAAACTTCTAAGCTAAAATTATACTTTTGGCGTCCCATAAGTAGTTGCGAATGTATTTCCTTCTTAAAGTTCTTCGAAAACTTGGGAAATTCGTAAGGAAAGCCCATTTCGAAGAACAAGTGCAGTGAATCAAGGTTATAGAACAACCTTTGCATACAGAATGCCTTTTAAGAAGTTTGCATGAAATTTTATCTCTTGGTAAATTCGTCTTTAAGTAGTAAATGAATATTTAGTAATTAAAATTAGAAGATGTAACACACACATAGACTTTATGTTTAGAACTATTCCAAACTTATTACCAAGATAGTTTAGTATTCGTTTATTTTTTGCTAGCTTCATTTCCAAAACACATTATCTTAGTATTTTAAAGGATCCAAGGTAGTAGATTATGTAGTTTTTTTGTGATTTTGTGACTACAAATTGCAACTAAAGTATTAAATTATATATTTCAAATCTTGTGATTTTTTAGAGAAACTGGTTTGATATTTAAAATTATTTCTAAATGTTTATTTTAGCTTTTTCTGAGGGATATATAAAATCTGCAGAAGAAAAGCGCTGTGTCACTAGATATGAACATAGGAATGGCAGTTTTGTTCTCCTTTCTAATTCTTATAGAGATCCAGATATGCTCCAAATCTGGCTAAATTGGATAAAAATTCATCAAAATGCTTTACCATAAACTCTATAAGAGTCACTTGGTATGTGGCGGTTCGAGCTTAGATGTCATAAAGGTATAAAGTGAAATTATATATATATATATATATATATATATATATATATATATATATATATATATATATATATATATACAGGATTGTAAAAATTCGTTGAAGTCCTAGAAATCATGAAATAGTCAAACATCTTACTGAAATTTTGATTTTCTTACGAAATTTCTCACTACTCTAGTGATTCAAAGATGTCGTTCGAAAGGCGACATTGAGGTCGGTACGTGGCAGGTTTGCAATATCCTACCGACATACCTTGGAATTTATATTTCATATATCAGTTATTTCTTGCGAATCTTGCTGTCGGTGAGATACAGCTCCACTAACCAGACCATGAGGTGGTTGAAACGCGTATGAAAAGAGGACCAGGGTGGTATTTGCAGGAAGTAAAATGTTTGTATATATTCTTTTATTTTCTCTGCCTAAAAGGAGAATCCATATATTTAAATACGGCAGATAGATTTCTTTATTTCTTACTGAAATTTTGATTTTTTTTTAATCTTACTTGATTATTTCACCACTTTGTAGTGACAAACGTCATGTGTCAGTCGAAAAGAGGCGCGAGTGACCTAAGTAGTTGAGAAAAATATCGATCCGTAAACAGTGGCGTAGTCAAGTATGAGATTTAGCAAAAATAGAATATGAATTTAAAAAATTATTTGTTTGATATTTTTACATGAAATAAGGGAATTTAATGGAGAAAATTATTCATCTGGAGATGGACTCTCCAGGAGGCTCAAATAATTTTCTTTTTCAAACTTTAAAATATAACTGTAAATGTCACTCAGACTCGGTGTCACTTTTTTTATTCATGGTGTTGCTACCTTGGTTAATATGCATCATTTTAAGGAAGAGCCTTTTGTGATATGCAGGAACTCTTTCTAGAATCTCAGTGTCATCTCAGTTAATGATGTGATCTTGATGAAAAACATGTTCAGCCAGAGCACAAGAGGACAAACCTCTATTAATATCACTACGATGGGAAGTGAGTCTGCCTTTGAGGCTTCTGGAAGTCTGGCCTATGTAAACTAATTGACAGTTGGAACAGGGAACTTTATATACTATCCAAGACGTCTCGTTGAGCTGCAATGGTGTTTGGGTTTTAGAATAAATTTTTGAGAGAGTAAGCAATTCGTTTCTAGCTATTTTGATATCTGTACTTTTAAAAATATTCATCAATTTGTCAGTAAGATTTTCTATATGGTAGTGTGTAGAAAAAATTAAATTGTACTGTTAGATTTGAAAGAGTGTTAGCTGGACCTAAAGATTAAGTATTCAAAAGAGACGGTTGAGCAGGTATTTCGTAAATATTTTCAGGAATATTATATTTGATATTATAGAGACATTTTTTAATGATATTGTCAGGGAAGAATTCTCCGTACTTTATGGGAAAACGAAGATCTAATGGAGCTTGTATGTGAGCAAAAAGATGGAACGATGTTTTAATATTTTCAGTATTCCGCTATATTTAAAGTTAAATAAGCCTTGCGACAGGTAATAAATGCCCAGTACGTTATTAAACAAATCGAACAAAGAACCGCGAGGCAGGTGACATTAGTTTTTTACTTTCGTACTTGCGTTTTATTTACATTTGACGTTTCTAAAGAAAAATTATTTTCAATTTAGTATAAGTTATTATTTGTGTATTTACCAAGGTATTTATACAACGTTTATTTTTCTAAATCTGTGTGTATTTTTGTTTAGTTACTAAAAGTCGTTTTATATGCCGCTATGACTAAAAACAAAGTTTTTTTTAGGAATTCTTTTAGTGCGCTCTCTTTAGAGGAAAAATTTATAGTAAAAAAACAGGACATTGCCTGATTTAAAACTTGAAAAACAAAACGAATTAAAGAAAAATCTCGTAATCGCAAATTTAATAAAAATAAATGGTGGCTTTTGATTTCTATGTATGTTATTTGGAAGTAACAAAATGTATTCAAAAAAAGGAAGAGATCATCATGTATATATTTAAAATAAAATAAAAGTTACAAATAGTTTTAGCTTTTCTCTGCTTGATAAGATCAACATAAAAAAATGTATTCATCTTACCATAGCTACAGATAAAGGAATTGTTGTTTTATATGTTTCATATCGTGTGGGGTGATGCTTATGAGTGTAATATGGGACCATTAAATATTATACAATAATATATTATTAAAATTATATATAAGCGAAATAGAACCTATCCATCATGTCTGTTATATAGTCAGGATATATGTAGTATAAAGTGTTTGTACATACAGTTAATATGTTCATACTGTCACAAATCAAAGCATTTTAAGAATTTTACAAATCATTGCTACTCGACTCGAGCAAATATGAACAAACTTTTAATAATACCGGAGAACAAAAAAACGATGAATCTTAAATTTATTGATTATTTGGCTCCTAAATGTTACAATATTCTCCCAGCCGGGATCCGTCAAATAGATAAAATAGAAACCTTTAATAAAATATGTAAAGAATTTATTTCAAAGAATAGTAGTTTATTTGAAAAAGTTATACGTCAGAATTAAATTGTGTATTAATGTGGATCTATTTACTGTACTCATATTGATTTTTTTTTGTTTATTTTTCTTTACTTGATTAAGTGTTTTCATGTTTTGGCTTTCACTGTAATTTTAGGATATGATTTGTTTTTTTTTTGCACATACAGGTGCTGTAGCATCTAGGTGCAAAATTATTTATTGTGATATTGTAGTATTACTGTGTGGATGTAAGAATTTTACTGGTTATGTAAACAAATTGATAAATAAATAAATAAAATAAATATAAAAAAAAATAATAATGATCTTATATCATAGTAGGAGCCGCCACTGATGATAACTATTCATTTTCCCCATATTTCCAAAAAACCGAAAACTTCGCTCCTTGAAAGAATAAAAATAATTTACAAATTATCACAACCATTCAAATTTTCTTTTTTGTTTCCTTTTGGAGTGTATCCGAATATTTAGGAGTTCTTTCTATAATTATAATTCATATTATTTAAGGAAAGAAATGATAGGAAGTTTAAATTTCTGTTTTCAAGTATATGCCCTTTTTACTGTCTTGAGAAGTCCTTGTAATCTACACTATAGACCATTTAAATTTTTGCCCTTCTTAAACTTTATTCTCACAATAAGTAAAAAGTCTTCTATTGTAATTTTTTTTCCTAATTGTTAGATATCGATTTACAGCGTGTTTCAAATTTACCCAGTGGTGGTTACTGTCCGAAAGATAAGTAAATTAAGACAGTTGTGAAACTATAATGGCTCTCAAGATTTAAATTTTTATCGCTTTTGATTTTTTCCTTAAAATGTTTTTTTATTGAATTTTGTAGATGTTAAATATTACCTTTTTTTGCTCCGCTACAGGATTCTTCATTCATAAGAATGACTCCATACTATCTTACCTGAAATAAAAAAAATACACGTTAGTTAGATAAATATAATTAGATGATGAAGATGCCTAACTTATTTTAAAACTGATCTCAGTTCAGCCTGCATTTCTACTGATTAAACACCAGTAGAAGACATTTACAATAATGCAATATATGTATCCCCCATATTTCAAGGAAGTCTTCAAAAAAATTAAGTTTATAAAAAACTATGCAATAATTCATTTTAATTTTTTTCATATACCCACTGTGATCGATTAATAATAAATTATGTTAATATATAAATTATAAAAATCTCCATTTTTTAGTGTTGCATACCTAAAAAGGAAAACCAGGATCCTTACAGGATCACTTATGTACTTGTCTGTCATAGAAACTTTTTTTCTGTAAATTTTTGGAGCATCTAGTTTAGTAATTAAAATTTTTTTTGTTGGTTTTGTGAGGTGTTGTTTGAAAGAAGTAGTTATAAGGATTTTGTAGTAATTTTTTTCTAATTTCAGGTTAGATGATCAAAGAGATATAGCTAAAAATATGCTCCTAAAGCTCCTTTATTTCCAAAAGCAGAACAAAAAATACTGGTACTAAAGGTACTGCAAAAAAAAATCATAGCCGCATAACTCTCAGAAAGACTTAATATCGCTACTCTAGCTGAGACCTACCTAGACAGTTTTGAAAGCTCGTTATGGCTTATATTTCAGAGCAAAAAGGTCAACATGCTTATACTCAGATATATATTTTGAGCTTCGGTATCAAAAAAAATATGAACTGTTTAATTACCAGACCAATCTGAAGTTGCAAAATTTCATGGTCAGCAAAAAAAAGGTGTCATGATTTTAATATTCAAGCATGTCGTCAATGTATACATATTTTTATTTACAAAGGTATAAAACAACAGCACATTAAATATTTAAACAAACGGAAACAAATAAAGAGGCCCTAAATTTTTTTTTAACAAAATACAGGAACAAAATGCACAGCAACGTTGGTCACACTTAGTGCTGACTAGTATATTTACACACTCTGTCGCCTGGGAAAATAACACCAGGATTTCCACCGTTGGCATTTTAAGTTGTGCACTTGTAAACTTCATGGCGTGGAAAACTACGAAGATATGTACGTAATTTCTGTATGCATATGTGATGGCAGTGGCGTCAGTCTTATGTTATTTAATACTATACCTTTTGTTCATAAATAAATGGAACTTTCCATTTTGTTCTTCAATAAAACTCAGTATTTTTCGATATATAACTTGTTTACTTTTATTAGAAATTACCTAGTAAATTTCGAGAATCTCCATATATGCTCCATTTGTATGCGTGCATCCGTACATACATCTGTCTGTTAGTATTTTCATACAAATGTAATATTTTAAATTTATTAATATAAATATAATAATAGCTCTTTATCACTGCAATAAGAGTACCAAGAAACTCCGAAGTACTTTAAAAATATTTTTGTTTACTACTCTTGCACGAAATAAGTATTATTTCTTTTCAAGTTAACGCTGTTAGATTAAACCTTGTTTCCAAAATCGATATATTCGTTACAACAAATTCAAATTTAAAAATTTTTATGTTCAATCATTTAAGCAAATAGAAGGATGACATTACAATACCAATAAATTTAAATAGAATAGCAGAGAGAATTTTTTTCTTTTGTTCCCCATCTCAGTCCATGTCTATCGCAATTAATATATTAATTTTTGAAATCTATTAAAAAATGTACCCATACGAACATTTTCTCTAATCCATGTTTTAGCTCTTATCTTATATTCATGTGAATTGAATTTTATATTGGAAGCTCCGAAAAGTAAAAGCATCGTTGAGCAACTATTCTGCTAACTTTAAAAACCCTTGAATGGGGATGCGGATGTATCCTATAGGTGATCAATTTTTACAGGTTTTTGTTTATTTAAATATTGTCTTACCAATAACTGATAACGGACGAAAAGCCGGAGATATTATTTTTCTCGAATAATCAAATAAGTAAGTAAAATCTTGGTTAAAATAGTTTGAATAATTCATTTTTTGGAATTATTATAAATTGTATTCCTTCCCACATAGAAATTCCATAATGAAGGTAAGATTAGGCTAAAATCAGAATGATCAATTTCTTGGGGCCAAAAATGCGATCGCCCCCCTCCCCCCGCCTCAAGAGCTTTGAATTCAGGAAAATAAATCCTAATTTGCTTCATACTATAGTTTATTCAAGAACTAGAGAGAGTAATAAATCATTTTTTACCCTCTTTTTTCTTCGCAAACTACTTGTCTTCTTTAGTCCGGTGTCTTTGGCAAAATCTGTTAGACACATATATTTTTCATAAAAATGGGTTAGAAATTTTATAATCAAAAATACTGGTGGTTTATTTTATTACTAAGTATTTATGGCATAGAATATTATTTCGGTAATAAACTTAAAACAAAAGGTTTTTATAACATAATTTCATTTCTTATGATTTCTTAATAATTCACTTACATTAGTTACATATTTAACACAAATCACAATTGTATTTTTATTATTTTTAATTTTGGCATAGAAACCGTTTTAGGCACATTCAGAATAAAACGTAGCCTTTTTTTCTCAAAACATTCTAATATAATTTAAATACTTACAAAATACCAATTGTTAAAAATACAAGAAGTTAAACATATATAAAAAAATAAATTCGTCCATATAATATTAAAAAATTTTTGGGGCTATCGGTCATTTTATTATTAATTAAAAACATTTTTAGGACGTTTGAGGTTTCAGTTTATTTATTTTATAAAGCATTTGCAGAATTACAATTAAACACTAAAAAAGGATTCAAATGTAATTAATTTTTATATGTTACAGAAAATTTAAATGATAAATTGTATTTATTCTGGTAAACAATACGTATTCAATTCGTAATCAAAGTCAGTGAAACTATCTTCCCTCAAATTGATTAGAATTGGTTCCTCTATCTCACCGATCATGAGATCGAGTTTCCACATTTTCTTTTATTCTTTTATTATATGGATTTTTCCCAATTTTCTGCAGTAACTTTATTCAAAAAAATCTTTAAAAATTTCGGTTAAATTACTAATTTTGTAAGTTGTGTTATTTCTAGCAACTCTATCTTTTACTTGAGAGAGATATTTCCTTCTCCAACAGACATTTTCCGGACGATCTATAAGAACAAATTTACTATTTGGTTTTTCCCAGCAAAAATGAAGTTCTCTGAGCAATTTCCAGAGCTCAGTTCTTTTAATTTCAGGTAAATTCCGATCTTCATTGATTTTAGTTAGAATTTTGTCGACGGTTGAGATCTGCTTCTCGTAATAAAATGTATGTACAACTCCTTTTATTGCAGTTTACATCTCTTCCTCCAACGAGGTTTTTCGTTTGCCTGTGATCGAATGTGGCTTGGGACGAACAATTCCAGTCGTTTTTTTCTCCCTTAGAAATTTTATTGTTCTAGTAAATTTATAAAAGCTTATAATATTTAAATATAATTAAATATAATTAGATTTACGACAGTTCTCAGTTACCTGTGGAGTTGGAGCAGGTATGTTGGAAGTTTCGGTAACAGTTTTATTACTCTCGCTAGTTCTTGAAAGAGTATAGGAATGTGTATGGTTTCAACCACCCCTCCCGTTCCCAAGACCTTTGAGTTCAAGAAAATAGAACCGATTCTGCCTTTTATATTAGTAATGTATGGGGCTGGCACACAAAATAGACCCCATCCCAAAGAGAAAGGGTAGATCCGCCCCTGTATACATGCATAATTTGTGAACAGATCGTGCATGTTGTGTGCGATGAAAGCACAATTAGTATTAACGATGAGGGCTTAGACAGTAAAGTTACATGCATTCGTTGTACACAGACAAAACTAAACTAAACAAAAAAAGCTATTGAAGATCCTCTAGCGTAGACTAATGTTATGAAAAAATTATCTGAATAAAAATTTCCACGAATCGCGATTAAAAAAACTGTAACCGTCCCTACTCTCAGCTTTGATAGAGCCAAGGAGTTGCTCGAAATATTTTGGGCTTAATACAAGATACAACAGCTGATGGTTTGTACAGAGTAGGAATAAAACATGGAATAATAAACACACTTTTTGCTAGGAACCAGATACAAGAATGCAAAGAGAAATTACTTAAATTCAAAGATATGCCCGATATCCAGCTATCCGTAAGGGAGATCAGTACAAAATATTTTAGGTTTGGGGGCCAAACTTCTCCTAATAATTGTGTAAATGTAAAAGATCAAACGTATTGTGCAACTTGAAATGCCACATCACCTTATCAAAATAAAGAGTAATTTTTTTGTTAATTATTGTCATAATATTAAATAATAATAAAAAAATTTAATTATTCTAATTATTTACCTATTAATCCATTCTTATTAAAATTAAACAATAAATTAAAAAACATAGCTTTATCATACTTAAGTCTAACAAAGTAATACATTCCTATACCTAGTTTAGGTCTGACCGGTCAAACTCCGACTTCATCAAATTGAGTTTCGACGTTTGACTGTCCACTAGTCAAAGGTCGAAATACACTACTGGTTTGAACTTTGACTAAGACTTCTTGTCAGACTTGAGGTTTGACTAATCGAACCTAGAAGCGCACGAGTTTCGATTTGACTAAAACAGACACATTGAATATGACATTTACATCAGTAATAACCTTTAGGATCCTGATTTTATTTATAATACTTTTTTTTGGGTCATATTTCTATTGTAATATATTTTTTTTTAATAATAAGGTCTCTTTGTTTTTTTTTTAATTTAAAGCTTCAATTTATTATTAATGATTAGTTCATTATAATTATTTAAGCACAAAATAAAATTTAAAGAAAATAATATACAACAGAGAAATACACCAAATATAACAACATAAATAAAGTAAAATTATTCTTTTTATATTTAACAAGATACCAGAGGGATAATATCTAGTTATATTACCTTTAACATCGCTATTGTTATCTGAAAACTATACCATGTTCAAAAATAATTGGATTTTTAAGGAAAATAATGATCTTGTTTTACTTTTTTTTATTGCAATATAGCGCAGCATTTTCCTTTTCAAATTGTATTGCTTTCTATACATGAAGTGATGCATATATAAATTGCCCCTGACTTTACAATTTTACTAATGATAAAGCATTTCAGAAATTTTTAAATTGGATATCAAAAACTCATGACAGCACAAAATAAATTAGAAAAAAGACGATGTAGAACACGTCGTTATATGCAGAGATATAAAAGTGGATATGTATCTTTCGTAGACTACTATCAAGCCTTTAACTATACCAAGTACCAAAAAAACATTAAAAATCTCACAACAAACTGAAATAGAGAAAAATAGATATTTCTTTCATAAAACGGAAACCAGTCGACCGAAGGTTGGGAATAGAAATGTCAGAATTCGTTAGTATTAGCAAGCCAGCAAGGAGGGATCGTTGTTAATATATACGTATTCTTCTTTTAAACAGACAAATGAAAGAATATATCCGGCAAAAACAAATCCGGTCCTCTCTCCATACGCCTTTCGACCACCTTATGGTCTCATCAGCTGTATCGAACCGAGAGCAACATTTGCAGGAAACAAATAAAATCAATAAAATATAAATTCCGAAACCTATCGGTAGGATAATAAAACCTGCCGACATTTAGATGTCAGACTGAAAAATGTCGCCAGTCGACGTCATCTATACATTTAACACAGTATTCTCGAAATTTATATTTTATATAGATAGTTATTTCCTGCGAATGTTGCTTTCGGTTCGATATAGTTCCACTAACGAAACCATAAAGTGGTCGAAACGCGTATGGAGAGAGGACCAGAGCTGTAGAATATATATATATATATATATATATATATATATATATATATATATATATATATATATATATGATTCATTATTAAACCGGAGATACATCCGTTCGTTCGTTTGGTTTCCTGTAGAAGTTTCGCCAAAATCTCGTTAGGCATCTTCTGTGCTTGATGGTTGTAGATCACTACATTTATTCATTTATTTTCCCAACTAAGTATGATTAGAATAAGTGGATAAGCCTCAATCAATACCTCGTAGCAGGGGCGGATCCAGCCTCTCTCTTTGAGGAGGGGGGCGATATCATCAAAGTACAATATGACAAGCCAAAGCAAGTTGTCGAGGGGGGGGGGGGAGTTAGACACTAACAACATTCCCATATCTAGTGTAAAAGGCAGGGTCGGGTCCATTTTTCTGAATTTGAAGCTCTTGGAGAGGTGGGGGTTCACAAGAAAAAACAAGTTGCCGACAGGGGAGGAGTGCCAGCAGCGTTCACATTCCTAATATAAAATGCAGAATCGATTCTATTGTCCTGAACTCAGAGCTCATGAGAGAGGGGGGGGGGAGGCGATCGTAAGCATACATATTCCTATCCTTTATTTAAGAACTAGAGAGAGTAATAAAACTGTTACCGAAACCTCCAACATACCTGCTCTATTACCGCAGGTAGCTGAGGACTGCCGTAAATCTAATTATATTTAAATATTATAAGCTTTTATAAGTTTACTGCAACAATACAATTTCTGATAGTTCAATTTAATTTCTGTCAGTGAGCAAAGTACACCTTACACTGTGTCCTTAGTGATTTATCTTGTTTGCGCTTGCTTTAATATATTATTTCAGGTTAGTGAGATACCCAAAAGATATGGCTTCCACCTCTATATTTATTCCAAAATCGTTAAACCAGGGCATTTTTTCCCCAACGAAAAACTTACTACGATGAATATTTATGATGCTTTAAGATATCAATATCTAGATAATAATGTTACAAGCTCTGTTGGGATGTGTACCAACATGACACGAGTTGGAAAATCTACTATGTACCGAAAACTGAAGGAGAAAAAAACCACTGGAATTGTTTGTACTCCCAATCCACATTCTATCACAGACAGACGAAAAACCTCGTTGGAAGAAGAGATGAAAACTGCAATAAAAGGAGTTGTACATACATTTTATTATGAGAAGCAGATCCCAACCGTCGACAAAATTCCAACTAAAATCAATGAAGATCGGGATTTACCTGAAATTAAAAGAACTGAGCTCTGGAAATTGCTCAGAAAACTTAATTTTGGCTGATAAAAACCAGATAGGAAATCTGTTCTTATAGATTGTCCGGAAACTGTCCGTTGGTGAAGGAAAGATCTCTCTCAAGTAAAAAGTAGAGTTGCTAGAAATAAGACAACTTACAAAATTAATAATCTAACTGAACTTCTGAAAGATTTTTTTGAATAAAGCTACTGCGAAAAATTGGGAAAAATCCATTTAATAAAAGAATAAAACAAAATGTAGAAACTCAATCTCATGATCGGTGAGATAGAGGAACCAATTGTAATTAATTTGAGCAAAGATGGCTTCACTGACTTTTTTTTTACGAATTAGATACGTAATGTTTACCAGTGTAAAAACAATTCATTGTTTAAATTTTTGTTCTTGTTGTATTTTATTGTTTAATGTTGTTTATATATTTTTTCCTTATATATTTAAATTTTAGTGTGTCCCACTCTTTAATTTTATATATATTTAATTCCAATTAGCCGAAATTTTTTATTATTTTATTATTGTATTTGTGTCTTTTTCTTCAGCGTGTCAACATGTTTATTTTATTTTTTTGGGGCTACCGGATTTCCATATAATAAAGTAAATTAAATTAAGATGTCAGAGAAATAGAAATAAAAATAAGTAGGTCTAATTTTCACTGTAACATATAAAAATTAAACATTTGAATCCCTTTTTAGTATTTAATTGTAATTCTGAAGATGGTTTAAGAAATAAATAAACTGAAACGTCAAATGTCATAAAAATGTTTTTAATTAATAATAAAATGACCGATAGGCCCAAAAAAAATTTAATATTATATGGATGAATTTATTTTTTTATATATGTTTAACTTCTTGTATTTTTAACAATGGGTATTTTGTAAGTATTCAAATTATAACTTTTGAGAGAATAAGGCTACGTTTTAGTCTGAATGTGCCTAAAACGGTTTCAATGCCAAAATTAAAAACAATAAAAATACAGTTGTGGTTTGTGTTAAATATAGCAAAATTATCTATATTTTGTAATGTATGTGAATTATTAAGAAGTCATAAGAAATAAAATAATATTATAAAAACTTTTTATTTTAAGTTTATTACCGAAATAATATTCTATTCCATAAATACTTAGTGATAAAATAAACCTCCTTCCGACGCCTATAACAAGGATTAAAATCCTTTTTAACACTTCGCACTTCCAAATATCTATTGTTATCCAACCTAAATAGTCCATTATTATAGACCGGTATTTTTGATTATAAAATTTCTAACCCGTTCCTATGAAAAATATATGTGTCTAACAGATTTTGCCAAAGACACCGGACAAAAGAACACAGGTGGTTTGCGCAGAAAAAAAGGGTAAAAAATGATTTATTACTCTCTCTATTCTTGAATAAACTATAGTATCAGAGGCAAAATTGAGTCTATTTTCCTGAACTCAAAACTCTTGGGGGGGGGCGATCACCCCCCACCGTCCCCCCCTTGGATCCGCGCCTGCCTCGTAGAATAATTCAGGATATTAATTTAATTTCTAAGGTTACTTCATCAATTTAGTTACTTTTAATGGGTTGACGTACCTCCTCTCAATCCATTTGCGTTAACGCTCCCTAAACCGTTTAATTATCAAAAAAAAATAATAATAGTAACCTTCCAGGATATCAAAATTTTAAGATAAATTTTAAAATATATTATCCTCTCTAGCACTTTTCAAAATTATTATATTTTATGCCACCCTGAACAGAAATTCAGCTTTTAATTTGTAGTCTGCGAAATACATGTTCGCTCTAACATTCGGTACTTAAACATGTACGGATGGACTTGTATTTAAAATGAGTGTAATAAAGTCGAAGCAAATTGTGAAGTGCAGAATCTGATATCCACAACGTAACACGTAATATATGCTAGTAAACAGACATAATAGGTGTATATCGCAGGCACGTAACGCAAACCGAAAGTTTCTGTTTTATATTCCAGAAATTTTAAGCTAAGTATCAGGTTTTACAAAGCATAGGAAGAGAGAAAATGAGATGGTGAATTATAAATAATGATGCGGCGATGCCTTAAACTATTGATTATAAAGTGTTTCTGTATCTTTTATATGTCTTCACATCAGGGGCGGATCCAGCCTCTCTCTTTAGGGGGGGCGGTGATATAACAAAAGTACAGTGTGGCAAGAAAAACAAGTTGTCAACGGGGGGCGAGGTGCAAGCAGCATTCTCATTCCTAATATAAAAGGCAGAATGGGTTCTATTTTCCTGAACTCAAAGCTTTTGGGAGGGGGGGCGATCGTAAGCATACACATTCCTATACTCTATTCAAGAACTAGAGAGAGTAATAAAACTGTTACCGAAACCTCCAATGTACCTGCTCCAGTGCCACAGGTAACTGAGAACTGCCGTAAATATAATTATATTTCATTATATTTAAACATATTTTATAAATTTTCTGCAACATAAAACTTCTGATAGTTTAATTTAATTTCTGTCAGTGAGCAAAGTACAACTTACAGTTTGTTCTTAGTGATTTATCTTGTTTGCGCTTGTTTTTATATATTATTTGAGATTAGTGAGATACCCAAAAGATATGGCTTTCACCTCTATATTTATTCCAAAATCGTTAAACCAGGGCATTTTTTCCTCAACGAAAAACTTATTACGATGAATGTTTATCATGCCTTAAGATATCAATATCTAGATAATATTGTTAAAATCTGTGTTGAGATGTGTTCCAACATGACAGGAGTGGGAAAATCTACTATGTACCGAATACTGAAGGAGAAAAAACGACTGGAATTGTTAGTACTCCCAAGCCACATTCGATCACAGGCAAACGAAAAACCTCGTTGGCAGAAGAGATGAAAACTGCAATTAAGGGGGTTGTATATACATTTTATTATGAGAAGCAGATCCCAACCATCTACAAAATTCTAATTACAATCAATGAAGATCGCGATTTACCTGAAATTTAAAGAACTGATCTCTGGAAAGTGCTCAGAGAAATTAATTTTTGCTGGGAAAAACCAGATAGAAAATCTGTTCCTATAGATCGTCCGGAAACTGTCCGTTGAAGACGTAAATATCTCTCTCAAGTAAAAGGTAAAGTTGCTAGAAATAACACTATTAACAAAATTAGTAATTTAATTAAACTGTTGAAAGATTTTTTTGAATAAAGTTACTGCGGAAATTTGGGAAAAATCCATATAATAAAAGAATAAAACAAAATGTGAGAACTCGATCTCATAATCGGTGAGATAGAGGAACCAATTATAATTAATTTTAGCGAAGATAGTTTCACTGACTTTGATTAGGAATTAGATACGTAATGTTTACTAGTGTAAACACAATTTATTATTTAAATTTTTGTTTTTGTTGTATTTTATTGTTTAATGTTGTTTATATGTTTTTTATTTTTTTATATATCTTTATTTTTGTGTGTCCCACTCTTTAATTTTATATATATTTAATTCTAATTAGCCGTAAGTTTTTTATTATTTTATTATTGTGTTTGTGTCTTTTTCTTAAGCGTGTAGAATTAACAAACTGATCCTATTTTTTGGGGCTATCGTATTTCCATATATAAAAGTAAATTAAATTAAGATATCAGTACCATAGAAATAAAAATAAGTAGGTCTAATTTTAATTACAACATAAAAAAAAAGTAATTACATTTGGATCCCTTTTTAGTGTTTAATTTTAATTCTGCAGATGGTTTAAGAAATAAATAAACTGAAACGTCAAATACCCTAAAAATGTTTTTAATTAATAATAAAATGACCGATAGCGCCAAAAATATTTTATTATTATATGGACGAATTTATTTTTTTATATATGTTTAACTTTTTGTATTTTTGACAATTTATATTTTGTAAGTATTTAAATTATAACTTAGAATTTTTTGAGAGAATAAGGCTACGTTTTAGTCGATTATTATAGACCGGTATTTTTGATTATAAAATTTCTAACCCATTCCTATGAAAAAGAGGAAAAATCGGGTCCAACTCAATACTCTTTGGGGGGGGGGCGATCGCCCCCTCCCGCCCCCCCCCTTGGATCCGCGCCTGCTTCACATACAGGGTTCTTCCTGTAAAAGAGGAAATATTTTTTAATCGGTGTCTAAAGGTAGCGGGTGCTAAATTCGACGGTGGCACCGATTTGAATAAAATTATGTTCATACGGTGGTCCCGTATTATTCTAGCCAAAATTGGTTCAGTAAGATCCCAGATGGCGGCGAGAAAATTAACTTTGTCCGATTTTTTCCAAAAAATGGAATGGGGAAGTTTTCCGGGTCGTACATAACGAATCTACAATTATTTTAAAAATTTCTCGATTTTCTTCAAAATTGCATATTTCCTGATTATAACCATAATTGGTACGGGGGGTTTTCGAGGGTGTAGATTAGAATTAGATTAATAGTTAATATTTTTTTTGAAATTCAATTTCTCCGATCTAATATGGTGGGTTAAAAATTTTACGTTATTCATATTTATCAAAACTGGTATTGGGGGTTTTTCCGGAATCGTTGGTTCCGAATCTGAAGCTAATTGTTAATAATTTAATATGGCAAATACAATATGGGGACCAAAAATATTACAATTTATAACGTTTCTTAAATTGATTTCTTCAAACTCACTATGCAGGATAAAATATGTCGGCGTGAAAAATTTACAAGACTCATGTTCTTTCAGTATCGATGTTGGGGTTGGGAGTTTTGAGGGCCTATTTTACGAATCTAAAATTAATTTCTTAAAATTCAAGATAGCGGATTTGTATGAAATCTGTACATTAAATAAAAATAGTAATTTTTTTATGTATTTTGGGTCGCTGAACTCGAATCTGGCTTCAAAACTGCTCCATTACATCAGATTATATCTTAACCTAAAAGTGCAAAAAACGCGTTTTGACCTATATTTGAGGTTATGTAGCATCGCACCATTTTGTTTTTCAAAAACTATATATAACATATTAAAGTATGTCTTACTCTTTGAAATGCCGTTCTTCTTCTTCAAGTGCCATATCAGGTCCCCCTGACGTTGGTAATTACATTGGCAAGTCTTTCACGGTCCTGCGCTAGCTGGAACAGTTCCCCCGCCCTACGTACACCCGTCCATTCACGAATATTCCTCAACCAGAAAGCCTGTCTCCTTCCTACCCCTCTACGTTCCTCTACTTTACCCATCATGATTAGCTGAAGAATTCTATATCGCTCCCCTCTGAATATATGTCCAAGATATGAGATTTTTCTACACTTCACAATGTTTAATAGTAGACGAGTTGTGTCAGCCCCATTGAGTACCATTTCGTTGGTCTACCTAGCTGTCTAAGGTATTCTCAACATTCGCCGGTGTAACCACATTTCGAGAGCCTCCAACCGATTAATAGTGGCAGCCTTAATTGTCCAGATCTCTGCGCCATATAGTAACACTGGCCAGACGTATGATCTGTCGTAGTTTTAAGTTGAGGTTATCATTGCAGAAAAGTGGTTTCATTTTCTGAAAAGTTGCTGTAGCAGTCTCTATTCTACACCTTATCTCTTTATCTGGGTTTAGATTTTCGGTAATATAACATCCAAGATATTTAAAATGAGTCACCCTGTCTATACTTTTTCCTTCTATTTGTATTGAAGCATAAAGATGAGGTTGTCTACTAAAGACCATAAATTTTGTCTTTTTGATATTTATGTTGAGCCCCATTTCTTGACCCTCAGTGTTAACACAGTTTAATAGATGTTGCAGGTCTTGTAGATTGTCGCTTAGGATAACAGTGTCGTCAGCATATCGTATTGTATTTATATATTCTCCATTGATTTGTACTCCTATTCGTTGTCCTTGAGTAGCCCGTTTAACGATTTTATCTGAATATTTAAAAAAAGCCGTGGAGATAGTATGCAGCCCTGCCTCACGCCTCGTAGAATTTTACTTTCTTCTGTGAGTTTTCCATTTAGCCTTACTGTTGCTTTCTGCCGCCAATATAGATTTTTAATAATTCTCGCGTCTCTGCTGTCATATTGCATAAATTTTTCAAATTTTGAAAACCTTCACCTTTCGTGACCGATAAACTTTTAAGCAACAATTCTGATAAACCATAGATACTTAAGGCTATCAAATCATCGCTTAATGCAAATTTATCATTAGTTTCGCAAAATAAATTTGTGTAAACAAATTATTGCAAAATTCATTATTTTTTAAATAAATGTTTCCATTGCCTTATCAAAAATAAATATGTTTATAGGAGTCGTTATCGGTATGACGATATTTTTTGGTGTAAACACAATCATAAACAATTAATGTTGTAATTCAAAACCCTCAAACGACCATTATAAAATAATTAAGAATAAATATATCCAGAATTCATAAAACCATATTCTACAAATACAAAGTCTACAAATGCATATTGCTAAAGAATTTATATTTAAATTGAAAAATGTGTTATTTAATACTTAATTTATAATAAAATATATCGTAATTGTGATAACGACTCCTTTGGACGTATTTATTTTTATAAATGCAATGGAAGCATTTCTTTAAAAAAATAATGAATTTTGCAATATTTTGTTAAAACATATTGTATAAAACAAATTTATTTTGCAAAACTAATGACAAATTTGAATTAAGTGATGCTCTGGAAACTCTAAAATATCTATGGTTTATCAGAATTGTCGCTCAAAAGCTTATTGGTCACCAAAAATTCGGGCAATTTGAAATTTTCAAAATTAAATATCTCGAAGAAAAAGAGAGATATTTGCGAAAACTCAAGGGCATTTAAAATAGTAAAACTTATACTTTAAGATGCTATATATAGTTTTTTAAGAAAAAAATATCGCGGTAATACATAACCTCAAATATAGGCCAAAATCACGTTTGTGCTCTTTTAGGTTAGAATATTTAAAAAACCTCATGTGATGAAGCAATTCTGAGGCCGGATTCAAAATCAGTGACAAAAAACTTGCAAGAGGTGGTTATTCTTATTCAATATACAAATTTCACGTGGTACTGTGTTATAGCAGCCTAATTATTTGTGTGGTACAATTTCATTCAAAACTGATAATTGAAGAATTATCAGAATCTAAGAATTGTTTTCCAGTTTACTGTGGTCTACAACTGTGAATAAAATACGTACTTCTTTGCAACCTTAACAACTCAACTCAAAACTAAAAATCGAAAAATAAAATTTTTATAAAAAGATTAAACCGACTTCTAAAAAAGCACTAAAATGCTGAAAACAATAAAAATTTTTATATAAAATTGAAATATTTGAAGTTGGTGCCAAATTTTTACTGAATGGAACATATAACTTCTAACATAAGATACATACAAGATACCATAAGACATCAATTACAAATAAAGGATTCTGCACTGTTTTTATTGGAATCACATTTTGTCAGGTCTTAATTTATCGCTGACTTCAAAAATTTCAATTTTACATAAAAACTTATATTACTTTTCGCTTTTTAGCGCTTTTTTAGACCTGAGTTTTTTTTAATAAAAATTTTATTTTAAATAAAATAAAAAAGCAATAACATTTTATTTTACTGTCAGTCTAAGACTTAAAATGATCTAGTGTTACCTTAAACATAACCTAATAAAAGACACGTGTTGGATTAGTGTCAAGTATTTTATGAAATATTATTTTAAATGTTTAAAAAAATGTTTCCGCAAAAAACAAATATCAAGTTCGTGAATATACTTTTTATTGATATTTTTAGAATTTATTCAAATAGTTTTCAGTTCTGGTTCTGACAGATAAATTTTCACGTATTTTGACTGTTTTTTGGTTACATACCAAAATTATTGCTAGTTTATACTTTAATGTTAAACCTTTCTAATTTTCATTCTATATATTCATTAATTTTGCTGGCAATCCAAAAATTTTTTATCTTTACCTTAAAAGTACATATATCTAGAAATGAAATTTTGTCTTCAGTTGTGAAATTTTGATGATAAATTTTGTGACATGCAGAGGGATAGTTAAATGGTTTTGTAGAAATTAATAGATCATCAGTAATAGGATCAGTAAATTAGCTTAATGCTTCTTTCATCTAAAATTTTAAATGGGCTTCTTCTGCAGGGTTTACCAAGATGTAAAGAATTACGGGAAAGTATGTAGAAATGTCTTTAGAAATCTGATAAAGAACAGGATAATAGGGATAGTAACCTTTCAACTGATGATTTTATATACCAAAAAATTATACTGTAAATATTATTTTACAACAATTAAAAAAAATTTAATATACCCTGGATTAAAAAGTATAATATAAGATTTAAAACGAAAAACGTGAGGTAAATGCAATAGTACTAATAAGGAGTGTAGAGAAAAGCCGTCGTTAAGAAAACTCACACAACAGTATTTTCATAGCTATTAAAAATTCACAATCACAAATTTTCAGAACAATGTGTATGGGGTTAGGGATCTGTATGGGGTTATAAATCTGTATGTGGCTAGGAGAAAATATTTTATACTTTTTAGTTGGTTTAAAAACGTGGTATATTAAAAAAAATGTTTTAAATAATTATTTTCCGCCTTTTAGTCTCTAGTTTAAAATCGATTACAAAATTTTAACGGAACAAGCAAAAATTGAATGTAAAACTTGTATCGAGCAGAAAAATAAGTAAAGATACAGACAAGAAAGAGAGTTACTATTCCATTGTCATACCATTGTGAGCTATATTTAAAGTTTCAAGATTCTAGCTCATCAGGAAGTTAGTTTTAAATCGATTTTTTAAAATTTATACCGACCAAACAAACGAATTGACAGACACGAAAGCGAGTTATTAAAAACGTAGTAAATATATGAATAATATAAATTGCATCGAAGTGATAAATTCCTATAAAACTAGAAAACCTGATTGTGACGAAAACGGTTCTCCGCTTCATGGCTTTTGTGTACTGTTTAACGCTGTGTTATTCTCTTCCTGTGTATAAATCATCCACCATACTCTAAATACAATAAAGTACTTTTAGTCATAGACGTGCTAAATTATAAGTACAAAATTTAAGGAGGGCTAATTTTATACATTGTTAGTTGCGACTTTTCGTCATAAGAACTGGACAGTTTCTTTAACCTTCTTAGAATAAACACAATTAAAATGTCTGTGTGACACTAGTTCAAAATAGTTACGTCAGGTTTCAATTGGAAATGGTTTTACCTAACTATGCTAGAAAAAATATAATATTGATGGATTTGTTGTTTTGTTAGTAAGTTGTTAACCAATATAAATTCAGTAAATGTTTTTATCAGCATATAGATATAATTCTTAATGAGACGATACCAAAGACTTGGTCAGGCATAGCACGTACCCACCTTGATTCACTAAAGAGGTAATTTGCTTTTATTTTTATTAAAAAATAAAAAGTTGCTATGACGGAAATACAAAAGATCTAAGGAGACTTGTGACTATTTGTGTTTTAGGAATGCTAGGACGGTGGTAAAAAATCTTATTCATGCGTCCTATATGACTTATCTTGCAAATGTTGAAGCAAAATTTAAAAAAAAACCCTAATCATTCTGGTCCTACATCAATCTTAGAAAGTCTAATATTACTCTGCCAGCTGCTATGTCATATCAAAATAAGGAAGTAACTAATCCCATTGACATCGTAAATTCATTTGCGAAATTGTTCAAAGAGTCCTCTATTATTTCTACTCCTTATGTACCTACTTCTAGTTATGGATGCAATTCTTACCCTACCTTATTACCTAAAACAATCCCTTAAGACGTTAAGAAAGCTTGTAAAAAATTGAAGGTCAAATTCACGGCATGTCTTGAATCCATATCTTTGTTTGTCGTAAGGGATTCTACTTAGGCGTTTGTTGGACCGTTGTTTATAATTTTTAATTTATACATTCAGAAATGTATTTTGCTGTCCTATGGAAGAAGTCCGGTTTTTAAAAAGGATGATGGAACCAGGATGGAAAATTATCTCTCCATAGCAATAAGATGCAATTTAGCAAAGGTCGCGCCTCTTATAATTTATCAGCAGCATGCTTTTGCTTTTGGAAAGTCAACGGTGACCAGTCTTTGTACTATTGCGCAGTATGTCCCAGAGCGTATTGATTCTGGCACTCAGGTTGAATAAGTTATTAACAGGTTGTACACCGAAGAAATCAAGAAATAGACGGATTTTGTATTTCAGTGTATATTTTATTACTATCGGCCAAGCGCTTTCGGTTTAACTTAGACCATCCTCAGGGTCAGACCCTAGAAACAAGAGAATATGGTCAGCAAATAAGCTTACTCAGTACTCACCAACCACACTCACTCATCAAAGGGCACACCTTAACCCTGCTAGTCTGAGAACAGTCCCCACAACGCCAGCGTGGCCTGAGTCATGTACAATTAAAAATTTTTTTTATAAAATTTGTCCCAAATTAAAATTAAAACTAAAACTAAAACATTCAGAACACTGCACAAATTAAAATTATTAAAACAATAAAACTTTTGCAATAACAACTCAAAAGAGTGAGGTTATGCCACACACAGTCACACACTCAGGTTGATGTCGTTTACACAAATTTTTCCACACCGACTTGATCACGGTGTTTTACTTTCCAAATTGACTTTGGTTTTAATGACAATCTTATTAGATTTTTTGAAAGCTACATATTAGACTGCTCTTACTATGTTGAATACCGTGGTCATAGATCTAGTAATTTTGTAGTAATGTCGAATGTTCCTCAAGAGTCTGTTTTGGGTCCCTTATTTTTTAATGTTTTAACTAACGATATCACATGTGATTTGAATAACAGCTGCCTTCTTTATGCAGACGATTTAAAGATTTTCCGGGACATACAGAGCCCTAGCGATTGCTTGAGTCTTGAACTAGATCTCATAAAATTAAATACTGGGTGTCTAAAAAACAAACTACCTCAAAACCTAGGCAGCTGTAATGTTATGTCATTCTCAAGAAGTAAAACGCCTATCTTGCATGATTATGGGATCACCGATGCATTTTTAAGGCGAGTTAATTTTATTAAAGACCTACGAGTCGGACTTACATTTATCAATCATAATAATGATATAGTATCGAGATCTTACTGAACACTAGGCTTTCTAGTGAGATCTAGTCAAGAATTTCGGTCGCTCGAAGTCACAAGTACGTTATATTATTTTCCTGTATGAAGAAAATTGGAATATGCCCTGTTATCTGGCATCCGTATTACCCTGAAAAATTAGAGAAAATTCAATATCGTTTCTTAAGATTCTTAAGCTTTAAATCGGAAATTATGTACCTACACGTGACAATTTGTGGTACAATAGTTCCTTAGCTACTTGTATAGACTAGTTCTTACGATTTAATTACATAGCGATACTCGCTTCTACAATGTTTACAAATTGTTCATATTCTTTATTCAGTCAGTCTTAGCAACTTTATGTGTAATTACACAAGTATTCGATCTTTACAATAGTCCTACTCAAAAAACAATTGAAATAATTATGGAAAAATTCGATTCATTATTTCACTGCATTATATTTGCATCCCATGAAAAAAGAAGTGGAGCCAATATTGTTGCTGTTTAAGGAAGTGGCCGTGAAGATCAAAATTTATCGATTGCTTGTCAATTTAAGACTCTCTTCAATAACTCGGTGGACAATTTTTTGAAATAATTTTGATCTAGGTGCCTACAAGATTATTTTAACTCAAGAACCAAAGCTTTTTTTGCGTCGTAGGTTCGGTGACTGGTCCTTGACGTATCTTACAAAGGATCATGAGTTCATAAGAAAATAATTTTGAGCGTTGACACTCACTTCCGACCCAGTGGTTTTGTCAACAATTAAACTTGCTACATGTGGTGTGAAAATTATCACAAAAAATTGAAGAATAGTGAGTTGCATATCCTTTTAAGTTGACTGTTTGGCGCGCGACAGGGTACAAACTTAATTTTGACAATTGCAAGCCAATCGCTAATATAGACCATTACAAGATAAGATTGATTCATGAGTCTATTGAAATTGAAAAGAACAGAACTTTGAATAAGAGAGATGGTGCACTTAATCTTCATTCTATTTGGAAAACTCTCCTCAAGAGAGATAACTTTAACTGCACGGCGCCTGGATCTATACTTACGCCAACAACGGCTCTCAAAAAGGAAACGGTGCCTACGCGAGCCAATACAACCGCTTTTGTAAATGTAAGAAATATTTTCAACGATTTTTCTTTATTCATATTTAATTTTATTAGCAAAAGGTAATAATTAATGGAAAAAGTTTTATTACAACTTCATTTTTCACGTCAAGAACGACGTGGGAAAGAGTGTAATGAGGCATCATCGATTTAAGGGGCAAGATGTCGTAAAAACTATTTAAGGGATGCGCAACACCTGAAAATTAAGATATTTCAAAATAGCCATCTTCTCTTTCAGTCATTTAGAAGAGTTTTAGCCGATTAAGAAAATACCCAACTTCTAACTAACGATTTTTCGCTTCCAGGTTTGTATTGACATTTTCATTAATCTCAATCTGTAGCATTTTGGGTCTTGTTTCATACAGAGATTATTTTTACAACTATTCTGTGTTTTAACCAATAAAATTCGTTAATGAACATGAACTCAAATTTTTTTCATCAAAGTGCTTGGCTCATTGCATTCGAAAGTCTTCACAACGGTGTCCTTGCTGGTATTTTGTATCAGCCGTAGCTTTTCAGGAATGCCGATTTTATATAAGGCATCAGAAAACTTCCAGAACTTTGAAACATCATGTTTAAACAGGCGGTAAACATTGCTAGGTGTGAAAACTGGAAAATTCTATAACACCCCAAACGTGCCGAAAATAGTTTATCGTTCTCTGAATAATCCAACACTTGTATCCCTTTGGATGAAAGTAGACTATTTTTGAATACAGAAAAACATCCACACAATTAAATAAAGAATTCTGAGGTTTGCTGTTTAAAAAACAGAGTGCAGAATGAGAAATTCTGTTTACAAAGTATCAAAGTAACTAAAAGGTTCTCAGATTACTTAGTTTGCAAGCTAGTCGGACGTCCCGCTATCTAGGCAGAATAATGCCTTGACAGCCAAATAGCATAGCATTAGTAAATTCTCTATAATGCTATAGCTTTCCAAACTCAAAAAGTTGGCGCTATTTTTACGGCCCCTTTATTAAGCCCGTGTTATGCGTTTAAGCTCACTAACAACTTCATGAGAACTTCCAACAATACAGACACATATTATCTCCAATCAAAGATGAAACTATTATCTAACGTTAGAAGGCTAAAAATCCAAAATACCAGATTTTTTAGTTTTCGTTAATCGTGATAACAAAGCAGTTTTTATCCAGGTTCTAAACGCATGATTGTTTCGAGAAGAGCATTATAAACTTCGGACCAAAAGTTAAATTTGGTATTAGGACGTTCAAACTCTCAATAAGTGTAAATATGTATAGATATGGTGTATTTAGTAGCAGCAGAGATTGACGTTAATTAGGAGTAATTAGTTTACTACTAATTATAAACTTATTAGTGTACATAGGTAAGTTAAATCGGACCTTTGTACAGCGACATTAAACAACAACATTTACGTAGCATTACATTACCTCAGCAAATATAGGTATATGAAATATCCCCACTTTTCAGAATTTCAGAGTCTAGCTAGCTTCCTAGATGCGTAATATAAAATTGCTAATTATTTTAGTTATTAATAATTTAAAATTCAAAATGCTTCCAAAATTTAGGAGCTTAATTCACATCATTTAATCCGGCGAGGCGGTCGGAGATTCTAGTCTGGTAGGAAGATTTTGGAGGGACCTCACCAACAATCCCTGATTTGACATTAATAATAAAAAAATATATACAATATATCCCTCCTTGATTATAATATGAAAGTACCGAGAAAAATAATAAAATCCTGCACAGTAGTTCTACAGGAAACCGATAAATCACGACTAGGTTCTGACGAAATATTAAATTTTTAAAATCCTGTAGAAGAACCTTATATCATGAAGCTACAGAACAATAATTACTAATCAAGATTAACAAGGATTCGTATTTGGATCGACTAAGCCCAACAATTCTAAGTATATTTTTTGTTAACTAACAAACAACAAATATATATATATATATATATATATATATATATATATATATATATATATATATATATATATCATAGAAATATTTTAGATTGATCATTTGAACTGTTTTGAATAGTAGCTTATACCAGCAGCTTCAATAAATTGTTTCGTTTACTTGAAAGGTATATTTGATGATATAACATATATTCGAGCTTATTTTTATCGAAAAAATTACGCCAAAAGACCCTTAATGATGCCAAGTTGCATGATTATTTATCTCTGATAATATGTAGAAAAATTGTATAAATATGTTTTGTTGGGCATTGAAATTTATGGTCGATTTTTAAGGCTACGTAAAATGATCAGATGATACGCTGTACTTCAATATTATAGTCGTGGATTTTAAACTGCCTTAAATTTACGCTATCCCTGAGCTGTAAAGAGGCTATCGGGTATGAAGCAAGACGAAGATCGGAAATATTTGTCTGTACTACATATGTATCGATAGTTTGAAAAGCTTTGAGGTATAAAATTTTATATTTTAATTTTTAATTTAGTAACTAAGTATTTGAAATTTCGATGTTTATTTTACGATACCTTTTTGTATAGTGTATGTTTTATGATTTTAATTTCTATTTAATTTTTATTCTGCGAAACTCCCTCGCGACAAGCTCGTCGCAGGCTTGCCATAAGATCGTTTTTGGTGAGCATCGCACTATATTTATACGCACCTTAACATATTTTTAACAGAATCAGATAGCCGACACGTTCACTTAGGGTGTAGGTAGACATGACGTAATTCTAAAATTCCAAAATAAATGTTATAAAAGCGAGAACGTCTTACTGACGGCGGTGTAAAATATTCATCTTTCTCACTGGCGTGTGTGTGTGTATGTGTAATAATAATAATAAATACGAGACAGTTGAGAGGTTTTTTAAAACTAAAATCGCTTTTTGGCTATTTTCTAAACTTTTAAATTACATATATTTTAAAAATCAGTAAGATAATTTTAAACCAAAAGTGGATAATATACTGGCAGTTGGGTGTATAAAAATACAATTATATAAGAGAAACTTAGCTCTCAACTAACTGAAAATCATAATACTATAAGGACAAACGTGCTCTGTTCTAACACAGTTAGAGACAAAGTACTATTTCAGATTGAGAGAATACCAGGAAAGGGTGGAAGCCTTTCCTATGGTAGTGCATCGCCATCTGTAGACCGGTTTCGAACTTGTTAGTTCTCGTCAGTACAGAATAGGCCAGCGCACTTCAGCATCGGAAAAGTAAATCCTTTAAGCAACTTATATTAGACAAAATATGAAATCTAATACCAGCGGCGCCATCTCCCAGCATTCCACGCAATCTGAATATAAAATCTCGTAGAGATCTGTATATATAAACCAAAAGTGGATAATATACTTGCAGTTGGATGTATAAAAATACAATTATATAAGAGAAGCTTAGCTCTCAACCAACTGAAAAACCTTATACTATAAGGACAAACGTGCTCTGTTCTAACACAGTTAGAGACAAAGCACTATTTCAGATTGCAAGAATACCAGGAAAGGGTGGAAGCCTTTCCTATGGTAGTGCACCGCCATCTGTAGACCGGTTTCGAACTTGTTAGTTCTCGTCAGTACAGAATAGGCCAGCGTACTTCAGCATCGGAAAAGTAAATCCTTTAAGAAACTTATATTAGACAAAATATGAAATCTAATACAAGCGGCGCCATCACCCAGCACTCCACGCAATCTGAATATAAAATCTCGTAGAGATCTGTATATATAAACCAAAAGTGGATAATATACTTGCAGTTGGGTATATAAAAATACAATTATATAAGAGAAACTTAGCTCTCAACCAACTAAAAAACCTTATACTATAAGGAGATGGCGCCGCTTGTACTAGATTTCATATTTTGTCTAATATAAGTTGCTTAAAGGATTTACTTTTCCGATGCTGAAGTGCGCTGGCCTATTCTGTACTGACGAGAACTAACAAGTTCGAAACCGGTCTACAGATGGAGGTGCACTACCATAGGAAAGGCTTCCACCCTTTCCTGGTATTTTTGCAATCTGAAATAGTGCTTTGTCTCTAACTGTGTTAGAACAGAGCACGTTTCTCCTTAAGGTATAAGGTTTTTCAGTTGGTTGAGAGCTACGTTTCTCTTATATAATTGTAAGATTATTTTAGTAAAAATAGGTCCAGTAGGGCATTAAATATTTATCACGTAAAACTGTATATTATGCATTAAAATTTTGGCACTGAATATTAACTGGCAGTGAATTTGAGAACTAATATGTCGAAATAATCAAATTCAATATTTAGATTCGCCTTAAATCACACATATTCTAACTTGAAAACTGATCTAAGTTGGCCATAAAGATTTTAAACTGGCAAATGTAACAATAATCCACTAATGTTTGAACCTTAAAAATACAAGACTAAAAAATCAATTCTCTTTTATTACCAAACATCCGAGAATTTTGTTTATTTTCAGTAGACAAATATTCCTTATTTATCGATTCCAAGCTTTTATAATATCCGGTTTTTATTCCTCAATTTTCCTATATATAGGATTCTTTATATATATTGTTGAAAATGTACGTTTAAAAACAACGGAACAGCGGAAAAACAATTGTAAATTGTTTTTCTTATATGCCTAAATGTCATAAAAGCATTTTTAAAGGAATTATGCATATTCGGCGATAAAATTTAACGTTAAAATTTGCGTTTGAATATCACGTTACTTTGTCGGTACATAACCTGATTTTGGGACGTGACTTCCCGGAAAGTAAAGTAACCGTCAGATTTTATACAGAAATCGACAGTAGTAGCAGAACTGAAGTAGTATTAAACGAATAGCAGATCAGATCTAAAGAAAGAGAATATTCAAGAGAAGTAGCGGAATTCAGTTGCCTTAAGAAGTAGTTAACTTTCATCGCTTTTAAGACGGCTGAACAGGTAAAAAGAGGTTACAACATCAACGATCTTTTAGAGGGCTGCGTTGCTGAAAGTGATAGTGTTTTTTAAAGTCATTTAAAATAAAGTACCTCCGAGGCCCCTGGATGAACAAGTAGCTTTTACCCGGGTAATTGCCAAAGGCTGGGACGCCTGAATAGTTTAAAAATAAAAAACCTATTGCAAAAAAATCGGTTTAAATACGGTGTATCGGGAGTACTCTGGATAAAAATAAATAGTGTCTAGGTAAAATAGGTTTTATTTCCCAGAGCCCGGTACACTACAGTTCGAAAGACGGACGATATTCGGGATTGTATACGCGAACTGATGTTGCAATCTCGGATCACCGTCATAAAGATCGCGTAACTATTCTAACTTGATTTTCCAATACTCAACAAACAAAATAAAATTTTCTTTTTCAATCAGAAGATCAAGAAGAAAAACTAAGAAGATTTTTTGCAGAAATTTAACGTTAAAGACATTCTAAGTTTTTGGTGAAAATCGTAAAAAAATTAGATTGAAAAACCTTACACTCCAGAGACATTACGCTAGATAAATTTTCCTAATTTACTTGCGGAAACCCCTTTATTAGTTTTTCGTAAAAATCTAATTTTTATCTTAATTTTCTTCTTAAAAATCGGATCTGTTACCCTTACTTGTTTCGACTTTGAAAATTTATAAAATTGCGTCTAAGTTCAGTTACTCAAACTTTTCTTGCGCATTTTTAAAATTTTACGATAAAGTCTAATTATCTATACTTTTTCTGCGTTAAAATTTCGGTGTTAAAAATCATTGCGCATTTTAACAATAAACAATTAAATTTGCGACTTGCGGTACGACCTAGCGTTCGACTCAAGGTTAAACAATTTGTCGGCAAGAAGAATAAATAAATTTATTCGAAAAAGTTAGGATCTTTGCGTTTTCAAAAACATTTGGCCACGACAAAGTATACTTGACCCTTGCCCCCTTATAATAATTATTTCTTCACAAAATAATTAGTATAAACTCTGAACTCGTATAAAAAACTTAAATTATTTTCATTTTATTCTTAAGTCGTCTTGAGCATTCACGCTCGCTTCCCAGACACGCAACCCCATAGCCCCTTTTTAAATTTCGGCATAAAAGTTTTTCTTTTTTCCAAATTTAAGAGCATGGTTCATCTTCCCCAGGTGCCCTCGACAAACATCAAGAAAGGTGAGGCGGCTTGGCTTTTCGCCGGGTCGGGCGGTTATGGTGGGTCCTCTCCGGCATCGCCTGCGCGGTGCCCTACCTTTCAATTTCCGGAACAACGTCCGATGTTCCAAAGTCTCCAAACTAACCCTGTGCGTACGTCATCCTTTGATGCGGAGTTTAGGCAATTTCCAGGATTCATTGATGATAGTAGCATATTGTTTTACCTAATGCCAGCTAACCCAGAAGCATCGGCATTTAGGTTTAACCAAACACAACCAAAAGAGACAACTCCTGGTGGAACAACTCACGCGTACTACAGGACACAAACATCTCAAATATCAGAAACGGTTACTAGCGCAGATGTTATGTCAAATTTAGCGGCGATCGTATCAGAATAATGGCACCGGCATACCCTTAGAACAGGTACGCAATTCAGGTATATATATATATATATATATATATATATATATATATATATATATATATATATATATATATATATATATATACATATATAATGCATATTATAACAATATCATAAACAAAATAAGACTAGCCAAAACATCCCACTTTCATGACAACTCAAATCGATCTTTTATCTTTTTAATGAATCTAACCTAAAAAATTTTTGTGAAGAAATTGTAATTTAAAACTGACTGTTCTATATTACTATGGTACTAAGAAAAATATTATATTACAGTGCCATTTCCAAGCAAATACCCATTCATTGTATTTACTTCGATAAATCAAAATATTTGCGAAAGGTTATCCTACCTGTATTTTTCTTAATAGACCTTCATAAAAAACCTTATTTGTAACAATCATTTTATCATTCACCTTAAAATTCCAGTAGCTAAACTAATTAACGAGTTTACTATTTGGGATGGTATTTATAGGGTGATAAAATGTTTGTGGTTTGTGGGGTATACCTGCCTATTATTGATATAGGAAACGATGAATCTTCTTGACATGGAATGCGCGATAACTTATTTTAATGCTTTAATGCCCTTTTAACTAGACCATTTTGCTATTATATGGATTGTAATAGGAATCTGAACTTAAAAATAAAGATTATAAGGGAAATTTATGATAAACGTACTTTTAGGAATGTTTGGTATATTATAAAATAATACATTGGTTAAAAAGGTATTTTCTAATGTGATAAGATTAACAGACAGAAGAATTTGTGGTAATTATTTCGGTTTTTTTAATTTAATTAATTTCTTCACATATCCCCTATTCGAGATCGTACAACATGACTCTGGTCTTGGTTTTCCACAATTTTTCTTGAATTTTCCGAAAAATACAGAAAAACACTTTTTTTCTTTAAATCTTATTTTTGTCATTAAATTGTTTAAAATTTTGATATCCACAAATTTTACGCTTATATTATAAAATACATAACAGAGAAAAAAAGAGAAGTAACCATAAACCCAGTAAAAGCAAAGTAGTGGAAAATATAATATAAATCACTCCTAGTAGAACAAAGACAGGAATACATGAATCAAACATAGAGATGATAAAAATTTCTGGAGAGTCTATTCAAACAAGCTGTTTATTTATTAAAAAATGGTCGCGCCTTAAGTTCCGAGGGCAGTTCTACTAAATTAATAAAAAACGAAACTAATAAACCCTTTCAAATGCTCACAGAAATTGTTAACAGATATTTAAGTGGAGAACCTCTCCCACAAACATGGAAAGAAGAATGGATTACATCAGTACATAAAAATAGCAATAAGGAAGATTGTAACAACTATCGTGGAATAACACTAACTAGTACATTAAGTCATCTTTACGGAAGGATACTAAAAGATCTAGTATGCGAAGAATACCATCCCAATAAGCATTGACGAATTATACTAAGACGGCTCATTCTTATGGAAGGATTGGAAGCGCCAAGTATTAAAACTCGGTCAGTGATAAAAGGTAGTTTTTACTATACGTAGTAAAACGGCAAGAAATGATGTATATGCAGTGTTGCCGTATTAGATAGTTGATCTAAACTACGGGTACAAGTTTTTTTATCCCTTGGTTTATTATATTTGTTTAAGTTTACAAAGGGAACGTTGTAATGATTAAACCTTTCAGTCAAACTTGGCTAAGCTGCGGCAACCTTACATTTAAATCGATAAAAAGGTGGAGCTTAGCCCTCTTAGTCAGTAGGAAGGGATATGCAAAATTGCCACGTTTTCAACATAAATCCGAAAATTTAAATCTTTTATATTTGTTTCTAACAAAAGCATGTATATCACATTAAAATACTGATATCTAATTATCGACAATATTGTAAATTGCTTTTTATGAATAAACGCCGTCCATTTAGTTTGCGTACCATTTAGGAGCGTCAAAATTATAGCACAGGATAGGGATTCTTGGTATATTTATTCTATGCTATAAGTCAAAAGAACAAAACGGATTTAGAAGCGGTCGTAGCAGCCACAAATTTGGGGGCATTTATTTCACGTCATTTCGCCATTCGACAACAAACTGCGGGATTGCATCTAATGAGCATTATATACACCTTACGACAACCATTTCCATCTTAAGCTAGACCTTACATTTTACGCTACATTGACGCTATCAAGGTTTAAATTCCCGTTTATGTTCACTATGGCTAATTCAGTTAATTTTAACCTATTTTTGAAAATACTCACGTTATGGGCAACACCATATCATTTTCCTTAAGTATCGCTCATAAATTCTTTGAATAAAGACGACGATTTTATGTTAATTTTATTTTTAGTTTAACCATTATATCGATATTTTACTACACTGTGCTTGGTTGTTTTCTGATCGATGCTAAATTTACTGTTATCTTTTTTTAGATAGATCTCGATTTTCCTGCCTACTAATATTTGCGGAAATATTTTTGGATTTTCTAAATTTCTGTGGTTTGAAACGTATTTCGTTAAATAAAAATAACTATTGGGATAAATAATTAATTAATTGGCTTATTTAACGAATTTATTTCAGCCAACTGCAGTTGCCTAGGTTCATTTTTGAGAAGTAATTTCTTTCTTACGTGTCAACTGAACGCGCCTAAAAGAAGTAATATTGTACAAAAGCAAGGATCTTGCTTCTAAATGGAAATCATTTTGCCTTGACTTTCACTTTTTCCTGTTCGACTCAGCTGAAAAAGCTGAACACTTCCATCTCCATTTATTTAAACCATCCTTTGGAATTTGAGGTTGGAAAGTCGTTTCAATTATCCCGGTAACTTTGTTGAATTGTTGAGTTACCATATATATTGCCTGTTTGGCGTTTCTGGGTTCTTTTTACCGGGATAAACCAGGAAATAGGGATTTTGTCAATTTTTCACGTTTCGACAAACGAATTCTATTAGACTCTACCAACTTCGTGGTTCTACTTACAGATTATCCTCCCTACTTGTTATTTTACAACTGGTATCCTTCCTACTAGTTATTTTACGACTGTTGTTCTCTCTACTGGTGACCCCATTAGTAACTGATTCTGGTTTTTATTCTGCGTATTCCTGTTGTCCTACGCCGTTAAGCAGAACGACTATTCTATCGGCAGCATATGACAGGCAAAATTTATTAATATTAAAAATCTATAAATTTATAGTAACTTTATTCTATTTTTATTTTTGTAAGACGTTGCGCAATAATGCGGCATAATATTCTTATTTAAGTTTGATCCATACAATTAAAAAGAATATACAAGGTATCCGGAAAATGCGTGTACAACGTTTGATGATAGACCCTTGACGTCAAAATAGCTCGATTTACGCCAACTTAGTTATATCCAATACTGTTTCGTTTAGGCGGTAGAGGACGTCAAAGTTTTAAGAAAATATTTACTTTTCCCAAATTTCTTTAAAACGTAGTAACTCAATTTAATAATTTTTGTTGTGTGGTTTAACAGTATAATATAACGTTTTTTTAGTGATATATAAAGTAGTGTAAGTGTCATAAAAATTACGTCACTTGTAAATATTGCTTGTGATTTTTTATGTCATCAACGTTATGACAAACTAGATATTTCTATCGGATAACCGCATGTATTTGGAAGATCATAGAATAAACGGGTTTGCTTTATGTTTTATTTTAACGTTAGTAGGTTATAGTGTGCATTGGATAAATTTTAATTAGTAAATTTTTTCCTTTTTGTGAATTTATTAGAGTTTGATATTTATAATAATATAAATATAGCTTACGCTATAGCTACACCTTATAATTAAAGATTTTTGTTGTTATTATTTATATCGAATCTTATTTGTACCACATGCTCGCTTGCGTTTGTATTTTTTATGTACTTACTTATCTATAAGGATAAAGTTGAAAGCTATTTCCTAACGACATCACGAAAGAATTCTGAATTCAACCTAGTTACTGATGCAGTGGCGCCCTGTATAACCCCACCCTATTCTCCAACATAGGGATTAGCTCGGCAATTTTTTCACTGGTGCAGCTTCTAGTTTTTACCTATATTCTGGTGATTTTGCTTTAGTGTTATCAATTTATATTAAATTATTCTCATTTGATTGTGATATTTTGCCTTTAACAACGAGATATTTAAGGAATTTATTGGTGTCAATTGAGGTAATCTACTTGTGACATCAAAATTATGTCAAAAATAATACCCTTTTAGTTGTTATTTTCCTAAGAAACGCATTAGCATCTAATAAACGTATAATTTTATACGGCTTTTATAAATCCTTTTAATATACCTTCTAAACTTTTACACAAATTACCCCCATACTATAAAAACTACGGTATTTTCCCCTTTTGTAACATAATTCCGTGCCATACGTACCTACCCCGATAAAAATCGATCAGGTAAAACGAATGAAAAAGGTAAAAAACGTTTCCGATAACATTAGTAATTACCATTAGGCCATTCGATAGACAGGTGTTACTGACCGCGTTCTCTAAAACCCTTGTATGCCCGGTGAGTCATTTGAAACGACCATGTTGACACGAATTAGGGCTTATAAGGGTTGAAGCGGGTTGATTATAAGCTTTCTGTATACTAGGAAAGCAGAGCTTAGAATTTCACCTTATTAGAAATAAATCTTGTAAGAGCTGAAGTAGAAAAATACGTAACCTAAAGTACTGAGTATTTCAGGTATTAAAATGTAATCGAATAAAGTACAGTTGGTCCAGCGAAAGAATAATAATATACGGCTGAACTAAATCAAAATTAATTGGTCAATACAACGTTTATTTGATTTAAAGGTATGCCTTTTGCACCAACGAACTTAGCTAGACAGTATATTGAAATGTCCGCTGTATTCTCGAATTCGCTATCAGGAAAAGGGAAAAATTGCAACATCGGTTTAGGTAAGTGAAAATATCAATGAAACAAAAATAATATTAAATAGATTTATTCAAAAAAAAAAAGACAAAAACTTATCTCAAAATGCAAAAGTGAAGATTAAATACAGTGTGTCTTACGACGAAGTGCCGTTATCGATTTTTCGGAAGATAGACTTTAGAAGATTTTTAAAATTTGGTAGTTTATCAAAGTCGATGGGGGCAATTTGGTTAAAATATTTTCAAGATGTTGGCACTTCCGGTTCTACCGGAAGTTGGTGTTTTCTTGCTTATTTTAAATTGAACACCCTATATGTTATTCAATTTTTAGATTCTACTTAAAATTATGGACATACTTCATACATAATATCCTATACCTAAGTCTAACTCTATTTAACATATTTTAAATTTTTTGTCAAAAATTACGTTTGCAGACCTAAACATAACTATCGGTTTTTTCTATATTAAAGCCTTTAGTATTTAAATGGGGTTGGTTTCGTTTTAGAAGAGATTTACTTTAGTGTACTCTGTTGATATTTCTGTAATAAATAAATGCGTTAAAAGTCAGTTTTTTTAAATGTGAACTCCCTATTTTTATAATGTTATCTTATTTAAAAAAAAAAGGGTGACTTTGAAGAAGGTTGTATATTCTAAAAAGTTATAGTTTTTGAAATATTGGCAATTTCTTCTTCTTCTTCTTCTTCTTCTTCTTCTAGGTAGAACCAAGTTCTGTTATCTACACAATACCTCATCGATCCTCGTTTGACGTCGAAATCCAGCTGTCTCTCCATCTTTTGGGGGGCCGTCCAGGCGGCCGTTTGGTGTTTGGTTCCTCTCTCATCACGGTTTTTGCTAGTTTGTCATCGTCCATTCGTTCCACGTGATCTCTCCACTGCCTACGACGGTTTCGAACCCACTTCACAACATCCCCACTCCGCTATCCTCGCGTATTTTTGCGTTTCTTATTCTATCTCTTAAACTTGTTCCCGTGATCATTCTCGGCGTTTTCATTTCTGTGGTTCTCATAATTTGTTTTGTCTTTGTTGTTTCATTTCTTGTTTCTGCGCCGTAGGTCAGAATCGGTCTTACACCGACCTTGTAAATTCTTGCTTTGCTCTCAACCGTCATATGTTTATTGTTCCAGATCATGTCTCTTAGTTGGCCTGATATCATGGCCGCTTTGTTAGCTTGTGTGCGTAATTCTTCCGTTACTGCCCTGTTACTTGTTATATGTGCTCCCAGGTATTTAAACTTCCCAACCTGTTCGATACGTTTGTCATCAACTATTAGTTTGCATCTTACCGGTTCTTTTGCTATTACCATTGCTTTGGTTTTCTCCACAGATATCTTCATATTATACTGTTTGGCTGTTCGATTGAGATGGAAAAGCATTCTTTGTAAGTTGTCCTCGCTATCTGCTGTCAAGGCAACATCGTCTGCAAAGCATATAATCTGAACGGTGTTGTGTCCCATTGGGTACCCAATATTTGTGCTTCTTACCTCATCAATGATTTCGTCCATGATTACATTGAAAAGTGTTGGACTTAGGCTATCACCCTGTCTTGTTCCTATGGATGGTGGGATTTACTCTGTTAGAGTGTTATTTGTTTTAATTACCATGGTGTTTTTGGAATTCAGTAATTTAATATTTTTATATTGTGAAAAATTGTAAGTTTTATTATTGATGGCCATGATGGCGAAACGCAACGAAAAAAAAACAATAGCACTACAGAAATGTATCTATTATCATTTAACAATTACTAATAAAAATCATGCCGGGGCGATTAAATTATATGCACGAAGATTATTTAAATTTGTTTATTATCTACGGGGAGAGTAACAAAGTTTTACCAAGAGTATGCCAGACATTTTCTAATAGATATCCAGATAAACAGAAACCCTCACGGAACAGTTTAAACGAATATTGGAAAATTGCAAAAATGTTGGCACGTTTAAGACAAAAATGCATGAAAGGAAACCTATTTTCAATGATAAAAATGTCAAAATTGCAATTCTGGGATATTGTGTGGCATATCCTATGACATCGTTAAGACAAGTGGCTTTACAAACAGGAATCTCGATGTGCTCAATACATAGAATTCTGTTGAAACACAACTTCCGCCTTATTTAATATCTTTGGTTCAACACCTAAGAGATACTGATTTGTTAAAAAGAGTGCAATTTTGAGAATTTATATTAACTATGGTTTTAGACGACCCTCGATTTTTGGACAACATAATTTGGACTGATGAAGCAAAACTTACGAAAAATGGCCTTTTCAATAGATCGAATTCCCATTTTGGGAGTGATTCAAAACCTCATGTAATAAGATTGCAGAATTTTTAAGAAACTTGGAAATTTAACATATTTTGCACTGTAAGAAATGATGGAATAGTAAAACTACTTTATTTGGAAGAAAACTTAAGTGGTAATTCATTAATAATACAAAACAAAATATGTTCTCATTTTCAATTATGTATTAGCTTTGGTAAGAGAAAGGTATTTAAATATTCTAGAAGAGTTAAACAATCAATATTTAAACAATTGACCTCTGGCGGAACACAGACAAATTTTTTACCATCACGGTGGTGCCCCCTACACAGAACCGTTCCAGTTACCAATTTCATACAAGGAACATTTTATGACAAGTGTATTGCCAATAATGAACCTTTTCTGTAGCCTTCTCGTTGTCCTGATTTGGCTGTCTTTGATCATTTTATATGAGGAACGATAAAAAACATCGGTTATTGTAATCCAGTAACAAAAATGACAAAGGTAAAGGACACGTTCGAGATTATCTCCAGGTTCAAATAGAGGTACCCATGACGAACTCACTCAGAGATGCGAAAAAGTTCAGGGTGGAAATTTTGAACATTTATTAAAATAAGTTGCTTCCCTGTGTAGGTGAGCTGTTTAGCATTTTTACAATACAAAAACGATAAATTGACAATATTTTAAAACCGCAAATATTTCTAAAAGACTACCTTACTCAAAGTTACCCTTATTTTTAATGCTAAATTTAGATTTACTAGCCAAACCGCTTCGCACTCCCTCCAGGGATTATTCACTCATACCAGGTATACAAAGACACCAAAAGTATGAAGCTCTGTGGGAACCCTTTCCATATTGTTGGGTTCTAGGTGACGTGATCTGCTGTATTTCGTGCGAACTTTCGGACGGTTCGCGCGGTTGCAAGGAGAACTGCTTTTTGCATCGGTTTATACATTAAGGCCCAGTCCCTTGATGTTCTGTAGAAGGTTCTTTGGTATCACTCCAGTTGTTGACATTATTATGGGAATCGTTTGGACGCTGTTCATTGCCCATTATCTTCAGATTTGCACATCCGATCTCTGTATATGGCGATTTTCTCATTATATTTTGGCCTTAAATTGTTGTTGTTAGGTACAGCAATGTCGATTAGTGTAGTTCGCCTAGAAATTTTATCTGTTACTATAATGTCAGGTCTATTATGAGCAGCTCTCTGATCCATAAGAACCGTTCGGTCCCAATATAACTTGAAATGGTTATTCTCAAGAATAGGCTCCGGATCGTATTTGTAGTAAGGCACTTTTCCTACCTATAATAGGTTTAACTTTTCTGCTAACTCTTGGTAGAGTATCTTAGCGGCTGAGTCGTATCTTTCCTTATACTCGGTTGCGGCAAACGCTTGGCATCCTCCAATTATGTGCTGGATTGTCTTTAATGCTAAATAATTATTAAAATCTCAATTCTAGCACCATTTTTGCCAAGCCAGATCAAGAACCAATAACACATATAACAATGGAATGTCAAATTTCTGGGGAAATGTCTATTAAACCAACACTCAAGCTTTATAATATCGATAGTCCGATCCTGTGTCACTCACTGGTATTAATCTATTCATAAGTAAGTTTGAAGTCACAGTCCAATAAATTGACCAAAAGAGCAAGTTTCTTAAATCGGTTGAAACCGAAAATTTTCCATTTATTGAAAAAAACGGGGTACCTCCTTGATTCAATGAATGATTTATTGTTATGTCTTCGGGCACCTATTATTATCCTTAGTTATATAAGGATACTAATCTGTGTTAACTTAATTCGCCCGTAAGATTCAAGAAGATGAATGACACGGTCATCAACACGTCACTTGATTTTACTGCGGCAATTAAAGCACCAATTATTACTACCAATAATTGAGTTACTCCAGATTAAGGTTCTCGATTGTAAAGAAACTGACAATTACTTTACAAATTATTTTGAAAATGACTGCAAAACCGATTTTTCATCATTTGTAAATATAGAAATATAATTTTTGTACTATATCTCGGGAACAATTCCTCTACCCGTCCTAGTTTCCGAGAAAAGGATATAGCGACTTTTGTTTTGTACATCCAGAAGGTTTAACATCATAATCTAGATCACAGATATCGAAAACTTTACAAAAACTGATCAAGTGAGTGTGAGACACACATTATCTTATGGTTGCGTAGCAGTTACCGGCATTGTTATTGTATTCTAATATTTTATTTCACGTCTGAGTTCACTGAAAGTAAGGGATTGAAAAATTTTATCAAGAAACATAAACTTTTTAACGGAAAGCATCTTGGAACAACGGCAATTTTTTGAAATTTTTTTTAAAAAATAAAAGAAAAACTAACTACTATAAAATTTCAGAATTATATCTAAAACAAATTATGATAAAATTAAATATATATATATATATATATATATATATATATATATATATATATATATATGTTTAGTTATAAACTGATAAAAAGATTGTAGTAAATAATAAACTGCCAAATCAGATACAATATATTAAAGAAAAGACTGAACTATATAATAATAAAATTAGTGCTCAATCACACGTTATAAAAGTGCGAGAACAAACACGATTACGTCCCGCGCTTCCATATCAAGAAGCCCCCTACCATCTGCACTCCTTATAGAGGAACAAAATTTGATTTACGTACCGTGTTGTTTGGCCCATTCACCAAAAGTCGCTCCCTCAAGATGAGGCGACAATTTTAAACAACTTTACAGACGTATACGAGTATTTTGTGAATAAAATGATGAACTTAAAAAAAATATGTGAAATATTTAATTGCATTTTCCTAGAGCTTTTCACGGTGCCCCACTCGGTTTGATAAACAAAAAAAGCCATTCTGGGGCTCATATTTCGTAAATAAAGAGACTAAATACAAATATTATTTGGCATATTTTAATTGCATTTTTCAAGACCTATCCAATGATGCAGAGTGAACGAAAACAAAATTCATTCCAATTTTTATACAGGGGGAGATACCCCAATTTTCTTTAAAAATTTTTCTTAGGTTTGCTTTTGGGTTATTGGAAAGCACGACTGTGACAGACGGAAGGAGAGACGAACAAAGGGACATAATAGACCTAAAAAGTTCCTCCGAAATCATAAAAAGAGAATAAAAACCGAGAATTGTATTATTTCCTACTAGAAAAAAATTAAAAGAATAGTTCCCCAGCATGTTTACTCAGCAAAATTTTTAAAGCAATTTTAAAGTCAAGTATTGCGATAAATAGCATAAAAGTGAATGAATATGATAGAAGGAGATAAAGGAGAGCATTTTATTTTTGCTGACGTATCAGCAGGGGAAATAATTCAGGAAGCTTCTTAAACTTAATAAATTGGGTGCTTTTCTGGAACAGAAATACGAAGAGTGATTATTTCTTAAGGACGGATAATGTTTTGCTAATTTAAATATGAACTTAAAATTTCAGTAATGATAAAAGTTTTCATAAGAAAAATCCAGATAGCAACTATTTATATATATATATATATATATATATATATATATATATATATATATATATATATATATATATATATATATATATATATATATATATATATATATATATGAAGTAAAATGCGAAACAGTAAATACAAACTTCTCTCCACCATATCCTTTCTGTGTTAGAGGTTGCACAGTTAAAATAAATTGTAATAAAACACAATTCATCCTATTCCACCACCATCTAGATGATGGCCACCTGTACCACCATACCGAGAAGAAAGTCAAAGCTTACCCTCCCCGCCACAGTGATACGGAAAAGGTACATGTTTCGTCTCTCACTGCACTCATCAGGATACCGACATGCACTTGGCTGTGCAAAGGACAGATCGGAAGGAAGCATGCAACACTGAAGGCGGCTTCGCCGACCTCTCGCCAGATGGCGTATCTATGTTTATACAGCTTTCACGGAGTCCTCCGCGTGAGATGCAATAGCAGTTGTGATATCCACATTATGCTGTGTGCATACTGACTAGGGCTTCTGAATTGAAATGAAAATGAGCAGTACACGAAGCTTGAATAAAGGATATAAGAATGACTCATAAATTAATCGAATGAAGAACAAAACCCCACAATGCAGCAAAGGAAGACCGCCAATGCGTTGGATAGGATAGACAACATAACAAAAATCACCATTAACTGAGAACTAATAAAATCACATTAGAGCAGTGGAAAACATACTTTAAAAATCTATGTAAGGAAGAGGAGAACATGGAACAGATTCAAAATGAATATGTGGAGGACGATAGCATAGAACTAACAAATGACAAGATAGAAAACACCTTAAAGTCCCTTAAAAATAGAAAAAGCTCTGGACCAGACGAAATCACTAATGAGATGCTTAAATACGGAGGGAAAAAGCTATGGAATGAAATATTAACCCTATTCAAGAATATCATAGAAGAACAAAAAATACCGAATGAATAGAAGAATAGTGTAACAATGCCCATTTTTAAAAAAGGACAGAAAACGCACCCAGAAAACTATCGAGGAATAAAACTGCTTGATAGCATTCTCAAAGCATTCACAAAAACTATACTGGAAGAAATCACCAAATCATAAGTATACGAGAAGAACAACAAGGTTTCAGAAAGAACAGATCCTCTATTGACGTAATATTCATTGTCAAACAAGTAATTGAAAAATTCCTAGAATTCAATAAACCTGCGTACATGTGCTTCGTCGATATGATCAAGGCCTTTGACAGAGTACGCTTAAAATACATCTTAGAAATAATGAGAACAAAAGGTCTAAACCATAGGCTAATTAACCTAATATACGATATTAACATCCAGTGCAAAACAAAAATCAGAGTAGGACATATAACAACGGAAGACCTATATGTAAACACAGGAATTTGACAGGGCGATTCGCTCAGCCCCTTCATATTTAATCTAATAATGGATAAAATAATAGAAAATCTCCCCAGAACAGCTGGATACAAAAGGGGAAACACATTCTTCCATACCGTCTGCTATGCGGACGATGCTGTTCTTATTGCAGAATCTGAAGATAACCTCCAAAGACTACTGCACTCTTTTAACACTAAAGCGAAAAAATTAAATATGCTCATCAACACCGAGAAGACTAAATGCTTAGTAAGATCCAAAGAACCAATACGGTGCAAGTTTGAAATCGACTCCAAAATTATCGAACAGGTAAATCACTTCAAATATCTGTGAGCAGAAATAACGAGCCATGGAAACCTTTTTAACGAAGTAAGAGAGCAAACAATGAAAGCGGCTAGAATTTCGGGATTCCTAAAAGAAATTGTCTGGAAGAACAAATACCTTAATAGCGAAAGCAAAACTAAGATATATAAAACAGCTCTTAGACCCATCATAACATACGCGGCAGAAATAAGACCAGATACAGGCAGAACTCTGCAAATGACGAGAACAGTCGAAATGAAAACATTAAGAAGTATACAAGGCAAAACTCTACACGACAGAATACGGAATGAAGATATCAGACAACAATGCGGAATACAGGACATAGGAACATGTGTTAGACAAAGGCGAAGATTCTGGAACAAACATATAGGGAGAATGGAGGACAGTAGACTCGTTAAAAGCGCAAAAACCCAGTAGAAAAAAGATCAAGGGGAAGATCAATGCTGAACCTCATCTTCCGAGGAAGACGTGATGGCAATAAACAGGCAATAGCCTACTAGCATGGTTAACTGTGTTAGAAAGAAGAAGAGGAAGAATACTGCTAACTGGAAGCAAAAGACATAAGATAGGAAACTTTGGAGGCAGATAGAGGAAGCCAACGTCAAATAGTAGACATAAAAGAGAGTTAATGATGATGATAATAATTTGTGCCTGCAAAATTGTATCGCAAAAGTTAGATTTGCTGGAAAACACAGTGAAACATCGCAGATTAAATTTTAAACAATCTTATAAATAATTGATTGTAACTTAATTAAATAAAAAATATTATGCAACATATTTAATTGCATTTTTGAAGACCTGCTGGATATTCAACCAGATGGGTGAACAAAATAAAATTATATTAAGTTGCATTTCTTATAAAGAGCAAAAATGTCTAGCAATATATAACTTGTAGCACATATATTTTAGCAGTCTAAGTAAAACGGTTTCCATCCATGATAAATTACGAGCTCACTAAGACCGGATTGTATATAATTACTCGTGTTGCGACTTTGATAATGAAAGATCATTGCAACGGCGAGGTAACCACTTCAAATTACAAAGCTAACTCCTGATGTGGCTATACATTCTCTGAAATATTACGAATGTTCAACTGTCTATGCGCCTCTTTTGTGATTCATTAAATATAATAAATCACAGAATGCATTTTCTCAAAATTTGTATCATTTTTATACAATACTATGCTAGTCCATGGAAATTAAACTTTGTAGGGAAAAAAATGTAACTAGCGATTTTATTGCTGAAAAGGGTATATTTTGGCACCACTAAAAACATACTTCGATGGAAATTCATACGGTCCATGGCTTACAAAATGGCGGCCAAAAAATGGTCACTTTTTTCAGTGTTTCCAGTTTATCTTGAAAAATAAGGGTTGTATGAAAAAATGTTTCAAACAAAAGTTATAGATAATTGAAAAAACCTATCGATAAAATTAAAGTTATAGATGGCGCCACTAGTTATTGAAATATAATTTTTTTTTCTCGGATTGCATTTTTTTATTTATAATTTAATGATATTTATTAATTAACTACCTCTTCAGAATTCTAGACAATGATAGATATTTTTGACCCAAAAAAGTGTGTTTAATCCGAAATGTGTGAGTTGAATAGTTTCTGAGAAAATAGAGCTCAAATTGAAAATTCGATGTCGATTATTATCCTTCCTAATAAAGATACAGCAACCAGGTTGGCAGCAATTTTTAAGATATATTTTCAAAAAAATTTTTTTTGATTTTCCGTCGAGAAAATTGCGAAAAACAGTTTTTTGCACTCGAAAAATTGCAATAACTTTTTTGTCAGTGTACTTACAATTATTTTAATACGTCTATTAGATTAAGATATATCATTTTCGATCTCTGGAAAAAAAATTGTTTTACGATAAAATTTAACTTTTTTTTAAACAAATTCGCAACGTCGCAGTTTATAAATATTAAAGGCTGAAATTTACAGAAGACATTATTGAATACTTGTAGTTCATCGAGAAATTTTCACATTCACGTCACATTATCGGATTCACGACAAACATCCCTGTAAGATCTATGGACCTCTGAAAACTACCCACAGAATCTATCCAATGGTATTCAAATAGCGCGGGTACAGCTAGTCAGCGGGTTGCTATGTTGCAAGGCGCAGATGTCTTCGGCTCTTGGCAGTATCCGGTTCGGAGCCGGCATTCTGGTAACACCTGTCATTTCGAAGTAGTATGCTTTGGAGTTAATTTAATATAACGTTTTGATATACTAGAAAGAAAAAATATTATAGTGTTTGTACATTTGTAAAAGCACTATTGCAAACATTTTTTGAATTTAAAAGCGTTTTAGTGAAAGTTCACGCAGATTTTAACTTTAAAAAAGTATTTGAACACGTGGTGGACCGTTGAATGTGACATATAAATCATTACGAAATAGTGTATATTTCTATACAAAGGTAAGAAAAATTGTAAAATATTATCTTATAAAATTATTACATAGAACTTGTTAATAAGCTTTTTTTTTAAATTGTTCATTCAATTAAATTTATTACAAAATTATTGTAGAATTGTATATAGATATGTATAATATATTAATGTATTTATTGATTCCTTGATATATATATATATATATATATATATATATATATATATATATATATATACTAATGTATATTTTTTATGTTTTATATTATTATATTATATATGTACACTTTTTGTTAAAACTTTTTTTGTAATAAAATGATGTATTGCTAATAAAATAAGAAATAACTTTTTATTAACAATATAATCTAAATATTACAATTTTACCATATACTCCAAAATGTTACTAGTCGCACAAAGCAATATGTGCGTGTAGTCCGTAGCTAAGCGGCACTCCTGCAGCATAGCAACCCGCTGACTAGCTGTATCCGAGCGATTTGACCAGCGTCGGATGGGGATGTTTTACGTGAAACCGAAAAATTTCTCGATAAACTACAAGTATTCAATAATGTCTTCTGTAAATTTCAGCCCTTAATATTCATAAAGCTCGACGTTGCGAATTTTTTTTAAAAAAAAAAGGTAAATTTAATCGTAAAACAATTTTTTCCAGAGATTGGAAATGATATATCTAAATCTAATAGACATATTAGAATAATCGTAAGTACACTGACAAAAAAGTTATTGCAATTTTTCGAGTGCAAAAAACTGGTTTTCGCAATTTTCTCGACAGAAACTCAAGAAAAAAAATTTGAAAATATATCTTAAAAATATACGACATTTCAAAGAAATTGCTGTCAATCTGGTTGCTGTATCTTTATTAGGAAGGATAATAATCGACATCGAATTTTCAATTTTGAGCTCGATTTTCTCGGAAACTTTTCAACTCACAAATTTTAGATTAAACACACTTTTTTGGGTCAAAAATATCTATCATTTTGTAGAATTCTGAAGCGATAGTTAATTAATAAATATTATTTAATTTTAAATTTGAAAAAATGGAATTTTCCGAGAAAAAAATCATATGTCGATAACTATTGGCGCCACTTATAACGTTAACATATCAATCGATATGTTTTTCAATTATCTATAACTTTTGTTTGAAACATTTTTTCATACAACCCTTATTTTTCAAGATAAACTGGAAAAACTGAAAAAAGTGATCATTTTTTGGCCGCCATTTTGTAAGCCATGGACCGTATGAATTTCCATCGAAGTATGTTTTTAGTGATGCCAAAATATACCCTTTTCAGCAATAAAATCGATAGTTACATTTTTTTCCCAAAACGGCTCTTTTTGAGTCTATTTCCATGGATCATGCTGCATACTAGAAGAAAAATTAATTCAAAAGTATTTGAGACCATCGTATGGTAGCATATAATTCTAATTATTTTAATAAAATATTCTGCAGAGTATTTCTGCACATTTCAAAACATTCCAGGCATAATTACTAAAAATACATCCAAAGTTTTAGATGATATCTAGACACTGCAATACTTTTTCACGCTTTCTTCAAGGAAATCAAAGTCAATTTTATCAGGTCGGCAAGAAAGTAATTTCGGTTTTGTAGAGTGATATAAAACTTTTTTTATAAAGGGTGTTTTTTATAGAGGTATAGAACTTTAGTTGGCAACACTTTTTTAACTGGCGGCCATTTTGTCAGCTGTCAAGTGATTTATGTTTAGTTTGGTTTGGCATTTCAACATGAATAGACTGACGCCTGAACAACGTTTCCAAATTGTACAAATTTATTTTGAAAATCATGGTTCTGTTCGAAATACGTATCGCGCACTACATCCATTTTACGGTCAACATAATCGTCCATCAGAGCAATTAATTCGATTAACTATGGAACGTTTTCGCACCACGTTTACTCTAAATGATAATACGCATCCACTGAGATGTCGTACAGTGCGTACAGAAGAAGTCATTGCTGCTGTAGAGCGTAGCGTAGAGGAAGACCCGAATCAGTCTATCCGCCATAGTGCACAGGAATTGGATATGTGTCCATTCACTTTATGGAAGATTTTGCGTGCTTACAAAATCCAACTCGTGCAAGAATTGAAGCCACACGATCACCTAGCAAGGCGTAGATTCGGTGAATGGGCCCAAAACAAGATTGCCGTTGATCCCGATTTTCATAAGCGAATTTTGTTTAGCGATGAAGCTCACTTTTGTTTGAATGGATACGTCAATAAACAAAACTGCCGTATTTGGAGTGATGATAATCCTCAAGTGTATGTTGAGACACCGTTACATCCAGAAAAACTGACTGTTTGGTGTGCTTTATGGACTGGTGGAATCATTGGTCCGTACTTCTTTAAAAACCATGCTGGTCAGAACGTTACAGTCAATGGTGACCGCTATAGAGCCATGATTACTGACTTTTTCGTTCATCAATTGAACAACCATGATGTGCAGGAGCTGTGGTTTCAATAAGACGGCGCAACATGTCACACAGCTCGTGCCACAATTGATTTATTGAAGGAAACGTTTGGTAACCGCATAGTTTCACGTTTCGGACCCGTGAATTGGCCTCCAAGATCGTGCGACTTAACGCCGCTAGACTATTTTCTGTGGGAATATGTGAAGTCGCTAGTATACGCCGATAAGCCCGAAACGATTGATCACTTGGAGGACAACATTTGCCGCGTTATTGCCGATATACGGCCAAAAATGTTGGAAAAAGTCGTCGAAAATTGGACCTCCAGATTAGACTACGTCCAAGCCAGCCGTGGCGGTCACATGCCAGAAGTCATATTTAAATTATAATGGCAGAAAGTTATCTTTCGAATGTCAATTTAAAAAATTCATCTTTGTTTTATTCCATTTAAAAGTTCTATACCTCTATAAAAAACACCCTTTACAAAGAATAAACTTTAATCAGTTATATATTTTCCATTTAGTTCAATGACTTTTGTACTCATCTACTTCCCAAAATATACAAAATTTTGGTGTGAATACGTTTGATGTAGCGTAGTTTACTTCACCAGCAACCTAGTCTCTAAATATTTAACACCGTTGAATTTTTTACAAAGTACGCCTTTTTAAATTTATTCAGAGTCATTTAAAAATATGGGGTAAGAGCTGTCGCAGTTGGCGAATGAATTTACCCCACCAGCAAAACGACCCTTCATTATCAGGGTCGGAACAATCGTAATTATAAACATCCCTGCCTCTGGCAGGATTGTCGTTTACGGTAGATAGAAGCCAATTTACTAAATTACCGAGGCTGGTGTAATAAGGCTCTTGGAAGCCCTTCGTTTAGGTTAAGTTTTTGTTTGTCACCGTGCGTATGAATATGTAACGTGGAATATGAGTGTTTTTGTAATATGTTTGACTTGCTGATTTTCTCTGCATTTTAAATACAGGATGGTTCAATGGATGTGGGTGAAGATTACGGAAAATCGAATCTTAATAATATTTAGATTAAAAGGGAATGTAAACATTTTTAAATTTATACTATAATCGAAATTATGATAATTTAACACGAACTACTGTTTCAGTCTCCAATAATTCAGGGGAGGGGGGTAGACACCGGAAACATTCCCATTTCTAGTGTAAAAGGCAGGGTCGGGTCTATAATTCTGAATTTGAAGCTCTTGGAGAGGGGGGGATGCGAGCAGCATACACATTCCTAGTATAAACGGCACAATCGGATCTAGTTTCCTGAATTCAACACTCTTGGGGGGCTGGGGGGCTGTAGCAAGAAGAACAGGTTGTCAACGGGGGGGGGGGGGGGGAGGGGTACCAGCAGCATACACATTCCTAATATAAAAGGCAGAATCGGTTCTATTTTCATGAACTCTGAGCTCTTGAGATGGGGGGGGGGCAGTCGCAAGCATACACGTTCCTATACTCTATTTAAGAACTAGAAAGAGTAATAAAACTGCTACCAAAACCTCCAACGTACCTGCTCCAGTGCCGCAAGTAACTGAGGACTGCCGTAAATCTAATTATATTTAAATATTATAAGCTTTTATAAATTTACTTCAACAATAAAATTTCTAATACTTCAGTTTAATTTCTGTCAGTGAGCAAAGTACACCTTACAGTGGGTCCTTAACGATTTATCTTGTTTGCGCTTGTTTTTATTATTTGAGATTAGTAAGATACCCAAAAGATATGGCTTCCACGTCTGTATTTATTCCAAAATCGTTAAAAAAATGCATTTTTTCCTAAACGAAAAACTTATTACGATGAATGAATGCGTTAAGATAATAATGTTAGAAGCTCTGTTGAGATGTGTTTCAACATGACAGGAGTTGGAAAATCTACTATGTGAAGGAGAAAAAACTACTGGAATTTTTAATACTCCCAAGCCACATTCGATCACAGGCAGACGAAAAACCTCGTTGGAAGAAGAGATGAAAACCGCAATAAAAGGAGTTGTACATACATTTTATTATGCAAAGCAGATCCTAACCGTCGACAAAATTTTAACTAAAATCAATAAAGATCGAGATTTACCTGAAATTAAAAGAACTAAGCTTTGGAAATTGCCTAGAGAACAGATAGGAAATATGTTCTTATAGATCGTTCGGAAACTGTCCGTTGGAGAAGGAAATATCTTTCTCAAGTAAAACGTAGAGTTGCTAGAAATAACACAACTTACAAAGTTAGTAATTTAACTGAACTTCTGAAAGATTTTTTTGAATAAAGTTACTGCGCAAAATTGGGAAAAATCCATATAATAAAAGAATAAAACAAAATGTGGAAACTCGATCTCATGATCAGTGAGATAGAGTGTGAACACAATTTATTATTAAAATTTTTGTTTTTGTTATATTTTATTTTTTAATGTTGTTTATATATCTTTATAAAAAATATTTTTATTTTGGTGTTTCCCACTCTTTAATTTTGTATACTGTGACGCGTTTTCGTAGGCGGGGAAGCAAGGTCGTGCTCTGCGGCTCTTCTTCGTTCACGGCAGCGGAATATCGGTCAGTGGATATTTCTGGTGCAGACAGTCATCGGTCAAATGCTCAGCGCAGGGGTATCGGGTCAGCGGCAGCTACGTAAATTCGAGATATCCCTGCTCTCTCAACTGATCAACGGTCTGACTGCCTGAAAGTCAAAACATCCACTCGGGGGTCGGTTCTCGGGCGCCACCCTCGGGATTTAATGGGGTCGAGGGCCCACTTTTTGCACCGGGCAGCTTGTTACAGTGGAGAAACGGCAAGCCAGGGGTCAATTGCGTGTATTAGTGCTGGCTGCCGGCTGCCAATTGTTACATGTAATGGTAAAAATGGGACTAGGTAAGAAAACAAACGGTTATAAAACATCCTGTATCCTGTATTCCATTCTTTTATACAAAGACATGGCCTAAAACTAACTTAAAATCTAAGATGTACAATTATATAAACAAACAAAACGATCTGGAGGGCAAGAGTATGTTTTAGAGCTGTTCACGGTCGCTCATTCTGTTCGGTTGCGCTGAAGACGGTAACCCGGCGGTATCATTCGCGACGCCATTCATGTATCTCGCACTATTCGGTCGCGACGCTACTCACGACGGCTTGTACGCAAATTATCGCGCCTCGTATCTAAAATCCGCGTTCCCGGTTCACGGCGCTTCGTATTAAAACTCGACCGACGGCGGTATACGCGGAATGTAACAACAACACGGCGTCGATCGGCGATAGGCGGCGTCTCTACACGGCGACGGTTTTTATACGCGGCGGCGGCGATAGGCGTCGGGGCGGCAGTTGTTTAGCGCCCTTGTCAACGGACCTCGGCGGGCACCTGGCGGTAAACACATTCCTGGTCAATACGGAAACAATAACAAACTTACGGCATCAGTGCGTGTGTGCATCGGTGACGGTAGGAAGGAACGAAAGGAACTGACGCTGCCCGTTCTTATAAGGGTCCTCGACAATGTCGACCAATAGCGGTAGGAAATTAGGAAAGGAACCGTCACTGCCCATTCTTATAAGGGTCCTCGACAGTGACGGTGGGATGACGCAACATTGCCCGTTCTTATAAGGGTCCTCGGCAATGCTGGTCATTAGAGGGGTAGGACGTAAGGAAGGAAGTGTATGGTAAACACCATATACACACAAGCCTAGCCTCACCTACATCACTAGACCAGGAAGGCGCGGCCCAGCAGGCGACCCAGTCCAGTCCGTTTGGACTGTTGACCCGGGTGGAGACCGTTTGGTTCTCAGCGAAATAATGGTCTGCTCAGGTTTAAATAGACGGCCCGAGCTCCCACTACGCTGATGTGTGACGGTGTGCGGTGATCGCGCATACGATACTGCTGTATGCGGCGCGCGATTACTATGGTCGGACAATCTGAAAATCTCGGAAAATTATATTTCCCGGCATAGCGTGGTAAATCTAATTATATTCCGGTAATATTGAAACATTAAGAAATCTTTTCCCGCAAGAAGCAGATTTTTCGGATTTAAAATAAATGAATTAAATCCCGGCGAACATACACTTGCCCAAAAATTTAGTAACTTCGTTACAATACATTTAGTTCCAATTAACCGTAATATTTTTATTATTTTATTATTGTATTTGTGTCTTTTTCTATATAATAAAGTAAATTAAATTATGATGTCTGTGCAATAGAAATAAAGATAAGTGAGTCCAATTTTAACTTTTTTTGAATCCTTTTTTAGTGTTTAATTCTAATTCTGCAGATGGTTTAAGAAATAAATAAACTGAAACGTCAAATGTCCTAAAATGTTTTGAATTAATAATGAAATTACCGATTGCCCCAAAAAAATTTTAATATTATATGAACGAATTTATTTTTTTATATATGTTTAACTTCTGGTATTTTTGACAATGGGTATTTTGTAAGTATTTAAATTATAAGTTAGAATTTTTTGAGAGAATAAGGCTACGTTTTAGTCTGAATGTGCCTAAAACAGTTTTTATGCCAAAATTAAAAAAAAATAAATAAAAATACCGTTGTGATTTGTGTTAAATATGTCAAAATTATCTATATTTTCTAATTTATGTGAATTATTAAGAAATCATAAGAAATAAAATAATATTATAAAAACTTTTTATTTTAAGTTTATTACCGAAATAATATTCTATGCCATAAACACTTAGTGATAAAATAAACCTCCTTCCGACGCCTATGACAAGAATTAAAATCCTTTTTTACACTTCACACATCCAAATATCTATTGTTATCCAACCCAAATAGTCTATTATTATAGACCGGTATTTTTGATTATAAAATTTCTAACCCATTCCTATGAAAAATATATGTGTCTAACAGATTTTTCCAAAGACACCGGACTAAAGAACACAGGTAGTTTTAAAAAATGATTTATTACTCTCTCTAGTTCTTGAATAAACTATAGTATAAGACGCAAAATTGGGTCTATTTTCCTGAACTCAAAGCTCTTGGGGGGGAGGGGGCGATCGCCCCCACTGCGATTTCTGTTTATGATTAAGTTATTCTTTGCTTTATCCGATGGAAAAGCTTACATGTGCCTTTTTCGAATCATGCCATTATAACCCGTTCCGACAAGTTTTTATTCAAATATTTTATTCGGGCTACTGCTATAAGCGGACAAGAAATTTTTATTGCTTTTTTTAAGGCTTTAATCTATCAGTCTATTGCTTTGAAACTTCTGGACAACCATGGAATTACGGCACATTAAAAGCAAATCTGTCCTATGCACTATCGCACTGGTCCTTCATTATCAGGGTCGAAACGAGCATACTTGTAATTATAAACATCCCTGCCTCTAGCAAAATTGTCGTTTAACGTAAATGAAAGCCATTTGAGGAAATGATGCAGCAGTAATATTGCTACTGGACAACTTTTATTTGGCGCTATTTTTTCCGCTCTACATTTAAAAAGGTAATGAAAGAAATGGAAAACTTTTAAAACGTTCTTTAACTATGTTGCTAAATGGAAACAAAACTTTTCTTTGTGCTACACATAAAATTTCTTGACTGGGAAAAGCGTAATAAGTATAAAGAAAATGTCTGTTTCCGTATCCTTATACTCGTACTTTTTACGAGTTGTTAAGATCGGAGAAGAAAAAAAAATCTTAAATAAAAAACATTTCTCGAGAGAGGGAGTTGTCATGCAAAAAGTAGTCGACGATGAATGGTGTATAAAGAAGTCGTAGATTTTAGATATCAGAATGAGTCAACGAGCTTTGTCATAGCTTTTAGCGATAACATAATTACTGAGATAAATCCTATGACATACTAATATGTCACATTTAATGCGAAAAAGTCATCTTTATCTTATTTAGACGATATGGCATTATTAACCCTAGAATCAAGGAAATTCTCGTGGTTGATAAGAATATTTGAACACACCAAGATTTTTTTGTTATGAATTTCAATTCAATTGCAAATATCGACGATGTTTTCCCGAGAAATGAATAGAAAATCTTTTATTAAGAACTGAAATGTCTATAAAGCCATGAAATAGATAAATATTATGCCATCGACTTCATACCCATACCATTTTTTTTTTAATTTAACGACAGAAACACTACTTATTTTAAAATTGAAAAAAGTTAATTAGAAGTTGATATGTTGTAAAATTTGTGTAAAATTATAGCGTCCTCGCGAGCCGCGTTGAGAGAGCACGGTATCTTTCGTATTTTATTAACTAAACTAAATTTTGCATTAACCATTTTGCTTATTTTGAAAGTTTTTTCATGAACTATTATTTGATAATAGTTAGGTATTAGTTAGAGTTATGTGGTGCATCAAATTAGCGTACTAAAAGAACAAAAAGTAGAACATCTTCATAAAAAAGTGCGACTCCATTTGTTTTAAGTTGATAATCTACTTCACACCATATAAATCGATGCATATTTTCATTTTTCATAGGAAACACACTAGTTTTTAAATTGGAAGAAGCTAATTAAAAGGCCATATATTACTAAATTAGTACGCTGGGGTGAGTAGCGATCGGCAAAGAGGAAATTGTACACTGTTAAAAATAACCTTATATTTAATGCAAATTTAATTTACATTCTACATAAAATTTAGTGATTTTATACTTTAAAGTGAATAATTTACATTTACTTTAAATTTAAAGCAAATTCATTCAAATATCAGTTCGTTGTACATTCAATTTGATTAAATGGTATCTTAAATTTCAATAAAGTCACTGAGAAGATATTTCAGGTTTATGTACATTAAAATTAATTCACATGTACCTTAACATTAAAAGAATTTACATTAATATTAATGGTAAATTGCATGAGATTCCGGAAGATGGTACGACTTGTACTGAACGTTTTATTTAGTATGGTATAAGTTGCTTAAAGGACTCAATTTTCTTATGATGAGGTGTACATGTCTGTCGGTACTGACGGAAATCAACCAACGAGTTCGGAACCGGTGTACAGATAACGGTACCTATGGGAAAAATTTTCACCTTTTTCTGGTAGCAGAATTTTTTGACCTCATATTAATGTTGGTGCATTAAATATGTGATAACGTATCTTAAATTCAATGAACGCTGGCTGTATATTTAACGTATATAGTCACCTTAAAAAATAATGATCAAACTTTAAATTTAATGTATAATTACAACAAATTTAATGGCATTAATGTAAAAGTTGTTAAATTTAGTGCATTAGATTAATTGAATTTAAAAACGATTTATGAAATTTGCACATTTACCTTGAATTTAATGCATTTCTTTTTACAGTGTATCTTCGCTTCTAATTAACTTGTTTTAATTTTTAAAATAGTTACATCTTCCCTATAAAAATTCGCATCGGTTTATTTAGGTATAAAATAGATAATACTACTTTCAATTCACTTGAAAGGCTTATAAACCGTTTTAATATGCTAATATTATGCTCCATATAACTTTAACTAATTCCAAATGATAGTACGTGTATGGTTCAGTTGCCCAGATACGAAAGATACCGTCCGCTCACTCTAGCATGAATGTTGCAATTTGAAACTAATTTCGCGATATCTTGACTTCTAATTAACATTTCTCAATTTTGAAATAAATGGCACCTTTTTCATTAAATTTGAAATAACATGACATGGGTTTGAGACTATTATCTATTTTACGGCGTTATGAACATTCAAATTAATAATAACACATTTACTGACCATTTTTATGCAAAAAATAATCGCGATATATATAAGAATAGCTTTGGTGTGTTCAAACAACTTAATCGACTACAAAAACCCCCTGGGTGCCGAAGTATATAGGCATAAGTTAAAAATGAACATTCGATCATACCCTAGATTTAAACAACAATAGATTTGTTTGAAGGCTGTTTATGGTCGGTGGGGGAGACGCTTTTTTGATGTTTGACAGACATAAACATGTTTACTTTTCCTTTCATTCAGTTTAATTGCTTGTCAAGACTTTTTTCAGTGTTTTTAAGTGTTAGAAAGTACTATAAGAGCGAAGTTTACAAGTAATATTAACAAAAAGAGGATTTAAAAACTTATTTTTATTGGTAAATATTGTTTACGTATTGAAAAATAATATAATAATAATAATTTCTTCTTCTTCTTTAGGTGACATGCCTGTATTCAGACGTTGGTGGTCATCATGTTTACAATTTCCTGAAATCTTTTTCTATCGGCTGCTGCGCGAAATAGTTCTTCTACCGTGCAATCACACCACTGTTACGCAGCCATGAAAGCTTCTTTCGACCTATCCATCTTTTTCCTTCCATTTTTCCTTGTATTATAAGGCGAAGTAGCTGGTATTTAGGTCCTCTAATTATGTGACCGAAGTACTCTGTTTTCCGCTTCTTTATAATGTTCAAGAGCAGTCGATCTGTATCCATCATTCTGAGAACATCCTCGTTGGAAGTGTGCGAAACCCATGATATCTTTAGGATTCGACGGTAGCACCACAATTCAAATGCTTCCAGTTTGTTTAGCGTTGTGGTTTTTAGTGTCCATGTCTCGCAACCGTATAATAGAATAGACCATACATAGCATTTCAGGACCCTTTTACGAATATGCATTGATAGGTTCCTGTTGCATAGAACTGGTTTCCATGTCATAAAGGCCCTCCGCGATATTTCTCTCCTAGCTATTGTCTCTTCATCTGAGTCCCCATTTACATTCAACCAACTGCCAAGGTATTTGAAATGGTTTACACGCTCTATCCTCTTCCCATCGAGCCAAAGTTGACATTCATCTACAGTAACCTTTCCAACTGCCATCCACTTTGTTTTTGAGATGTTGGTTTTAAGGCCTCTTCGGCAGCTCGCTTCATTGACTAGGTTTACTAATGTTTGGAGATCCTCGATGCTTTCCGCAAGAATGGCCGTATCATCAGCAAATCTAATATTGTTGATTACTTCTCCGCCTAGTCTTACTCCTTCTTGTCTGTTATCCAAAGCCTCCCTAAAGATTTCTTCAGAGTATACATTAAAGAGACAGGGTGACAGAACACAACCCTGTCTTACTCCACGTTTAATGGGTAGGTTTTGAGTACGACTGTTTTCAATTTGGATAGAGGCTACTTGATTGTAATACAGATGTTTTAGCAGTCTTATATCGTAGTGGTCTAGACCTGCTGTTTGTAGGCACTCAAAAAGTTTATCATGTTGTACTCGGTCGAATGCCTTTTCAAAGTTGATGAAACAGACGTAGATGTTCTTTCGGAATTCACAGCTCTTTTGTAGGAGAACGTGCATACAAATTAGTGCCTCTCTTGTTCCTAGACCATCTCTAAATCCAAATTGCTTATCACTAACTCAATTTTCGCATAAAAGGAATAATAATTTAGGCAACCATATATTCATATCAGAATTGACATACCGATTATCATATGACACCCGTTTAAATAATGCAATTAGAAAAGGATAGCATAAAATCGGTATACGTGAACCAAGAAATTAAATATCTACTGTTTACCAACACTTTTTCAAATATAAATAAAAATATTATTACGTTATTCAGCGTTCAAACAACCGGGCCCAAGTTCTGACGTTCTGCTAATTCTACAGGGGTATGTTCGAAGAAATGAACCATGTGTAATGAATGCATAAATAATGCAATTCTGCAAAATATAATTAAATAGCATATAATTTTCTACATAGGCCAAGACTTAAAAGTTTTAATATAAGTTTTATGAAAAATGCATAAGAAATTATAAAAATATGCTTTTAGGAACATAATCTAATAAATTTAATATTTAATAAATAAATAAATATATAATTTTGAGAGAAATTATCGTTCAAATTTCAAAATATATTTACATTATACAAGGTGTTCTACTTTAGTTCTAAAAATGCTTATAGTAAAGTTTTTAACATACGCGCTAAAATTAACACATAATTTTGATCGTCTAAAATTAATAATTTAATTTAATATTCTTTTGACACGCATTGCAGAAACTGAGAGTTATAGAAAAAAACCTGGCCAGCAGAAGAAACTCTTCGAATTCGCTCACTGAGGCAAGGATCTGCCTCTAGTACTTCCCCACAAAATACATTTTTGTAGCGTTACATCTTTAGAGCCAGTCAAAATACAATACGAGAACTCGCAGAAGTTGATATCACTCCATAAAGGGCCGCCACGAGTCATTTACTTAGAGCAGAAGAGCATGAAACGGAAAAACTGCATTTTGCTCGTGAACAGGTTGGTTAACGTAATGAATATTAAGCAAGAATATAGTTCATAGGTGAATCCAGATACTGGAAGGAAATATACGCTAAGGGAACCATTATTGCAATTGTCAGTAATGTAGGCGAATCAGAATGGGGTGAGATCAATTTAAAAGCTCAAACGGCATTAGTTCAGATGGAGAGAGGACCATATATTAATCAAATTGATCAGAATCAAATATTTTAGCTTTAATAGTTAGTCTAAGGAATCAATGTCAATATGTAATAAATACCAGAAGAGGAAAAACTCGTTTTTAGTTACACATTATAATTTTTTCATTTTTTTTTGTTTTGATGATTTCTTTTAACGATAAAATTTTTAAGAAAAATAACATTTTGTTGTCTCAGGTGTTTTAAAACTAAGCTTTAAAAGTTAAATCGTATCAAAAACCTATCGATGATAACTGAATATTGAATTTATAGAATTATGCGTAAATTTTGGAGCGCAGAATATTTGTGTATATGAGAGTAATATTGTCGAATTAAAACAGTTAATCTTAAACTAAATTTTCAACCACCATTTTTCTACCGTTACGCAGATGATTGTATTACTGCCATATCAAAGGACAAAAATGCATATATTTTGAATATTTTCAACTATTATCATCCAAAACTCCAATTTATAAAGAATTTACAGAGAATAACAACAAAATAAACTTTCTTGACATGACGCTACACCATAATAAAAACAAAATAGACACTGAGTGGTAAACAAAACAAACCTAGTCTTACAGATACTTAAATTACTTTACACAGTATCTCATGTCCCAAAAAAAATCTGTTGTCGTTGGTTTGGCAGACCGTGCTATAGGACTCAGTGAACCTCTATATATGAACGCAGCGATAAAAAAAGCAAAACAAATACTTTTAAAAAATAGTTATCCATCAAAATTTGTTAATACATTGTTTAATTCTAGAAAGCAACGTATTTTATCCAAAAAAAATAAATCCACAAGAAATAAAAGATAAACAGAAAAACACATATTTAAGTCCACCATATATACGGGGGTTATCTGAAAATTTACAAAGTTATTTCTGAAAACATCTCAGCTGCTCATAAAGGTGAAAATTTGTTGAGACAATTTTTTGGTTCTATGAAGAGCAAACTACCAAAAAATGGACAGATTTATGAAATACTTTGTAACGAATGTCACGGAGTTTATATAGGTTAAATCACCCAATATTTATAAAACCGTTTAAATGGACACCTATACAACAAGAAAAACACCACAGCACTAACTAAACACCAAAATGATTTTTATTTTTTTTAAAAATCCTAACACAGTGAATGACAAAACGGACATAAAAAACCTCAGTAAAATATATTTTAACATTTTAACTTCAAAAAATCGATTTTACACTTCCTCCGTAAAATAGTAAAAAAATATAAATATATAACACACAAACACCGTCAAAAATAAATTTATTTACATACTGAACCCAGTTATTCCTAGTCTTAATATAGTAAAACATGTTAAACTGTTATGTTGTGAGTACTTTGACTATAAATAACTTTTAAAAATGTGACGATCTTTTGTGAAAAATTTTTAATATTTATGTATTTATGTTTTGGAAATTGTTATTGATATAGGTAAGTTTCACAGTATTTTAATTTCATGTAAACTAATTGCTGACTATTAGAAACTTGTTTGTAGAAAGCATACTGATGAAGACCAATAATTAGATCGAAACGTTTGTGACAGAAAAACAATAAAACATCTATGAGGAAATAAATTAATCTTTATTCCACTGACCGAACCGAAAACCCAAGAAAAAAGTATATATATATATATATATATATATATATATATATATATATATATATATATATATATATATATATGTATATATAAATTATAAAGCGCAACTTTGCTTCCAATTTAGAAGAGAAAATAAACCTGAGAATGCGATATTTAAAGAGAGTTTTAAATAAATTCACCTTCCAGTATGAATTTTCCCAAAAAGAAACAGTGTTTGGCATAATTTTACGATCATTGAAAAAAATCGTGCAAAGTGTGAACTATGTTCACTAGTTTTAAGTAGTATATATGGCTCTATCGGAAATTTGTAAGAAACATCCATTAGTGAATCTACTTTAGCCACACAAAATAACGTACCGTAATGAAGTACTAAAAAATCAACTAAATTCAGAATAAATTAATTTTCTTGATACTACTACGGACCAATCACAACAACCCTCGACAAGTAAAGATTGAAAAATTGTAAAGCAGTCAAGTCTTTTTTTTTTAAACTGGAATGTACCGTTAAATAAAAAAATATAGTTATATTTTTATTATTATCATTTATTTCGGAAACTTAATTAAGTTTTTTAAAGATAAATTTTCCTTTTTGAATGTTCTTTATTTTTAGTTAATAATTTTTTATTTTTATACCCAAAAGTACATATATACATATATATATATATATATATATATATATATATATATATATATATATATATATATATATATATATATATATATAATAAACGTAATATTGTATGATACAGTACGATGACGATACAAAACATTTATCAATATCATTATGTTTAAAATTAACTACCGAAATATTATATTCGTAGGCATATATCCTACAAATGTCCTGAAGGAACACATTCCAAACTAAAGCAATCCTAAACCCTCTTCTTGCGCAGTCATTGTCTTTATCGTAATTTTTACTTTTACTCCTCTAATTATTAATCCAGCGACCCGCGGTTAGCCAATGGAACCGAAACATCAGTGATCCATCGTACTATGGTGAACTAAATGTTCGAAACCGACAAAGATCCGATGAAGACACAACCAACACTATTCGATAAAAGCTTTTTAATGGATGCCGGCTCATTGTTGATCCGATATAACATGTGACTAGTGGGAGGATGAACTGTCGTAGTGTTCGAGTCCGATATTTTAAATTTTAATGATCCTAATCTTGCGATCTGTAAACTAATCTGGGTAAAAAAACGGGTCGTTCAAGTCCGACCCACCTCCAATGTCTTTTTGCCTAGCAAAAAGCCAGCATACACATCCATGTATACTATGCATTGAAGTATTATCATTTTAACTTTTTTTACTGTAGTTCATCTTTCTTCGAGATGAAATACATCAATTAATCTTCTTATTTATGCCAAAAAACATGTAAAGTAATTAAAGATGCAAATATTGGAATAAAGCCATGTAATTTGGAAGAGAGAAAAGAAAAAAATTCTCTATTTTACCGGTTCGGTAATAAAAGAATACTTTTTTTGCTTAAAAACATGTCAATTTATATATTCTATTGTCAGACAATGTTAGCGTATTAAAGAATTAGGCCGTTTGATTTCAAAATATTTAGTTTTACTTTTGGATTTAGGTTCCAGATGGGCATAATTTTTGGAGATATGGACCTTAAAAAATTATAACATTTATAGAATGTTTTCGATAATTTAATATCTGAAAGTGTTTATTTTGATTCACTTTAAGTTAGTTTATAGAGAAACCAAAAATAAATATCAATTTAGGATGTATATTAATATTGGAGCATTAACACAGTCAAATAAAAGAAAAACATTTTTCATCAATAAAAATAATAATGCCAGTCATAAAAAATCATTTAAATAATAAAAACCAAATAAAAGTGCTATTTTATTTTATTATATTAAATACAGTTTTTCAATACAACAATTGATTATGTATTTGTATTAAAAATAGACTATTATTGAAGCCATTCGGTTGGGTGTATTTCGACAATGGCGTGTTAAATTTATGGATAAAAACGAAATGATCACTGAAAAAAAGTAAAAAAGAGCGTTGTAATAACAGACGAACAGAAAACTTAATTTGGACAACCTTTATGTTAATCATGAACTTGATCATATTAATAAAGAGGTGATTAACACTAATTATTTTTGTACATTTTCAGAATTAAACTCCTATGAGAATACCGTGATAAATCAAACTCAGTTCTCGACAAAACTAAAAAATCTTTATGATCTAGATCTGGGACTCAATACTACAGCCTGTTTCAAGTAGTTATTCTACAAAGTTTTCGTAGTTTTCTACTTTTTTGTTTCCTAAAAACTCCGAAACAATTTACAGTTAATTCAACATCATTTAATTTTTGATCAAATTGTTGATCCCTTGTTTAAGGTATTTAATAGCATTTCCTTCTTTATCTAATGCTTTAACGAAATTTTTAATCAATCCCCATTTAATGTGTAATGGAGTTATGAGTACTTTTTGGGATCAACAAGAGGTATATTCTTTTCTTTAGCTTGACTTGGAATATATTGATCTCTCGGAAGCTATTCTTTTACTTGGCAATGGCTCTATATTGCTCTATTGTTCCAAAGCTAAAAAAACAGCAATACTAGTAATAGTCCTACGACTTTTAGGTCACCACATATTTGTCACTTATACGTATTATTGTCTATTGCATTTAGAGTAACAGACATACTTTCGTGTGTTTGCTTCATGTCAACTACATGTGCAAGTGGAATAAAGGGTTTTTTGTTCCCATTATGAAGAAGGACTGCTTTTAAACTTATTTTAGAAGAATCTGTAAATAAGCGCAATTCGTCGGGGTTATGTGCAAATCCTAATTTTTCCGTACCACTATTTAGATTAACACAATCACACACTTTATCCTACAGAGTAAAAAACGACGATAGCTCCTGGTTACGGTTCCAAAATATTGTAATTTTTATTCCAGTGGCTAGTAAATTCCATTGTTGTAATCTAAACCCTAAAACTTTAGCATGCTTTTTAAATAAGTGGAGGTCCCGAAGCAGATCATTTAATTGAGGTTGTTCGGTTAAATGGGGTGCTTCTCCTTTCTTCTTTTTCTTCAAGTGACATATCAAGTCCCCCTGACGTTGGCAATTACATTGGCAAGTCTTTCACGGTCCTGCACTAGCTGGAACAGTTCCCCCGCGCTACGTATACCTGTCCATTCACGAATATTCCTCAACCAGGAAGCCTGTCTCCTTCCTACCCCTCTACGTCCCTCTACTTTACCCATCATGATTAGCTGAAGAATTATATATCGCTTCCCTCTGAATATATGTCCAAGATATGAGATTTTTCTACACTTCACAGTGTTTAATAGTAGACGAGTTGTGTCGGCCCTATTGAGTACCATGTCGTTGGTCTGCCTAGCTGTCCAAGGTATTCTCAGCATTCGCCGGTGTAACCACATTTCGAGAACCTCCAACCGATTAATCGTGGCAACCTTAATTGTCCAGATCTCTGCCCCATATAGTAACACTGGCCAGACGTATGATCTTATCATTCTCTGTCGTAGTTTTAGGTTGAGATTATCATTGCAGAAAAGTGGTTTCATTTTTTGAAAAGTTGCTCTAGCAGTCTCTATTCTACACCTTATCTCTTTATCTGGGTTTAGATTTTCGGTGATATAACATCCAAGATATTTAAAATGAGCTATACTTTTTCCTTCTATTTGTATTGAAGCGTTAAGATGAGGTTGTCTACTAAAGACCATAAATTGTGTCTTTTTGATATTTATGTTGAGCCCCATTTCTTGACCCTCAGTGTTAACACAGTTTAATAGATGTTACAGGTCTTGTAGTTTGTCGCTTAGGATAACAGTGTCGTCAACATATCGTATTGTATTTATATATTCTCCATTGATTTGTACTCCCATTCGTTGTCCTTGAGTAGCCCGTTTAAAGATTTTATCTGAATATATATTAAAAAGCAGTGGAGATAGCATGCAGCCCTGTCTGACGCCTCGCAGAATTTTACTTTCTTCTGTGAGTTTTCCATTTAGCCTTACTGTTGGTGGCTTTCTGCCACCAATATAAATTTTTAATAATTCTTACGTCTCTGCTGTCTACCCCTACGTTATTTAAAATGTCTATGAGTTTTCTGTGCTGTACTCTGTCGAACGCCTTCTCGTAATCAACAAAACATACGAATACATCTTTGTGTTGGTCCCGGCATTTTTGCAGAAGTATATTTAGAGCGAATAAAGCCTTTCTAGTACCTAGGGCGTTTCTAATACCGAATTGGGTTTCATCCAAATCTGCTTCGCATTTAGATCTTATCCTGCTGTGGATGATTCTGAGAAAGACCTTCAAAGTGTGGCTCATTAGACTTATTAGTCTGTACTCACTGCATCGCTTTGCTCGCTGTTTTTTTGGGATTAGGATGAATACAGACAGCCAATCTTCTGGTATATCTCCAGTCGCGTAAACGGTATTCAACAGTTTGACGAAGATTCCTTTATTTTCCTCATAGATCATTTGAAACAGCTCGGTTGGGACATTATCAGGCCAGGTGGCTTTCCTGGTTTTTGCAGATCTTATGGCAGATAGAACTTCACTGTTTACTTTACTTTCCGGAAAATAAGAATCGTTCTTTTCTGATACATTATCGGGTTCTGCCTTATCATCATACATTTCTAAATCTTCCTCCCACCCTGTCAGGGGCGCTGGAACTGATAAACTTTCTCGATGAAGAAGCGGTTTTATTGCTGACGGAAAATCCGGATATTCAAAGTCATGTTTGCTCTTTCTTGAAAACTAAACACTTTTATCATGCAAAAGTAACAGTCATTAAAATGTTTTATTGATTCTCGCCAAATCATTGGATCTACAAAAGGTATAGAAGAGCGTTTGCTATTTAACCAGTTACTCAGATTAGCTGCACAGGTTTGGCAACATATGTGAGGAGCTCAGAACCGATCTTTATCGTCAACAAGACATCCAAAATACTTATGATTTCATTTTGATAATTGTCCTTTTCTGCGATTTAGGGATAAACTGTCCACATATATAACAAAAACTATCCGCGGGGTTACCACAGCCAGGTTTCTGTACACAAAGATAACACTACTACAAGGCTCTTAATATTGGCTTGTTCGCGCACTTCACTTCTCTATCTAATGTGGGTTTAAATGGGTACTTCCGTTATTTCAAGTTCTAGGAGGTTGAGACTTCGTATTTGACTTGTCATCCCTAAACACTCCCATGTGGTGTTGCCAGATTGTGCACAATTTCCTTAACTTATGGAAAACGTAAATTTGACGTCACACTCCGGTATATTACATATTACTTTTTAAAATAATGTGATTAAAATATTCATTCTTTGCTGCAAAAATCATTACTCAAAAATCTTACGTGTTAGGAAGTTTATACCATCATTTTCGCATTTAGAGACCAAAAATTAACCCAAGACTGGCTTTGACATAATAGTTGCAAATTAGCTGTAAAGTAGTGATATCAATTCACCTAGAATTAATGTAAAAATAACCCCTTCATCTACTATGGCGCCGACTTCAAAAAAGTGCTTCGTAAATGAGTAAATCTACAATAATTGTATTGACTGCAATTTCTAAAACATTTCATTAGCTGCTTTTTACTTTTTAGTGTAATTTTTTGTGTAGAAATAATTTACCTTAAATTTGGATTCGGTTTGCAAGCAAATTCAAGTAAAAATATCCAATATAACTAAATCAGAAAATACAAAACACCACAACCATTATACTATAACTTTAAACTAGTTTCGGTAACGCCCATTTGATTCGTCGGTTAGAAATAGAATGAACCGGGAGAATGGTAAACGGTCAATTTTGCTGCAACGTCATTAAAACTGTTTAGTGTCCTGCCTCCAGGTTACAATAATCATGAATCTCAGAGTAAATTACCAGGAAACTGCTCCAGAATTGTTATTAAGTTTACATAATGGAGAAGAGGGTCGGCTTGTTAAATATATTAGGTGGTATGTGGAGTCTTTTATTACTCTAGGACATGACAAATAGTTAATCTAAAAACTCAGGACGTAAATTTATGTATTTTCGTAATACCAAAGATTGTTAAATATCATTTAAATCCTATTTTTTATTCTAATTTTATTTTCTATGCGAATTAATAGTGCGGTAGAAAATACATATATGATCCAGCCCTACAAAGAACAAGGTAATTCCGATTTAAAAAAAAAATTAAACCAGTGATCGTCAAAAAAATATAATTAACCATTATTCAATTACTGGGAAATTATTAACAGAAAATCGAAATTAACGAATACTCTATCAATTAATAATTTCGAAACAAAATTTACTAATTAATGTAATAATTTTTTCTCAAATTAGCAATTAATTAAATAATTGGTAATTTTATTCCTGCCGTGGTTCAGTAAAAAGAAGACACAAAGACGATATATTGTACTATTCCGGGAGCATAACGACGACCCACTCCATAGAAGAGGAGTAGGTATTTTCATAACAGTGGAAATCATGAAATATGTCCTTAACTTTGTCCCAATGAACGATGTAATAATATTCTTACAGCTATACGCATCTCCATTTAATATAAACCTATTATATATATATATATATATATATATATATATATATATATATATATATATATATATATATATATATATATAAATATATATGCCCCTACTGCAGAAAAAAGGTATGACAAAGAAGTGTAAATTCTATATATTCAACTTAGTATAACACTAAAAGGCTTAAAATCCAACGAAATCGCATACATAATGGGTAATTTTAATGCCCAAATTGGCAAAGACCGTAGATCAGATCTAGTAGGGGAATATGGCCTGGAATGGAAGAAAGCAACGAATGCCAGGAAGACAACATGGTAGTAACAATAACATGCTATAAGTTACATCAACGCAGGCTATATACTTGGAGAGTTCCTGGAGATAACACAGCACATATAGTAATAAATCAGATACACACAAAAGATTTAGGAACTCCATCAACAGAGTTACAGCATACCCTGGCGCAGATATTAGGTCTGACCACAACCGCTGACGTTAGGGCCAAGCTGAAATGGATAGAGAAGAAACAGCAGCAGAAGAACGTCACTATTACAGACGTCAACAAACGTAAAATCGAAAAAGATGTAAATTATTACATGAAAGAAATGAGAACAACCGAAAGTGTCCGAAATATTAAAAGAATATAGAGTAACAAATAGACATAAAAAATAATAATGGACGACGGATAGATTTTCGGAAATGGGAGAATTCAAGAAGAAGCATCACATATTTAATATGTACAAGAGGTGATCGCTGGCTTGTATAATAAGAAAACCACTAATATTCTAGTGGATAGTGCGGGAAAAACTATTATTGATGAACGAGAATTTCTTGAAATATGTAGTAAATATGTAACCAAATTATTTAAAGACGACAAGCTAAACATATAGGGTAATGTACATCAAGACTAAGGCCCAGAAATTTTAAAATCTGAAGTTCTTCATGCGTTAAAATCAGCCAAAACAAAAAAAGCAACTGGACCAGACACCATCCAAACAGAACTCGTACAAATGATTCACGAAAACCATATCGATGCTCTAGTTAAGTTTTTTAACGATGTGCATCTTCTTCTTCTTTCTCAGCCCATTGACGTCTACTCTTGGACATAAGCCTCTCCGATGGTCCTCCTCCACTGGGATCTGTCTCTCGCCTTCTGGAGCCAGTCTTTTCCAGCAAACTGTCTTATATCATCTACCCATCTGCGTTGTGGCCTATCATGATTTCGGTTCGTTTCTCGCGATCGCCATTGCAGTAATTTACTCGTCCACCTATCGAGCTGTTGTCTAGCTATGTGCCCCGCCCATTGCCACTTTAGTCGTGATATTATTACTTGATTTTGTATATTATCCCGTAACGAGATTTCTAACATTTGTCTCTCCATAGAGCGTTGAGTGACTCGGAGCCTATTTGCGTTTTGTTTGGTTAGTATTATCGTTTCCATGCTGTAAGTAGCAACAGGTAAGACACACGTGTTATACACTTTCCGTTTAGGGTTGATTGATGTGTTTCTATTTCTTAATACGTACTGCAACTTTCCAAAGGCAGCCCATGCCAGCCCTATTCTCCTTGTTATTTCCGCCGTTTGATTTTCTGTGCCCAGTTTCATGACATGGCCTAAATAGATGTACTCTTGGACATTCTCTATGATTTCATTTTGATTCTCTATTTCTACATTTGCGTCAGGGCTCACAAACTTAGTTTTCCTCAAGTTCATCCTAAGTCCTACTTTTCTCGCCTCTTCATTGAAATCTTGAAGCATTTGTTTTAGCTCTCCTGGGTTGCTAGACATGACAACAACATCGTTGGCGAAACGAAGATGACTAAGATAAGAACCGTCGACTCTCAAACCTTTCTCATCTCAATTTAGTTTTTTAAAGATATCCTCCAAAGCTAGCATAAATAGTTTCGGAGAGATGACGTCTCCCTGACGCACACCTCTCATAACGTTTATTTTCTCGGTTTTTGTGTCTTCGTCGATGTTAACCTGTATAGTTGCGGTTTAATACATATATTCTGTATGATAGTGGTATACCTGGAGTCAATTCTAGCATTATTAAGTGATATCAAGATCGCCCATGTTTCTATAGAGTCAAAGGCCTTGTGAAAATCTACAAATGCCAGGTGTATAGGAATGTTATATTTCTCGGTTTTTTCTAGGACTGTGCGTAGGGCTTGGATATGATCTATCATACTAAATCCACGTCGAAAGCCCGCTTGCGCCACAGGCTGGTAATAGTCAAGCTTTTCAGTCAGGCGATTTGTCAAGATGCAGGTGAATAGTTTATATAGGTGGTTTAATAAACTGATTTTCTATATTTGTTGTGTCCCCTTTTTTGAAGAGAAGTGCGACTTGTGCGTTATGCCATTGTTCTGGTACTTTACCTTCGTATAAGCATGTGCATACTACTGGCGAAATATCCGAGGAATGGCTGAAGTCTGTTTTTATTGCACTTCAACAACGGGCAAAGAGGTGCGACGAATATAGATTAATTAATCTTATAAGCCACACACTGAAGAACTACATGGTACATGGAAAAATAAGTCGATCAGAAAGGGACCTAGATAAAACTCAGTTTGGTTTTAGGAATGCACTTGGCACCCATGAGGCAGTTGTTGCCTTAAATATATTTCTCCAAAAGTGTCGTGACCAGCTTAAAGATATTTATGTAGCTTCATCGATTACGAAAAAGCTTTTGATAGGGTTCAGTATGGAACGCTTTTGAACATATTAAGAACCTCGGGAATCGTTGGCAGAGATCTGCGTATCATAGAGAACTTATATTTAAAGCAGAAAGCAGTGGTTCGAATGAACGAGGCGTCAGATAGCGATGCATTCTGTCCCCGCTATTATTCAACATTTACTCCGACATAATTTTTAAACAGGCTTTGCAAGACAAAGACATTGAAGTGAAGATCAATGATGAACTGATTAGTACTATTCGATATGCCGACGACACGGCCATATTATGCAATAGTATCAAGGGTTTTCAAGAGTTGTTGGATTATGTAAACATGGTAGGACGGGAAATGGATCTCAAAAATGAATGTCACTAGGACAAAATTTATGAATGACTAAAAAATTCTGAGAAAAAAACTAAATTAATCAAACTTAAAAACCTTTATAAAATAAGGAAATAAATTTCCCGTTCAAAATAGTTACATTTTAATATATTCCTGGGATTGATAAATATAGTGTCTTCACCTAGCTTAACCTATCACAATGAAAATACATTCGGAAAGATATTTTGATATTTAATTTTACCATATTTTTATAGCTTAAATAGTAGTAATCGAAACAAAATATTTAGAACATATTTTTTGTAAATGAATATATTTTTTTAAGTTGTATAAAATATAAGTAGTGAATATGCGCTATTTATCATTACATGTTCATTAATTAATAAATAAACTATTATTGAAATCCTTCCTACGAAATAAGTACCTGCATGAATATGCCACATCATACATCAAAATATCCTCTCGTCTTTATTAAGGAAACGTGATAACAAATTTGATCCAGTTTTCTAGTAATTTACTCCCAGGACTATTATAACCTAAGGGCTGACCATTAATCAATTTTAATGACGTTGCAATGAAATTAGTCGTTCATGAAAAGAACCGCATATGTACTATATTAAAGAGCGAATCGAATGTAGATTATTGAGGAATATTTGCAGTGTTCTCGATTTTCTGCAAAATATTTCGTAGAGCTCACACCAAATCGTTATCGTAGAATGGATTTGCTCATAAATTGAAGCTGAAATAAAAAAGGGGTGAGACAAATTGACTTTTTGTTGCGGTTTATACCGAAAGAAAAATCATTATTTGGATCTTTTTCAGACAGAAATGCAGTATATCTTACTTTACGATGTTCGTAAATGTTTTGAATAGAACGAAGTTAGCTATATTGTACCCAGTCTTAAATTCTACCTGTTCAGTATTGCTACTGTATTTATCTGAAACTAATCCAACTGAATTTTAGAGGAATTTTAATAAAATGTCAATGGACATAGAATAATTTCTATATTAATTTTTCAAAATTATAAAAAAAAATCCATAAAAATTCATTATTTCTCTTTAAGAGAGTTAATAGAAAAAACATCTACCTAGCGATGATAGAAACCAAGAAACAACTGACTGTGTTTTACCTGGTAATAAGTCCAACCACCTTTTGAAGTTTTACTTCAACTGGTTCAATGTTTTGTGTTTTATGAAATGCAATAAAAATGTGTTTAGTGACATTGGAACTGTTTAATAAAAATTTTAACACAAAGAACCCTATAGTAACAGACGATAAAACTTTGATATATTACTGGGAATCAGAAACAAAATTAGAGTGTATTTAATAAGTCTTTAATGTTTCTTCTCAAGAAAGGCTCGCACACAATTTTAAGCTCGAAAGTTCATTACCCTTTTGGGACCACGCTGAAATTATTCCTATTAAATACTTGCCCAAGGATATTAGAGTAACAGCAGCGATCTACTGATATTTTATCAAAATTATGTAAGATTATTAATTAAAAATGCTTTCGGCACAAGAATGTTTCATTGACGATCATACAAAAGTTGAAAGCAGAAAAGTTGAATTCATCCTCCGCAGGTGTAACTTCTATGAGTTAGATCAACCGCCAGATAATCGAGATTTAGCGCCATTTGACTTATTTTTATTCAAAAGTTTGAAGCAAGATTTTGATTAATATTTTACAGCTCAAAAAATCATTTTCTTCTGATCGAAAAAAAATTGTTATAGGACACGTGGCAAAAATACTTCAGAGTTGAGGGGGATTAAAAAGTGTCATGTTTCGTTGTTAGAGAGAAAAGTGTCTCATCTATGAAAGACAAAATATGCAAGGTATTCGGTAAGTATCAGAGTAATATAGCACTATTACCAAATGTACATACAGATTGCAGATGCATAAAAAAAAAGATTAGCACAAAGTTATGGAATCTCTAAATATTAATGGATTTCACTGGCATTATTGTTCTATAAATGTCTCAAATTCCATTTTGTATATCTTCTAGTATGGTGAGTGGATTGGTAAACACCCGGTCTTTTACATAACCTCAACTAGGCTAGTAATATCGCAAGATCTTGGTGGCCATTAAATAGAACACGGAAGCTCAAAATAGATTATTATGTTTGACACTTCAGGAATTTACATTTCACACTGTTGTTTTCGATGGTTACTGCGATTAGATCAACGAATAAACTAAAAGTTAGAAATAGTTCTTAAACTATTAAAGATAGGTAAAGAAATTTATAATATGACTTTTCGCTATCCTACTTTTTTGACACACCCTGCATGGTCCCAAACATTTTTATAAAGTGTACATTTATTAACTATACAGGGTGATTCTTCGAGAAATTTATCGATTGATTGTGGGAACTATAATTAGGAATAATCTGAAAATTTGACAGTGTACTAACTTGCATGGGGGACAGCCTGCTACAATATTTTCAAGATAGCGGCACTTACAGTTATACCGGAAGTAGATGTCAATTTGTTTATTTTCAATAGAGCACCCTATATATTATTGCAATTCTAGACATATTTCATGTATAATATTCTATACTTAAGTCTCATCGTTTTGAACATATTTAAATTTTTATGTCAAAAATGACGTTTGCGGACCCAAACTTAACTATAAATTTTTCCTATAACAAAGTCTTTTTTATTTAATTTGGGTTAGGTGTCTTGTAGACGAAGATCGACTTTAATAGTCTTTTTATGATATTTTGAAAATTCTACAGAGTGATCAAAAAAGAAGAATAGAAATTATATATAAAAAATCGTCAAAAGTCAATTTTTTGAAATAGAAAGCAATTTTTATAATTTTATCATATTAAGCATTAAAAATAAGGGTAACTTTGTATAAGGTTGTCTATTCTAAAAATTTGTAGTTTTCAAAATATTGCCAATTCAACATTTTTCTATTGTAAAAATGCTATACGGCTTTTAAGTTTTGTTAGTAGTTGGCCATGAGGGCGAGGCGTGGCGAAAATAAAACAATCGAACCCTACAGAATTGTCAGTATTTCTTGCCATTTGACATTTATTAATAATAATCATGCCGGGGCGATTAAATTACACGCACGAAGATTATTTAAACTTATTTATTATTTATGGAGAATGTGATAGAGTTATTGCAAGAACATGCGATACATTCGCAATGCGATATCCGAAGAAACAGAAACAGTTTTGGTCCACAAACGTCATTTTTGACATAAATATATGAAATTTAAGTATAGGATATTATACATAAAATATGTCTAGAATCTTACGTAGAAATCAAAAATGCAATAATATATAGAGTGTTGCATTTAAAATAAGCAAGTCGACATCTACGGTAGTGCGACCATCGTGAAAATATTTTAGCTCCATGCACGTTAATACACTGTTAAATTTTCAGATTCTTCCTTATTATAGTTTTCCCACAATGGATCGATAAAGTTCCCGGAGAATCAACCTTGTATATTATAGAGGACATAATTTATTGATTAAATTTACCTGTAATCCATAAACTTACAATTATTGACTCTGTATAAAAAAATATTATGTTAACAAGAAACTATGAAACTATGAAATAAGTTTTAGTTATTTGAAAAAGTTGATGCTGGTATATTATACTTATCCAAGAAATCTTACAGGAACGAAATATAAATCCAATAGTTACTACTTGTCCTCTTTTGAACTTTGCCTATCATAAACCTATTTTCAGTTTAATAACAAATTTTATTTACAAAATTCAGGCCTACCAATTGGTTCTCCTTTTAGCCCTCTCCTAGCAGACATTTTCATGTCAAACATAGAAAACAAAATTCTTAATTCCCCTTTAAGCAAAAATCATGTTCAATTTTGATACAGATATGTAGATGCTGTTGTAGCATGTTTTAAAGGCACTACTAGACAGCTTCAAAAATTCTTACAATACATTAATAATTGTCATCCAAAAATTCAATTTACTCTGGAAACTGAAAATAACCATAAAATAAATTTTCTAGATCTCACCATATCTCATCTCAATAATCAGTGCAATTTTTAAATTTTTAGAAAACCAATATTTACAGGTAATACTATATCTAATGACTCTTTCACCCCTTATAACACAAAATGGCTACATACAATTCAATGATACATAGAGCATTCTCTTTGCCTCTCCCTGAAGAAGATCTTCAAGAGGAACTAAATATCATTGAAAGAATTGCAATATCAAACAATTTCTTCCAATAAACTATAAAGAAATTAATAACTAAAAAACAAAAACAACTAGTTTTTAATTTAATATATCCCAAAATAAGAAATGATAATGATAGTTCATCTTATATATCTTTGTCATACTGTGGTACCCTATCAGAAAACATAGCTAATACTCTTTCCAAACATAACATAAAAGTAGCCTTTAAATCTCAACACAACCTGTCCTTTACAATGCTAAAGATAAAATTGATAAATTTGATAAATCAGGAGTTTATAGGTTAAAATGTTCAGAGTGTGATAGCTCGAATATTGGACAAAGTGGTAGAGGCTTTAAAACTCGCTTTTCAGAACACCACCGATCATATAGACTACAAAAAACAGACTTGAGCTTTGCCAACCATTGATTAGAACACAGCTATAGTTTTCCTGATTTAAGCAACACTAACATATTACATTATTCAACAAAGGACCAAAAGTTAAATATTCTTGAATCTTTAGAAATATATAAACATAGTAAAAATAAAAATGTAAATTTGCTTAATGATCAGACAGAACTTAGGTTTTCCCCGTTATTTGTTGTTGCCAAATAATAATTAGTTCCCAAAATTTAGTACCTCCCCTTTGTAATAATGTAATTTCTCAGGTAGTTTCTATTTATTGTTAAATTTTCTTATGTTTCTGTATTGAATACTTAGTCTACCTTTGTAATTCAGTTTGAAAATGACTCCGTGAGTTGAGACTGCAGTCACTGTTTTCTTAATAAATTTAGTGTTATAAAACATAGTAGTTCCTTTTTAAGCATTCCCCCTTTTAGTTATTTGATTGGATCTGGACAACAATCTAAGAAAGACTCATCGCTGAAATATGTTTTACTTATTTTGATGAAATTTACGTTAACGAATTTTCACTAGCTAATTTTTGGCAACCAGTTTATTATTATACTCTAAAGTAAAAAAAGATCAAGAAGATATACTCATATATTGTTTCTATTTCGATGCCAATTCTAAGCATCATATAGATTCAATAACCTACATAAACAACCTCAAATTATACTGCCTGCACATCTGACACCATCTTTTTAAGGAACTTTTTATCTCACGTTTATAAAAATATCAAATTTCCACCCCTTAATAATACACACAAAGTAAACTGTAATCGAATATTTTTTAAACAACTGTCGTTATTACACCGTAAGTAATATTTGTGCCACAAATATTATTTCCTCTTGAACAAAAAACAATTTTTAAAAGACTCTAAAGCAACCAAGAGCAAACATACTTGAAAATACTTACTCCTTCACGAAATGTTTTGAAGGCGAAAAAGTTTTCTAGAAAAAGGACCTATATAAAGATGGTTGAAAGCATTTTCTAAAGAACTATCTTTAGAGCATTGTTGTGTATGGATGTGAATCATGGCCACTGGAAAAACAAGACATAAATCGAGTCAGATGAGATATGAAGGTTTAACATAATTTATCATGAAATGAATGCAGGGTACAATAACGGAATACTTAGCTATTTGCATCAAATATTAAAGAACACAGTTAAAAGCAGCTAGAGAGAAACTAAAATTTAGCAAAAAGCGAGCAAAGGGAAAGCTGTATCAAACTGATCGTAAGACTAAATACGCCAAAAAGGAAGATATTTAATCAATTACCATCACAGGTGATATAGGGCCTATAAAATCGCAAATAAAATAACAATCACTATCTCAGCAAAATTATAGACAAAGGCTGGCTATTTGTTAATACGGTCAAGGGCAGTGCAAGCAGAAAGGAGTAGTATCTTTGTAGTTAAATTTGCCCTGAGAATTGGTAAACAGAACTAGTAATAATGACGAGCATAAAATGAGGGAACTGAAAAGTCTATGTTAGTTCAGGTTTCCGGATGTCATCATCATAAATTTAGTTGCTCTATAAGTTTTAAGCAAAAACCAAGAAATGTCCACTGTTGGAAGAATGGAGAATTTAATCTACTCAATAGATTGGTACCTCGTACAGAAAGTTTATCATTCAGTTCAAAAATAGTAAAACATATTGTAATCAATAGACATGCACTCTGTATATCGGTGCCCAAACAAATATAGCATAATTAAGTTCTGACTTGACAAGTGTGATGTATTACACCATCAGACAAAAGGTATTGAAATTTCTGGTTGAGCGCAATAGGAAATCGACACACTGGACAATTTTGTTTTTGTATAATATAAACATAAGTTTTTGTTCATGTATACACAGAGATTTTGACCTGATCACATCATTTAAATATAGGGTTTTCTATGTATATGTGTGGTTATTTCCATTATATTTAATTGAGAATATAATTTTCTTGTATTTTTTGATATTTAGAGAAAGTTTGTTTCCAAAACATCAATGAGAGGTTGGTTTTTAAATCATTTTGAAAACATGGACGGTCATCCCCGCCACGGATAATAAAGGTCTTTAAATCATAAGCAAATAAAAATGTACAACACCTGATATCAAGTTATAGCATTTATTAATATAAAAAAGGTAAAAGTTGCAGTTCTTCCTATGAAGGGAAGTGATTTGTGACCATTGTACCTTACATATGGAGAGAACTTTGAAATGTATGATGGGAAAAGGGCTTTCATTGAAGCCTATTTTGAACACATTTGCCTTCACAATTCCATGTTCCACCATGTCGACAGCCTTGAAAAAGTCTGTGTATATTGCATTATCTTCATTTTCTGCATTCAAGATTATTAAATAAATTGCAAAGAACAGATTAAGTCTCTGATGCTTGGCACTGGGAAAAAGCCATCAAAGTAAAGTTTTTCATATACAGTGCCTTCATTTCAAAACGAACCATCCTTAATAACTTTGTTAAATAGAAAAATTTAAAAAAAAAGAAAAAACACGTCAATTTAGATATACAGGGGGAAGTTTAATTTTGCATTTGTTAAAAGTCTGTCAATCACCTCCTCACCTCCAGCTAACCTCACTTTGATATTTCAAATGGGAACCCCCACCTTGTGACACATCATTGTAAGCAGCATAAAATTGTCTATCCAACCGTATAAAAAAAATTAAATCGGTTTACGTACAAGCGAACAGTGTGCAAAAATGTCTTGTAATAATGTATAATATATCGGCCTCGAACTTTAGTATGTCAAATGATTACCCTATAGTGTGATACATCATTTTAAAGGACGTACGATCTGCTATCCAACGATGTCAAAAAAAATTAAGTTAATAGACGTTATAGGCAATTAGGATGCAAAAATGTGTGTTAAATATAAGCAGTTTATTCAGTTTTATTCAGTTGAAGAAAATTATTTTATTAAATGTTCAAAATGTGCGCCGTTATTAGCGAGACAATAAAAAAGCCTATTTTGAAATTCCCCACGAACATTGGCAAGGGTTCCTCTGCTAATTCCTCTACATTCCCGAACAATTCGATCTTTTAAATCGTCAATATTTTCAGGTGGGGTTTTATAAACCTTGCTTTTTAAATACCCCCAAAGAAAAAAGTCTAGAGGGGTTAGGTCTGGAGACCGTGCTGGCCATTCAATTGCACCACGTCTGCCAATCCACGTCCCTGGAAAATGTTCATCAAGCCACTCTCGAATTGCCAAAGCGTAGTGCGGGGGAGCTCCATCTTGCTGGAAATGCAAATTATTTTCATTTAGTACCATAACAGCATTTTCATCCACTTGATTTTCTAAAGATTGCACAATGGCAGGGTATATTGTGTTTTCTAAAAGGTTTAAATAAATTTGCCCAGTTAAATTATCTTCCAAAAAAAATGGCCCGATGATTTCATTGCCATAAATTCCTGCCCACACGTTAATTTTTTCGGGATATTGAGTATGCCCTTCTCGGAAAAGGTGCGGATTTTCATTATCCCAGTATCTGCAGTTATGTCTGTTAACCAGTCCATTTAGAAAAAAAGTTGATTCATCACTAAAGCAGATATTCTTAGGTAAATGGGGGTCCTCGTCAATTCGTTGGCACATTAATTCGCAAAATTGAATTCTCCTATCAAAATCGTCTTCTCCGAGTTCTTGAAGAATTTGAATTTTGTAGGGAAAAAACTTATTTTGTTTTAAAACTTTATGCACAGAGCCAGCAGAAATGTTGGTTAAATCTGCGACCTTTGAGATGGATAAAGTTGGATCTATTGCAAACTGTCCTAGTACCTCGATTTGGCATGCTTCATCTACAACCCTTTTCTCAATAGATTTTTTATTACAAACGGATCCCGTTTCTTCAAACTTTCGTACCAATTCGAGTACATATTTATGGCCCACGTTTTTGTCTTGATGCCTCTCGTTAAATGCTCTGGCGGTTCTACGAGCGCACCGATCTTCAGCTCCATAGAGAAAAATTATTTCTATTCTTTCGGCTAGCGTATACACCATTTATATTCACGTTTCAACTAGGCGTCACAATGACAATTTTAACAATAATAAACAACTGGTGTTTAAAGATCTTAAAAATTTTATTTATTGCAGTGATTTCTTGTACCTATCAGGTACCGCAAAAAATATCATTGAAATAAATACACTAGATTGATTAGACTGCAATGAATTTTGCGATGAATTTTAAAACAGGCTTAGTTTTTTTCTCGCAAATATTTTAACTGTTTATTATTTTAAAAAAATATTTATTTTAAATTTAAAATAATATTTTACTCTATGAAGTAGCCATTTGACATAATAAAGTTTAATGTGATAAGGTGTCTATTATTACCACACATCTTTTCTTACTATTCGCTTGTACATCAACAGATTTTATTTTTTTTTATTGGCTAAATAGGAGATAGTATGCCCTTTAAAATGATGTATCACACTATAGGGTAATCATTTGACATACTAAAGTTCGAGGCCGATATATTGTGCATTATTACAAGACATTTTTGCACACTGTTCGCTTGTACGTAAACCGATTTAATTTTTTTTATACGGTTGGATAGACAATTTTATGCTGCTTACAATGATGTGTCACAAGGTGGGGGTTCCCATTTGACATATCAAAGTGAGGTTAGCTGGAGGTGAGGAGGTGATTGACAGACTTTTAACAAATGCAAAATTAAACTTCCCCCTGTATATCTAAATTGACGTGTTTTTTCTTTTTTTTTAAATTTTTCTATTTAACAAAGTTATTAAGGATGGTTCGTTTTGAAATGAAGGCACTGTATGTACTTCTCGAACGCCTTGACAATATTTGAAAAAATAGAGATAGATCGATAGTTTACTATCATGGTAATGTTACCAGGCTTAAGAACTAGATATGTTTTTGTTTATTTCCAAAAGGAAATTTGAGTATTGATGGAGCGAACAGTTTTAATAGATGAATTTGCAAAAAAAGTGCAAACTTTTTGTCACATCATAAGATTGATTTATTTTTAATACCTTTAGTGGATCTCAAGACATCACACTCATGTGATTTATTATTCATGCTGACTATCGTGGAAAATTCTGAAGCATTAAATACAATCAATTATTTACGTTCAAAAGATACTTCTTCTTCTCTTCTTCTTCATCCAGCCCCTTGCATCCACTGCTGGACATAGGCCTCCCTCATTCTTGTCCATTGTGCTCTATCTTGAGCGATTTGCATCCAATTTGTTGCAATTTTTTTGAAATCGTCAGTCCAACGAGTAGGAGGTCTTCCTCTACTTCTTTTGTCTAATCTCGGCCTCCACTCGAGTAATCTCTTCGTCCACCTTCCATCACTGATTCGGGCAACATGTCCGGCCCAGTTCCATTTGAGTGTGGCAATTCGGAAAATTACGTCAACAACTCCTGCCATTCGTCTCAGGTCTTCATTTCTAACTCGGTCAAGCAGCGCTATACCTAGCATTGACCTTTCCATCTTTCTCTGAGCTGTTTGCAGCGTTTTAGAAATTGCAGTTGTCAATGTCAAAGTTTCGGCACCGTAGGTCATAACCGGTAACACACATGGGTCAAATGTTTTACGTTTTAAAGAAATTGGTACATCGCTTTTAAAGATGTCTTTAAGTTTTCCATAGGCTGCCCATGCGAGATTTACTCTTCTCCGTACCTCGCATATTTGATTATCTCTTGTGATCTTTATCTCGTGTCCAAGGTATATGTATTTTTCCACAAGCTCCACTTCGTTGTCTCCAGTATTGATATTCCCACTAGGTACCAGATTGATCATAAATTTTGTTTTTGATATATTTATTTTAAGACCCATATTGGCGCAAATGAGCTGAAGTTCACGTAACATTGTACATATCTCCTTGAGATTATCGGAAAACAAAACTAACGTCGTCCGCGAACCTCAAATTTGTTAATCTTTGGCCGTCTACATTCAGGCCTCTTAAGTTTTTTACAGGCGTATTCTAGTACTGCAGTAAATGGTTTAGGCGATAAGGTATCACCCTGTCGAACTCCTCTGCCAATTGGGATATGACCCATGTTTCTGTGTAGTTTCACCGACATAGTTCCATTCCTGTATATATTAAAAATTAACTTTGTGTATCGATAGTCAATGCGGCATTCTTGTAATGCTTCCATAATTTTGTCAAGCTCTACCGTATCAAAGGCTTTATGGAAATCTGCAAAAGCCAGAACGAGTGGTCGATTGTATTCGATAGTTCCCGGGTGGCGGATAAGGGAATGCCTCCCAGATATGGGTAGTACCAGGGAAATTAAACACCTAGGGCGGACCAAAAATAGCATAGCAACGTCTGACCCAGAGTGGGCGGTTGCAAACAGCGTCGGACCCAGAATGGGCGACTGAAACTAACACTCACCAACACGTCTAACCAGCGCGGTGTTTTAAAGGCTAAATACCCTTTAACAGATACTAGGAATTTGATATTCTTAAATTCTTAAAAACCGCATAATCTTTTTCCAATGTTATGATTAGTAAACCGTCTGGTCAAAGATTCCATATAGTTTTGCGCAAACGACCTGACCAGTTTTATCAACGACAAAAGGATAATTGAATTAAATCTAAAATGCTATTCTTGAAAGGAAATGTCTCTTTGAAGTTAATTTACGGTGGAAAATAGGGGTAGATTTGTTGTTTAGGATAAAATCTAGTCAGCTTCGCAGGTGTATTTATATTACCAAAACCATTTGTTGATGTCTTGCAATGTGATATAAAATTAATAATATTGATTGAATTACAAGAATAAATTTAAGCCCCTCCTCCAAAATACTTAATAGTTTTAAGGAAAAATCGTTGAGAACAAAAAAAAATATTATTCTTCGTTTCAGTCAGTATTTTTTTCTGTGTATCTACATCATCATCCTATAGTCGTTTTTTTGTCACATAATAATCAAAATATCACGTTACCACCACCCTTAAAAATATAATAAAGTTAAACTTAAATCTAGGCAATGTTGTCAAACTCTCGCACCCTGTGTTTATAGGATTAAAACATTGTTTGGGCCCAAACTAGATTTCGCACTCGTTTAGCGTGTCGACCTTTATTTAATCCGATTAGAAATGGCATCCGTAAAACATAAAGTTACAGTATAACGCATCTGCTTGTTTTGAAAAATAGCTTTGTATTTATTTTTTCAATTTGTATTCATATACAGGCTACATCACGTACTTTATTCCGTTTTAAAAGCTTGTTTAATGGTGACCTACTAGTAAAAAAGAGCATATGTTGCATTTCTATTGAATTAGGAATTTTGCAATTAATTTTTAACAACTTAGAAAAAGAATGAGGGGCCCGTTTTTGTAAGCATATTTTTTGTGCATTTCCTTATATCTATTAAGACAGTGACATACTTATGGGTTACTACAAGTTCAATAAAGATGCCAAACCCATATGGTATTCTCTTCTCTTTTATTTTATAGAATCTCAGCCCAGGTTCTCCATTCAACGCCATACTACAGTTGATCTAGCGAGAAAATAATGATGCATCATCGGTAATAGTCATCTAAATTGAATCAAAATTAATTAGCCAATATAAGTCATAAAGACGTGAGTATTATACCGATGAACGCAAAGGGGCGGAATTAGTATTCCTGTCTTAACCGAAATGAACATTAAATATAACATAATAAGGTTTTTGCAAAAACAGACTGAGCACTAATTAAACCTATGACGATGGAAATTAACAAATTTCTGGGAAAATATCTATTAAACGAACACACAAGTTTTGCAATATTGATTGTCCTTGTTCTACTCACTGATCTATTCATAACTATGTTTAAAGCCCTAATTCGATAAATTGACTAAGTCGCCCAAAAAATACTGGCGAAAAATTGATATACTTTCGAAGAAAACGGGCTATTGCAGAAGCAACACAGGTTCTTTCAATTAATGTTATGTTTTTCTTTTGTCTTCCTTTTTGTTTTTGAATTTCAGCTCCTTAAGCAGAATACTTAAAGACAATTTACTCATAGACACAATCTCTTAGTTGGCAAGTTCAGTATTTAAATTTTTAGCATAACATGCTTTTGAAAAAATAAAAAAGCATTAAGATTGTTAAATATGGAAAAATGGTTCAACCTCAAAATATTCTCGATACATGTCCCAACAGAAGATGCTGAAGATGACAGTAAGGAGGAATTTTACGAACTACTAGATCAAGAGTATAAAGCAGCTCCAAAACACGATATAAAAATAGTGATGGGTGATTGTAATGCCAAAATTGGCAAGGAAGAATATCTAAGAGAAGTGGTAGGTAAACATAGCCTACACGACATAACAAACTATAACGGACACCAGTTAACAGAATTTGCAATATCCAATAACATGATTGTGAAGTCTACACAATTTGAGAGAAGGGCATTTACAAAGTCACATGGGTGTCAAACGATGGAAAAACGCGTAACCAAATATATCACATCCTTATAGATGCAAGACACTCTAGTAGCATCATTAATGCACGTAGTATGAGAGGAGCAGACAGCGATACTGACCACTTCCTGGTTAAAACCAAGTTGAGAACAAGAATAGCAACACAGAAACCGGAAAACAATGAGCAAAGAGAAGGATGGGACTTAGAAACCTTTCAAACACCAAATAAAGAAATTGAGTATCAAATAGCCATAAGTAACAAATTCCAATGTTTAGAACATGAGGATGATAATATAGAGCTGGAGAAAATATGGCTGCAATTGGCAACAGTCATAGAAGAAGCAGCGACGGAGACCATTGGTAGAAAGAAGAAACGCCCAAAAAGAAAGTTGATTGACAACGAATGCGATGAAATGCTAGAAGTAAAAACTCGAAAAAGACTGATAATGCTAAAAAACCCCACTGAGTAGAACAAAGAAGAATTTCACAGAATAAGAGCACAGACAAGAAGATTACTTAGAACCAAAAAGAAGAGCTTCAGATGCAGTAAATAGACAGAAATAGGAACATGAACCAAGTAAGGAAATTCTTTAGGGGGGTAAAGACTGTGAGACGGGGTGGAAATATTGGAGAAACGAAAGCCATGAGAAAAGAAACAGGAGAGTTAATAATCACGGAAACAGAAAATGTCGAGCTATGGAAAGGATATTTTCAGCAGTTACTAAGTAACTTCAAGAAGTTAAAAATGCTATAGCATCACTCAAAGATCACAAAAGCGCCAGACAGCGATCGTATAAATGGAGAGTTGCTAGAAAAGGGAGGAAACGGTCTACATCAAAAAATATATGAAATTATTTTGAAAATATGGGAACAACAGAAAATGCCTGAGGAATGGAATGGAATGGAAGTGTCATAATACCTATACGATAAGAAAGGAAACAAGGAAGAATTTCGAAATTATAGAGGTGTATCTCTTATCAACACAACACTAAACAGACTGACGCCTTATGCGGAAGATATTATCGGCGACTACCAATGCGGTTTTCGTGCTGGAAGGTCAACAATAGATCAGATATTTACGATCAGACAAATATTGGAAAAAAACTGGGAACTTAACCGAGATGTTCACCAAATCTTTGTGAATTTCCAGCAAGCATATGACTCCGTAAAAAGAAGCAGACTATGGCTAGCAATGCTAGAAATGGGCGTACCAAGAAAATTAGTCGATCTAACACAAATGTGCCTGACAAACTCATATGCACAGGGAAGGGCAGGAAATAGAACATCAGCGCCATTCAGTGTGACATCAGGACTCAAACAAGGTGACCCTCTGTCACCGTTGCTTTTCAATTTTGCCTTGCAATGAGCAGGGTTGCGTCAGGGCTGACAGAGGGTTTTGCGAACCAAGATTCAAAACTGGTGCTGGCCTTTGCTGATGATATCGATACAGTGGCTCATTCAACAAGAGACGTGCGAGAGGTATTTTCACAACTCAAGGAAGAAGCAGGTAATATGGGTCTCCGAGTAAATGAAGAAAAAACTAACTACATGGTAGTAACCATGAATCCGAGACCTCGAATCAGGCAGAATATATCACTGAATGAACACAACTTCGAAGTGGTTAAGGAATTCTGGTACCTAGGAGCGGTAATCACAGACGACAATCGAGTTGAAAAAGACGTCTCAGCGAGAATAGCGGCATTAAATAGGGCGTTATACTCCCTCACAACATTATTGAGATCTAAACTGTTAAAAAGACAATCCAAACTAACTCTGTACAGGTCAATTATTCGCCCGGTAGTTACTTATGGCAGCGAAACTTGAACCCTCAAACAACGGGAAATAAATAAATTACTCATATTTGAACGAAAGGTTCTTAGAATGATATTTGGTCCCCAAAGAGATGAAACAACAGGAAATTGGAGAAGACGCCACAATGCTGAATTGACGACACTGTATGGCAGTGAAAATATAGTCCGTTGTATAAAAGCCAATAAAATAAGATAGGCAGGCCATGTGATAAGATCAGGGGACCACAGATTATTGAAAACAGTATTCTTTGAGAGACCAGATGGTAGAAAATCAATAGGCCGTCACAGGAAAAGATGGAAGGATGCCGTTGAAGCTGATTTGTATAGGATTGGAGTCCAACAGTGAGAAGCGGAAGCACAAGACCGTAGGAGATGGAGGGCGATAGTGGATGCGGCTAAGACTCACCCAGAGTTGTAAGATCAGGAAAGAAGAAGAAGAAGAAATATGGACCAGTGATCCTACTATTAAGGTTAGCTTATATTGTAACAGAGATTATACTATTACTTCCTTAATATATATTCTAGAGTATATTTCGAACTTCCATTTTAATTCCTTCGCGAAGATCTATGTTTTTTTTTCTTTTCGATATTATTTATGTTTTCCATGAAAGGAAATAACTGGATTGTTTTATTTCCTTCTTTAATGACACATAAAGTTTTCCTTGAAATTTTAAGAGCAGTGGTTACTCTCAAGAAATAATGATACCTAACTGAAAATATTTATTTCCAAAAATAAAATTACTTTTTCTACCTCTTGCATAGATAAAGCAGATTCTACAGAATCGCCATTTCTCTTCTCCAACTTTAAATAGACAAATTAAGTACAAACTATTGTTCTTGCCTATAAAAGTTTCACCATACATTATAGTGTTACACTTCATAGTGGGAAATTATTTTAATATTAGGTATAGTATCGACAATTTAGATACCGGCGACAAATTTGAAGGTTAGAAATATTTTTAATAAAACCACCCATGGGGAAATGTTTAAAAGGAACTATTATGTTTTATACCGCTAAATTTATTTAGAAAACAGTGACTGCAGCTTCAACTCAGAGTCATTTTCAAACTGAATTACAAAGGTAGACTAAGTATTCAATACAGAAACATGAGAAAATTTAACAATAAATAAAAACTACCTGAGACATTACATTACTACAAAGGGGAGGTACTAAATTTTGGGAACTAATTATTATTTGGCAACAACAAATAACGGGGAAACCCAAGTTCAGTCTGGTCATTAAGCAAATTTACATTTTTATTTTTACTATGTTTATATATTTCTAAAGATTCAAGAATATTTAACTTTTGGCCCTTTGTTGAATAATGTAATACGTCGGTGTTGCTTAAATTAGGAAAACTAAGGTTGTGTTCTAAGCAATGGTTGGCAAAGCTCGAGTCTGTTTTTTGTAGTCTATATGATCGGTAGTGTTCTGAAAAGCGAGTTTTAAAGCTTCTACCATTTTGTCCAATATACAAGCTATCACACTCTGAACATTTTAACTTATAAACTCCTGATTTATCAAATTTATTAATTTTATCTTTAGCATTGTAAAGGATAGTGGACAGATTGTGTTGAGATTTAAAGGTTACTTTTATGTTATGTTTGGAAAGAGTATTAGCTATGTGTTCTGATAGGGTACCACAGTATGACAAAGATATATAAGATGAACTATCTTTATCATTTTTTATTTTGGGATATATTGAATTAAAAGCTAGTTTTTTTTTTGTTTTTTAGTCATTAATTTCTTTATGGTTTGTTGGGAGATTTTGTTTGATATTGCAATTCTTTCAATGATATTTAGTTCCTCTTGAAGATCTTGTTCAGAGAGAGGCAAAGAGAATCCTCTATGTATCATTGAATTGTATGCAGCCATTTTGTGTTGTAAGGAGTGAAAAGAATCATTCTTACAATACATTAATAATTGCCATCCAAAAATTCAATTTACTCTGGAAACTGAAAATAACCATAAAATAGACTTTCTAGATCTCACCATATCTCACCTCAATAATCAGTGTACCTGATTTAATAAATTAATAAAAATTTTTGCATTATATTCAAGAAGTTGCTGCGGTGGTTCCAGTAAAATTACAAAACGGCGCTTATGATTTGGCTGCACCTATAGATATCACTATTTTTATCCCCGATCCAAAATTAGTTGAACTATAGACTAGCCCTCCTGCTCCTACATCTTGCTCGGTCTTGGAGCAGTCTGTGTAGCAGACTATTTTTGACTTCTAGGTGGATCTTTCACCTACGGGTCTCAGCTTAGTAAGCATATTGTGAATTTAATTATTGGTTTTATTAGTGCGTCAACCGTGGACATATGCTCAGAAGTGTTTTAAAAACGGCGGTGGACATTATGTTCGTGGTTCTAGGTACAGTGAGCCTCTGCTATACATTTAATTTCTTTTTTCTCTTTATCTGCATTATTTTAATCTACGATGCTAATATTCCGTAGGTTATCAAGAGTTTAATCCCCTTGTGTACGTACAGCTGTAAAGTCTTTTTCTGCATATTTTCGTACATCTTCCCATGGCTTCCATTTAACTCTTTCAATGTAGGTGTTCCAAGTTGAGTTTGTCAAATAATATGGTCAAGTATTTTGCTTCTACAGAGAATAGCATTTCTTCTACATTAAGTTTTTTGAGCCTTGGTATATTCTGCTCAGACATTGGTTGGTAGTCTATATTCATTTTTAAAATTATACGGAGTTAACTTACCTTATTTTATATCATTATTGGCTTAAAAAACACGCTCAGAGGGAAATAGTCAGTGAGATCCTACTTTTGCCGTGAAAAATCTTGCAACTAGTTTGAATGCCGGTGCCATCACATGGCAGTTTTATTTAACATTGTTGGTGGGTGGGATTCTTTGTATTATTGAGTGAGCCATCGATATGTCGCTGTTCGTGTCTTGTCTGCTGTTTTCTTGGATTAAAAGTAGTAGATAAAGCACGACTGGGAAATGAGGGATTGAACCGGATGGAATGGCCTGATAAGTCCCAATGAGGACAAAACAGCTCCGTTTTCTTGAAGTTCTCAGCACTTTTTAATACGAAAGTAATGTTCACTGACAATCCATTTTTATTTTTAAAATTATATATATATAAATATATACATATATATATATATATATATATATATATATATATATATATATATATATACAGGGTGTCCAAGATAAGGATCCTAAGCATGGGGATCTCAGTACCTGTTGGAGTTACAGCTTAGGTTAAATTAGAAAAAAGTTGCGTACTTTGAAGCGTATTTACATGCCGTTGAGAAACTTTAAAAATTTTCATGGCCAGCTGAGATATTGGGGAAAAACGAAAATTTGATGAAATAGATTTTATTTTTTTGTGACTTTATTTTAAAAGATATTAAAAAACTAATAAAACTTTTTCATTAGCAGTTTTTAGGTACTACGTGATGGAGTTTTTAAATTTTATATCCGACGTTTCGTTTTCGAGAAACCATCATCAACTTTATTTTTTTATAAGGGCCAAAAAAAAAGTATACCCTGTATCTGATTTCCTTTTTTATTACAAATTCAACGATGTATCACATGTCACATTTTTTTTGTTAGATAAAAGAATAAATGCGATTTTTCTATTTTTTTAAACATATTTTTAAGTAGGCTTTGCAAACAAATAATGCTTTAACACTTTGACGTAAATACCTGTTATGAGTTATTGATCTCACATATTAGTTAATATCTATTTACGGAGCAATGAAGCTGAATGGAGCATAGTACTACTTAGAAACAAGAAAATTTAATCTACCATAAATTTAACCATAAGATAATCATTATTTTAATGATATACAAAGAATGATAAATTATTTAAAAATAACTAAAACAACAAATAAATTAACAATTTTTTTTATTCAATTTAAAGCAGGTGTTCAAACAGATTTCCGTTATTTTCCAGACATAAATATGATCTTCTTATGGTAGAATTTAAAACATCACGCAACATGTCAGGTGTAATACTGTTGAATGCATTAGTTACACATTCTCGTAACTGCTGCTCAGTCTCAAAAGAATGATGGTATATTTAGCTTTTAAGAAACCCCCAAAGAAAGAAGTCCATAGGGGTTAAGTCCGGAGATCGCGCTGGCCAAGGCACTTCACTGGAGGTTCCAATCCACTTTCCAGGAAATCGCTGCGTAAGATACTCGCGAACCTGCCTAGAATTATGTGCAGGAGCACCGTCTTGTTGAAACCAACAGGTATTAACCTGTGCCAGAGGTAAATCCTCCAAGCAGTCTTCTAAATTATTTTGTAATAATTGAAGGTATCGTTCTCCAGTTAACGAACTATGGTAGATAAATGGACCTAGTATTTTGGTACCGAAAATTCCACACCACATATTAAACCCAAAACGCTCCTGATGTCTTGAAATTTTTTGAACACGCGGATTCTGTTGCGCCCAGTAATGAGTATTCCGGCGGTTAAAGACACCATTATTAGTGACTAGACTTTCGTCAGACCATATTATTTTTGCAGGGAAATTGATATCATCTTCACATGCGCGTGTATACCACTCACAGAAATGCCGGCGTCGTTCAAGATCCCTTGGTTTAAGTGCTTGGCAAATCCTAAATTTATAGGGGTGATATCTATTTTTACGCAAAATAAATTGAGCAGTGGATTTGGCTACTCCTATATTTTTTTCAATTTGCCTGCAAGAGATGTCATGGTTCTCAACAACTGCTTGTAATACGTTATTTTGGGTTTCTTCGGAAGAATCCTTTTTTCGGGATGAAACTGGCTTTTTAAATGATCCATATTGTTTTAAATTTCGCGCCAACTGTAAGAAAATGGACTTACATGGTTGCTTTCTATCTGGAAATTTATTTAGATACATTGCTGCAGTATTTATAGTATTCTTCTGGCACAAAATGTAGCAGGTCAGCATGTCAAAATTTTCTTCATGACTATAATGGCCACCCGGCATATTCGACGATAATAACACAATAATAATTATTCAACAATAAACAATAACAACAGTAACAACAACGACAAGAACTCTACAAACAACTTAATAACTCTAAATCAACTTAACAATTATTATTTTATCTTACCATAAAAATTAAATTAAGTCATATGTGACAGAATAACAGGTATTTACGTCAAAGTGTCAAAGCATTATTTGTTTGCAAAGCCTACTTAAAAATATGTTTAAAAAAATAGAAAAATCACATTTTTTTTTTGTCTAACAAAAAAAATATGACATGTGATACATCGTTGAATTTGTAATAAAAAATGGAATCAGATACAGGGTATACTTTTTTTTTGGGCCATATAAAAAAATAAAGTTGATGATGGTTTCTCGAAAACAAAACGTCGGATATAAAATTTAAAAACGCCATCACGTATTATCTAAAAAGTGCCAATGAAAAAGTTTTATTAGTTTTTTAATATCTTTTAAAATAAAGTCACAAAAAAATAAAATCTATTTCGTCAAATTTTCGTTTTTCCCCAATATCTCAGCTGGCCATGAAAATTTTTAAAGTTTCTCAACGGCATGTAAATATGCTTCAAAGTACGCAACTTTTTTCTAATTTAACCTAAGCTGTAACTCCAACAGGTACTGAGATCCCCATGCTTAGGATCCTTATCTTGGACACCCTGTATATATATATATATATATATATATATATATATATATATATATATATATATATATATATATATATTATATATGTAATCAAAAATCATATATACCTACTGAAGTTCTTGTACCACGTTTATTTTGTTTTAACAAAGGATTAGCTGATTATTTTTACAAATACACAGGTCGCGGTGAATATTAACTGAAATTTTAAATAAAGGAATTTTTTACTTCCTAAGTCCTTTATTACCGTCTAGATCATTTTCATTTAAAAATAAGCGGAACAATACTCTTTTCCGTGAATTCGCAAATGGGATAAGTACATTGTGTAAAATATGGCATCATTTCTAAAAATTTGTCAGAGTCATGTAAACTGGCAACAAAATTGCAGCAATTACAGAATGTAAATTCATTCGTATAAATATGAAGTTATTAAAATGCTATTTTCGTGTCTTACAATTAAATATTCACAAACATCAAAACTGTTAGCTCAGAGTTAACATGTTTGCCGAACAGTTACGAGTTTGTTTTTCATGTCAAGAGATGTTTTCGTGATACAAATACTATCAAAATGCCGACTGTGCTGTTATACTAAAAAAATCAACAACAAATGAGTTTTATTATGTTTCTCACTCTCTACTATAATCCATTTACTTGCTGAATAATTAAAACCAAGAAAATGCATTTTCTTTTGTTTTTTGCATATTAAATCAAAACTAATAAAGCAATCTCGATGGTGTAAAGAATAAAAGTACCAATAAAATGAGCTTTGGATCAGCTCAATCCGATTATTAGTAATGGAAAAAAAACGGCAAATTCAGTGTTTTTATCCAAAATTCACATCTTCATGATTTCTCAAGTTGTAGCGTTAGCCTTTCGCTGTCTGTTTATTAGTTTTTCATGGATAGTCAACTTTAATTTTATAAAAAGATTTTGAAAGAAGATGTATCATTCTGCAAGCCAATATTTTCATTTTGCATCAAAAGTCTATGAAATACGTGAAAAATGCTAGCAAACATGACCGAAAACGTCCGAGCGCGTGAAAATAGAAGAGTAGTAAACTGAAATTTCAAAAATATCCAAATTGAACTATAACTTAAAATCTAATGCCTTTAGAAAAAAAAAACTAATTGCTCCAGAGGATTTCGCGTAAAAAACTTCCCAATAGCCCGTTTTTAGCCAAATTCTAGAAGAAAAAGATTCTCGATTTTACCGCTATGCATTCTTTTTAGTTATGTACATCGATAACGCTGGAATGTCGGCACCGATTTGAATGAAATTTTTACGCTATGTTCATGAAGTTGCTGCGGTTATCCCATATTATGGATGAAATTGGTTCAGTAAATTCCAAGATGGCGCTGATAATATGGCTGACAAAAAAGATAATTTTGTCCGATTTTGGAAAAAAAAAATTTTTACCAGTTTTCTACAAAATTGATATGAGAGATTTTTCAAGATCACACATAACGAATCTAAAATTATTTTTAAGAAATTCAGTATGGCAGATCAAGTATGGCGGACAAAAAAAAATTCCAATTTCCTCCAAAATTGTTAAGTAATAACGAATCTAAAATTATTTTTAAAAAATTAAATATGGCGGATCCAATATGGCGGATTAAACATTTTACATCTCTCGATTTTATCCAAAATCGGTATTGAGGATTTTTGGGAGTATTTGTGACAAGTGTAAAATTATTTTCGAAAATCTGAATATGGCGGATTAAACTTTCACATTTTTCGATTTTGTTCAAAATTAGTACTGGGTCGTTTTTTAAAGTGTAAATGGCGAATTTAAAATAATTTTATGAAAATTTAATGTCAGATGCGATATGAAGGTTTAAAAATTTTTTATTTCCGGATTTTGTCCAAATTAGTACTTGAGATTAAATTAAAAGGTTAAATTTTTTTTTTTTTTGAAATTCAGTATGGGGGATCAGATATGGCGGGTTGAGAATTTTCCGTTATTCGTATTTTTTCATATTTAATACTAGAGAATTTTCGGGGTCGTAGGTTACGAACCAGAAGTTAATTTTTTGCAACTAAATATGGCAGATACAATATGGAGGACTAAAAATTTTATATTTTTCAGATTTTGTCCAGGGGTTTTTTTGGGTGGTATATAAACCTAATATGCAGGATAAAATCTGTTGAGTTAAAAATATACGTCTCAAGCTCTTTAAATATCGGGAGAGGAAGGTTTTGGGGGCCTATATTACTAATCCAAAATTAATTCAAAATTCAAGGTAGCGGACTTACTAAGGCAAATTAAATATTTGTTGGATACAATATCATTCAAAACTGGTATTTGGAAATTTTCAGAATTAAAGAATTTTTAGTTGTTCATTTTAGTGTGGTGTAAAATTATTTCCGACCTTGGAATTATTCCGAGTTACACTAATCTCGCTTGGTAATTATTTCAAATAGATTATGAATATCAAAACCAAAAATCAAAACTAAAATTTTCATAAAAACATAGAACCGACTTCTAAAAAGCGTAAAAAATCGAAAAATAGCAATATAATTTTTTGTATGAAATTGAATTGTTTACAGTCGGCGACAAATTATTTCTAAATGAAACAAATAATTATTAACACGAGATATGTACAAACTACGGCAAGAAAACAATTACAAATAAAGAATTTCTCTCAATCTTTTTATACGAATCACATTTCGTCAGGTATTAGTATGGCATCGACTTCAAAAATTTCCATTTGATATAAACATTTATATTGTCATTTTTCGCTTTTAGCGTTTTGAAGGAACTAAGATACGGGGAAGGGGAATGTTTGTAAATGGATAATTATCAATTAAATCCTGCATTTTAAAAATAGAGAGAATTAGGAAAATTTTGTTTAACAAAAATGTAACACAGGTAATAATAATAGAGAAACCCTGTAAAAATATCGATAATTGAACACCGTGTTCTTAGATTCTTTTTTTATGTCGGTAAATAGCATTGGTAAATAATTTACATTTCTGTTTTAAAAAATTTTAAAGAAGAATTATCAAGAAGAATGTAAAAATGAATCCTGCAAAAAAGTTTCGACATAAATTTAAGTCACGCAAAATGTTGTCTTGTGATAAAAATTAGTAGAATTAGCAAACACTTTTTGTTTTGAAGATGTCAAATTGGACAATGGGATTTTGGTAATGGATAAGATACGAAGCCAGTGAAAGAAGCACACATAAAAATATTTCTGAGCTTTTGACGATTCTACGTTTAATAACACAACGAAAAATTGTTTTCGTACAAAATTAATTATCTCATTATAAAGATAAGTACAATACCCAGTGTAATATAAATGCAGAAAAGTAGTAATAGATCTTTTTTACGAACATTGAAAAGTCGGAATGAAAAAAAAATGCATTAAGATATTAAAGTTTGTCTACCATAATACTATTTGGTTGATATTTTTCTACAACAAAAGACGACGTGTAGTAATGAGAGTAATCCGGCGTATTCTTTAATAAAAATACTTCATAAGTTTTGTGTTGTATTGTATTGGGGGAAACAAATATGAAAAGCTTTCTCTTTATTAAAGTGCAAGTAAGGAATCTTCGTAATCTCGAATTTTGGGAAAATAGAAAACAAATATAATAGGCAAAAGTTGGTATTTACAAAAAGATATATGACGTTTACAAAAAGATATATATTAAATGGTACTGGTACATTTTGCACAAAATTACTTGCCCCCGATTAATTTATAAGTGTGGCTCTACTACTGCACTGAACAAAAAAAAAGGTTGGCCATGTATATCTGTATGTTCATGGTCCTCTGGAAAGCTACTGAATAAATTTGGATCCAGTTTCCATAATCGACATGTGATGTAAAGTAATCGAATATTAACGATGGTTTTAAATTAGATCAGATACCAACCAGAGGTCCTACTTCTTTCCTGACATACATTAACTAAACCGTTTCAGAGAGTGCAGCTTGGTAGGAAGGTTAAGTGCATCATTTTTCTTGTTCATAGTGTCGTTCATCTCAATTTCAACGGACTTAATCTTGCTTTGTAATATTGGTTTGGTCTTTATATTTTATACTGATTTGTCCTTTGGGTTGCAGAACCTGCAGTGAAACATATATTTTAACTCTAACACTCAAAAAGCTCAAAGATTTTTCCAAAAAAACATAAGAGACAAAAGTCTTTATTCTAAAGGAGCCAAACGCTTATGACCTTGAAGCTGACTTTGGATTTGTATATCAAGGCCATTTCTAAATCAAGTTTGTTTTTTCAAATAGGAACCCCGATTTTTTATTACAGAAATAGAAAGTAAGGAAGATTTCTCATCAGAGATATAGATATAAATTCTCCGTCCAACGATATGAACTAGTCAAATGCTTTTTCTCATCTAGAGGTCACTCCTCTTGACTGAAAAACGCGAACAGACTTAGAAACCAAATGGTTTAATGACAGGAGGCATAAATTTTTGTATATTGAAAGGGATTAATGTTCATGACCTTGAAACAGACTAGCCTTGTATTACAAGGTCGTTTTTGTTTTCGAATAAGAACTCCTATTTTTTATTGGAAAAATGGAAATTAGAAAAAATTTCCCGTCCAACGATTTAAATATGTCATATGTTTTTCATAACTAGAGGTCGTTTGAAAGTAAATCTCACTTGTCTCATAGCGAAACGAATAAAGTTTTAGAAACGAAGCAGTTTAATGACAAGGGTTTAATATCAAGTAATGTATGTTGAAAAGGCTTTATGATCTTGAAACTGGCTTGGACTTGAATTTTAAACTTTGTTTTTGAATTAAAACCTCTACTTTTTACTGCAGAAATGAAAAGTAGGGAAACTTATGTTTCGTGTCATTAAACCCTTGTCATTAAATTCTTTTCTGAGACTTTATGCATTTTCTGTCGAACAAGTGCGATTACCCTTCAAACAACCTGTAGATGTGAGAAAATACATGACATATATATATATATATATATATATATATATATATATATATATATATATATATATATATATATATATATATCGCTTGACGGAAAATTTTCTCAAATTTTCAATTTTTCAATAAAAAATAGAAGTTCCTATTCGAAAAACAAAATCCACCTTGAAATACAAGTCCAATATGTTTCAAGGCCATAAACATTAAGCCCTTTCAATATAAAGAAATTTATGCCTCCTATCATTAAACCATTTGGTTTCTAAGCCTGTCTGCATTTTGCAGTCGAAGGGATTCCTATTTGAAAAAAGAAACTTGACCTTGAAATGGCCTTGATATACAAGTCCAAAGTCAGTTTCAAGACCATAAGCGTTTGAGTTTTGTCTCTTATGTTTCTTTAAAAAATTCTCTGAGCTTTTCGAGAGTTAAAATGTCATACCCCGTACATATATATATATATATATATATATATATATATATATATATATATATATATATATATATATATATGTATATATATATATATATATATATATATATATATATATATATATATATGCTGATGATGGAATCGAGCACATGTTTATTTTTATGCTGAGTTTATGTTCAAGGACTTGCCGCTATTTTGCTATTGATTTGACCAATATTTTACTGCTGGTTCTTCAATTCAAAGGACAAAATCAATATAAAATATATAGGCCAAACCAACAAAAAATTAAACTGACAGCAACTACCCTATTCCACCATTAATTTGAAACAGGTCACAAAATTAATTTTAATGACTGCCAGCAATTCTACAACAACATTACAAGAAAAGATTAATTCACGAGTTAGTTGAAATTGACAAGAACGGCACTATGAACAAGAAAAATGATGCACTTAACCTTTCTACCAATCCGCACTCTCTAAGACGGTTTAGTCAATGTATGTCAGGAATGAAGCAAGACCTCTGGTTAGTATCTAATCAAATTCAAAACCATTGTTGATATTCGGTTACTTTACATTACATGTCAATATCAAAACCAATTATGGAAATCAGATCTAAATTTATTCAGTAGCCTTCCAGAAGACCATGAACGTATAGATATACGTGGCCAAGCCATTTTCTTTTATTCTACGTAGTGATAAAGAGCCACACGCTTATACATTAATTAGGGGCAAGTAATTTTGTGCAAAATTATGTACGACTAGCGTTTAATATATATTTTTTTGTAAATGGCATATAAATTTTTGTAAATGTCATCATATTATAGAGCAAAATTGATTCTCGATACATTTATAAACCGAAAATTTCAATTAGGATGTTGACTATTTTTGGGAAAGAATTTAGAACCATGCATGTTACCCAACGTAGCCCAAAATATTAATTTTTTTTTAATACAACTAGTATTTTAAAAATCATAAATTTTAAATTCCATTTAAAATTTCCCGCCAAAACCCCAATACTTGTAACTTGACAAATGTGACGTCACACTGGTAAACTGACAATTTATAATTATTGTGATAAAAGATAAGGTCTAAGCTTCGAACATACCCCTGTAGAAGTAGCATAACGTCAGAACTAGGGCCCGGTTGTTTGAACACTGAATAACGTAATAATATTTTTATTTATATTTGAAAAAGTGTTGATAAATAGTAGATATTTAATTTCTTGATACAGACATACCGATTTTATGCTATCCTTTTCTAATTGCATTATTTAAACGAGTATCATCAGTATGTCAATTCTGACAACAAAGTATGAATATATGGTTGCCTAAATTATTATTATTGTTATTTTCAATATGTAAACAACAATCTAACAATATTTACCGATAAAAATAAGTTTTTAAATCCTCTTTTGTTAATATTAATTGTAAACTTCGCACTTATAGTAATTTCTAACACTTAAAAACACCCAAAAAAGTCACGAGAAGCAATTAAACTGAAAGACAAGATAAGTAAATATGTTTATGTCTGTCAAACATCAAAAAAGCGTCTCCCCCACCGACCATAAACAGCCTTCAACCAAATCTATTGTTGTTTAAATCTAGGGTATGATCGAAAGTTCTAAGTTATTTTAAGTACTGTGTGGTGCCCCAGTGTACAAGTACTACAATTAAAACATCTGAAAACGTTTTATTCACGTTCCACTTTCGGAAAATAATCGAAAAATGTGGTTTTAGCTAGCCCGGTACTAGCTTATAAATACCGATTATTACTATTATGTATTCATTATCTGTTGCGGAAATAACAGTTCTTGATAAACTATTTACATGAAGGTCTTCATATTTCTAAATTCAGCAAAGCAGAAGTTACTGTTTTTTGCTAAGAAAATGGCCACCATTAAACAATCAATTCTCGGGAAGTTCAAACTATTTTCCTTAATAAATCCAGTCTCCTTCATGAAAAAATTTCTTAGAATCATTTTCAAAGGGAAAAGTAAACAAATTTCGAAGAAATTACATGAAAATGACTATAAAATATGAACTAGGCAACGTAGCCCTTGACAGCGATTATGAATGTGACTTAAACTCAAAAAAATTATGTCAGGTTCGTGACAGCGATGACGTTGGCTGTATTCTTTAAAGTAATTATCAAGTGATCAAAGTGAAAAAAGTAAAATTGATAACCATGTTCTTTTGAATATGCATTTACTTGTTATTAGGTCGAAGCGATCATGATTTCTTCAAGTGATAGAACTGAAAGCAATAATGACAAAAGAATAACCGTATCAAAACGGCGTGCCAGCGATGACGTTAGTATGGAGTGACATAATTCACTTTGAGTGGTGTTCATTGTCACGTGACTCGAAGGAGATTTATTTACATTTTTATTATTAAATAAAAATAAAGTTCCTTAAAAATAAAGAAAAATATTTTGTTTTTTAGGATTTCTATTGTGCAACTACCGTTTCGCGGCAAAATTATATTTTTATTTGAATACAGTCAACATCCCAATTCTAAAATATTAAAAATTTTTCTGACCTTCTTGACACTAAATAATAAGCTAGTGTGCTACCATTTCATACAGTAGTAAATTTAATTAGGTTTGTAGATGTTTTTATCTCTGGCTTAATTTCCGACAATATATTATCACAATTAAAACAACCAATTATTTTATTTTTTTTTTAATTAAAACTTTCCATACTCATGATATACCATAAAAAATTGGTAATGTTTTGGTATTTCAACAAAAATTATTCATTATTAAAATTTTTTTGGATCACGGTCACTTTATGAAAATTTTGAACAGCCATTCCATATTTATTATAAAGTGAAAGTTCGCTTGAAGATTCAAAATCGTCCCTCAAAATATCCTTATTTTGGCAGACAAATTGAATTAATAACTTAAACAAATAATTAAAGTAATTACTTTTTTAAACCAATGTTTTAAGTTATAAATTTTAGTTTTCTAAACTAACTTAATATATATGTTTGCTTCTGATTATCTCCAAAACTACCAAGTCGATTTGAAAAGACTTGCAATATTGCAAAGACAACAATTTTCGATTCCTTTTACCTGGAGCGGCACGAAAGAGGCTGAAGATTAAGAAAGTAGAGTAGTAGGTTGGTATTTGGCATATTTGAAATGTGACATAATGAAATGGGTTAAATGCAATAATCTTGTATTCTTGGGGCTCAATTTGAAGGTAAATTTTTTTTTCTTTCCTCTCCATTCACTTCGACCTATATGTATATATATATATATATATATATATATATATATATATATATATATATATATGTATATATATATATATATATATATATATATATATATATATATACCTGGTACCGATCAAATTACGAATGAGATGCTAAAATACGGAGGCCCCAGCCTTGTCACAAAGCTCACTGTTCTATTTCAAAAAATACTCCGCACAGCGTCAGTACCCAACGAATGGCGGAAAAGCATCACAATTCCAATCCACAAAAGAGGATCAAAGAAACAACCCGAAAACTACAGGGGAATCAGCCTACTGAACAGTTCAGCCAAATTATTAACCAAAATACTGTCACAACGGATCGTAGACAAGTTACGGGCGTGCGAAGAACAGCAGGGCTTCCGGAATAACCGCTCTACTATAGACGGTATATTTATTATCAGACAGCTGGTTGAAAAATCTATCGAATACGATAAACCGCTGTTCATTTGTTTTGTGGACTTTACACAAGCGTTCGACCGAGTGAAACTGGAACACATAACAGAACTACTGCGAAGAAAACAAGTAGACGAAGCAATCATACGCACAATATACGAACTGAATTCCATAAACTTCATGGTAATTAAAACAAATAATACTCTAACAGAGGAAATCCCACTATCCATAGGAATAAGACAGGGTGATAGCCTAAGTCCAACACTTTTCAATGTAATCATGGACGAAATCATTGATGAGGTAAAAAGCACAAATATTGGGTACCCAATGGGACACAACAACGTTCAGATTATATGCTTTGCAGACGATGTTGCCTTGACAGCAGATAACGAGGACAATTTACAAAGAATGCTTTTCCATCTCAATCGAACAGCCAAACAATATAATATGAAAATATCTGTGGAGAAAACCAAAACAATGGTAATAGCAAAAAAACCGGTAAGATGCAAACTAATGGTTGATGACAAACGTATCGAACAGGTTGGGAAGTTTAAATACCTGGGAGCCCATATAACAAGTAACAGGGCAGTAACGGAAGAAGTACGCACACAAGCCAACAAAGCGGCCATGATATCAGGCCAACTAAGTGAGATAATCTGGAACAATAAACATATGACGGTTGAGAGCAAAGCAAGAATTTACAAGGTCTGTGTAAGACCGATAATGACCTATGGCGCAGAAACAAGAAATGAAACAACAAAGACAAAACAAAGTATGAGAACCACAGAACTGAAAACGCTGAAAATGATCACGGGAACAAGTTTAAGAGATAGCATAAGAAACGCAAAAATACGCGAGGACAGCGGAGTCGGGGATGTTGTGAAGTGGGTTCGAAACCGTCGTAGGCAGTGGAGAGATCACGTGAAATGAATGGACGATGACAGACTAGCAAAAACCGTGATGAGAGAGAAACCAAACACCAAACGGACGCCTGGACGGCCCCCCAAAAGATGGAGAGACAGCTGGATTTCGACGTCAAACGAGGATCGATGAGGCATTGTGTAGATAACAGAACTTGGTTCTACCTAGAGGAAGAAGAAGAAGAAGATATATATATATATATATATATATATATATATATATATATATATATATATATATATATATATATATATATATATATATATGAAGTAAAATGCGAACAGTAAATGCAAACTTCTCTCCATCATATCCTTTCTGTGTTAGTGGATATATCCACTGCTATTGCATCTCACACGGAGGAATCCGTGAAAGCCGCACAAACATATATATATATATATATATATATATATATATATATATATATATATATATATATATATATATATATATATATATATATATATATATATATATATTAAAATTTAACATTTACAGTGGTTTTAACACATGTACATATTTTGGAGGGCGCATTGCCTCATTACTTCCTCGCTGGATCCGCCCTTGGTCACATAATTATATTAATATTATTCAACGAGAAGGCACACGTAATTTTAATTCTGGTTGAAATTTACTCGTAGTTGCATTTTTGCGAAAGAAGCTCACACATTATTTTGGCTATACTCGAGCATAAAAGCATTGCCATAAACTATGAGTTAAAACCATTTAATGATCACATAATCAAATCCAATTCGTGCGAAATTAGGGTAATACAATATGTTTATAAAATTGCGTAGATCATCAAATACACTTTACATAAATAAGAAATGATAAACTTTGACTTTAATATAAAAATATGTGATGACCATATTTAGATAATAATATTATCCAAAAATTAATATTAATAAATTCACCGATATTTAAGAAAAAAATATTATAGTTTCTCTTATTATTTTTCAATTGTAAGGTTATTTCAAGACATCCCATTATTTTTCGTTACGCACAAGAAGATTCAACCATTTTTTGTGATAACATTTTAGGAAACACTATTAGACTCGATCCATATTCTAAATTTTAGATACAGAAAACTTTTCAAAACATCGTATTCTTTCTGCTTCTCCTTGATTACAATAGATAGAATTTTGAGGGATATACGGTATGTCCATTTAATACTCCGATATTCGATTGTGACTATGTCATTAAATTGGTTAAAAATTTGACAGGTGGAATGTTATTGGGGTTAAAGTGGGTATCTTATAAATAGTTTATTTTGTACAGGTTATCCTACAAAAGAGTAGCGTATAATTTTCTTTAACGACCTACATTTTTTATCGATTTGAAGTCACATAAAATTTTCTCTTCACCTTTAAAATTGTTTCGCTTAACAATGAGACGTTGCTAAATTATCAAGTTTTTATATATTTCTTGGTCGAAAGTAGTATTTCAGTTAAATTTTAATATTCACAGCATGGCTTCATATTTTTTTACGAAATATCCAGTATATACATAAATATTTGATAAAGATAATAACACAATTGCTATAAAGTTCCAGTATTTTTATCTTTATTCTTTAATATTTAGGACCATGACAATTATTTCGGTATTGGTTTCATTATCAGAATTTCCAGAAATTTTTGGAGGCCCAGGTTTTTGATACTGTACAATACACTGATGCTTTCTTATTTGGAATATTGTAGTATTATTTGGAACCTACTATATTTCATGTATATTGATACATTGCAATCCATATAAATTAAGTTTCGTCTTCATTTAAATTATTGCTTTAACCTGGACATGTATCCTGTAGGATATGAGGGTGGTGCAAAACATAACAATTTACTAAAATTATGTTCTCGAAGAAAAGTTGCTTACGTTATATTATTATTTAATATTTTAGCAGGCAAAATTGATTGTAGATTCATTTTAGAAAAAAAATATATAAAATAAATAGTATTTAGCAATTTATTTCATATTTTTCTTTTTTATTTTATATAACAACATTTAAAACAAACAAAAATTATCCATTATGTTTACTGCAAAATGTTTATAATAATTTTTTTAGTCATATAGAAATATTTAGGGAATGTATTATCAGTTAGGTGTCAGGCAGTGAGAGTCTTCTCTCTTTAATTATTTTTTTTCTCTTAACTTTTCTTGCTTCATATTTCTGTATTTTTTTACTATTACTATACTAATCAAAGAATACCTCTCCAAGAACACCCTGTAAATTGTAATACATTATAATCTGTTGGGTTTCTTTAAACTAAATAAATAAATATAACGTTGTAATTGCTACAAAAAATCCCAAAAGAATATTTTAGCAGTAAATGGAGAATTTTAAATGTAACCACTTTAATTTTCTTACAAAAAAATATATTTTTTTTGTATTCTATCGTTATATTATGAACTTTTAATGTATGAATCTCTATAATAGCTTCTTTGTAACATGTGCACCCGGGCGTTACAAAAATGTGCGCGTCTTCAAGCACGTCTACTTTGTTTTTTTATAAACTGCAAATAGTCAAAAATAACTTCCTTTGTATTTAAACAATTTACCGGCTTAAGAACCTTGACCGCAAATGTTAAAAATCTTCTCGCATTACCGATTCAAAGCATACTAAAAATACACAGAATGTCTATGGATTTTATATAACAGGAAATGAATGAACTTTATCTGTGTATTACAAATATTTCTGCAACAACAATAAAATGTGCAAAAAAAATTAATTTTCTTCACTCTTTGTTACAACTACAATCAGATTCTACAGTCTGAAATAAATTTTTTATTTAAAAAAAAAACGAGATTTTTTTAAAAAATCAATTTTGTTTCAATATATTAAATCATCTCGACTGATTCGAAAAAAGCTGTGAATAATCAACCATGATTTTAAATAATAACCCCCAATTATTTGTCCACCTTTAGACTCCCTGCAAAATTCTAAACATTTTTTCTATCACTTGTCCCCCATTTAAATGTAACAGCACAACTGATTTAATAACCTGTGATTTTATCACATTCTGTCAAATTGTCACTTTGAGTTAATTTTAACTGAAAAGGAAACTCACTGAAACACAGAGGATAGAAATTTATATGCTGATAGCATATGGCGATAGGGTGTGAAATCAAGAAGAAGCATGTCAGTTGTTTCAAGAAAAATATCCTAATATTTCACCAATTTCACAAGCGACAGTAAGAAAAATTGAGCATCGGCTTGATCACGTTTGATATGCCTCAAGAAGCGATTGATCAACAACTAGTGACGCCAAAAATGTAAGCGTATTATTAAGTGTCGAAATAATAACCATATTAACTGTAGATATTGAGAAAATGACGATATTAAAAATATTTCTATTAATAAGAGCCCTTCTTTCAAAATACAAGTTGTTCAAAAACCTTATGAAGATGTTTATGACAAGCGTCTTCAATTTTGTGAACTGTTACAAGAAATGTGTGACCGGGATACCATTTTTATTAAAGACATTGTTTCTTCCGATGAATCTATATTTTGTTTAAATTGTGATATCAAGGAACAAAATTATCGGCATCGGAGAAAGAAACATATTCAGTATAGACAAAAGTAAATGTATGGCTGAAATCATAAGTCATATCGTAATACAGTCGAATTTTTTTATGAAAATTTTAGTTGGGATAGTTTTTACCGTTTCTACAAGAAAATCTTATTCCTGCTCTTTCGACCAGGTTTCATGAAGAAAATAATCTAGATTTACCCCATCAAAATATCTGGTTTCTACACGACGGCGCCTCGCCCATTACGCAGCAACAGAAGTTCGCGCATTTTTTGATAATGCTTTCGCACACAGGTAAATCGGAAGAAGGGGACCTATTGAGTAGCCTCCGAGGTCACCAGACTTAAACCTTCTTGACTACTCTTTGTGGAGTTACCTTAAAGGTAAAGGTTTCAAAAATAAGCCAGTTGATATAGAATACTTAAAGAATCAAATTATTCAAGAAATATACAGTCAATTCTACACACGTAGTCAGAAATACTGTGTTCAGAATGAATTTATAAGTTGCTTGAGTTATTATCAATTAACACGTTAAGCGCCAGAGCGGTCCCTGGGGACTCTACCTTTACTTCTGTACGAGGTCACGTCAGTGTATACGGACCGACCTGTATTATATTACTTTAGATTATGGTAGAGGCCAGCGGACTGTATTTAAATCAAGTTCAAGCTAGAAATTAACCCGCTATGGCATGTAGGAAACATTTAGCAATGCTGGGATTTGGATACCAATCAAACAATTACATTGTATTTTTTTTTGTCGTTCTGAGTCTGATCAAATATATGTAAAATATATTTTATTGGCGGATCATGGTAAAGTGAGATATATAAAATATTCGATTTGCAGACAACTTTATAAGCATTTATTATTATGAAAAATATTATCAGTTATAAAAAATGCCAACACGGTCCAAGCAAAAATGTGGTTTTTCTATATATTCTTCGCAGAACTGGGTTACGTCAAGAACCTCATTTTTTTTCATCAAGCACACCCGTGGTAATATTTGCGGACTTTGTATTAAGTCCATCTTTTTAATTTAATTGATGGTTGTTAATTTTTTCCTTTGGCTGGGTCAAGATGTCTGGTAATTTTCTTCTTTTTTAGGTGGAAGTAACAAATTTTCTACAAGAATTCCCTCAAAACTCAGGAACTGAGATTGGGCTATTGTTAACATTTTTGTAGAGGAAATGGGCGTTAACTACAGCAGTATCGAAAATAAGTTTGACAGCAAAATTACGATACCAATTTATAATTTTCCTGAGCGCTGAACAGTAGCTAGACATTTGATCTGATGAGGTCGATGGAGCATTTAGATGCATTGTACTCTACTACTGCTTCAGATTTTTGCACTGGTCCAGTTCGATGATCAACAGTGATAGTTTTCAATGCGTGTTTTATGCGTTATCTTTCCATTTCATTACACAGACATCCCTCTCATTCGTTTTCCCTATAATTTTAATTATTTTCACCTTTTTTTTTAATATCTCTTGGAATACCCTCTCTATTTAAATGTAGCGTATCTAGCAAATAAGAGAGCTTATGTGTTAGTTCCAGACTACTATAATAGCTGTCCGTAATGGCAGTTCTTCTATTGTCTAACAGTTTAACAGATCCCTATGTATTTGTGGACCGCTTGGGCTCGGTAATAGAAACGAATACAACAGGGCCACAGCGATCCACTGGAACCGCTATTTTCCTTAAAGATTTTTATAAAAAAAAAGAGATAATTATTTAGAATAACTAAATAAGTGAATCAAGAAAAAACGTTTTTGCCCAGCACAAAGTTTTCTTCAAAACTACCCTTGCGCTCACCATGTTAACCAATGGAAGGCATTTTCAACTTTTATTAAAATGATAAATTAACTGTTCCTACTACTTCATTTCGAGTTCTAACTGTCGACAAATCGAGAATAGTTATATTTAAATATAGGACATGTATAGAAAAAATGTTCAGAATTCTGCATGGAGTCTAAAAGTGTACAAAATATGGGGGGGGACACTATTTAAAATTCAAAGTTGATTATAGCACAGCTTCTTCCAAGTCATCCTGTATGATTTAATATAAGTCGACATGTTCTAACAGTTTTTCCAAAAAACTCAGGATTTTTTAAATAATGAATTTATTCCAGAGTTTACGTTCTCATATATTTGATTTCGTACATAGACACAAAAGATAAATATGCATAAAAAACATTTTCTCGAGAAGATCTCCCATACTCCTTTATTAATTATGAAACTCCAAAATTATGTGATAGAGATACTTTCGAAGTACAAGATTTCCCAACTGGTCAAAAAAGTTCAAGTATATACTTGATAACGATTAGAGAGACAACCTAATCGAAACGTCGTAAAAATAAACGACAATAAAGACAATGAAACCAAAAATAATTTCAAATGTCTTCTAGCGAAAAAAAACCTAAAGAATTGTCCAACATTAATGGATTTAGTCACTTATGGTAAAATGCTCATTTGTAATAGATATTACGAGTATATTTAGAAATTGAATGATTTTCTTCAACTTTAACGTTTTTATTTACATGATATTCTAATATTGATCTAAAAATTTTATAACTTTTTTATATTAAGTAGTAACACAAATGAAATATTTAAAATACCGCATTTTAAAAGGATATATTAAAAACACACATATATAATTTTTTTGTTATTCGTTTAATCGAAAAGTTATATATTATATTCTTTTTAAATAAGTTATATAAAACATTAAAAATGTATTTCTTTGTGCCAAATTCCCTGCAAGTACGTGAATCCGCACATTTCGCAAAAGTGCGCGACTTCGAGCGTAACCACTTCAGTGTCTTCAAATTTACGTGCAAATAGTTAAAAATACCATTCATTGTTCTTAAAAACTTACCAGACTAAATTTTTTTGATCATAAAGCATAAAAAAAATCACTACAGGAACAATAATTACAAAAAAACAAACCTCAGATATATCAGGATCATTCCTCATTTTTTCGTCAAGCGACTCGCATCCCACTCCATTCCATAAACTAAAAGAAATTCCAATCACGAAAATCAAACGGAAACTAAACAAAACTTTACGTAAGTCCATCATTTTCGGACGCGACTTTGCACTGGTCGCGGAAATCAGCGGAAATTTCGGAACTCGCGTAAGAAAATCGATTTATTTCGTAACGAAGTTTACACGATAAAGTCAATGCGGGACTGATAGAGCGCTGCTGGGTTTCCCCACTGGATTTTCAATTCCGCGCGCCGAAACGAAAGGAGCGTGCGCTCGAAGGACCGTACAAATAGGGCCCAGTTTATTGCGTAATGGTGTTGCAGTGTTGCTAAGTTGCAAGGTCTTTCTAGGATGACTTGCTTTTTAATAACTTTTTAAATAAAAAAAAAACAGTGCAAACGCAATATGAACATTTTTTGACATTTTTACAAATGAGTGCAAGGGGTTAAATAAATAAACATTATACAGAGTTGGCATGTCAAACAAATATTTATTTTAAATAAATGTTTCATAAACATAAGAAGAACCATGCATTCACCATTGCACAATTTGTACCGCAAATAATACCATGTTATTCAGAATTTGTTTTTTAATATTTTGCACACTTCGTATCGAAACGGCTCTGTATTATAACTAAACCTGTCCAAAAATTATATGTATTTTTTATTTATATATAATGCATCACAAAATATACAAAATTCACAAAGCTTTGATCATGCCCGTAGATTTAACAGAAAGTTGTTTGGTAGTTATTTATAGTTGATGAGTAAGCGGCTTTTCTGATGTTTGACAGAAACAAATATTTTTATTTAATTTTGCTTTTAGTTTTTGAGTGTTAAAAGTTATGACAACAAACGTAATCAGTATCAATAAAAAGATGATTTTAAAAGCTGTTTTTATTGTTAAATATTATTAGATATTATTTACATATTGAAAATTAAATATTATTTAAGTAACCAGAAATTCATACTTTGGCTTTATTGCTCGATTACTTTATTATTTTTATTTACTCCAGTTGACATACCATTTATCCTGTTAAACTTATTTAAATAATGCAATTGGAAAACAATAGCGTATAACCGGTGTGTGTATCAAGAAATAAAAGAACTCGCACTATTTATCGACACTTTTTCAAACACAAATAAAAATATTTTCACATTATTTGATGCTCGTTCTGACATAATGATAATTCTATGGGGATTTCATTGCTACAGAGCTTTGATTGATAGCATAAATTCTGACTGTGGATTAAAAATTTTATTACCAAAGCTGAAACACTTTTAGAGGCTTTTAAACATGCAAAAACAACTTTCTGCTAGCAACTTTCGTGACAGAATTATTGAAGAATAAAGAATTACTTCATTCAGGTACATTTCTGCAAAAAACGATCGAAATTCAGGCAAAAACTTGCCAAAGTGACATCAAATGAGAAAATAAAGATATAAAGTAATTTTTTGCTTACGAGACAATATAAGAAGGATTTCAAGCCTTCACTAACTATATATCCTCGATTAAGAATGAATTTTTTACTGTTTATTGATGTTGCAGTTCAAATTTGAAATTACGTTAACTATTACTTGGAGAATTTTTTAAGAGATAAAGGCCAATTTCAAATCATATTAGATATAAAGACATCAAAATATTTTTTTTTCAACGGGTTGTCATTAAAGTCTTGTGTGCTACTATAATCATTGGCCCGGAGGAAAAAATGTTTGCAGAACAAACTTCCACATTTATTTCGTATATTTTATGGATCAACCTTCTTTCTAACGCAAAATGTCGATTAGATCTGCTATATCTGATTCTCTAGTCATTATTATTCAATTCTTTATACTAAAACAAAAAAATGGAATTGAAAGTAAAGAGATGCCAGCTTTTCTTCTCTTTTTAAAGATGGCAACAACTATAAATTACTTGAGGTAGGTAGATGTGCCGAGTTATTTTGAAAAAAAAAAGATCGACAAGTCAACTGGTTTATCCTTTACAAGAATTATAAAATATTTAATTTGATTCGAATTCCATAATTTTATTTTTTTGCTTTTTCTTGTCTTTCGAGACATTCTAATAAAGAAAATATATGAAACTTTTTCCAATTATCAGTTTCATAATAATGACAGAGTTTTTTAACTACGAGTTTATATAACTGAGGCAGTTTAGCCAGTTACTCTTTTTTCCATCCCGCGTTAATACCTTCTTTGCCCAGGAACTCGTCGGTAAGGTTTACACGTTGAATGGATTCAGGACACCGTTTTCTAAGAAAAAAAAACTAAAGGATGCCTCATTTAAGAGGGCCTCAATACTTTCATCATCCAACCAGGATTGTTGGTCATGTGTGTGACCTACCACGACAAAAATGTTACGTGTTACATATGTGACAGACATTTTACATATTTCAGACCGATTCTTTTGCTTGAACTGCCAGATGTAGTGTTAACTGCCTGTCACAGATATATCCGTTCACTTTCACAGTATAAAGAAATGATTTGTAAGGCGAAAATCGCCCCGCTCTCCCTAGATCACGCAGCTACGCAAAACTTTTCCCTAAAGACTTTAGAACTCACACGACCAGGAGCGTTCCCTCCTTACATCGTACATTTAGTCTGGATCCTCCCCTTCGTTCCCAAATAACCAAACCACGTTTTTCTCGCTTTTTGCAAGAGCGGACTGGATACATGTTAACAGTTCGAAAACCAAAATAAAAGTTCTAAATGATAGGTTAACTATTACCAAAAAGAAATCAGCTATTAACGTATCTGTTAATTCAAATAAAATCCGTTTTTACGTATACACAAGTCTAACTTTTTAACGGCTATGCCGGATTGCTATGGAAAAGTATTGATGATATCAATAAAGAATATTTCGTGACAGAGTTTACCCAAAGGTTATGAACAGAAATGGAACTTTTCCTGATAAAAACATGACTTACTTCTATCTTGGTAAGGTAATGAGAATTAAATTTGGAAGAAGATTTTCAGTTACTAAATGTGAAGGTTCTTTTCAAAACACAAATTTGGTTACATTAAAATCTACAAGGGATCTTTCGCAGAATGTCAAATATTGTGGTGTTCATGAGGTATTTTTCCCTACTATATGTTACTATGGCTGTAAAAATACACAGGGGCACTATTTCATTTAAATTCTTTATCACAGCTTTAGACACATAGACATAGATGAAAAACAGCTTACACATCTCCGATTTGCAGATGATATGAAATAAAAACAATATTGTAGGAATGCTAAACTGTCTGCTCTATTGTCGGTTTGAACATCAATTGTCATAAAAGGAAATTTATGGCTAACCTAATAACTAATAAGCACATCAAAATCATTAGTTCCATTACTGAATTAGTGGAGAAATATACATACTTAGGTCATGAATTCAGAATAGCAAGGAATAACGATACCTGCAAGTTGAATAGAATAATTTTTATCTCTTGGGTCGCTTAAGATAAATTAACTGATATGTTAGAGAGTGATCTTCCAATGTATCTCAAAAAAAAGGTATACAATCAGAGCATTGTACCCTTTATGACGTGCGGTGCAGAAATTTTAACCTTAACAGCTGTGAGTGATTGTAAATTAAAAATTAAATGAATAACGCAGGGTAAAAACATCAACAATGCGCTTGTCTTTCAGAAACCATGTTAGAAATGAAGACCTAAGACTAAAAAGAGGGATGGTTAATGTTATAGAAAAGACTTGTGATTTGTTATCTCAAATGGAATTGGACAGGTTACAAGGCCCGAATGGGAAACAATAGGTGGATAAGGATACTCTTTGATTAGCGTCCAAGAGTAGACAGACGGAACAGAGGGCAACCAGCAGCTCGATGGTCCGATGATAGCAGGAGTTGCAGTTAACTGCGTTCAAGCACAATTTCGAACAAACTGGAGATCAATGAAGGAAACCTTTGTCCAGCAATAGACTTAAAGGGTTGAATGATGATAATAGTGAATACTTACTAATTTGAAAATAAAACGAATCATGTGTAGAATTTATTACAAATGTAGTTTGGAGACAATTGAATAGAGAAATTTAAATTGTATGTAAACATTTTAAGGAGTAATGGTGATGAAGCTGTTCATGAGGAAGAGGTAAAGAAGTAGATGAATGTGATTATGTGGAACATGAAGAAAAAAAGCTTAAAATTTAATGAATTTTTCCAAGTCATTATTTCAAACATCTATTTTTGTGATAATTGGGTTTTACTTTTACCTTCCTATTGCTTCAAATTATGCGTAATCCATAAACCTATTAAATCACATCATGGCTATTCCTATAAGGCACTTTTTAAAACATAATTATTCCACTCTACCCTAACATAACAGATTTATTCCGTTTTTGTCTCAAGACGTTCTCTGAAAAGGGTAAGTTTTCTTTTATCACCTAAGCATCGATTTGTTACCCGTTGCTACAATATAGTTGTTGTTTTATAACAAAGCTGCTTTTTCTCAATTTTTGTGAAAACGACAAAAGTGGAAATGTTTTTTTTTTCAAATAAATATATATTTCTTAATTACGGCAACATTGTCACACACTGCAGGTAAAATAAAAATAACACAAAACACGGGAAATTAAATTTGTGTCGGACACCCGTCACGGGCCACAATTTTTTAAGATTTGCTCATTACCGCTACCTCATTTTTACGATGGGTTGCCCTGACGTACAATAAAAAGGAAAATTGGCTGACATATTCTGTAATGGGAATGACTTGGTTGTTTTTAGTTTAAAATGAAAGTATTTCTACAAATTGAGAAGCTCTCTTATATGGTGTCATCATTTTTATTACCCAAGTTTAAAAGCGGAAAAATATTAAGGGAAAATTACCAAGTGGATGTACTTAATTTATAAATGCTGGGTATCGTTTATAAAGACGAGGAGGTAAGAATTTTTGATTTTCTTATTGCTAGAATAAAGGAGCATACTTGAATCACTTTTTTATCGATTTCGGAAAATAAAAGTTATTAATTCGATATGCATATACATTTTTAACGTTTACTCTAATATAACATTATACAGGGTAACTTTACAAGGACATTAAAAATTACTGGCTCAAATTCCTGAAGCTGAAATACGATAGTATAACCCAGTTTACTCCAGTCTAATGTATTTAGACTCACTCACATACTGATTGAAAATCATGATTTTTGGGTTTAGACCAAGTCAAATTGGAATTTTTATCCAACGTTTCGCCTACAATTGCACGATGTATCTTCAGGGATCTTTACTCCACGAGATTAGAACACTGAATGACTATCGAGGAGCAACAGCCCAGTATTTATACCCGACTGGTGCTCAGCAAACCATGATCCAGCGTAACAATCGATTTCCACGTGTGATGTAGACTATAACCCGCATCTCTATTAATATTATTTGTATATTTACGTATTTCGATTTATTCTCTAATTTTACGTTTAAAGAAACCAGGTACTGATGCTAGCACCTTAGTTTCTTTTATATTAAAAGTGTGACCTGAGCAATGCTGGTGTTCAGCTACTGCAGATTGTACAATTTATTTCTTTTTTATACATCTTTCATGTTCCTTAAGTTTAGTGAATATAGACCGTCTTGTTTCACCTACATACACTTTACCACAAGAGCAAGGTATCTTGTAAACGCCTTCTGTTTGAAATGGAATTGCGTCCTTTGGAAATTTCAAACATTGTCCGATTTTCTTACATGTGTTGAAAATTGTCCGTATATTTGATTTTCGGAGCAATCTGGCAATCTGTCGGTGGTTCCGTGTATGTAAGGTAAGACAACACTGTCCATAGGAGATTCTTTTATGACATTTTCTTGAGGAGTTGGGTTTTTATATTTATTAATAGTACGTCTTCTATCTTCAGCGCAATATCCATTTCCTCTCAGAGCATTAGTCAGTTTTTCTGCTTCTGATTTCAGTGACTGTTCGTCACATATTGAAAGTGCTCTATGTACCAAAGACTTTATGATGGATTGTTTTTGAGAAGGATGATGGTGTGATGTTGCATTGAGATATCGATTTGTATGGGTTGGTTTTTTGTACACAGAATGTCCTAATTTGCCATTCTCTTTGCTTTGTACTAGTACATCAAGAAAGGGATGGGCACCATTTGATTCGGTTTGCATAGTGAATTTTATGCTAGGCTGTTGTGGATTAGATGATCCAGGAAATTATGGAGTTTATTTGTGCCATGCGGTCAAACTACGAACGTGTCATCTACATATTTGCACCAAAATTTAGGTTTTAGAGGAGCAGAAGACAAGGCGTTTTCTTCGAAAGCTTCCATGAAGATGTTAGCTACCACAGGTGATAGCGGAGATCCCATGGCCGCTCCCGAAGTCTGCTCATAGAAAGTTCCTTGAAAAGTAAAATAAGTGGAAATCAGACATGTTTTAATTAACTCTAGTAGGGTGGAGTCCATGTTGTTGTTTCGTAATATGTCAGATATTAGGAACACTGAATCATCTATAGGAACATTTGTGTACAGGGATTCTACATCAAAACTGACCAATATGTCTCCGGGCTCTAATTGGATGGTTTTTAATCGTTGGACAAAGTGTCCAGAGTTTTTAACAAAGGATTCAGTTTCTTGATGTACTAGTAAAGAAAAGAGAATGGCAAATTAGGACATTCTGTGTATAGAAAACCAACACATACAAATCGATATCTCAATGCAACATCACACCATCATCCTTGACAAAAACAATCCGTTATAAACTCTTTTGTACATAAAGAACTTTCAATATGCGACGAACAGCCACTGAAATCAGAAACTGAAAAACTGACTAATGAGAGAAGCAACGGATATTACGCTGAAGATATAAGACTTTCTATTAATAAATATAAAAATCCAACTCCTCAACAAAATGTCATAAATGAACCTCCTATGGACAATGTTGTCTTACCTTACATACAAGGAACTACCGACAAAATTGCCAGATTGCTCCGAAAATCAAAAATACGGACAATTTTCAACACATGTAAGAAAATTGGACAATGTTTGAAATCTTCAAAGGACGCAATTCCATTTCAAATAGAAGGCGTTTACTAGATACCGTGCTCTTGTGGTAAATTCTATGCAGGTGAAACAGGACGGTCTATATCCACTAGGCTTAAGGAACATGAAAGATGTATAAAAAAGGAACAAATTGTACAATCTGCAGTAGCTGAACATCAGCATTGCTCAGGTCCTACTTTTAATGTAAAAGAAACATGCGGTGCTAGCATCAGTACCTGGTTTCTTTAAAAGTAAAATTAGAGAATCAATCGAAATATGTAAATATCCAAATAATATTAATAGAGATGCGGATTACAGTCACATCACACGTGGAAATCGATTGTAACGCTGAATCATGGTTCGCTGAGCACCAGTCGGGTATAAATACCGAGCTGTTGCTCCTCGACAGTCATTCAATGTTCTAATCTCGTGGAGTAAAGATCGCTGAAGATGCCTCGTGCAATGGTAGGCGAAACGTCGGATAATAATTTCATTTTCACACGGTCTAAACCCAAGAACCATGATTTTCAACTTGACCAAAGCCGTGAAAGCTTCCTTTCTTTATTCGCATACTGATTGTTTAATATTAAATCTCCAACAGCTTGTTATATAGGTGTTGAATATAAAGTTTCTTGAAAATTTTGGTGCAAGTCTTCAATTAGGTACGGGCCGTATTTGCTACCTGTTGTAGATAAATAGCTAAAAGGTATGCTATGTATAACGAATAATTTTCGGACGCTGAGGGAAAATAAGGTACAGAAATACAGAGTGATTCTTCAGGATTTTTATCGATTGATTGTGGGAAAACTATAATTCGGAAAAATCTGAAAATTTGAAAGTGTACTAACATATATGGGGGACAGCCGGCTAAAATATTTTCAAGACGGCGGCACTTTCGGTCATACGGGAAGTAGATGTCAACTTGCTTATTTTAAATAGAATACCCTATATATTATTACATTTTTCATTTCTACGTAAAATTCTAGACATATTTCATGTATAATATTCTAAAATTAAGTCTCACCGTTTTAGACATATTTATATTTTTATGTCAAAAATTACGTTTATTAACCAAAACTTAACTATAAATTTTTCCTATAAGAAAGTCTTTATAATTTAATTTGGGTTAGTTTTCTTGTAGACCAAGATCGACTTTAGTGGTCTTTTTATGATATTTTGAAAAATATTAGTACAGAGTGGTCAAAAAAGAAGAATAAAAATTGTATTTAAAAAATCGTCAAAAGTCAATTTTTTCAAATAGAAAGTACCTATTTTTACAACTTTATCATATTAAGCATTCAAAATAAGGGTAAGTTTGTATAAGGTTGCCTATTCCAAAGATTTGTAGTTTTCAAAATATTGGAAATTCAACATTTTTATATTGTAAAAATGCTGTACGGCTTTTATGTTTTGTTATTAGTTGGCCATGATGGCAAGGCGTGGCGAAAATAAAACAATCGAACCCTACAGAATTGTTACTATTTCTTGCGATTTGACATTCATTAATAATAATCATGCCGGGGCGATTAAATTACACGCACGAAGATTATTTAAACTTATTTATTATTTGTGGAGGATGTGATAGAGTTATTTCAAAAACATGCGATACCTTCGCATATATATATATATATATATATATATATATATATATATATATATATATATATATATATATATATATATATATATATATATATATATATATATATATGAAGTAAAATGCGAACAGTAAATGCAAACTGCGTTCCAACCATATCCTGTTCGTGTTAGAGGTTGCACAGTTTGAACAAATTGCCAAGGAACACAATTTATCCTATTCCACCACCATCCATATGATGGCCTACCTGTACCACCATACCGACAAGAAAGTCAAAACTTACCCTCCCCGCCACAGTGATACGGCAGAGGTACATGTTTCGTCTCTACTAGACTCATCAGGGTACCGACATGCATCTGGCTGTGCAAAGGACAGATCGGAAGGACGCATGCAAATACTGAACTTTGGCTTCGCCGACCTCCCGCCGGATGGCGAATATATGTTTATGCGGCTTTCACGGATTCCTCCGTGTGAGATGCACTAGCAGTGGATATATCCACATTATGCCGTTGTAGTGCTGAAATCACATTCAGCAAACGTACAATTATATGCAGCTCCGTGTATGAATGAAGTAAAATGCGAACAGTAAATGCAAACAGCTTTCCAACCATATCCTTTCCGTGTAAGAGGTTGCACAGTTTGAACAAATTGCCAACATTCTTCTCGGTATAGTGGTATAGGTAGGCCATCATCTTGATGGTGGTGGAATAGGATAAATTTGTTCAAACTTGCAACCTCTAACACGGAAAGGATTGGTTGGAACGCAGTTTGCATTTACTGTTCGCATTTTACTTCATTCGCACACGGAGCTGCTTATAGGTGTACGTTTGCTGAATATGATTTCAGCACTACAACCGCATAATGTGGATATATCCACTGCTATTGCATCTCACACAGAGGAATCCGTGAAAGCCGCATTAACACACATATATATATATATATATATATATATATATATATATATATATATATATATATATATATATATATATATATATATATATATATATATATATATATATATATTATATATATATATATGTATAACAATAAAATAACCATTGATAAACTGACTTCTGGTGTAAGTATACTTTAAGAAGAAATGTCTGGAAATCCCAAAGAACATCTATTTTGCAAAGACTATAAAATACACCTAATGATTAACTTTCATTTTTTGGAATACATTACATTAACAATGGCATCTTCACACTGACCTATATACATCACTGTCATTATATCGTGTCCTAGATGAAGATAATTATTAATTTTAAATACGCTATTGTACACCTGATGTATAATGAGACATAGTTCAATACGTCATGAACAATGAATATCTCAATACACTTACATTTTCAATGAATTAATAATGAACAAAGAGTTCTATGCAGCCACGTAGGCCAATCTGGTTAGCAATAATAAAGAGGTTCTACTAATTGTATGATTCATTGTAACGTATTAATTTTAGTTGGTAAAGTGAAAATGAAGAGAGAATGTTAAACACATAAAATCTGGCAAGTGCCGGAAGCTGATATTTACACTGAGAAAAAGTTTATTAATAAAGAACAAATATATTTATTAAAGACTAGATGAAATCAGAAACTTGTTTCGTTTCGATTTTCAAAAAAAAATCTTAGTATTTGCATGAAATATGCATTTTTTATTTTTTACCCAACTACATAAATTCAATATGTTGACGATATTTTCAGTCTCCGGAGTAATGTTAATATTGAAAATATAATTTATTTGTTTAATCCGTAAAACAAATAATAATTTAAGAAAATAATACTGGCTACTGAATTATTATTCTAAAAATTAACAATGTAATTAAACCGTTCGAAAAACAAACCTGAACAAAAAATTGATTTTGACACCGTGACGTACTCGTCTCGTCTCATCACTACCTATAAATATATTTCATTCATTCAGCTACCGTCTAAGGCGAAATAAAATTGAGAGAGAAGAGATCAGATGGACTGACCAAGCCAAATATCTAGGTGTGACAATAGACAAAGGATGGAAATGGCAAACACATCTCAGTTACCTTCAAGAAATTAAAATTTGTTAGAGAACAGCTCTACCCGTTGTTTCACAGAACGAGTCTTACGAACAAGCCGACAATTATCAAGACCGTACTTAGACCCATCTGACCTACGGATCTGCAGCTTGGGGCTACGCAGCAGCAACACAACTTAAAAGACTAGAAGCTCAGGAAAACCTAGTAGTGAGAATGACTTTAAATGCCCTGGGGTTCATCAAGAACGAGCAGGGAGATGTGGTAGTCCTAAGACAGAAGGTCGCCAAATTATTCTTAAAAGCAGAGACACATCATAACACGCTTATTAGACAAACAGTAGATTACAAGCCTGCAGTGGACAGCAGTAAATACAAATGACACCAGCTTTAGGCAACAGGACCCGGGAATCATCTTGGATCAAGAAACAGGAGCCAGTCTACCAAAGAAGGAAGAAAAGACGCCAATGGAACTACCAGACAGGGCCCCTCCCCACTAGGTGAAGCACCAAAAGGACGTTGAGAATCCTGGGTAAGGATCATACTACCACAAGCATATGTAAGAGACAATTCCTATTTTAAATAATAAAATATTTCAAAGACCAACCTTACATTGTATGCGAAATTTAAGAGAGTACGAACTAATAGGTGTATCTGCACCTGGAGCGGAAACACCAATGCTGTGAAAACCAGAGGTCTGTAAAAGCCCACCAACTCTCACTGCGATTCACTGCTCAAGAACTACAAAACAGTGGAACCCTCGGTAAGGGAGAGTGTTAGGAGGTAAGAATCCGACACTACCTACACACTTAGTGGGAGTATCTCTGCCAGATTTCCCGCTCCTTAAAAAAAGACTACCTTCTATAGTTTAGTACTACAGTCATTTAAATCATTTCTTGAAATCGTCGTGAACGAGTACCATTTACACCAGCCAAACCCTAATATCCGCCTCGAGAAGCAGGGTTATATTTAGCTCTTAACCTGTTATATATAGTATATAAAAATGTAATACATTTTTTAAGAATTCTACCTTTTGCACGGTTTTGATGGTTTTCGAGATATCAGGTTCGGTAGGCGGAAAGGCGATCTGACCGACAAATGTCTGTGAAAATGTTGGCTTTTCTCCGTGCAAATAAAAATTTAGTACTTATAACTATTTAAATCCTAAGTTACGTGAAATACAAACAGAAAATTACCAGCATGAAAAACTGACCATAATCATCTTTAGAGATTTTGAACACACTATTGAGTTAGTATAAAAGAATGAATTAAATAAAACACTGGAATTATTGGACCCAATAAGCCAAAACTAAGCAGGATGATATAGGTAACTATGCAACGAATAAAAAATAGAGTCAAAATATATAATAGATAAACCTTGCATATCCGATTAATTCAAATAAATAAAATTTGTCAAAGTTATCAAATCTAAATTAAATAATATAGCCCTTTTAGTACACAGAATATGCTGACATGTATTCAATTTATAAAGAAGCACAATTTTAGCATTTACTGCAAAAATTACATTTTCTCATAAAAATATGTGATTTAGGCATACTATACTAGCCTAAGTTGCTTTTTCATTTCATCGTTAGATGCCGCAATGTAAAGCATTCTTGCACGTTGGATAACGCCAATTTTCTTACCACAAAACTGGTCTATCGCTAAGTACCTATCACATTTTTGTGATGATTTTACTACAAAAGCTGCCCAACTATAATCTTTGTTCTCTTATTGTTGTTCTGCGAGCTTGTGCAGTTAAAAATCTTTGAATATGGGAGATTTTATTAACACACCAGCAGTGACGTAATTAACGAACCCGCAGACCCCGCTGAGCGAGGGAATCAGCCAATTCAGCGGCGCCCTCAAGTCCCTTGATGAAAGTGAATAAATCGAAGGATTAAGACAGGTGCAAAATAGTAGAGCGCATTCAAAAATCTGCGCGGGGGGGGGGGGGGAGCGCACGTACTCTTAGTTACGCCACTGAACAAATATATTTATAAATTATTATGAATTTTATAATTAGTGAAGCTGATGAATTACATTTTTAAGTCCAAGCCAAAGCTGGATCTAGATCGAGTTATGTTCTCGATAGTACAATCAGAAGCAGACAATAAACATAATCAACAGTATATTTTGTTTATGGCAGTGACTTATGTCATGTTAGCTGGAATTCAATCCAATTCAGTCCAAACCGTAATGCCTACCGAAACAAGCATCAATTTAAAAGACCATTTAATATGTGTAAGTCGTTTTCGGAGTTATTAGACTCAAAAAGTTCAATTTTTTTTACTCAAGTCTTAAGGGGGTAAATCCACCTAAAGTTTGGTGAAACAGTCTTATTATACTTACTGAAGGAAATACAAGAGGAGCCAGCTCTGAGTGCACGACATACTGAAGTTCCAGAAAATGGCGTAGATCTGGAAACTGGAAGAAAGAGGAAAAGGGACAAAAGAATTAAGATAAAGGGCAAGACCAAGTGGGAACGAAATATATAAAAAAACATCTAGAGACAGTAGAACGAAATATGAAAGTGTAACAGGAAAAATTGTTGCTGGTAGAAATATTAATTTATCTGATTACATTTGTATCCGCGAATGTCATAGACTTGTTTCACCGGACCAGCGGAAAAAAATGTTCAACTCTTTTTATGCCCTACAAAATTATAATTTTCAGACTATACATTTGTGTGGATTGATTAAAATTCATCTTAAAATTAGTAATGAAGTTAGCTGAAAAAGTTGTATTCTCTTGTATGGGTTGCTTAGTGAACATGGCACGGAATATCAGTCTGCAAATATATTTTTTTAAATATACAACGGAGGACCAGGTTTTTGATACTTCTCTACAGTGCACTGGTGCATTATTATTTAGAATATGGTATTCTAATTTGGAACCCTTTATATTTCAAACATAGGAACTATTTATATTTCAAGTATAGTTTGGAATACAAAAAAGTTTCTTTTTTTTGTAATTATCTCTTTAACCGTGATGTGTATCCTGTGGAATATGAGGGTGATTTGGAACATTAGAACTTGTTAAAATTATGTGCTTGAAAAAATGTTACTTATGTCTTATTTTTATTTAAAATGTTGGCAGGCTAAATTGATTGTAAACTTATTTTAGAAAAAATTTCTTTCAGTGTTCAATATTTCAATCACGTTCTTCTTCTTTATTCTATATATCAAGATTTAACACAAGCTCTGCAAAATGTTTATAATCATTTTTTTAGTCATATAGACATATTTAGGGAATCTTTAGTAAAATTTGGAACGTTATTCTTACTTTAGTCGACGTTTTAGAGAGTGATGGCAATTTATCAATACTCATATTTTTAAATGCCACAGCAAGAGTCCCTCGAAAAATTACACTATGGAACAAATTTTAATTTATTTGTTGTATCTTGTATGAAAAGTGCATTTTTTGTTCATTTTGGAGCACTAAACACAAAAATAACAATGGAATTGAAAACTTAGTTACAATTTTCAAGAATAAGTTTTTCTTTATTTTAATTTTAACAAAATAATAAAAAGAAACATATTTCTACACTTGTAGAGACATTAAATATCCTGTATTTTGGTTTTGCCTTTGTAAATTGTTTCTGGATCATCTCTAACAAGAGCCCAACAGTAGTCGGCAAGCATGGAAGTAAAGGGTTTTCCAATAAGAGGTGTCATTTTGAAAAGCCCGCTATTTCGGTAGATGTCACTTTTGAAGCTGTAAGTTTTTGACGTTTGACAAGTAGAAACTACGCCATAAATAAAGATGGAACGATACACGCTTCAACAACGCATTGAAATTATTAAAATTCACTATAAAAATGGTAAAAATTTGGCAGAGACGGTTCGTAAAACTCGAACATTTTTGGGTCGTCATGAAGCACCTTGTCGGAGCGCAATAAAGAAATTGGTGAAAAAATTCGAGCTGTTGGGACAAGTTAGTTATGTGAAGAAGAAAACCCGTGCACGTCGCTCAAGAACAGCCGAGAATATTGCTGCTGTAGCCGAAAGTATTGAAGAAAACCCAGGTTTATCCATTCCTCGTCGTTCTTTGGAATTAGGGATTCCACAAACGTCATTACACCGTATTTTGCATAAAGATTTGGGTCTTAAGGCTTATAAAGTTCAGTTAACGCAAGAACTCAAGCCGGCCGATCATCAACAACGTCGTGCCTTTGCTGATTGGGTTCTTGAAATGCATGAAAATGATCCGGAATTCCATCGAAAAATCATCTTCAGTGATGAGGCCCATTTCCACCTCGGTGGCTTCGTCAACAAACAAAATTGTCGCATCTGGGGCTCGGAAAACCCAAGAGTTATTGTTGAAAAGCCTCTCTATCCTGAACGTGTGACTGTTTGGTGCGGTTTATGGTCCGGCGGGGTCATTGGACCTTACTTTTTCGAAAATGAGGCTGGAGCAACAGTTACGGTGAATGGATTGCGCTATCGAGAGATGATTAATGATTTTTTATGGCCGGAATTGGATGGTATTTATCTGGACCACGTTTACTTTCAACAAGACGGCGCTACGTGCCACACAAGCAACGAAACCATTGATCTTTTACGGGAAAAGTTTCCGGGCCGTGTTATCTCTCGAAGAGGTGATCACAATTGGCCACCGAGATCTTGTGATGTGACACCTTGCGATTTCTTCCTTTGGGGCCACGTGAAAGACAAGGTCTACGCCAACAGCCCAGCGTCGATTCAAGACCTCAAAGATGGAATTCGTGAGGCTATCGAGGACATAGGGCAGCCACTTTGCGATTTGGTTATGGAAAATTTCATGAAAAGGATATGGTCCTGTAGGCATGGACGTGGTGGTCATTTGGCTGATGTTATTTTCCATCATTAACGGCATACCTTCCTCTTTATAATGTAATAAATATCCGATCATTTATCTTAAAAAATGGCATTTTTCTTTGAATATCAAAATAACACCTCTTATTGGAAAACCCTTTATTTCACTTTCCCTGGAACCTTTTCTCCATTGCAACCCATTTTTTGATACGATAACAGCACATTTTCAACTAGAGTAAAGTAATTTTCAGCTTTTTTTTTCCAAAGAAATTATTGATTACGAGGCGAAAGTCATTCCAAGCATTTTTTTCAATATCTGATAAGGTGCTGTCAAAATGTTTGTTTTTCAGAATATTTCGTATCTGTGGTCCAACAAAAATACCTTCTTTAATTTTTGCTTCACTTGGCCTTGGGACTTTTTGACGCAGGTACTGAAAAACTGGCCCATCTGTATTCAGTACCTTAACAAAGTTTTTCATTAGGCCCAATTTGATATGTAGTGGTGGCAACAAAATCTTTTTGGGGTCTGCCATTGGCATATGTTGTACATTCTTTTCACCTGGCTCTAATGATTGTCGAATGGACCAGTCTTTTCTCTTGTAATGGAGTGCCTTTGCTTTGCTGTCCCATTCACACAAAAAACAGCAAAACTTGATGTAGCCCAGCTACAACCCAAGTAAAAGTGCAACCTTTAAGTCGCCTAAGATCTGTCATTGGTGCTCATTGTATTTTATACTTGTTAATAGGTACTTCATGTCGTATAATTCTTTCATGTGAACTGCCTATTCAACAGAAATAGACGGTAAAATATTTCCTGTGTTGGAGTGACTACAAACAATTTCCTTCTGGCTTGAAGTTTATATTTAAAGCCGCCAATAAACCGCTAATGTTATTGCAAAAAACCAAGTTCTTTTACATGTTAAAAAATGGTGCTAGGCCTTTATTGCATTTACATACATACATACTCAAACATTCGATTCAGCGGACCAAAACAAAATATTTGCTGCACTAGCTGATTGTAGAGTCGACCACAGATATGCAGCTTTAATTAAGAACATATATAATAGCGCAACATCAAGCGTGAAAGTCCATTCCAAAATAACATCTACATTTAGAATGGAACGTGGCGTACGACAAGGTGATAACATCTCACCAAAACTATTTACAATGCTGCTAGAATACATGTTTAAAAAAAATAGGTTGGGGGAACATGGGAGTCAATATAGATGGTGAACGATTAAACCACCTATGCTTCGCTGACGATACAGTGTTAATTTCTGACAACCTTGAAGAAGCCCAAAAGTTACAAAGGACACTAAGTGCAGTGTCAGATGTGGAGGGTCTAAAGATTAACCGTGCAAAAACTCAATGTATGACAAACTTAGTTCCAAGTAGCAACATATCCCTAAACGAATCTGAAATCAAGTATGTAACATCTTATAAATATTTAGGCCATGAACTGAGAATAAACCGAGATAACCCGACCTGCGAAATTCAAAGACGCATAACACTAGCATGGGCGGCGTTCGGCAAGCTGAGAAAGGACTTATTTAAAAGCAATATACCGATTTGCTTTAAAAGGAAGGTTTATGAACAGTGTGTGCTCCCTGTACTCACGTATGGTGCAGAAACTTTAACACTCAGTAAGAAAAGCTGCGAAAAAATTAGAGTGTCTTAGCAAGCCATGGAGAGGTCGATGTTGGGAATAACACTGAGAGATAAAGTTCCAAATGTAAATATTAGAACTAAAACAGGGATCAAGGATGCTATAGAAAGTATAACACATATGAAATGGAACTGGGCCGGACATGTGGCGAGAATGGAAGATGCTAGGTGGACTAAACGCATTATAGAGTAGGGCGTCCTAGGTTCCAGGCATTTAGAAGTAGGGGCAGACCTACAACACGGTGGACTGATGATATCAAGAGAATCGCAACAAACTGGATTCAATAAGCACAAGATCGGGAACATTGGAAACGATTGAGGGAGGCCTATGTTCAACAGTGGATGCTACAGGCTGTGTGATGATGATGATGATGATAATGATGATACACAAACATCGTCGTCTAATAAGTTCCATTGCTGCAGTCTGGATCCAAGTAACTCTGCTTTACTTTTTGGAAGTTCAATGTCTCTCACAAGATCATTGAATTCTGATTGGGTTATTTTGTGCTGTTAGCGATATAACATGCTGGGTGTGAAATCACGATTCCTTTATGTTGAGGGCATATTTTCTTCTTGAGAAATCGTTGTATCGTTATTATCTGATTCGTAAGTGGATGTTTCTGGGGGTTCTGGAATAGAAAATTCATCACTATGAGGCACAGGTCTCATGGTAGATGGTATATTTGCATACCGACTTTTTCTTCTTGGATATACCTGTGCCTTGCCCAACACGAGGTATAATGCAGAAATAGCAATCATTAACATGATTTGAAGGCTCTCTCTAAACCATTGGGACAGTAAACCGCAAGTTGCGTCATCAAACGATGTACACGTATTTTCCGGACACCCTGTATATTATATTTAACAAATAACAAAACATTTGTCTCAGTAAGCAGAATTATTTAAATAGGTTTATCACTGTTAATTAATTCAATCTAATTCAGAAATCCAGAGATTTAGTTTAGTCCCTTAAATATCCTCATTGTTTTCGTTTATCCATTTTAGATAATCTCATTAGAAACAGAAGATTGAATATAAATAAAACCATTTTTTACCGTCGCCCATTTCAGTAAGGAAAAAGGAACAGATTGAGCAAAACTTAATTTGTAATTTGGTTTTAAACGGTTGCCTTTTAATTTTATGTCAATTATTTAAAACTTAACCACTTATAGAAAAAAACTGAACCAATTACAAATAAGATTAATTACGTAAAATTAGTAAATTCTGCAAATTAGATAATATAGAATTAAAAGGAAAACCTTCATAAAGTTTAAAATTTATAGCCTAAACAATTGGCGTGAGAGTTTTTCGAATAAAAGTATTCTATCTTGAAAAAGTGAAAATATTCACCTGTGTTCATCTCCAGCGGCAACTAAAAACAAAATTAAATCCCAATCTAAACAACAACCTCCAAAGTATCGAAGAGGAGGGTTTTAACCAAAGATATTTCCTTTTAAGGTTTATGATTTTAACCAAAAAATATACTGTGATTTATAATAGTGGCTTAAATATCAATACTTACTATGATTATACTTTAAATATACAAGGTGTCCTATTTTTGTCTTTCTCGCGGTGGATCGGACTATGGTTATCTCCATTATAGACTGTGAGTTAGAAATATCATTTTTCATCTTACCTTATTCACTAGGACACCCTAGTTTTTCAATAGAGGACATTCTTCTTATGATGGAAAATGATTTCTTACATCATGAGGGTGGCGATAAGTAAAAAACAATTGGTATAAATATTACAGTTGACACGGTACTCATTTTATTCAATGTACAAAATCTCTCTCAGGTAAAAGATAGAGTTGCTAGAAATAACACAACTTACAAAATTAATAATTTAACTGAACTTTTGAAAGATATTTTTGAATAAAGTTATTGCGGAAAATTCGGAAAAATCCAAATAATAAAAGATTAAAACAAAATGTGAAAACTCGATCTCTTGATCAGTGAGATAGAGGAATCAATTGTAATTAATTTGAGCAAAGATAGCTTCACTGATTTTGATTACGAATTAGATACGTAATGTTTACCAGTGTAAACACAATTTGTTGTTTAAATTCTTGTTCTTGTTGTATTTTATTGTTTAATGTTTTTTATATATATTTTTAAATATTTTTATTTTAGTGTGTCCCACTCTTTAATTTTATATATATTTAATTCCAATTGACCTTAATTTTTTTATTATTTTATTCCTGTATTGTCTTTTTCTTAAGCGTGTAGAATAAACACATTTATTCTTTTTTTTTTTGGGCTATCGGATTTCCACATAATAAAGTAAATTAAATTAAGATGTCAGTGCCATAGAAATAAAAATAAGTAGGTCTAATTTTAACTGTATCATATAAAAATTAATTACATTTGAATACCTTTTTAGTGTTTAGTTGTAATTCTGCAGATGGTTTAAGGAATAAATGAACTGAAACGTCAAATGTCCTAAAAATGTTTTTATTTAATAAAAAAATGACCGATGGCCCCAAAAAAATTTTAATATTATATGGACGAATTTATTTTTTTATATATGTTTAACTTTTGTATTTTTGACGATGGGTATTTTGTAAATATTTAAATTATAACTTAGAATTTTTTGAGAGAGTAAGGCTACGTTTTAGTCTGAATGTGCCTAAAACGGATTTTATGCCAAAATTTAAAATAATAAAAATACAGTTGTGATTTATGTTAAATATGTCAAAATTATCTATATTTGGTAATGTATGTGAATTATTAAGAAATCATAAGAAATAAAATAATATTATAAAAACTTTTTATTTTAAGTTTATTACCGAAATAACATTCTATGCCATAAATAGTTAGTGATAAAATAAACCTCCTTCCTACGCATATGACAAAGATTAAAATCCTTTTTAACACTTCACACTTCCAAATATCTATTGTTATCCAACCCAAACAGCTCATTATTATAGACCGGTATTTTTGATTATAAAATTTCTAACCCATTCCTATGAAAGATATATGTGTCTAACAAATTTTTCCAAAGACACCGGACTAAAGAACACAGGTAGTTTGCGAAGAAAAAAGGGTAAAAAATGATTTATTACTCTATCTAGTTCTTGAATAAACTATAGTATAAGAGGCAAAATCGGGTCTATTTTCCTGAACTCAAAACTCTTGGGGGGAGCAATAGCCCCCATCGCCCCCCCCCTTGGATCGGCGCCTGCCATGACCCTTATCCAAAATTATGAATGAACCAAATTTTTTAAAAAATGTATATATGCTTCGAATTGGTAACCTTTTTTTTTAATCAGTTAATAAAATATGTCAAGTTTTGACAGGATGGAACAGCTTTCCCTAACTTACTCTTTTATAATACCACGTTCCTAAGTTTAAATATGTTTTCTTTGCTGCTTTAGGTGGTCTTTAATGTCAGTTAAAAGTCCACTGTCTTAGCCTTTTCTCTTTAAATAAAATTACAAATAAAATAAGAACCTTGTCTAGGATAATAGATAAATCCGACGACAAGTTAAACTAGTTTCAGTTCATTTTATCTTGTTAGTTAAATTCCTTACATATCTAACTACGATCCAGTAAAGGTCAAGAATTGTACCAGATAAGGGATTCTTACATTCCCCTTATTGAATTTTCTGGAGCAGAAACAAAAGGAAAATCGAGAGAAATATGGCGTCGAGGAAATCAAGATAAATAAATTCGAATAAATATTTTGTTGGCTGTGTGTATAAGATTCTTCTATAAGATGAAAATGGGCTCTAATACGTCTTGAAGAACGTAAAAGATAAAATAAAATTAACGAAACTTAAGGGAATTAGATAAGTGGCGTTTGGAGGGGTTCATTGGAAGCTCAAGCCTACTTTCCTTTTTTTGAAGATATATAGGGTTTAATATCAGTTTTGGTATCTTACAACAGCATGAAATTCGAGGACGGTTAAATTAAGAAAAAATAATCTTTAAAATGTTATAATTTTGGTACTTTTATAACGATATATCTTAAAATGGAATGTATTAATGTATATATATATATATATATATATATATATATATATATATATATATATATATATATATATATATATATATATTTGTAAATTTTGAAACACTTATGACAAGATCCTAATTTTGATTAAACATTATTTAAATCACAGCCTTATGTCAGAAACGGCTTATTCCGAGACGAAATCATGAGGTGATCGAAACGCGTATGGAGAGAGGACCAGAGCGATATTTTCATGAAATAAACTGTTTGTACATATATTTTTCATATTCTCTGCCTGAAAGGAGAATTACATATATTATTTAACAACTTTTAACTATTTAAATACTGCAGAAAGATTTCTTTATTTCTTACTGAAATTTTGATTGTTTAAAAATTTCACTTTACTCCGTTGATTCATAGATGTCGTTGGACTGGCGATATTTTTCAGTCTGACATCGAAGTTGGTAGACGGCAGGTGTAATATCCTGCCGACATACCTTGAAATTTATGGTTCATATATCAGTTATTTCCTGCTAATGTTGCTCTCGGTCCGATCAGCTCCACTGACGAGATCATGAGGTAATCGAAACGCGTATGGAGAGAGGACCAGAGCGATATTTGCAGAAAATAAACTGTACATATACTTTTCATATTCTCTGCCTGAAAGGAGAATTACATAGATAACAAACTATTTCTTACATGTGTTGAAAATTGTCCCAATGTTTGATTTTCGGAGCAGTGTGGCAATCTTGTCGGTGGTTCCGAGTTTGTAAGGTAAGACAATACTATCCATAGAAGGTACATTTATGATATTTTGTTGAGGTGTTGGGTTTTTATATTTATTAATAGAACGTCATATATCTTCAGGATAATATCTGTTGCCTCTCAGAAGATTAGTCAGTTTTTCTGTTTCTAATTTAAGTGATTCTTCGTCACATATTGAAAAGGCTCTATGTACCAAAGAGTTTATGACGGATTGTTTTTAAGAAGGATGATAGTGTGACGTTGCATTAAGATATAGATTTGTATGTGTTGGTTTTCTGTACGTAGAATGTCCTAATTTGCCATTATCTTTCCTTTGTACTAGTACATCAAGAAAGAGATTCAGTTTCTATAGTGATTTTTATGCTAGAACGTTGTTGGTTTCGAAGATGATCCAGGAAATTTTCGAGGTTATCTTCGCCATGCGGCGAAACTACGAACGCAAGATCTACGTATCTGCGCCAAAATTTAGGTTTAAGAGGAGCAGAAGATAAGGCGTTTTCTTCGAAAGCTTCCGTGAAAATGTTAGTTACCACAGGTGATAGCGGAAATTCCATGGCCGCCCAGACGTCTGCTCGTAGAAAGTTCCTTGAAAAGTAAAATAAGTGGAAATCAGACATGCCTTAATTAATTCTAGTAAGGTGGAGTCCATGCTATTATTTCGTAATATGTCCGATATGATGGAAACTGAATCATGTATAGGAGCATTTGTGTACAGGGATTCTACATCAAAACTGACCAATATGTCTCCGGGCTCTAGTTGGATGGTTTTTAATCTTTGGACAAAGTGTCCAGAGTTTTTAACGAAGGATTCGGTTTTTCCTGTAAAAGGGATTTAAAAGTTTGGCCAGATATTTACCTATTTTGTAAGTTGGTGAGTCTATTGCGCTGATCATCGAACGTAGAGGTACATTTTCTTTATGTATTTTAAGCAAGCCGTAGAGGCGTGAAATCTTGGAGCTGCTTGGTTTAATGGCTTCCTTTTCTTCTGGCGTGAGACTGGAGGCATTAATTAGAGATGTGAAGTTCCTTTCGATTTTGTTTGTTGGATGTCCGAATGACTTTGTAAGTATTTTCGTCCAATGGCTGGTTTATTTTTTCAGTATATTGGTGCCGATACATAGAGGATATATTGGTAGTTTGGCCGCATGGCGCATATAACCTCCATAATTTCCTCGATCATCTAAACCAACAACATCCTAGAATAAAATTCACTATGGAAACTGAATCAAATGGTGCCCTTCCCTTTCTTGATGTACTAGTACAAAGGAAAGAGAATGGCAAATGGCATTCTGTGTACAGAAAACCAACACATACAAATCGCTATCTCAGTGCAACGTCACACCATCATCCTTCTCAAAAACAATACGTCATTAACTCTTTGATACATAGAGCCCTTTCAATATGTGACGAACAATCACTTAAATTAGAAATAGAAAAACTGACTAATGCTCTGAGGGGCAACGAATATTGCGCTGAAGGTATAAGACTTTCTATTAATAAATATAAAAACCCAACTCCTCAACAAAATGTCAGAAATGTACCTCCTATGAACAGTGTTGTCTTACCTTACATACACGGAACCACCTACAAGATTGCCAGATTGCTTCGAAAGGCAAACATTTGGACAATATTCAACACATGTACGAAAGTTGGACAATGTTTGAAGTCTCCAAAGGACGCAATTTTATTTCAAACAGACGGCATTTACAAGATACCTTGCTCTTGTGGTAAAGTATATGTAGGTGAAACAGGACGGTCTATAGAGTACAATCTGCATCGAACACCAACATTGCTGAAACTAGGGTGTCTGGTTTCTTTAAACGTAAAATTAGAAAATCAATCGAAATTTGGAAATTATCAAATAATATTAATAGTGATGCAGGTTACAGTCTATATCACACATGGAAATCCATTCTTACGCTGGGTTATGGTTCGCTGAGCAACAGCCGGATATAAATACCGAGTTGTTGCTCCCCGATAGTCATTCAGTGTTCAAATCTCGTGGAGTAAAGATCCTTGAAGATGCCTCGTGCAAGCGTACTTGAAACGTCGGATAATAATTCCAATTTGACACGGTCTAAACCCACGAATCATGATTTTTAACTTGACCAAAGCCGTGAAAGCTTTCGTTCTTAGTTACATATAAACTTATTTTAACATTATTTTAAATTTTACTTCTTAGGAGATAACATTTTCTGACAGCGACATCTGGACAACCTCTCAAGATGCATCAGAATTGATACATAAAACCTCTATTAAAAATAAATAAAAAATATTTCCGAATTTTATTGAATTCTTTCACAAAAGGTGTCAAAATAGATTGTATAACTTTGCTAAAATCACTTTTAGGATTTCTAAAACTATGCTCTTTCATTTTAAAACGTTGAGAACAAAAAGCCCATTATAACTTCCACTGATATTGGTACTGGTACCCAGTAGTTAGCATTCTCTAAATGACCAACTTCATTTCCCAACCAATTATTTAGTGATTTATTGGAATTAATTATTTAAAGTTTTGACCAGTTTTTCTTTTATTTATACCAGTGTGTAGCGGCTAACTTATTATTCAATTTTCCGTCTATTTTTAAGACACATTTTCCGTATTAATATTGTTACAAAAATTAAGACGGAATTATTTGTTTTCTTAGTAAAATCTCATTTTGAGGAAAGTCTATTTGGTTCAAAGGAAGCATGCAAAAAAATAAAAATAAGGTTAAATCCAAGTACACTTTCAGACCTTGTTTTCTATACCCTTTGAGTTTGACGAAAATATTGTGAAAATAAGCGGACAAACGTTTTTCCAGAATTAACGTAAATAATCTATAATATATATATATATATATATATATATATATATATATATATATATATATATATATATATATATATCGTAACAAGGTATAGTTGTTTGACATACTTTACTGACTAACTTATTTGTTGTAATTTGGTTTTGTACTGCGTAGACAAGATTGTTGAAATCCATAATTTCAGAGACAGACTCTAATAACAGCGGGTCTTTAGCATATTTGAGGACAAACTCACTCGTCACAACAGTGTGATGATTTTAGCATCTGAAGGAAACATTGTTGAGCTAAACTGAACACTTTTTGTGCATGCTGTGCCCACAAAATGCTAAAATTAGTGAGTACTGGAGGTACATTTAAAATATGATGATTTAAAATAAATAATAGCAATATTCTTTGCATAAACGTACAACTTTATTACATAGTGTTGATGAAAGTAATATGCTAACATGAACCACATAAGAACCACGTAAATTCCTAATTAGATATTTTAAATTTGACTGAATTTATAACACTTTTCAAAGGAGTTTTAGAAAATTTTCGCCTCAATTGTAAAACTTTCTATACTGAACAAATTAAGACGATTTCTCTAATAGCGCAACATAACCCACAATATTGCATATATACATTTATGCAATATTGCTTCTTAAAGAAGGAGTTCTCTCGACGTCAATTTATTCAAGTTTCGGTATATTTATGTTTCCCGCAGAATACAATTAGGACAGAAATGGAACGTTTTAGACTGTTTACTACAAATTAAATAATATTCTGTTTACTTCCATTATCTATGTATGTCTAAATATTTGGCATTTAATAAATAAAATTTATTAAATAAACTGCAGTAACATTGTAGATGGACGTAACGGATAAGTAGCTCACATAAGTGGAGTATCGAACTAGAACTTTCTGAAGTAATTAATTCAGATAAGACTTTAAATAAGTAAAACGATACTTTCTAGTATAGGTGGTTTAAAAAGATTTAACTCATAAGAATAACATTAGTAGAATTTTTTTTATTAAATAAAGAATCTAAACCCAAGAAATGACAAAATAAAAAAAAGGATATAATCTATGGTTCAAGAATCTGAAAAACAATATATATATATATATATATATATATATATATATATATATATATATATATATATATATATATATTTGTCCGTGTAATTTAAAATAAAATAGAATCAAATATTGGCGAAGCGGACGTGAAAATTTGTCAATCTACATGATTCTCGTGTTAAAAAGTGCGGAGCACTCCAAAAATATGGAAAAACTCCGGGTCCGACAGATGGCGACAGCGCTGTTTCGTCCTATTATGGGACTCGTCAGGCCACCGCATTCGGTACAAACTATCATCTCGCCTTTGCGTCCTATAAACCTGAGTTTAAAATCAAAAAACAGCAAACAAGACGACAAAGGTGACATCTCGATGGTCCACTCGATAACACAAGAAACAGTTGCCAGTACCGAAAAATGCGACCCCTATCCTTTGGGCAGCGCGTTTCGTGTGCTCGATTTTACATATTTCTGTTTTAATTCACCGTCGCGCCACCATATGGCGGTTATTTTACAAACTTTGCTAATCTGTGTGTTTCTTGTGTTATCGAGCGGACCATCGAGATGTCGCCTTTGTCGTCTTGTTTGCTGTTTTTTGATTTTAAACTCAGGTTTATAGGATGCAAAGGCGAGATGATGGTTTGTACCGAATGCGGTGGCCTGACGAGTCCCATATTAGGACGAAACAGCGCTGTCGCCATCTGTCGGACCCGGAGTTTTTCCATATTTTTGGAGTGCTCCGCACTTTTTAACACGAGAATCATGTACATTGACAAATTTTCACGTCCGCTTCGCCAATATTTGATTCTATTTTATTATATATCTATATGTACATATATATATATATATATATATATATATATATATATATATATGTATATAGATATATATATATATATATATATATATATATATATATATATATATATATATATATATATATTATATGAGTTCTAATTGCAAATGAAAAATATATCTACATGATGTGTCACTAATTGTAATCTTGTGCTTTTTTTCATTTATTTCGTTTACCTAATCTAATCTCAACTTTTCGAGACAAGAAATTATTACTGTTCTGTCCCATTCTCGGATTTATCTTCTCTCTTGTTTCGAAAGTTCCCGTTTTTCGCAACATGAAAAATGTAAATATACTCAAGGACCAAGTCATTTCTTCTTAGAGTTTTTCTAATCTGCTGCCGGAGTCACCTAGTGGCATACAATAATAGCATATTATCTACGATGTACTACCATGTACCGTAAATAAAAAAGAGGAAAGGAATTTTTAAACTAAGAATAAATAATATGTTCAGCAATTCTTGTTTATTACAATTTGAATAATTTTTTAGCACCAAAACACTCCCATAAATATTAATAATCTAAGTGTAATAAAACCTATTTCCATAAGTACAATGTTTGATCAAAATTATTTTTAGTTTATATACAGGAATGGAATGCACTGGGCGGTGAGACAAATTGATTGATAAGGTTTCCCATTTGTAGATTTTTATATACTAAAAAGAAGGAAAGCAAAATTTTTTATTTTTTTAAACATTCATTCTATATATGCGTCGAGTAAAATGGAGCTAATTCACGATGTATGCCACCGTGACCCCTTTTCTCAGTCTGATTCTGGTCATTTGTCTTCATAACTGAAAAAATACTCCTTATAGAAAAGATATAAAGATAATATATCAGGGCTTAACGCAAATAAATAGTGTTACCCTAACTAAACTCGGAGATATGTGTAAATCAATCTTCTTCGGGTATAGCCATTCTTCCCCATTCCTAACTTTAAATCAGTTAATGCCTGAAATACCAGATATCCAATTCCTGGCCGGTTTTCTAAAGAGCGGGAAAAAACCGTTGAAAAATTCACGTTTAAATCCAATTTGTATTCAATATGCTTTTATCTGAATAAATGTTGGTAAGGGATAATGTAACAAAAAGGGACACAACTTTAGTAAAATATTAAAATTATACTTCCTATGAAGACAATAAAGTTAGAAAGGAATTTTCTCTCAATTTTTAAACTAAGATTTTCAAAATTAAATATTTTGCTCGATTTTAAAAATTACTTGTAACAAAAATAATTTTATTTTATTTTTGCGATAAAGACACTCAGCAGACTATAGAAAAAATTTACCTAGATATCTACATGTAAAATACGTAAAAAGGAATGGGCATCATTTGCTTACAAAAAGAAAAAATATTAGCAATAAGCCACAGTTATTAGATATTTGCTAACCGTTTTGGCAAAAAGTAAGGGAAAAGTGTATGTAAGTTTTATATTTTGTTTATACCCAACTTCTATGAGACAAATTTATCATCATATATCTTTTACATATATATTATTTAGAAACTACTTACTACTTTAGACGTAAACTGATATCTTTATAATATTACGCCTTATAATCTGTCTATGGGCCTCGATTAGTTTCATGAAAATTAAAGATTTCTAAATGGTATGATAAATTGTTAAATCTGGCAACTCCATCGCTTTACGCTACCGTACGATCAAGGACGAATTCAGTGAATGGATGACAAACGACATTTTTGTTTTGACGTAACAGACTGTTTTAAATTAATTTTTTTAAATTTTGTATTACTCCAGTGTATGTAAAATCATTACTTGGATAAGAATTAAATAGTTCTTATGTGTGTTTAATTTCAGAAAATCCAAGATTTTGGATCCAAAATGGCTGTAAATACGATTTACATATGAAATACGTAATTTAAGATATTTAACCTATATTTTGTAGCACTACTAAACATATCCAGAAGATGTAGTAGCATTGCTTTATTTGGTTACGTGCCCTCGGCATTGGCATAATACAATGTACAATACAACGAAATTGTGCGATCGGTCTTAAACAGCACTTGGCCCTGTAAAGGGCCAGTTTATATATTTGCCGTTTTATATTCGATTATTTTAATTTATCTTTGTACATTGACCATTTTATTACATTCCTTTCCCTTAAATACCATTCATGTATACATTTTTTCTGCAAACAATTGTATACCCATAATACTTAAAAATTTTAGGTTCAACATAGATAAAACTTTTTTCTTTTCATTTTTTCATGGTAGTTCTTGCCAAATAAAACACATTAATCTATTTAAAACGTGATTTACTCCAGTTAAAAAGTGTTTCAAGAGTTAGTGTAGAATCATTTAGCTTTACAGTAAGATTTGCTCTATAAGCTTTACTTTTAAAACTTGCATCAAGACCATTTTATGCACTCTTACCATGAGCGATTATAAAATACTGGCACTTCAATATTAAAATCTACCTTAAGAAAAACCAAATTCGCAACCTGAAATCTGTTCTTGAAGAGCTGGTTAATTCCATCAGTTATATAAATGTAAATAATTGTCTTACATTTTTCATATTTTCCTGTATTTCTGGTTTTAACATTTTTTAGCGGTCATCTTGGATTTTCGATCTTGAAGTTTTAAAAAAACAGTAGGAAGTTCGTGACCAACGACCATACTAATACTTTATTGCACATCCAACTGAAACGTTTATGGCAGAAGATTATTTTTACACATTTCAGCAGCCATCTCGAATTCGCCATCTTGAAATTTTAAAAAACTAATAGGAAATTCTTAACAAGCGAACCCAATAATCCTTTATTGCATGCCGAATTCATACTTTTATGATATACACAAAATGGTTTTTACACTTTTCAGCGACCATCTTCAATCCGCCATCTTGAAATTTTAAAAAGCAAATAGTAGATTTATAATTGGCGACCACAAAAACATTTGAAAAGTGAATTGCAAGTGTTAAGATTATGTTTTTATAAGAACTGAATTAAAATTAAGAGATTAAATTTAGCAGTTACTTTCGCGTGGCGGCCATTGTTGTTCCGCCATTCTGAAAATCTGAATATACAATTCAACATTAAAAAATAGAAGAGTCTCTTTTAATTTACCATCGTGCCATCACATGGCGGTTTTAAACAATGTTGATTTGTGTTACTCTTGTGTTATTGAGTGATCCCTCGAGATGCCGCTATTCGTGTCCTGTACAATTGCATGATGATGGATTGTACCGAATGCAATATATATATATATATATATATATATATATATATATATATATATATATATATATATATATATATGTATATATACAGATAGGACGTTCAAGATCTGGTACCAGTATGGTAATCTCGGTAACAGTAACCTGTATGGATTTTAGGAAATGGAAGAAAACTGAAAATTTAAGAACCAACGATCTATCGGTCAGAAATTTTTAATATGACTTCAGAGTTTGAGTTATTTAGAAAAAAAACAAACAATTTTTTGATTTAGAATTATATTTATTTTGTGATTTTATTAAAGTCAAAGCGACGCCGCTGAGCTTAAAGATAAGGTTATCATTTTTTTATTTGACATTTCGTCTTCGAGCAGCTATCAAGAACCTTATTTTTTAAATACGATTCTGATTTTCTAATATTAAATTTTAAAAGCCTTTTTTATTCTGAACTGAAGGTTGCATCACACATTATGCATTTTTTTTTACCTTTATTATGAGTAGTTGTCCCACTGGGTTTTTCTCTCTTTCTTAAAGCTTCGTCTTCGTTAATGAAGGTCGATGACCATTTGAGCAAATTGAGTTCGGTCTTGTGCTGCATGGGCATCTAATCCAGTCCACTCTCTTAAGTTCTTGAGCTATGAATAATTTACTATATCTATTTCTTGTTTTCCCTCGATCTTCTCTTGGATGATCAGTTGAAAGTACTGGTACTTGGTGGTGCGAAAAATGTTTTCAAAATAGGCCTTCTTCTGACGTCTGACGATCTACAACAACTAACAACTGCTTATTTAAAATCATCATTTCGTAATTTATCGACAGGATATTGAACATTTCGGCTTAGCTCTAAACTATCAAAAGTATGATGGACAAACTACAATGTTTTAAATAAAGAATATTAGCGATATATATATTTCAACTTAAAACTTTTATAAATTAAATTCTGTCTTAACCTGTTATGGACATAAATTTAAAATTGTACTGTGCAGTGTTTTAGTTTTCCAGAGGTGGGCACTTGGCAAATACATTCAGCGAAAATTGGTACAACTAAGATACGTTTAATATATTGAAAAATTAAAAAAAAAACTTTCAAATTTAATCTCAGATTTTTTTAATATATCTCCGACTAAAGCCAATCTTCCGTAATAACATTTAGCGGGCACCCGTTTTTAATTAACTCGAAGAAAGGCATGCAACCAAATTGCAAACTAACAACGCCAATAACTGTTACGGAAATGAAACATAATGCATATCCGACACACACTTGACCAATTTTCTTTCTACCATTTTTTTATTCATGGATGAAAAACAGTCGATATGAGAACTAATGATACCTTGGAAGGTATCAGTTTATATGCAGTAGAAGAGCTAAAGTATTTAGTATTTAGGACAGGCAAATTTGATACTTAAAAATATAAAAGTCGATTTACCTTGCAATAAAGCATACAGTAGTCATAATAACAAATGGCCGAGTTTCCCAACTCCGTCTAACTTCTCTAGAGTATTTGGAATCCCAAAACATGTAAAATGAGATGACGCACAAAAGTTTCCACTTCCTAACTTCAAGCACAATTTCAGTTAGTTTAAGTTTTTGCCAATTAATTTCACCCTTTAAGGGTTTCACTTCTCCCCGCTTGCCTCTGTAGACCACTGAACGCCTCTGATGGCTTTGATTAGAATTATGAGTTAAGATTCACTCAAATAATTATACTAATAATACTCTTAACTATATTTAATTTGAAGTCATTGGAATATTTCTATCCAACATATCCATCGTTTAATAAGATTCGTTTGTCTTTTTAAAAAGTCTTTCTATGTTCTTAAAGTTCGTCGACCCATATAAAAATATTTTTAAAAACTCTTTTTAAAAGTTAAATGTGCTCTAGAAATTATAAACATTTTCATACGTTGTAATGGAAAATTCATCTAAGCTGGTAAACCCGAAATAACCAAAATTGGAATAAGAAAATATCAACACTTATATATATTTTTTTTAGCACTAAAATGCCACAAAATGAAAACTATAATTCATGTTAGTTTCTAATTGAAGACCACCATGAATGAAAATAAAGTATTGATTCAGTTTTTGATCAAGTTGCCCTTCTTTATTAGCCACATTTTATGCTACAATATTGATATTAATACTATTAATTTATAATTCATCCATCCAAATGAAATTTCAAAAACCACGCAACGTAACGACGTCGCATTACGTCACAAATCGTAAATGATGTTTCTTTCAAAATGAAAGGCAAATGAGCAATCGAACTTTTCTCAGCTTTTATTGAAAATCGCATTTTTTCGCAGTGTTTTAATATTCATTTTGTTAAAAAATATGTAATTTTTCTGTCATTTTTGTATTTTGACTAGAAATGACAAAATTTCAAGGTGGAGATCGGAAAATATGACTTACATGTGAAAAAGTGAATATATATATATATATATATATATATATATATATATATATATATATATATATATATATATATATATATATATATATATTTGAAAAATTACGTGCGACCGCCAAAAAAAACTTTGGATTGGTGTTCTATGATCCAAAAATAGAGGTTATGCAAAAATTGTCGAGTGTTTCCAGTTACCGAATTCTTCTTCTTCTTGTGTTGCCTTGTCCATTGCGGACGTTGCTATTAACATAGCGACTCGCATCTTGTTGGTGGCTAGTCTAAATAGTTGGACAGATGTTAGTCCGAACCATTTCCATAAGTTTTGCATCCATGAATTTGTTCTTCTACCTGGACTTCTCCTACCATCGATTTTTCCCTGTAGGATAACTTGTTAGAGACGATATTTGTTATGCCTTATCATGTGTCAAGGTATTCCAGTTTCCTTTTCTTTACTACGAACTTAATTTCTTTTTATTCTCAACACCTCCTCGTTTGTAATGTAATCCTTCCAAGATATTTTTAGAATTCATCGGTACACCCACATTTCAAAGGCCGAGAGCTTCTTCATAACTCATCACGCTACCACCCACATAGTAAGTCCGGGAAGTAGAATTTTACTTATTTGATTTTTAGTGGAAGTCTCTGCTACTAAGTATGTGACTCATTTTCGTAAATGTTCACCTGGCCTTTTTAATTATAGATCTAATCTCTGTCGTCATGTACCATTGTTCATGAACTATGGTTCTTAAATACGTATATTTTTCAACGTGTTCTATAGTTATTGCTTGTTCAGTGTAAGTTTTTCTGTAGATGTGCCGTTTTTACTAAATGACATCCGTTTATTTTTTGAGACATTTAATTTTAGCCCAAACTTTTCAGATACGTCTTTCACTCTTTGTAAGGGGCCCTGTAGGTTTTCAATGCAATTAGCTAAGATGACACTATCGTCCGCGTATCTGATATTATTTATGGGTTCCTCATTCACCCTCACTCCCTCTGCGGCATCCTGAAGTACTTCGCCCAAGATCGCTGCCGAGTACATATTGAAGAGTATAGGTGAAAGTACACATTCTTGGCGGATTCCTTTTTTGATTTAAATGCTTTCTGAAGTTTCCATTGATTTTTATTCTTGTAGACAGATTCCAGTATAGGTTTTTCTGATGTCTTTATAATTTAGGCTCTTAGTTTTAGTTTTCGCGTTTTACATTATGAAAGGCTTTTGAGAAGTCGATGAAACATACATACACCTCTCGATTTATATCTCTACATCTTTGTATAAACACTTCTAGGGAAAAAATAGCCCCTCAAGTGCCAAAGCCACTTCTAAAGCCAAGTTGGGTCTCTGCCACATTTGATTCACATTTTGTATATATACGATTATGGACAATTATAGTAAATACTTTCGTTATGATATTGAGCAAACTAATTAGTCCGTACTGGTCACAAGTTTTTGTCTGAGGTTTCTTGGGGATGGTGATGAATATTGAATTGATCCATTCTTGAGGGAGCTCGCCACAGTCGTACATGGTGTTGAACAGTGGCACCAGAATATTAATGAGTTGAGAATCTATTTCGTTCATCAGTTTAAGAGTATGGGTGTGGATACCATCGGGGCCTACTGCTTTGTTGTTTTTAATGGATAGGATGGCCTTTCGATCTCGATCCTTTGTGACGGGGGGCCTGATAGTTCTTCAGTCAATATTTATGTGGATTTCTGGTCGTTCCTCATGAAAAGGTGTCTCTGTAGATGATTTTCCGATTTGTAATAATTCTGGTGTGTCGGCTACTATGTTCCCAGTATCTATTACAGGATGTGATTTTTTTATGTGTCGTAATATGTTTTACTTGTTTGTGCATATTATGTTAGTCATATTTCTTTTTAAGTTTTTCGATTTCATTGCATTTTTCCCCAGCCATCTTTCTTTTTCCCCTCTTATTTTCCATTTAGTTCCTCTGCGTACTTAACGATATTTCTCTGGATCTTTATTTTTGTAGTTTCATCTGCTATCCATTAGCCGTGGAGTTTCCTCGGTCATCCACTTCTATTTATTGTGCGGTGCTTTCAATTACTTTTTGCATTTATTACAGATAATTTGGTTAATTTGATTCCATTTCTTTGCTGAGTCATCATCTGAACCTATTATGTGCACCATATCTGCTTTGAGTGTATTTGCTACTAGGGTTTTCAAGCTAGATATTACGAATATCCGTTCTTTGACTAATAGTAACCGAATTAGGTTTATCAACGTGTTGAGATTAAATCACATCAAAAGCTGTGAAAGATAATCGCAAGGAAATGTTCACAGATAGCGTTGATATGATGATCTAAAATGTCAAACTCTACAATGAATATGTCAGATGGCACCTAGCAACGCCAGTGTTATCAGTTCCCGAAATATTCTCCGAATCCAGTGGTGTCCGACTATCTTCACAATATCATTCTCCCATCTGTTGATCGATCTCTGCTTCGTTTGCTATCTCTAGGTCTCCACTCAGTTATTCGTTTGGTCATGATCATCAAAACGATCCACATGTAGTTTCGAACTCCATTTTGGTTGTGACATTCTCCCTAAGAAGTCTGTTACCGTCTGTATGTATTTCTGATTTTGTCCTTTAGTCCCAACATTTTTCTCTCATGCGCTCTTCGTATTCTTACTAATTTGCGCGCGTTATCCTTCAAGGTTCCGAGCGTCAGTGTTGGGAGTACACATTGAGTGCATTTTCGGACCTCAGTTTTAATCAATTTTTTTAACTTAAACAAGTGAATTAATCTGCCACACACACTCCAATCTAAACATTCTTTTTACTTCTTCTATTATATTTTATCTGGTGAAATATATTTTTCAACATACATGTAGCTCTTTACTTCTTTTTTCGAGGATAAAACTGAGAGTTTCTAGGTTATTTATCTATATCTAAGCTTTGCGGATCTATAAATATTTTATTTATGAATATGAACGATCTGCTATCTTAAAAATCTTACTTTCGTGAGATACATGAGTTTCTCCGACAGTTTTATCATTTATTTAAAATATTTTCAAAACTGATAATTAATGTTTTTAAGTTTGCAGACTAAAAAACAAAATCGTTCTTTATAAAAATCGATATTTTTAGTATTTCAATAAAATATAATTCAAAAATGTATTTATGTCTTAAAAACAACTAACTCTAAGAATTGTTATCATATGTTTAAATTAATGTTTAATCAACATGACCTGAATTAACTTTAATATAATAATAACAAATGTTTTATCAAAAACAACCGAAATCAAATTATTTATATTATAAATATTAACTTATATTTCAATGAAAAAAATGGTTCAAATTAGAATTCCTGACTACTGGTAAGAAATAATCATTGATTTTAAAAAGCCATGATGTCATAAAGAAAAATAAAATATTCTGTATAATTATGTATAGAGTGGCACAATAATGTGATAAAGTTTAGTATTGTTTTTATTAGGAAAAAGTATCCTATTCAATATGCAAAATTAAGTGTCCGGTAATATGTGTATAACAAATAATGAAAAGGTCGAGAGTATATTTGAGGCCAGCTTGGATGTATGAAGTAAAACCAGAACCGATTTAAGATTCAATTCAATACCATTATATAGGGTGTTTTTTTAAAGAGGTATAGGACTTTTAAATGGAATAAAACAAAGATGAATTTTTTAAATTGACATGAAATTTACTTTATTCGAAAGATAACCTTCTGGCATTATAATTTAAATATGACTTCTGGCATATGACCGCCACGGCTGGCTCGGACGTAGTCTAATCTGGAGGTCCAATTTTCGATGACTTTTTCCAACATTTGTGGCCGTATATCGGCATAACGCGGCGAATGTTGTCCTCCAAGTGATCAATCATTTCGGGCGTATCGGCGTAGACTAGCGACTTCACATATCCCCACAGAAAATAGTCTAGCGGCGTTAAGTCGCACGATCTTGGAGGCCAATTCACGGGTCCGAAACATGAAACTATGCGGTTACCAAACGTTTCCTTAAATAAATCAATTGTGGCACGAGCTGTGTGACATGCTGCGCGGTCTTGTTGAAACCACAGCTCCTGCACATCATGGTTGTTCAATTGATGAACGAAAAAGTCAATAATCATGGCTCTATAGCGGTCACCATTGACTGTAACGTTCTGACCAGCATCGTTTTTAAAGAAGTACGGACCAATGATTCCACCAGCCCATAAAGCACACCAAACAGTCAGTTTTTCTGGATGTAACGGCGTCTCAACATACACTTGAGGATTATCATCACTCCAAATATGGCAGTTTTGTTTATTGACGTATCCATTCAAACAAAAGTGAGCTTCATCGCTAAACAAAATTCGCTTATGAAAATCGGGATCAACGGCAATCTTGTTTTGGGCCCATTCACCGAATCTACGCCTTGCTAGGTGATCGTGTGCCTTCAATTCTTGCACGAGTTGGATTTTGTAATCACGCAAACCAAGATCTTTCCGCAAAATTTTCCATAAAGTGAATGGACACATATCCAATTCCTGTGCACGATGGCGGATAGACTGATTCGGGTCTTCCTCTACGCTACGCTCTACAGCAGCAATGACTTCTTTTGTACGCACTATACGACGTCTCTGTGGATGCATATTATCATTTAGAGTAAACGTGGTGCGAAAACGTTCCATAGTTAATCGAATTAATTGCTCTGATGGACGATTCTATTGACCGTAAAATGAACGTAGTGCGCGATAGGTATTTCGAACAGAACCATGATTTTCAAAATAAATTTGCACAATTTGGAAGCATTGTTCAGGCGTCAGTCTATTCATGTTGAAATGCCAAACCAAACTAAACATAAATCACTTGACAGCTGACAAAAAGGCCGCCAGTTAAAAAAGTGTTGCCAACTTAAATTTCTATACCTCTATAAAAAAAAACACCCTTTATAATAGAAGCTTAGTTCTCAAACAACTGAAAAAAACTTAAACTATAAGGACAAACGTACTCTGTTCTAACACAGTTAGAGACAAAGCACTATATCAGATTGCGAGAATACCAGGAAAGGGTGGAAGCCTTTTCCGTGGTGGTGCACCGCCATCGGTAGATCGGTTTCGAACTTGTTGGTTCTCGTCAGTACTAGTACCGTGAATATATTATCTGCTTTTGGTATACATACGATTTAAGATTGGCCAAATAGATTTTAAGTTAAAACAGAAGCAGGTGCAGACAAGAAAAATCCTGTTCAAAATTTCCGACCTATATAAATATTTAGTGTCTCAAAAGTACATAAGTAGCCATGGAAACCGCCGCTAAATCCACGCTATATTTTTAAGAAAATATAAATATCTTAGGATTTAAAAAACGAACTCTGCACTACCTTATGGGAAAGCTCAAAGTCCTATTTTCTCAATCTCAGATAAAAGAGAGTTTTTGAGTAGTGGAACACTTTTATGGTATTGAATATATGAACCCATACTTTTTGAATATATGAACTTGAAGTTACGATTTTTATGGAGATTTTTTCGAACCACGATTATGAATACCCTTGAAAATATCGAAAACTAATGGTTCTGGAGAAAAAGTATAAACACAAAATTTGTAAGATTTTTCCTTGGACAACTTCTAATACCTTGAGTTTGGCTTCACATTGGTGTTCAAGTCAAATCAATTTTTTCACAATTTTTTACACCTAGGGGTTATCTACATACACTAAAAGAAAAAGTCTATTTTTAGTATTACCCAGGAACAATGGTGTGGACGTAGTAGATATCTGTTCTCTAAAGGGTGCCTTTTTAGTATAAGTCCACTTACCTCTCACGATTTGGAGTGCTTTTTTGGCGTGAGTCTCCTTAAATCTTATTATTTTCATATTATAGTATTCATAGTGATTTACATACATCCAAAAGGTCTAGGGTAAATTTTTAATCCACCATATTCGATCCGCCATATCGAATTTTGTTGAAATAATTTTAAATTCATTCACACCCTCAACTCAACTAACTGTCTTTTGCTATAGCATATTCAAAACAATAAATCATCCTGCTTTGTTCTAGGTTCCAGGTTCAATGAGAATATTCAGTAAAAAAATACCAGGAAAATTAAATGGTTCTGTAAATCAAGGTATTTAACTTAAATTTCTATACCGATTTTGGACAAAATCGAGAGATATTAAGTAGTTAATCCGTCATATTAAATTGTTTAAAAATCATTTTGGATTCGTTATGTACGGCTCCGAAAACTCCCTCATATTTTGGAAAAAATCGGACAAAACTAATTTTTTTGTCCGCCATATTATCAGCGCCATTTTGGATTTTACTCAATCAATTTCAGCTAAAATATTATGGGACCACCGCAGCACCTTCCTGAACATAATGTATTTCATTCAGATCAGTGTCGCCGTTACGGAGTAATCGACGTAAATACATAAAAAAACAAGGCTTAGGAATTTGGAACCTCCTTCTTTTAGAAGTTGGTTAAAAATATTTTATTAAGGCAATTTTTGTTATTGCTTTAACAGTGAAAAATTTTAAATATCTATTTACCACAATTACTACAGAGAGGTAGAATCTGAGGAGGGATTACAGGAGCAAGACCGTTCTCATCTTCTTTGACAGTCAGGCAGCGCTAAAGGCTATAGCGTACTTCCAAATGACATTAAAACAGGTCTTGAAGTATTTTCAAAACCTTATTGCTCTGTCAAAACACAACAGGCTCACTATTGTGTGAGTACCAGGATACAGAACCATTCCGAGAAATGAAAAAGCGGAACAAAATGCAAGACAAGGGTCTGCTACTCCATTTATTAGACCAGAGCCAGAATTTGGAATTACAAAAGCTGCTATTCATGGCTGACTATCCCAGTAGATAAATCAATAACACCAGACATAGTGAAACCACATTGCGGGATACAAACTGAGCTGACCATCCGGTGAACTAAGCCGCGAAATTCTGCATCTATGGAGACAACAGATGAGACTGATGACGGGACTCATAACTGGCCACTGTATTTTGGGAAAACATTTAAGTATAATGGGCATCTTTAACGAAGAACCATTATATAGATCATGTGATAAAGAGGCCGACATGGCCTCACACATCACCTTCGATTGCGAAGCTTTTACCTACTGGCGATACCTTCAGGGATCAATCAATCCGGAAGACCTATACCCAGAGGATAAAGTAGTGAGCAGGTTGTTAAACCTGATCAAGGCATCTAACCTATCCACCTAGAAGAGATATAACAGGCAACACAAAAAATTTTAAGGCTGCAGTGTACGTTTAAACCCAGGCCTGATATGTTATACAATCAATCAATCATTATTACTACAATTATTACTTAAATTCAGATATTAAGGCTGCGATAATAGCACAGAAGTCCAGTGTCGTAACTTCGCGACTGGTGTCTAAGTACCAGAATGTATTGAATAGTCTGACAAGGAATGGTTGCACAGTCAGACCCGTATGGGTCCTGGGTCACTCGGGTTACGGGGGAATAAGGAAGCGGACCGTCTCGCAAAGGTGTTGCTGGAAAGTAAATTTATTGAATCGTAGAGAGAAGCTCCTGGAGCTCCGGTTTACTAGGGAGCTTCTCTACTTAGGAAGGAAAGAGCTGCGAATTGTGCTGGGATTGTTTACAGGACGTTGGAACCTGAAGAACCATCTTCATAAGATCGGTGTCGTAGACAATCAGGCGTGCAGATGGTGTCTGGAGAAGGATAGTGATGACTGGTGTTTAGTTCTTCTAAAAATATGTCTATATTGGATCATGTGATCATATGTTGAGGATGTCGTCCACGTAGCGTTTCTAGAGGGATGATTTTGTTTTTGTTTTTTTTATGGCTTGTGTTTAGAAATATTTTTTACTGGCGAACGAATCGAAAACCGAAAAAACACCAGTGCACATTGTACCATCCATGAAGACCTACGTTACAATATATATATATATATATATATATATATATATATATATATATATATATATATATATATATATATATATATATATATATACATTATATATACATATATAATAACGGATCTATTGGACTTTGCCACCCTGTATATCACTCTTACAGCGACTTAAAGAATACTTTTATATTATTTATTACGTTTTGTTCCAGGGCGTGTCTTCTACAAGAAAATAAATCTCCCCCGTAAGCTGACATTATTCTGCAGACTGTTCTAACCAATATAAAATAAAACCCTTTCCCAAATATTAAATCCAGTTGTATAATCCTAAGTGCCTTATCCTTTTATTTTTACCCTTTAAGAACTCTGCACCCTATATTTTACTTCTTAAAATGTATCTCCAGATGAAAATGGGGGCTTATTTTGTTCTTCGTTACATTTCTTAAATAATTAAGACGACGGCTTAATGTTCCTGAAAAGAACTAAGAGAACATTTACTTGATATTTTTAGTTTCTTTTTCAGTAGTTTTCTTTACTTCTTAATTAAAAATAAATGTTATTAAATACTTCATAGTTTAATGTAAAGAGTATTAAAACAGGGACCGCAAACATAAATTTATCCAAGAATGTTTGTAAGTAAACAAAATGGTTTGAAGATCTCCTACACTGAATTCAGTGTTCTAATCTCGTGAAGTAAAGATTCCTCGTGCAATCGTAGGCGAAAAGTCAGATAAGAATTTCAATTTGATACAGTCTAAACCCAAGAACCACGATCTTCAACCTGGCCAAAGTCATGAAAGTTTTCGTTCTTTATTCTTATATATTTGTTTTTTTTAATTTAGCAAATACCTAAATGTCCCCTTTTGTTGCCAAAACAAGCCACACTTACCTACTTTTATAAATTATGTTTTCGCCAAAGACTTTGTTAAAACACTTATTTTAACTTTATTATTAATTCTGCTATATCTAAGATTTTGTAACATGTTCTTATAAGTAAGTTTTATAATTAAAATATTTATATCTCATGCATAGGCCTTTTAAGCAACTATCATTGTAAAGTATTATTGTAAATGAAGTCCTTATGAATTTATTATACCAATAACTCCGCATCCAAATGTCCTTTTTACTCTTCCTGGCAAGATTAAACTCTCTCTCTTCTCCCCGTTTGTCTTGAATGAATTAATGAATAAACAAAAAGGTGGTGATACTTGATCATCGATGCCTAGACCTTATTAGGCCCTTATTATCCCATAGCTGCAGGTCAGTCGAGACCTATCACTTTTGCAAATACAAATATCTCTACTTCAATCCGTCTCTGACAACATGGTCAATAGTTTCGGCCTCCTCCAGATACCATCTATATGTTAGGTCATCTGCCACACCAATCTTGTGAAGATGGCCCCTCAGGTAACAATGTCTTCTTGTGTTCTGTTCCTTGACACACCTCATTCCAGGAGCATCTCTCTACGATTCAATAAATTTACTTTCCAGTAACAATGTTAACTCCCATTTACCAACGACAGCTGGGAGAGGTATAATTGTTTGGAGTTAATTTGATTCAACTGCGGATCCCATCTTTGCCAGATGGTCTGCTTTCTCATTCCTGTGTCTACTCGAGTAACCCAGGACCCACACTGATTGTGCAGTCCTTCCTTGTCAGACTGTTCAGTTCATCCTTGCTCTTAGACACCACTCGAGAAGTTACGACACTGGACTTTAATGTCAATATCCCAGCCCTACTGTCTGAGCATATTTCAGTTTATATCCCTCTTAAAAAGATGGCCACACTGCAGGATAACATCAATTTCCGTTATAAAGATCGTCGCATGTAGTCCGAGAGAGACTCCCATGCTCTTGACGAACACTCCGACTCCAGCTTCATCATGTCAAGATCCATCTGTGAATCACCAGGATCTATTTGGAAGATTTTGCTCCTCCTCTCAATCCTCTCTACTTGGAAAAACTATCTCAAGAGAGTGGTCGGGTTTCAACAAAGGAACCCTATAATCTGTTTGCATAGGGAGTGATGGACATGTCTCCACTACGCTTTCCCAGACACTTGAGTAGCCGCCCGTTCCAGTTCTGAGACATCATAGGCGACTAAAATAATTCTCTATGTATAAGTGAAGAGCAGGTAGGTTTCCCAGGACCTCCAAAGCCCTAGTGGAGCTGTCCTCCTCCCACTCATTATTCTCACATGAACCATTCTTTGAACTGTATCAAATTGAAGACGGTGTTTGTGCTTTATTGTACTAGGCGATAAGGCTAGTTTACAAGCCCAGAAAGCACATGTGGCCTTCTTGGTTCGAGTCTTAATATGATCATTCCAGTTCAGTCGTAGGTCTAGAATTACTACCAGGTATTTAATTGTTCCCTTGTATTAAAGGATCCCTCCCATTAATGTAATTTTGGGGAGTGTCCCCGTTTTTCTTTTTGTAAATAGTACCTCCTCGGCCTTGTCCGGGTTTATTTCAAGCCCTTCTCTGTGGCACCATCGCTCCGCGATCCAAAGCATAAAATAACCAGGTCGTCACTCAGCTCACACGGCTCCAAAACAAGGGCGATAGAACTCCTCTCTGTAGGCAGTTCTTTCTTGATGTGTATGCTATAACTGTTGGACAATAAATTATGCTCTCTTGGACTCTTTTTCATTATCAAAATATAAACATTCCATCAAATGTGGTGACTTCGGACACTTTCTACAATCTTTTTGAACACAGAGAAAAAAAAATAATTAGCTTTATCTGACAAAATAGTAGAACACATTCTAACACTACAGTGTACATAGTTATTTACATTCTGTTAGTATACCAACTTTAATGTGTTCATCAATACATCCATAGAAAATTCAACATCTATAAGGTATATTTTTAAATACTGAATACATTTACATCAACAAAAAAAAATAGAAAATAGAATTTCCTTTTTTTAGTTTTTATAAAATGCACGTAATATGTCTAAATCGCGACGGCACTTAAAAACGATGCGGAATTTTTGACATTTATGGCGTTAAATACCAGAGCTGTTTAAATTGACTGTAAAAAAACTACTTTGTAAAATAAAGCCAACATATGTACAGTCTGCATGAGCTAGTTTTTATGTTTATGATTTTCACATTGTCTATTTTGTTTTTGTTTTAAATTTAAGAGATAAAGAGAGTATACGTGTATGGTGGCTACAAAAATATTACGATTAAAGTTGCGGCGAACATAATTTCTCCAGAATAAATGCGGCGAAAAAATCTTTCGAGGCAAAAAACTGCGAAGAAAATCATACCGCTTCTTAAATAGGCGCCGGGAAAAAAATCTCTTCTAGACAATGAGCGGCGAAGAAAATCCCTTCCCTTGTAGTGAAAACGAAAAAAAAATCTTTCTGAGCAATTGACGTGGAATTAAATAACTTGCATTTTAATATACTATTTTAATACTAATATGATGATGCCAACTTTGGTGTGCTAGAATAATTTTTATTCAAGATTTTTTCATTATCATGCGCAAATGCTTTACACAATTGTAAGTAAAATGCAGTTCTTCAAAATACTTTTCTATATGCGACTTCTAATATTGATAAATCCATAGTAACACACCTATCAATTCGAGCTGAAGTAATAACACAACACCAGCATAAAAATTTTAAAAATAGCATAAACTTGTTTTCAATGTGCCGCCCAGCTACGGCTCACTACAACGGAGCTTCCTTAAATATGAATACATCGATAAAAAATGTAAATATTTTTTCATGTAAATCCTTTGCACTTAACTTTATTCAGAGCCTGTTTAGACTTCTTGCCTAATAATATAATACAGTTATAATGTACTATGGTATAATCAATAAAGTTGAATAGTGTAATTAAAAAAAAAAAAACAGTATTTTTGCACTTTGTTGTTGTTGCATTGTTCCGGACGGTCGATCTTTATACACACTTTATTGTTTTATAATTTTTTATTTCCACAATTCTGACTAATTGTCAAACAATTCATATTACGTCAACGATTTCTCAAAATAAATTGTCCTAGAAAGCCGATCTGGATCCTATATATACCCTTTTTGCCGATACCACAAGATTCCAGAATCTTCTAGAAGGATTTTATTACTGATACTAAATGGTGTAATAAAAACAAGAAAAATAATAATCCGGCAATTTCCAGACCTTCTTTCAGAGACGTCTAGTCTCAAGAAGAAATTCACAAAGGTAAAATTAATTGAATTATAAACTCATAGAAAATAAACTCAAAACCCTACAAACTAAAACTGTGAAATGTATAATACTATAAAGTTTGTTACATTGCCACCTTCCAGAACTTGATCGTACCAATCATCCTTCTTGATCTTGATAATGGGTCAATCTGTCAAGAATCATGACTTTCATCTTAGCAGGTAGGCTCTTCTGAATTCGGATCTGTAACACCAGATCGTTTAGTCGGGTCACTAAGTCGCATGGACCTTTCCAGGACTTTGGGGGCTTTGGTCAACGCCCTTTGGTTCTTTTAGGATTCTACAACGACACTTTTTCACAAACCATGAATCCACCAGAATTGGCTTTAAGGTCCTAGCGGTTCTCCCTCTGCCAATTTGAGTTTCTTAAGGTGTCCTTTCAAGTGACAATACCCCGTCAAGATTCCTGTCAAAACTCTAAGTTAGTTTTTACTTAAGCATTTCTTGAATCTTTACATTGCTACTTATTCCACAGAAAGGTTCGGACCCCAGGCATGGGGTCTCAGTCCTTTTTTTCACGAGTTGTCTTCTATTTCATTTCCCTCTACCCTGGTGTGTCTCGGTACCCACAGAAGGGTGACTTTATTATTTTTGATTGGTTAGTTGAGTTCCTTTAAGTATTCCCAGACCCTCTTAGAGATAATTACGTGAGAACTCAGAGCATTGACGATCGCTTAAATATCCGACGTGATAATAACATCTTGTTTGCGGTAGTTTTTCTTTGTGTAAAAATGGTTTATATTTAATATTTTGGAACCATGTGTACACCATTTAATGGAATATCTGTTAAGTTTTCTAATGGTATTTCTGACTCATTACTTTTTGCAACTCAACCTTGTGTTGAAGTTCTTTCCAAAGTTGAATTTCTTTTTTATTTCATCTTGGGGCATGTCTCAGATTTATTGATTTCTGGCTAAAAAATCAGGCATTCTTTAGTAGTGCCTCCCTCATCTTTCTATATGTTGTATTATTTGCTATACTCTCCCCCTGCAGGTGCGGCGATCGCCCCCCCCCCTCTCGCCAAGAGCTTCGAATTTAGAAAAATAGACTCGTCTGTCTGCTGCATTTCGGAAGTGAACAAATCGCTTTATCATTTCATACTGTCTTCGATTTTTCTTTTCTCTTGTAATATGGTTGGATCTGCCCCTGTCCACCAGTATATGTAGAGGTGTAAGGTTTAGGATTATTGTCATGGCGGCAGTTAGGCAGGTTTCCATTCCTCCAGTTATACATGCGCAAGCTAGTCTTTGCAGTTTTGAGAGGTTAGCTGTCGTATTGGCTAGACTTTTGTGTCAGATCACTGCCCCTATGTGATGATTGGTCTCACTATTGCAGTGTACCTCCACTACGAGATTTTTGGGTTTATGTTCCACATTTTGTAGCTTTGTTGATCACTTCTTCATGTTAATTCCAGAGAAATTTATTGTCTAGGGTTAAGCGCAGATATTTAACCACTTAGTTCCACTCAATAACGTTCCCAATCATGTTAATGACTTTCAAGTTAAAGTTTCTTTTTCTTGTAAATGCTACTCAAGTTGTTTTGGTAGAGTTCACATTAAGTTCTATCATCTGGTACCATTCTTCAGTATGTTCAAGTTATCTCTGAACTATTTCGCAGAGGGTATCTTTAAATTTGCCTGTCTTGATTATCACTCCGTCATCGACACCTAGAAACAACAGTGTTGCCAGTTCCCTGAAATATAAACGGCTACCCTTGTAATAACTCAGTTAACTAGGTAAATAATTTAATTTTTAGTTTTTCGCTGAATTCCTTATAAATCAGAACATTATGACTATATTAAAAAATAACTTTACCTATTCCAAATATATTTTACAAATAAAAATTAGATGTCGGCAACAAGTCGGCGAACATTATAAATCTAATTTTAAACATGTCTGTTACGCATGATACCTAAATAATAGGGTAAGTATTCGGAGAGTTATTCTAGATTCATATTGCTCTAAACAATTTTCCTTCCATATATAACGAAACAGCTTTCCATTTTTAACTGTCAGTCAGAAGAGAAACTTTATTTTCATTTTTCGTTGTTCTTGCGGATATAATTTACTTCATACCAACCTGAAATAATAAAAAAGTCTCGCATAATACTTTCTAGATAATTCGCTGTATACGCTGAATTTTTAGGCTGTATAAAATTTAAAAGGGTATTTTAATTTTTCTGCTTAGTTTGAAAATGGATTTGGAGTTTTAAATAATAATTAATATGTAGAGAGAATGTTTTTGCTACTATTGTGTTACCCCGTTTGAGAATTGCTGATGTATAATCGCAGCCAGTAATTGCATATAAAAATAAAATATAAGCTTAACATTTTGGGTATGCAGATAATAAAAGTTTTAAAAAGTAAATAATCTTATCAATTGGAGTTCGCACAGTTAGTAGTATCAACAAATCAACATATTCCCAACAACGATGGTTGTGTTTGCTCTATTGAATTTTTCTTCTGCTATTTCAGAAGGATGTTGGTCAAAGTTATACGTGCGAACAGAATTAGGGACTGAGTTTTTCAGAATCATATAATTTGTACGTATCTTATTATGTGTCACATAAATCAATACCTCCATATTTGTACTTACACTGAACGCCTGATGACGTATACAGGCCGCGTGTGAAATCGCAATATTTCATGAACTGCGATTTGTAGGGAAAAAAAATAAGAATAATTTTTGCAGAGAATTAAATGATCTACAACTTTTGATTGGCCTAGCACTTCCCATTTATGACAAAATGCAAAAAACTGATATTTTTCACCCTTGAACTTGAATAAAATTTTTAGCTGGCCTAGGATCGGTAGCGAATTTTAATATTTTATTTTTAATAGTGTATTTAAGATCTATATCAATTTCCAGCTCTATATGAGTTTTTGCGAAGTTAAAGGTCTACTCTCACTGGATTAATTGACAACAATGATATTACTAGTAGGTACTCTGTAAAGTTTGGCATTTGTATACCTACTCAGAACGTTTCCACATACGGAAGCTATTTATGTTGTTTAACAGTAACTTTAAAATTTCATCTTGACCAAACAATGGAACTAACTAGTAAACATTTTCGTGCGATAATTTTTCACACATTTCGATAAGATTTATCTCAACAAGAGTGCAATGATGAATTTCTTCATATGGCGATGAAGTCTCTACAAAAAACAACTGTATATCGCTGGTTTAGTTCGCCTGAACCTGAAAACCATCAAATGAATGCGAACGTTACTGAGTGGAACTCTGTGGTTAAATATCTGCGCTTAACCTTAGACAATAAATTTTTCTGAATTTGACATGAAAAAGAAGTAATCAACAAAGTTACAAAACGTGGGGCACAAACCCAAAAATCCTGCAGTAGTAAGACCAACATCACGTGTGAAATGTGATCTGTCATGGCCGTGTTGGATGAAGGTCTTCCAAAGTCGGTTTTAGTGCACGAAAGTATCGATGCTGTGCGTGAACTGATAACGCAAGATGGTCATGTGACATACAGAGAGATGGAGGCATTCCTGGGCATTAGTAGCACTAGCGTATATAATATATTTCTTAAACATTTGGCCATAAAAAAATTATGTTCACAAAGGAAAATCTTTCAAAAAAAGACTCATGTCAAGGTCAATTCTGAATGGTACACAACCATGTATGTTCCGGAAGTCTTCGGTGAATTAAGGAAACAAACCAGAAATAACGGATCATTTTCCACCATGACAATAGGAGCTCTTACACAACGGCTCAAACAAGTGAGTTTTGGAGCACTCAGAATGTAAAATTGATGAGAAATCCGCCTTACAGCCCTAATTTACCGCCGAATAATTTCTTTTCGTTTCCGTACATAAAAAAAAATTGCATGTTTAGCGAATTTCTACGCTAGAAGAGGCATTTGAGAAGTTCGGAAACCACCTTATAGGGATACCTATTTCCCAAAGGCAATTATCACGAGGAACATTTTAAAAACCAATAAAATCATTTTCAATAATAAATCTTTTTTTTAATCATTTTCATAATAAAAACGGCTACTCTCGTATAAGTAAGTCGGTTCATTTTAAACTGAAAAAATCAACCAAAAACCCAAAAAAATGCATTTTACAAAAATGCATTACTCTGCCGAATTTAAAGTTGCAGCATAGACCCTTTGTGGAATGACAGTTATTAGCACATAGATTACGTATGCCAAAGGAGAGTGCTGTCGAATAATTAGTTTTTGCACAACTGCATTTTACATTTTGAATACACGAAAATTACTATCCTGCAAAATGCATAGTTGCTCCATAGATTGCCCAATTTAAATAATGTAAAAGTTTAAAAAACTAGACAAAATTTACTATAAATCGTCCATTCAAACTAGGGTGATCCAATGCGTTAAAATGGATGAAAAATTCATCAAAATATAGGTATAAACGGGCGCTAGATGGAAGCCGAGAGGAGGAGGTACTACACCAGCAGCAGGGAAGCTGTACATTATATATATATATATATATATATATATATATATATATATATATATATATATATATATATATATATATATATATATATATATATGTATATATTAATCATCAAGGTTAATTATCTAGGCAATAACTGAAGCTATTTTAATAACTTCTTTATTCATTTTCTATTATTATATTGCAAATATTCTACAGCACCTAAAAATCGTATATTCGATATCCTATTTTTTGTAATATTTGGTATTACCCCGATACCCACATTTACTTGCTAACTTGAATGATTGAATTACATTTGATTAAGAAGAGATGGATTTAAGTACCGACAGTTGTCAGAATCCTCTTTAACAGATGCTTGAATGAGGGGAAAATTCCCGACCACTGGATCGATGCCCTTACAATATTAATCCATAAAAGGGCGGCCCGAACAACCTTAGCAATCCCGAACAATCGCGATAGTTCCTCAACTCTATAAACTACGCACTAAGATTATAACTAGGTAGCTGACACTAAAATTCGATAACTATTAACAGGTTAAACAAGTCGGCTTTGGAAGGGGTTTCACATTTAAAATTTTAGTAGAATAGGCCAAAAAGTATAACCTCCCCCTCTATCTGGCATTTGTAGACGACCTGATCAACGTTATCAATTACTGAACAATCGCGATACTTCCTCAACTCTATAAATTGCTTACCAAGATTATAACTAGGTGGCTGACACTAAAATTCGATAACTAATAACCGGTTGAACAAGTCAGCTTTGGAAGGGGTTTCACATTCAAAATTTTAGCAGAATTGGCCAACAAGTATAACCTCCCCCTCTACCTGGCATTTGTAGACGACAAGGAAGCCTCGACACTGTTCAATTTTGAGTAATGAAAGCGAACCTAGTCAACTGCAGAACTGACCACCGAGACTGGGTCTTACTACATAATATCTACAACAACGCGATCATTACTGTTTAGTTCGGCGAAGATGCACGTACAAATGCTGTTCAGATAACAAAAGATGTACAATAAGATGTTACGATTTCTTCTCAGCTCACTCATTCTCAAGGATATCATCAAACTGTTGGACTGGGGAGAATTTCGGTATTAACATTAACGAAAGAACGCTTAACAACATCCGATTTGCTGACGACGTTTTATTAATATCTAATAATTACGATCACCTGGATTAGATATTAAAGGACCTGCATTAAGTTTCAACAATATAAAAAAAAAACAATAACAATTGAAGTCGATGGCAATACACTCTCATATGTCTTGAACAAAGAAAAAGTTCCCACTCAACTTAAATGTCAAAGTATTTAATAACCACGTCCTAGCCGTACTAACAACTTATTAGGCACACACTTGGACTTTTACACAATGAACAAGCTGTGTAAAATCTAAAGATGAATACTTGGTGTTACTCTTAGAGATCAAGAGAGAAAAATATGAATTAGGAACAGAACCGAGATAATTGACATAGTGCAAGAAGTAGGCAAACTAAAGTGGAACTAGACAGGCCACAGTGAAAGACTTCAGGACATCAGATGGATAACAAGAACGTAAATTATATTTATGATGACATGAGCCGGTAAGAAATCTAGAAAAGATAAATAAATATATATAGTGTGATACCCAATTTTTAGGTGTGACTAGAGACGTAGTATTTAGGAATTTGGTCTTCAGAGATTACACTCTTTATTTAAAATAAGCGACATTAAACATTTTGGACTGTACATCATTATAATTCATTTATTAACTTACATTAAGATTATCTTCATTTTGGCACTCTTGACGAGTGTTATCACTGGGGTTCTGTTATTTGTCGACCTACTCTGGACTGGGACACGCTTGGGATTTTCAATGCTTCACTAATATTCTATGCCACCAACTAATTAACAACTCACTGACTGATCTGTATCGGATCAACTAACCCTTATGGTTCACGACTAAATAATTAAACCGATTGTACCCTATTCAACCGATTGACTCGATTGAACCGATTCAACCGATTGAACCGACCCCAACATGTCCTTCCTTTTTTTATCCTGTTTTGTTATTTTTCATCAAGTCAACGAATCACCTTCTTACAATCTCGATTCTTCATGACCCAGAAAGCGACCTTGCTGACTTGGTGAATTTGCACGATCGATGACCAATAAATAAACATAACATTTCATAATTGGAAGGTTATAAAATTATAGTAACGCGATTGTTATTGTTTTAATTTAAAATAACAGATTAGTAAAATTTGGAAATGCCAATTTATGAAATATTATGTTTTTATGTTTTTCCCTATGTGACAATAGTTTGGCAATCCGGTATGAGTATAGCAAGTTTTACGAAAGTACAACTTTGCAAGCCCGACCTAAATAATTTTATGTTTTTTTTCCTTCCATTTACTTTCTCCAACCAGAGGCCAATCTAGCCATCCTCTTTGGGGGGGGGATAATATCACAAAAATAAATGGGGAGGGGAGACACCAACCGTCCTGAATTTGAAGCTCTGGGGAGGGCGATAGCAAACGAAAGGGAGTTGTGGACGGCGGGGGGGGGGGACGCCAACAGCATTCACATTCCTAGTGTAAGAGGCAGAGTCGCGTCTATTTTCCTAAATTCGAAGCTCTTGAATCCGCCACTACCAACTTCCTTAGCTTAGGCCGCAAGAATTATCGCAAATAACGGCGCAAGGAAGTCCTAAATGCCATTTTTATTTTATATTACAATATTATTTTTTGCCATAAAAGTATTTTGCACCTCTGTAATATATTTATTTTCGATGTACGAAGCCTAAATCATGTTATGCAATCTAACTCAGTGTCCTGGGTGAGTGATCTAAGTTGGCAAAGGCGTTTGTGTGGCGAATGCGTCTTTGGCGATATGTCTGTCGAATATCGGAGACAGTTCAGCACATAACTGGAGGATGGCAAGCCTTTGCTGCAACCGAGTATAAGGAAAGACACGACTCAGCTAGGTCCACCAAGAGTTAGCAAAAAAGTTAAACCTATTACAGGTAGGAAAAGCGCCTTATTACAAGTACAATCCGGAGCCTGTTCTTGAGAACAACCAGTTCAAGTTATATTGGGACCGAACGGTTCTGACGGATCAGACAGTAGCTCATAATAGACCAGACATTATACTAATAGATAACATTTCTAGGCGAACTACACTAATCGACATTGCTGTACCTAACAACAACAACCTGAGGCCAAAATACAACGAGAAGATCGCCAAATACAGAGATCTGGAGTTCCAAATCCGAAGACAATGGGCAATGAACAGCGCCCAAATGATTCCCATAATACTGCCAACAACTGAAATGATACCGAAGAACCTCCTGCAGAACATCAAGGGACTGGGCCTTAGTGAGCATCTGTACAAACCTATGCAGAAAGCAGTTTTCCTTGCAACCGCGAGAACCGTCCGAAAGTTCGTAGAAAATACAACAGTCAACTTCACCTAGGACCCGATGACATGGAAAGGGTTCTCGCAGAGCTTCATACTTTTGGTGTCTTTGTATGCCTGGTATGAGTGAATAATCCTTGGGGGGAGTGCGGAGCCGTTTGGCTTGTAAATCATAATAAAAGAATAAAAAGTAATATTAATACCTGAAACTTATAGGTATCGTAATGACAATTATTCCTGCAGCGTATATCTGAAAATAATTCACCAAATCGCAAAAAATGACGCGTCGCCGTGGCGGATTTTTCAAAAAATTTGAACTTATCATCCTCCAGAAAGATCTTTCAACGGCGCAATCAACACGGCATAGCTTATGTAGGACAGATCAACGCTTTAATGAAATTAGCATTTCCGCACCGGTAGTACGGTAGTAGGACATTAAAAATCTCATCCGCTTGAAAGACAGCTTCAACTGCGCCGACTACGCGGTACAGGTTCCATATAGTCTTGAAGCCAGAGGAGTCCTAAGGGCCAATTGTATTCAGATAGACCCAGACTGAAAGAACTTGTTATTAACAAACGATTTGTAGAAAATAGAAAAATTATTTTTAATTTCCTAAAAAAGAAATAGTTTCGTAATTGATATTATACTTCCGAAATTTGACATTTTCACAGTTTTCCGGTACTCATAACTTTGAATTGAATAAATATTTTTCAATTCTGCTAGCAGCATTTCAAAGTTCGTCTCTTAAACTATAAGATGAAATGAATCGCAAGGCAAAGCAATTGTTTTTTATTGCTTTTTTACGCTATAAACAAATAGCGTTTTCCCGCTTCCCACTATGTGGTTGCACACTCTGCATTTTTAAATGACAAGCGAATACAACGAAAACTTTTCGCCTTGCAATTAATGAAGGCACTTCTATAATTTAGTTCCATGTCTGCGAACTAAATGGAATGGTTGAAATGGAGTTTCAGTAGTTTCACTATTCTATTAAAAATTTTACTTATAAATAATAATTTAATTTTTATTGTATTTATTTTTACAAGTTTGTTTCTTCATAGATGCGCAGAAAGCACGACAAGATAATTGCATGAGATACAAATACAGATTTTTCTGCTGTATTATATACAGTTACTTGTAGCTACTAATTCGCCAGCAGGGGGTATTAAAACATAATTTTTTTTGGCATTAGATCATCTTCTATAACAAAATCAAATAATGTTGAATCTAATACATCGAAATAAATAGACAAAATATCTGTTTTTAGGAGGTAAAAATACATTAAAAAAATTAGGTAGGCCCATTTAAATACAATATTCCTCTGACTCCGAGACTAATAGCCATAGACCGACGTTTTTAATGAAATTAATATTTTTGCACTAGATGCACTCACCGCACTAACCGCCTCATGCCGCTCATTTAGGATACAGCGTTCGCAAAGTGTATCTTATCAGATTAACTCAAAATATGTTCATGTATTTTAAAAACATTAGAAGTATAATAAGCAAAACCACAAGAAAAATTAGGAGATAATTTATTCATGAAATAAAATTTTAAAAAATAATTGTTTGAGATTAAATATAACTATTTGCTAGCTCTTACAATTTAAGTAAAAATACTCCAAAAATGCCTGTTTTATATTCATAACGCAAAATAAATGACATGTACGAGTATACACTTTTCGTATAGCTATTCCAGATTCATATATTTCTAAACAATTTTCCTTTCACAATATATTGGAATCGACTTCTCCATTTTTAACTGTCTGTCAGGCAACGGAAAACTTTAGTTTTATTTTTCCTGGTTTATGCAGGTATAATTTACTTCATACCGAACGAAAAATAACAAAAATCTCGCATAATGCTTTCAGGATAGTTCGGTGTCTGCTCTGAACATTTCGGAAATAATGTTAAAAAAGGCAATAATATTTTTATAATCCATTTGACTGAAAAATCGATTTTAGGCTTCTAAATCGGCATTGAACTATTACGAAGAATAATTTAGTTCAATATTTTTAGTCAATAATTGATAAATTTATAAGCAAAATATATTTTTGTGACTATATAAAATGGTTGTTATTTTTTCAATTTGAAAAAAGTGATTTACAATAACGAAAAAAGTTTTTAACTTTTAAACCCAATTTTGTTGTCATAAAAATAAGGTAAGGTCTTTTTTGCTTATAATATAATGTTATAATTTGTATTATGCAGGGTAATGGAAAAAAGGAAATCAAGTCATATTATTTGAAAAAATTTATAAATAATAATTTTGAATAATTTTGTAATATTAAAAACTGCAATAGTTTTAAAACACGCTATTCTAAAAAATTGTTCTGGCTAAGAAAAGAGAAACGTTGAACGATCAGGTTAGCTTCCTAAAGCTTCATAACACTTTTATGTCTCGGTATATAAAATTTTTAATTAAAAATTCTCATTCCTTGATATCTTTTATCCAAAAAAGATATACTTAGGGGATGTCGCATCGTTTCACTTCACTGTACATACCTCAATGATTTGATGTTACAAAGTAGTGGTTGCCAAAGATTAGGTATCTCAATACTCGGTTTACTGAAAATTCCATTATTGTTTTTAATGTAGGCTGCTTCTATAAATTTTCTTTTTTTCATATTGGGTTCCGTATATATTGCCGCAGCCTCAGACCATTTTATATGGTGTTGTTTATCCCAGGACTGTTCTGCAATACCTGATCTCGACGTTTCCCCTTTTTGTGTATGAGTTTTATGTTCCTTAATTCTAACTTCTAGCGGTCGTTTGGTTTCTCCAATATGCATTTCACCACACTCACATGGAACTTTGTAAACACATTCTTTCTTATCGGTAGTTTTAGGTTTTGTTTTTGTTAAATGAGCTCTAAGGGTACTTCCTGATTTAAAGGCTGTTTTTATATTATAACTACTGACAATTCGTCTTATTTTCTCCGACGTTCCCTTAATGTACGGAATTGTGAAGAAGGAATGTGTTTCTTGCTGTACAGTGTTCGTTGTTCTAATATTATTTATAACATCGTCAATTAGTTTTAAAGGATAACCATTCTGTTGTAAGTCGGATTTAATATTTGCTACCTCTTTTTCCAATGATTCGGCATTATTACATATAGATATAGCGCGATTATAAAGGTTGCGTATAATTCCTCGTTTTGTTACAACAGAATGATTAGAACTATGATTAAGATATTGTCCAGTATGTGTTGGCTTTCTGTATACTGAAGTTTTAATAGTTTCGTTTGAACGGTTTACCATGACATCTAGGAAGAGCAATTGATCATTTACCTCTTTTTCCATGGTAAACTTAATTGTAGGTCGAATTGTATTCAGATGTTTCAGGAAATCATTAAGTTCTTGATCATTTCCCTTCCATACGATGAAAGTATCATCGACATATCTCAACCAGACTTCCGGTTTTACTGTTGCCGTTTCTATGGCATGAGTTTCGAACCATTCCATATATATATTGGCGACGATTGGAGAGAGTGAAGAATCCATCGGAACCCCGTCGTCCTAAGCGTAGAACTTGTCCTTTACTTGAAAGTAAGCACTACGCAGGCAACACTCCAAAAGGTCCATCACCCCGTCCAGTGGTAACGTGCTTCGATCTGATAAAGTAATATCATTTGAAAGTCTTGTTTTGATTATGTCTAGTGATTCCCCTAATGGTACATTAGTATACAGACTTTTCACATCAAAGCTTATTAGTCTGTCATTTGGCTCTAGATTGATGCTACTAATAATGTTCACGAAATGTGTAGAATTTTTAACATATGTCTTCCTCTTACCTTCTAAAGGTTGTATGATTTTTAAGAGAAACTTTGCCAGTGCATTTGTTGGGAATCCTCTGGAGCTGGTTATTGGCCTCAATGGTATGTTCGTTTTATGAATTTTTGGAAGTCCGTAAAGATGTGGTGGCTTACTGTAGTGTGGTGTGAGCGCCGATCGTAGGTTGTCAGGAATATTGTTTTGGTATTTCCTGAGTGTTCTGTAGATTTTTGACTCTATGGATTGTGTGGGGTCACGGGCTAATTGTCTATATTTTCCTTTTTCCAGGATATCTCCGATTTTTTGGTCGTACGTTACGATGTCCATTATCACTGTTGCATTTCCCTTGTCCGCTAGTAAAATCTTTATGGATTCATCCTTACGAGGTTCTTTTAAGGCTGATGCTTCTAGTCTGGAGAGATTTTCAACTGGATTTTTCTTGTCTTCCAAAGTTGATTTTATTTTCCACCTAAACTTGTCGGAATGGTTTTCGTCTACTTGTATAGATTCTACAGAACTTATGATATTCAAAACGGGCATGCTTTTTGGTGTTACTGCGAAATTAAGTCCCTTGCTTAGTAGTTGTTCTTCTGCTGTTGAAAGTATTCTTGAAGATAAGTTTATGATGGTTTTTCTCGAAGTTGTTTCAGGTGGAGTCGGTTGATGATGTGATTTTAGTTTCTCTAGTTTATTTCGGTGTTTCCTCGCCATATTTTCTTTCAATTTGTGGCATATATTATCTATTTTATTGAAAATTGGCTCATGATTATCTGACAAAGTTTCAGCTTTGCTTTCTTCGTAGCATTGTGTAGCTTCATCTAGAAGAATGGCTTTTCGCTATCGGTGATAATTTATTTGTGTTCTTAGTAGTGATTTACTTGCGTTGTCCAGAATACGGCTACATAAGCTCCTAGTCTTAAGACAAAACATTCAGTTTATACTTGATAACGATTATGCAAGTCAGACCACATTTCAGTCATTCTTCAACATTGTCTACAACCTTCAAACAAATAATAATAGTGTAAAAATGAACTGGCAAAGAACAATAAGAATAACACACAATTTCAATAACACACTAAAACAGATATGCTTTGTTTATTTAATTTTTTAATTAAAATCTAAGGAAATGTTCAAAACAACCTCCGTTTTCATGTTCACAAAGATTAACTCTAGAGAGAAAGTTGAACTGCATCTTTTTCATCATCTCTGCATCTAAACATAAAAAGTTGCTAAATTTTATATTTACGCCCATAATTCTTCTTCGGTGTTTACAGGTCTACGGAATACCATCTGTTTAAGAGTTCGCTAAAAAAGTAATCGATAGGCATTAAATCCGGTAAGCGAGGTGGCTAATTTGCAGGAGCATTATTGCCTTGTCGATCCATAGATTTTGAAAATTTCATTTAAATGATTTCTATCAGTGGAAGATCACCTAGTAAATTTGACAAATTTACTTACTAAAGATTCTAGATAATTCAATCCATTTAAATGATGTGGTAAGATGACAGTACCAATAATAAATTTGTCAATGATACATGTCAACACGGTAATTTTAAATTAATGTTTATAATGCACAATCTTTTTTTCGTGCGAGTCTTCGTCAGAATAAACATGGGCATTATGTAAATGTACTTGTAAGATTCCGTCTACAATCAATCGTTGCGAGAGCAAAACTACAGGATTCTCCAGACGCCATTTAATAGCGGCATGTATTGATTTTTCAAATTTTTTTTGCGTATCTTCTAGTTAAATTAAACAAGTTTTTAAAAATTAGACCTGAAAAACGACCTTCTTAGGAAAAGAACGATCGAAGTCAAACGGAAGTTATTTTCATATTCCTGTTTCAATTTGTCATTTTCAATAATATTGATATTTTTATTTTCGGTCATATTCGGTCGTTTTTGATTAAATAAGAAGTTGTCGTTTTTAGATTAGGAAGAAAAACATAGGAATGTGTAAGTGCCACAAGTCACCGTTCCTGTTTGCCCTGTTGCAACCGTTAGTTTTCCAATGTGGATATGTTGCAGACTATTTAAAATATATTGGCCGTTTTCATGCTCTAACGCAAAGTTATTGTAAAATTACTTATGACTGAAATAAAAATTTGTAAATCCGTTCCCAACAATTAGAATAGTTTCTGGTCCTGTTTTTGTCAAAAAATATTACTTTTTAGAAGTAATTACTCAAATACCGTTCAGATTGGTGGAAGGTGAAATCAGATTTTTATTTTGATTATAAAATACCCTAAAAGTAACAGATTTTTAACACCTGAAGGCATGTTAGAAGCTGATGCGTCTTTAGAATATGGTCCGTTATATAAAATACCGTTAGACTTGACCATTAAAGCTAAGTAGTAAAAAATGTAATTTAAAAAAATAAAAATTTGCTCTGGGTCACATGCTAATTTTAAAAATTAATTTCAAAAGACCTTTCTTTGTAAATTATTTGCATTTTCATTTAAATTACACTTCTCGAATATTTAATAAATTGTATTTGAAGGCATTTCTAAAAATCATCGATTTATGAGCCCGATTGCAACATGCTTTAAACTAGTTTATACTTAGTTGCTTTAGAGTGCATATACGTTTTTACGAAGTTGAAGCTTCATTAAACCCTATACATTTTCCGTAGAATTTACATCAAGCGAAGAAGCAAGCATACCTTTCTCTCTTTTCAGTCCTGACAATAACAACATTGTTTAAGTTATTGTCTTCTTGTAGTAACCACAAGTCATAATCATATCCAAACCAGCATTTAGCAGACTTTATTAACCACTTACAGTAAAGGTTTTTACCTCGTTGTTTTACACTTAATACCATTTTCATCAAGTCACCGCCGAATAGTATTTAAGTCAACACGTATTCCCTTTCGATCTAAAACACTTTGTCCGTCTCGCAGATTTAGAACTGGTTCAAGAGACTGATATCTAGATAGCGACTCTAATAATATATCTATACGATTTTTAGTTGGCACCACCCATCAACCGATAAATGTTCAGATTTAATGACATTTCGACTAGCAGTTATCGAGATATTGAAGTTTTTGTGACTCATCTTTTGATATTTTCAAAACAATGGAAAAAACATATGTTGACAAAACACTGTAATTTGATGGGGAAAAAGACAGGTAAAATTGCCAAATGGTTTGAAAAATGTTATAGAGAATCTACTCCGTCGAAAGCAACTATTTGTCGTTTGTTTGTTGAATTTAAATGCATTCGTATAGACACAAATGATGGTAAACCCTCTAGGCGCCCAAATGAGGCTGTTACACTCGACAATATCAAAAATATCCACAAAATCGTCTTGAACAACAGTAAAATGAAAGTGTATGAGATAGCTTTCATCCTAAAGATATCAATAGACTATGCACATGATATTTCGTACGAGTATTTCACTATTCAAAAGCTCTATTCGAAGTGAGTACGCGTTTGCTCACAGTTGACCAAAAACAACAACGTGTTGATGATTCAGAGCGATGTTTGGAGCTGTTTAAGCGAAATTAAGAGTATTTTTTCATGCGGTATGTGAGAATGGATGAAACGTGAATCTACCACTTCACTCCGGAGTCAAATCTCTAGTTATTTGAGTGAACAGCGAAGGATGAAAGCCACCCAAAGTGACTAGAAACGCCACATTCAGCTGGCAAGATTAGGGCGTCCGTATCTTGGGATACGCATCGCCTAATATTCATCGGCCATTTTGAAAAGATAAAAACCATCAACAGCGAATATTTTGTGGCATCATTGATGTGTTTGAAGGAAGAAATCACGAAAAAACAGCTCCAAATGAAGAAAGAAAAAGTGTTCTTTCACAAAGACACTGTACCTTGTCACAAATTTATCGCAACGATGGCATAACTACATGAATTGCACTTCGAATTGCTTCCGCATCCACCATATTCTCCAGATTTGACCCCCAGCGACTGTTACCTGTTCACAAATCTCAAAAAAATTCTCGCTGGAAAAGGAATTGCTGAAGCTGAAGTGTATTTGAAAGGTTTTATGAGAAAGGCATAGAAATGTTCGAGCGGTGCTGAAATGACTATATCAATCTAGAATGAGATTATGTTGATGAATAAAATCGAATTTTGACAAAATATTGTGTTTTTATGTTATTCTCAGGATTCTTTGAACCACCTGTTGCAATGTAGATTTTTTGGAACACTTCAACTATTAATTTATTTTGATTTTTTGTAGTCACACGTGTTAAACCAATATCTGAAAGATCATTGACATTGAAATTTTGATTTTTTAAAAATTATTGACATTCCTTTCTCAATTATACCTCTTCATCCATTTCTGTATGATACAAACTTTTTCATATATTTCGCAGTGGCAGCATACGTCATTTTTTGGCCTTTTTCGTGTCTACACAGAAAAACTCTTTCGAATATTTTATGATATTTTATACTCATTATGAATATGTCCGATAGACGTTGCGAGTATCAAACAACTGGCTATCAATGCATAGCGCGGAGTAATTTGAAGCCTCGAGTGTTGGACGTACCAAGTAAGCTGAGCAAGTAAGTATGGTATTCAAATATGAACCGTTTTAATGAAACGAAGTGTGTATATTGTGACACGTATTGAATTATGTTCATTAAAAAAGAAGCATTCACCTAATTTTCTTTCTAGAAATATATTTCTTACGGAAAAATGTAAAAAATTAACAAAATCATTGTAATTCATTCAATATCAAGTTTCTATGTACATGCAATTTAATTCCACAGTTTCTGACATTTTACGAAGGTCAGGAAAATTTTTCACCTTATCTGCCCTCCGAATCTAATTTCCTTTCTCATAATTAGCAACTCCCCCTTTCCTTCCGAAGTCAAGTTCAACCCTAACGCACAACGGTGAACAATTTATTGATCTGTCAACGTTTGAAATAGCCAATATCATTTGCCATACGCACACTTTTTACCTTTTTCCCATTATTGCATTATAGGGCACGAGAACGCCACTTGGTCACGCAAGTTAATTCTTTGAGGTTTTTGGTAAGTATATATTTATTTTATTAAGTGCTGACTCGTGAGAATAAAAGGAACCTTTTATTGAGACTAGTAAGAGAGTCAAATGTAACTTAATTTGAAGTAAGCTAGGTCGAGTTATTACTCGGATGGATAAAAAATACCTTAAAATTTGAGAGTTCTTAAGAAAATAATACTAAAACAAATATAAGTCTAGAATTAATTCTCTCTCGAAATGCAGCCTTTTAAAGATCGTATTAACGAAGAAGTCTAAACTGCTAAAGCTCTAAAGTGCAAGAAGAAAATTTTTTATTTAATTTTAAGAATACGAATATAAAATTATTTGATTCGGTTTTCAGCATTTTCAGGCTGATTGTGCAGTCATAAAATATAACATTTGAGTGTATTTTGTAACGGCCAGTGGCAGCTCCTTAGCGGAGGCACGAGAGGCAAAGCCCCACCCCCCAATTTTGAAGGAAATTAAACTAAACCAGAATAAAAATTGCATAATTATTATAAAATCTTATTTAAAATAAAAACAATTTTTACTTTTTTTTTGTAATTAAATTCTTAAGCGAGAATAATGCACAGGCGGCTAGGCTTCGTTACTTAAACCATGAAATAAAACCACTTCAAACGACGTTATGACGTAACAATATCATTCATAAACATCAAAGATGTTTAAGTATTAAGGGTACCCAACCTCGCTTGGATATTGTCGAATGTTGGCAAATAACTCGTTTGGCAACATCGGAAATAGCCCTCAACGTTTTCAAATCATTGTTCCTATAGAGTAGCGCCATCAATTGTTCATATAATACCTACAGGTTATTATCGAAACGGGTGTTCCTTTTTAACGTTTGCGTTGATATGTAATTGATTTTCGGGTTTAGTGTTTTTGAAGTTAAGCTTGTTTTGTAGTGTTTTATTTTTCAAGATTTAAGTGTCCTTACAAGTAAGTAAAAAAAATACGAAGAAATTAAAGAGTATAGTTATATAGTTGGTAAGTAATAATTTTAAGTCGTTAAACATAAAAAATAAATCTTATATTGTGAAAAGTGTAGAGAAATCACGGCCTAGTTTAAGTACTTTAAAATCACCCGACATTGGTCAAAATTGTGGATTCAATTTAACTTGGCACGTCAAATGCGATTGATTGACAGGGTCTAGCAAACGAAACAAATTATTTTGTCATGTCAAGTTTATTATTTTCAATTCAAACTAAGTACACGACTTGGTGTAAATAGAATTTGCTATTCTTAAAAATTTCAAGTCAAAGGAAGATATTGCATCATCCTGTAAAATAAAACTTTTCAGTAGACCAATCATTGACGTTGTCTTGGATAGCGAAAGAAAAAATGCCATAATCACCTAATAATCAGGTTTGGGAGAAGCTTATTGACGTAACACTCTTTCTATTTCTCAAGCATTTCGCGCACACGATGAAACAAATGAATCATTTAACCGAGAAAATCACAAGGAATTGCAAGCGTAACAAACAAAATACCTTTAAATTTATTTTTCAAGGAACTCTTTTTTTCTGGTACCTCGAAAACGATAAAAAATTATAGATAGCGCTCCATTTATTTTAAGGCTCGATTTTCACTAAAGGACCGCTCTAGATACGTTGTCGATATGTTCTCAGTCCGGTAAAATATTCTTGCAGAAGAAACAATGAATCTATTCACACTATCGCTCTCTTGGAGATTTCGATATTGTAAGGCATTAAAAAATATTTTATCGAACTGAGAGCGAACCGAAAGCGTATCGAGAGCGGCACTATAGTGTGGATCGCGCCTAAAAGGAAGTGCGTGATACACATTGTTTTGCTTAGCAGGCAGATGAAACGACAGATATTCTGTTTGTTTCTCACTTTTAGGTATTTAGGTATATCAAACAAAGCGAAGTTGTTAAAAGATTTTCAGGTTTTTATAATGTTTCGTCCAGCCGAAATATGATTTTAGAAATAAATGAATGGCGCAAATGTATCATGGAGCTGCCGGTATGGCTAGCCATTTAAATGGTTTACAAAGCAAAAAAAGTCGATAGCACCCCACGGTCTTTTTACACATTGGCTTGCGCATGCACTAAATTTGGTAAGTTGGATAATAAATAAAGCTTATACGAATAATAAAAATCGATTTTTTTTTCAAATTTACCTAGTTTTGAGGCATTTTTTTAAATGAAATATGCGGTACACCTATATCAAAAATCCCTGATGCTCGCTGGAATTTTACTTCCAAGTCGGTATTTACAGTTCACATAAACGAAGAAAAATTAATTGAAGTGTTTGATATCATTATTTACACCTAAGATTTTAAAAACGATGCCCATTCTATTAAGGAAGCGGTAGGTTTAAAACATTATTTGAATGACTCAAAGTTTTGCTTTTTATTTGAAGCACGCAATTTAATTTTTGAACAAACTGATGTAGTTTTCTCAATTCTGCAGAATAAGTTAACTATTCAAAACAGCGACTAACTAGTTTATTTCAAACTCTTTAAAATTGTCGCAATAATGATCAATATTTTGACAATATTTACCAATCAACACTGTCAGTCTTCAAACCACTTCAAAAAAAAAAGAAAAACCTATCTTGACTTACCGGACTTACGACTTTTTTGTACAATATCAATTTTTTGACCAAATTTAGTTGAAAACTGAATTAACTGTAATATATAATGACCCTCAGATGTTTGAAAACTGTAAAACACCAACAGATTTTTTTAAATTTATGCTGAAAACGATCTAAATAGTTGTATGATACGGGAATTGTATAAATTTATTGCTACTGTCGTTACTGTAACTATTACCTTCGTCTCAGTTGAAAAAAGTTTTTTTGGCCTTAAAAAAAAAATAAAAAGTCGCAATACCAAGACCATAGACATAAGATAAGATATCTAGACAGCGGAAACTAGATAAACGCGTTGGCTTTCGGTTTCTAAAGAGAACATTTTCAATGGGTAGTCTCTATTTTATAGAAAGCAAAGTGCTACTTATCGGAAACCTGTCTCTTTCTAAACGAGAACCAACGGTCAATTATCTTTATATTATAGTGTTGACTATGACTAAGGAATAGGTTAAGCAACGTTTCGCTCATATCAAAAGAAGAAGAATTAGTGAAAATAATGTGTAAAGAAAATCAGTTTTACAAAAACATCATGAATCGCTTTTTCAGTTCAAAAAATCGAATCGCTCTTATTTTTACGTAAAATCCATGAGAAACTTACAAGAACTAAAAACCTGTTATATTAAGAGATATTTTATTATTAATAATTAATCGTGTATATATCTTACATTTTAATATTTGAATATAGTAAGTTTAAGATGCTAAAAAGTCTTTACTACTGTTTTTGACAAAAAATTCCCATGTGGTTGCTATATTGCAAGCCTGAGGGTTTGAACGGTCGCGATATTTTAAAGAGGCGTGTGACAAGGAAAGTGACCAGAGTTGCCACGTGAAGTTATCGGTATCTATTTTATACATGTACCAAATGTCATAATCGGAAATTTATCTATCAAACATTTTGAACAAACCGTTTAAGGCCTCGCACTCTATTACCTGAAACAACGCATTTCTTTGACCATTCAAATACTTACAAAAAATATTTATAGCGATATAACTTTATTGCTTGTCTAAAACCTAAAACTGATGTATTTACCTAAAGTAATTGCCTAAAATTAATGTATTTGTTTGTCCTTCTCTTTTTAAACCTTTTTCCATCATCTTTAATGATAAGAACTACTGCAACAATAAAATTTCCAGTTGACCCAAACCTGAATTAAGGCCTTATTCGGAAAGTAAAATAACTTATTTTGGTGGTGTTAGAGTTGTACAAGGTTTTTCCTTATATTTGGTACATGATTTGTAATTTTTTCAAAAGACATTCCTGATTTGTTCTGGGAGAAAACAAGACAAATAAATATAGGGAATGTCGATATAAACTATTCCACTAGAATTAGGGATATTGCGAAAATAGCAAGTAGGTTTAAATTTAATGACTTTTTGCACCATTCGATGACAAAGCAATAATCATTTCATGTCTTTATATGTCAGCTTTATTTCTTGAGCATTTTTTGCTTTATTGGACCATATATGTTGTTTTTAAAATACCATATAGGTACCCGAAGTTTTAAATTTGTATTTATTTGATATCGCTTGAAATTCGACCCCATCGAGTGTCGCAAAGCATTATTATTAAACTTAACGCTCGCTATAATGGGACTAATTCAGTAATAGAAAAACGTAAGATTGGTGATCCAAAATAAAACGCCCTGCGATAAGACAGGCATTATCTACTTGCGATGTTCTATCTCGTCAATTTGATTTGCCATAGGAATTCGGCTTTTAATTAAAACAATAAGAAAATGATTAAATGAAGTAAATTTGAGGTTGAAGAGAGTACCACTCACCCTAGGTAACATGCGGCAGAGATTATAGTGGGCCTGGGACCACGTAACTTAGTGGATGAATGGAGATATATCCTTTCTACTAATGAGTCTCCCGGCTGTCTATTTCTCGGATAGACGAGAAGTACGAATTCACATACTGCCTAGAGTACCCCGATATTGACACTCCGTCTAGCAAGTTTATCCCTATAGAGGAAGGTCAATTAAGATTTGGGTTAGTACATGTATATTATAATGGTCATACCAATCTTTACATATGAAAGGGAGACGTAAATGGAGAACAGTACAGGCACGATATTATCAACAAGGTATCACCAAATTTTTATGCTACTATCGATCCAGATTTCCACTTTTTGAACAATAATTCAAGATCCTACAGGACCGTCGCTGTTCTGAATGCCTTAAAGAATAACAGTATTCTGCACATATCTTTACCATAACTGTCACCAGACTTTAACTATTTTGAACATGTTTTAGGGAAGGAATAATAATTTTTGACTGGCAGTTGAAACTTTACCACGCCAATGGAATGAAATCACGCAGAAAATGTTCAATAATCTTGTCGACACTATGTCAAGATGCTGCCAAGTGATTTTTGACGCTCACGGAGCAATACCATGGATTAGTATTTTAAAAAATTTTATTTAAAATTTATACCACAATTTTAAACTTTAAAAATAAATATTTCAGTAAGAAATAAATAAATCTATTTTTCTGCCTTGTTTAAATAGTTTATAATATATATATATATATATATATATATATATATATATATATATATATATATATATATATATATATATATATATATTTATTGCTTTCAAGCAAATGAAGGAAAGAACATATAGAAACAGTTTATTTCCTGCAAATACAACTCTGGTCGGCAGGTTTTAACATCCTACGCGTATGGAGAGAGAACCAAAGTTGTATTTGCAGTTGCATATATCCTTTCCTTAATCTGCTTGAAAAGAGGATACATATATATTAGCAATTATTTAAACACAGCAGAAAAATAGATTAATTTTATATCCTACCGATATGTCTCGAAATATAAATTTTATGTAGACAATTGTTTCCCGCTAATGTTGCTCTCGGTTTGATACAGCTTCGCTGAGGAGCATAAGGTGGTCGAAACGCGTATGGAGAGAGAACCCGAATTGTATTTGCAGGAAATAAACTGTTCGTATATATTCTTTCCTTTATTTGCTTGAAAAGAGAATACATTAGCAATTTCAAACTTGTTTTTAAACTTCTAAATTTTTTTGTCTCTAAAAAAAGCCGGCGTACAATTTTAAATTAGGAACTCATAGCCACCGCTTTTTAGGACCAATTAATCACAAATCGTCAAAAACGTCCTGTGTCACGACAGGGGGTACAGCGGAGGGAGGATGACATCTTACAGAAAATAACCAACCAATTAAAATACGATGGTGATGTCAATTTTGAGAACGAACAAAAACAATTTTTTCTCGTAGAAAAAAAATTATTGCAGTTAAGTTGAAATTAAGGGAGATTATGTTAAAAAATGAAATGTCCAAAAAATCTTTTATTTTTCTTATTATTTTCTTAAAACTTCGTGTATTCATTGTTGGTATCATTTTCAACAAGACTGCAAATTTTCGGACACATTGCCAATCTCATATTCGAAATAATCACCATTAAAAATGCAACATTTAACATACGGGAAGAGGCATAGTTACATAGTACATAGAAACATAAATCATATTTAATTAAAAAATCATATTTAATTAAAAACTTACATAATTATTCTTCTAAAAGACGAATATTTGATGTACACCATTATAAGACATGATATACTACAAGATCGGAATGCCTAGCCATGTCGTTATTTCCATAGTTTTAATATAAACTTTGTTATCCTATAAAATTTTGAGCGCATTGTCCATGACAGAAATTTCAAAATTTAGAAGCAGTAACCCTGGATTACAAAGTAGCGCACGAAATTTACAAATTATTCAAATAGGAAACAAAGGTTGTTTTTACGTTACTAACACAATGCTGCACAATATAATTTAATTTTTAGTATATTAATTGAATTTTTTATACTTTATTTTTATATTTTTAGAGATATTTTCTTTACATCTAGTCAACTGCTACATAAACAAGAATGTAATCAATTATTAATGTACTCAAAGATAGTCTAAAAGTTTTTGCATCATTTCTTCATATTTGGTTACGTAGAGTTTGCCATCAACCTTTTCAGATAACAATTTCTTAACTTTTATTTCACCTTCATTTCTATATAATTGGACTAAAGAATCGTTCATAATATTAGCTTAGTCATTTTCTTTAAAATATGTACTAGAAAATATTTTTTAAAACTTTCTAACGTTGGAATCACTTAACTCTGTTAAACTTTTTTGAAGAGATTGAGTTTTACAAAGGCCTACATCCAACTTCAAGATTAAGTGAAAGCTTTCGTAATATTGTGACATGAAATTCAGCATTATGAAAATACACTTCACCATTTTCAGTTACTCTTAGTATTAAGAAATTTACAATATAAAGTATTTAATTTGCCTGTGTGAACTTTATTATTTTACATTCTGCGCAGAATATTGTGCAAACCGAAATAATTTTGAGCAGTTGTATTCATCAAATCAACAAACAAATTTAAATTTTTAATCATCTCTGTCAAATATACGATAGGCAATCCTTTACGCATTGTGATGTATTTTTCTTCAGCTACTTTTTTAATACAGTTTTTTTTTGCATCTGTAATAACTGTTGCACATTAGTCTTTGAAACCTACTTTCATTTTACCAATCTTCCCTTTGATTTCCGATATCGATTCAACATATTTTTGCACAACACAGCTACCGACACGTTCGGCCTCTGTCGGGTAAAAGCAGTGCTGCCAAATGCCATCGTTATTCATACACGAATTGCTAGGGTGAGAGGGTATAGTCGGCGTCAAAAGTTCAGAAGCAAAGTAAGAGGCGGGTCGCACAAAAAAGCATTGAACAGCATATGATACTTTTAGCTGCAATTACAACCGATGAACCTTTCTAGCGCTTCGCGTAATGTATTTAAAAAGGTAATAAATGGAAATTGGGTTATTGTTCTTGTTAACTTTTTCTAAAGTTATGGGTAAATACAAAAATGAAACTAACTTGTAAATCTACAATATTTTTATTTTTTTCCTGTGAAATTACAATAACGCCTTTGTCACTACAAACTACTTTTGCATGTGTATAATATTTTCTGACGATGTGATAAAATAAGAAATTATAATACAGAATATATAACTTTATACTTAAAATTAAAAATAAAATTAATAAAATCTGAAAGAAAAATTATTAATAACTAATATATCATTTTGAAAATAATTAAGGATTTAGAATTCATTAGAGAGCGAATTATATCGCTATTTACAAATAAAAATCAACAAAAAATTCTTATATTATGATATACAGGGTGTATTACAACGATGGACCATTAGCACTAAATGAAAAAGTACTCCGAACATTTATATAAAACTGTTAATTAAAATGGTATAGATGTTAACAAAAATAATGCTACAGCACCAGTTAGCTCTCGTTATGTCTGCTGATTCCAGTATAACCGGAAGCAACGATACACTAACACCAGCTGTATTATATATATATATATATATATATATATATATATATATATATATATATATATATATATAGATTAGACTCTATACATAAATTTACCCATTTCAATTCAGATTATTCTCGAATGTACGGTTAACTAATTGGCCCATCGTCGTGATAAAATACTCTCAAAATCCGCTCTAACATTAAAACCAATAAAATAAAATTGATGTGTCAAGGAGAACTGATAATTTAAGCAAAAATTATTTAAAGCAAACAATATGTACATAAAATCAATTGCATTACAAGACTAAAATTAATAATTGTTAATAGATTTCTTTACTTATTTTTTATTAATAAATAGTTCACCTCTTTAGATTACTATCATTATTATAGGCATCAGTAATATCTACTTATAGAGTTAAAAACCAAACTTCAACACTTGAAGGTTCCATTTTTATTTATGACAGCTACCACCGTATCGAGGCCCCTAAAGACGTTTCATCATGTCATCCAAAAACGGGATTGCGTTAAAAGCATTAATAGAAAATGCAACCAAAAATAAATTTGAAGCTCCCAATGAACTTCAAATGCTACAGGAACATTCAGCAATTTGAAATACATGCTGGTATAATTATCACAGCATGAAATGCTGACGACCATCAATAGCTTCAAAAAGATCTTATTAAACATGTTTTCTATTAGCACTATTTAACAATGTTGAACGTCTACGGCAGCCTTAAGTAAAACAAATGTCTTATTTGAAAGAAAGTAGAAATCTAAAACCCAGTAGGAGGATTAATTTTTTCATGATACTGATTTCCATCAAGTATTCTTTTCATGGATAATATTTCCAAACTATAGACCACAATCACATGCATTTTTTTCAAATTACTTATAAATTTACGCAGAACAAATACAACAAGAGCTTTTTTAGAAAATTCTATATATAACTGGTGTTTACATTTAAATATATTTTAGTTTATATTTAATTATGTATGGATACCTGCTTAATTAATTAAATCGTTTTAAACTGTTAACCCAATACAAAACCGAGCGATTAATCCAATTACACCAATTTTAACACCCACAACGTATTCTTTTAAATTCAATTATTGGATCGTTTGTAGGTTTGTACATCAAACGAATTCAATGCAAATGCCTGCGTAAAATTTCAATCACAGCTTAAGGATGTTAAACAACATATTTAGGGCTCTTTAATAGGGTATTTGATTGATTTTATACTTTATACTTATTTAATTTTAGTAATTTCTATGCAACCGTACTTGCCTTGCTTCCAACTATCGAAAATGCATTTCCTTAATAGTTTCTTTGAGCATCTTTAAACTTTAGATATTCTCAGAACAATCTTTATCTATTTTTAAGACGACAATAACAGGTGAATTATACTTGCTGCTATACTTATGGAAGAAAAAATAGCGCTAATTGTATTGCATACATTTTCACCCTCCTTTCAATTTGATTGGGTCACAGCTACTCTATCGGTTAACACTTGCATGTTCTATATACCAGAACTTTTTGACGCAACAATTTCAGTTAACTCGTATGTTTTCGTGTCAACGTGCACTTATTCTTTCCTATCACAGTTGGTTAAGCCAATATAAATTTTAAAAAATAAGTACGTGTATAACAGTGTTTCTCAAACTTTTTGTCGCACTTGGTTGTTTTATTAGGTTTTAGCCTTTATAACAAATATTTAATTAAATTAGCCAATACTTAAACTCTCTATTCTCCAGTACAATGAAAGAAAAAAAAAATGCATGTGATTAGTCTTCTTTTAGATATTGTTAAACTTATTAGACCTATGTGTGTGAAGCTGTCATTTAGCTCTATATTACTTTTATTTTCATTTTGGACAGCCTTAATTACCAGTCTGCATTATTAGTGAAATATATTACCACCTAGGTTTTTAAAACTGGGCTTTCATATTTTAAAATTTAATTTTTTGATGCCTTAGATTTATCACAAAACGTACTTTTTAAGTTGAAATTTTAGTCCTTTTAAAGGCAGTGATAAACGATATTTTTGTGAGCTTTTTTGGTACCATATGTAAAGCGATATTTACCAAGCCTAGCTTCATAAATTAATAAAATATATTGCGTCGATATACTATACTATTGCACCATTGAAAGCATTTTTCTTTTGAGAAGTTAGTCTTAAATATACAACAGTTGCAAAAATTGTTAAAACGTTTTCCTATGGACTGTTTCACTGTCAATTTAAACGTTGTAATAATAAACAATTTTATATTAATGATTATCCAGTCATCATGTTATTCAAATTACATACTTTGATCAAATAAATAAATTTTCTTAAATATATTTAATATAGCAATGTAACGGTCACGTTCTGAATATCATTTGCAACTATTTCTGTCATATTAATATTTTTATATTTCCATTTTATAATATACAAAATGACAGGTGAAAACTTTTATTCTTACAAAATACTTTAAATCGAGAATTGAGTGAAAGAGCCCATTTATAACGTTATCTCTCCATATCTCATCACTGTAATACAAACTTTTCTTTTTATGTTTTAAAACACCACTACTTACTGCTATACAGATTATGGTAAACAGCCTGAAACAATTAGAGGAGAACTAAAAACCTGACCATAATATACATTTTCTTTCATTAAAAACTAACCTTAAAATAATGACACATACAGAATAACTATTTTTAGCTTAACGCTACGAAGTGAAAAGACGCCTGCAAAACCCGGTTGGTTGATGCAACAGTGATGATGATAAAGCGAAATGAATGACAAAACGTTGCGTAGAGGCAGCTTAAACACGAATATAACCCACTAGGTAGTTGGGCGGCAGTTTTCCCGTACGGTCTTTGCGAACTGTAAGTAAAGGAAAAACAAAATAAATAAAAAAAAAAACTAATTTAACAAATAATAATAAATTCGTAATGAAAAATAAATTTAAATGTTTTATTTAAAGTACTTGGACTGTTGAAAACTCCGGAAAGAATATTTAATTCAGAATACTTGGATTGCATTATGAAAATGAGGATTATTTCAGTTATTTAGTTCTGTTAAAACTAAAAATACTTTTTAAGCTTTACATAATTCGTAAAATAATTAGGAAAAATGAAAACTTAAATGTAAATGTTTTTTTTTTATTTAAAAATGTAAATTAGATTATTTTAAGTCGAAGACATACGTTATAAAAATGTAAATAAAATTTCGTAAAATGTGATTTACGTTTGTTTGAAGGTCATAGACAACGATATTGTTTCCTACGAAGTAGTAGATATCTGTCGGACATCCATTGTCTTTATTTTTTGTTGAATATCACGACGTTTCGGCTAGTGGTTATTGGAGTGAAATTAAATAAATTCCTAAGCTAAACAACTATTTATACTTAAAGTAAATGCAGTGCAGTGTGACTGAGATAGGTGCAGTCATGCGTACTACGCCAAAGTCCCATTTATGCTGCATTTAGTTGTAATTTACAATTATTAAGAAGTGGTTTCCACACTTCTCTTATATCTAAAGACGGTTTAAATTAAAGAATATACATTAGGAGACTACGTTCCCATCTTAAGGAAAATTGGCGGTACTTGTAACAAAGTGAGAAGAAAACAAAAAGGCATACACAAAAATAAACTTTCCAAATACCAGAGCAGACAAAAACGACAACAGCCATCTGAAAGCCAGAGGACAGTAGTTAATATATCTGCCAAGAAATTAACCTCAGAGGAAAACTCACTACTTGCCAAAGGTTTGAACTTCACGGTTGCCTCAAAAGAGGTTCCCATTCTCGATATAATTAGCACTGCGGATTCAGCAAACATCGCAACCTTTTGCAGATGAGTTCAGGTCGAAAGTAAGAGAGACTCTACAAAAATCTGGACAAATGAAACCAAACATCAGCAAAGACTAGAAAATTACCCTAGCTAACCTACAGAAGGATTCCAGTATTAAAATTCTATCAGTGGATAAAGAAAATGCTACAGTCGTAATAAATGCTGAGACACAATCAAAAAATGGACGAAGTTTTAAGGGAAGGAAATCTCTCTCTCTCTCTCTCTCTTCCTAAAGATCCCCCATTTACAATCGAAGGAAGAATTTATCGCGTTCTTAAGAAACATGAACGGTATATTCCTGAGAGAATCCAGACTAAGTTGACGCCATACCACAGCAAAATTCCACATATTTATGGACTCCCGAAGATACATAAACAAAATCTACCTGTACGGCCTATCACGAGTTCTCGGAATTCTCTAACTCTCCAGCTTGCCAAGCTCCTTCCTCCAATCCTGAGCCCATTACAAGGAATTATATCGTCCTGGGTCAAGAACTCGCAATATTTCGTAAAAATTATACGTGAAATAGAAGTACAAACGGAAGACCATTTTATTAGCTTTGACGTGAAAAGCCTATTATACACCAATGTCCCAGTTAAAGAGTCACCAAAAATCATAAGAAAGAAACTCAAAGAAGACCAGACCTTAGCAGAAAGAACATCTTTACCACCGCATGCCGTCATAGACTTGTTAGAAAGTTGTTTGACTAATTCCTATTTTCAGGAAAAGGAAAAATTCTACATTCAGGATGATGGACTACCGATAGGATCCTCGCTCTCACCGGTAGTTGCAAATATTTTCATGGAATGATTCGAGACTTTTGCAATTGAGTCCGCAATTGAGAAACCAAAGTAATGGCTTAGATACGTAGACGATACTTTTATTATATGAAATGGAAACGACGAAGAACTTAGTCCAACCATTAAACTCACCATCGAGAAAGAAGTACAAAATAAATTACCCTTCTTAGATGTTCAGCTTTAAAGAAATGGCAGACAAATTCGAACCTTAGTTTATAGAAAAATCACGCACACAGGACAATACCTAAACTATTCATCCAGTCACTCCAAAAACACCAAATCAGGAATTATAAGAAATCTCTGCAACTGCAACGAGAACTTGATGAAAGAGATAGATCACATTAAAACTAACCTGATAGCCAACGCATACCCAGTATATCTGGTGGAAAAAATCCTCGAACAACACAGAAATAGAACAATATCGACAACGAACGAAGAACGAAAACCAGTATTGAATATCTCCTATATTAGAAGCATGTCGGAAAAAGTTAGAAGAATCGGAAACAATATAAAATCAACGAGGTTTTCAATTCAAATAACTCTCTGAGAAGTCGGCTCACTAGGGTCAAACCAACAACTCAAAAGAATATGAAGAACTGTGTATATCAGATACCATGTGAATATGGCAACTCCTACGTTGGCGAAACAAAAAGACCCCCTTGACGTAAGGATCACAGAACACCAAAAATATACATCTCGAAGTGAAACAGAAAAATCTGGTTTCGCCAACCATACCTGGACTCATGGGCACTACATAAAGTTGTCTGAAGCTAAAATTCTACATCGAGAACAACACTTTAGTAGATCATCTTTAGATATCTCCTCTGGCTTTAAGATAGCTGTTGTCGTTCTTGTCTGCTCTGGTATTTGGAGAGTTTATTTTTGTATATGCCTCCTTGTTTTGTTTTCACTTTGTCACAAATAGCATCAATTTTCTTAAAGATGGGGGCGTAGTCTTCTTCTAATGTATATTCTTTAATTTCTTCGAACCGTTGACAAATGTCTTGTAGTATTCTATGCTTTAGTAAACCATCTTTAGATATAAGAGAAGTGTGGAAACCACTTCTTAATAATTATAAATTAAAACTAAATGCAGCATAATGGCGTAGCACACATGACTGTGCCCATCTCAGTCATACTCTACTGCATTTACTTTTCATATAAATAGTTGTGTAGCTTAGGAATTTATTTAGTTTCACTTGAAAACGGTTAGAGATAACTACTAGCCGAAACGTCATGATATTCAACAAAAAATAAAGATAATGGAAGTCCAACAGATATCTACTACTTCGCGTGTTTTATATTGTTGGAAAAAAATTTTCTTTTGAAATTATCTAAGAAAATTGAAAATATTTTGAGGTTTTTAGCTTGCTTTTTAAGAACACGTTTGTTCTGCAAGTTTATTTTTAATTCAATTTTCGATTCAAATTGATGAGACTCGAAAAAAATTTTTTTCAGATAATATACATATATCTAAAATCAATTAGCCTAGGGGCATATAAGCGATCCAAATTCCCTTACTTATTTAATCTAATTTTTGTTTCAACTCATATCAAAAACATCGCCTTCCTGTGCCGAACAAAATCTTACTTGTTAGCTTTTTGTTTTATATCGTAAAAGAATAACAAAAAGCTGCGAATTTCATTATAGGTTATTTTTAGTTAAATACGGGATAGTCTTTTATATTTCGGGAATTAGCAACACTGGCGTTGCTAGGTACCATCTGACCTATCCATGATGACATTTTAGATGGTGATATTTTGACACAACGCCACAATTTCTGTTGTTTACAATAACTTCAAAATTATATCTCGAACCGAAAATGGAATTAACTCGGCATTATTTTCGTGCCATTTATTTTCGCGACTTTTGAAATGGTTTATCTCAACAAATGTGCATCGATGAATTTTACCTGGCGATGAAGCACCTATAAAAATACTGTACATCGCTGGTTTGGTGAATTCAATCGTAGCCGCTGTTCGCCTACGAACAAGTAGCGTTTATTGTTAACCGATAATGCAAGATCGTCTTGGGACATACCGTGAGACTGAGGCTTTCTGGGTATTAGTAACACGAGCATATATCATATGCCATGCATGAAGATTTGACCCTGAAGAAGCCATGTTCGCGTTGGATCCCGTATAATTTGACAATCGCTCACAAAAAGGCTCGTGTTAAATGATGCACGGAAATGCCACAAATGCGACCGCGGCATTTTAGAAAACGTTCATAAAATCATAAAAAGTGATGAGTCTTAATTCTACGCGTATGAGTCCGAAAGTAAACAGCACTCGACCGTATAGGTCTTCCATGATAAGCCAAAACCAAGGGAAGTTGCTCATACATGAAGCACTTCACAGCAAATGGCCGCTTGTTTTTTTGGAAAAACTGGCCATGTCGCAACCGTGCTTTTACACAATCGTAGCCTGGTCAATTCGGAATGGTAGATAATCATTTGTTTGCCGGAAATCTTCGGTGAATTAAGGAAAACAAACCATCAGCTCAAACGGTGACATTTTAAGCTCTCAAAAGATAGATGGGTCACTCGCCATACAGCCCTGATTTCGCACCGAATGATTTTTTTTGTTCTCGCACATGAAGAACAAACTGCGTGGTAAACGATTTTCTACGCCAGAAAAGGTTGATGTGTTCAATATCATGTTTTGAAGATACCATCAAACGCATGCAAAAGTATCTTAATCATTGAGGAGAATATTGTGAAAAACAATTAAACCATTTTAAATAATACATTTTTGTTTATTTCCGAAATATAAACGGCTACCCTCGTACAATCGACAATTTCAGTAACAAATGTTAAAATACACTAGACGAATAGAGCCAACTCTGCTTCCTTGGAAGAGAAAAAATATAATTTTTCAGATCTTAGTATCAAAAAAATTTAATTCGGAGCAACAATATAGAATGTCTGGTAGAAATTTAAAAATTGTTAGTATCACATACAGCGTACGCTATTTAAAAAATTTTTATGTACTTTACTTTTTTGAGCCATCTTGAAAATTGAAATTATTTTTAATTTGCGCCTCTGCAATCTTGACACAATTCATTAAAAGAAGCTTTTTTCATCTCTTCTAGAATTAAGGGTATCTTCCATCCCCTTAAGTTAAAAAAAAGTGTCAGGAATTATTGATTTTACTTTTAAAAAGTCCTTTCCGACAAATGGCTTTATATTAAAACATTTAAAAATATTTATCTTAGATTTTATTCTCGTTTTAAAAGAAAATAATCCAGTACGAAAGGTATCTAATTAAATAGTATGGCTAAATATCTAAAGAATTTTTGTAATATATTTATTTTTAAAAGCATAATTAAAAATTAACTTATAAAATTTTTAATATAAAATTTAAAATTACAATCTTTGATATAAATTTGTACCTTTAATAAAATTCATTTAAGTTACTCGAAATATCTAAAAATACTATTTAAATACCCTGCGTAGAATCTGTTGCGTGAAAACTGCCAGCTAAAAATAATAGTTAAATAATGTTTAGAGCTGAAAATAACTAAACTAAAAAATTAATATAAGCATTGCCAACAAAATAAAGAGGTTTGGAAGCTGAAACAAAAACTAAAATTAATAAAATAAATAAAGACTTCAAATAAATTACGGACAAAGTGCCTATCATACCAAGAGACAGGATTTCAATAATTTATTCCAGTGTCGGATTCTGTAGGAAGAGAAATATTCGCAAAAAAATATCATAAACCATTTGATTTTTGAAATATTCAGGTTAGTAGTTGCTGATAATTTATTTCCAATCTCCATATAGTATCTCCTAAATAAAGAAATGTCCCTCTATTAATTTTTTATTATTCACATTACCTGATCCAAACTCATTTTTTCTATTTTTATTATTATATATGCCACACCGCTTGCATTCGCATCATACTCCTGAGTTCGCCTTTACCTTTTCAGTAATCTACTATATTAAAATCCGATCTCTAATCATAACATAAGAAGTTGGAATAAAAATGGAAAAATTGACAAAAAATAAACCAGCTAATTTTTTTCTAGTGTAGTTTTGATATTTTAATATACCGAAGGGTAAAATTGCGGTTAAATTATTATGAACATGTGTTCGAAACAAGAACAAAAAATCGCTTAAAAGAGAAAGCAGTTTTTTAAGAAAAAATGTACATTTCCGCCCAAAACTACAAAAACTTACATACCAGTTTTCCAAAATTGCCTAAAGTGACGTTAGACTTTGGTAGCCGTTTGTAAAAGCTATGTCATGCAAGAACCACTCTGCCAATTTATTATTCTTATCTTTATGTTAACACAGTATTAAAAGTGAAACATACACTCAACTTGATAAACAAGGTTCTCAATCAATGATTTTCAAAACTTGATCTGATTTTTTTGGGACTGACATTCATGTTTGTCGTGTAAGCGCAGACACCTTGAATACAACTTACAATGTTTATTTCGTTACAATATTTCTCGAATCGCAGTAGTTTTCATAGTTCCTATTAAACATGAAAAATCCCTTGAAATTTCAAAGAATTAATTTGTTCTTTTCAGCTCTGCGCGTTTAATCTGCCATTTTGAAAACTACTCTTGGAATCTTATATTTAAAGGCAAAAAACTTACACTTATATGAAGTTCATAAATATTTAAAAATTCATAACATCATTGGAAATTATGAGGATTTATAACGAGATGATTTTCAAAACGTAAGCATTTTTACCAGATTCAAATGCCATTTTGAATAACAACCAATTTATCCTACGTAACTATGAAATATGATCATGACACTTGTTACTCATAAACATCACGAATTTGTAGAAAAATTGGAAAAATACGCATATTGTAGTGACCTTCTGGCTGACATATTGGATCTGTCATTTTGAAAATGTTTATTTTGTGATTGTGAATTGCTTGATACAAATCAATGAAAATTATAAAAAAAACGGCAAATTTATGAAAAAAAGTAATACAGTTTTTTTACCCAAAAAGGACTGAAAATATAATTTATACCGAAATGAAAACAATTACTGTTTCACTTCAACAACTCTTCATTTTCACGCAATTTAAATTTAAAATCCGGAAAGAGCACATTCGGAAATATTATCGATATATTTTTATTTCCATTTATTGAATACGAAAACAAGGATTAAGAACAAGTTAAAAAATTAACGCTCTTTAGCGTTAATGGGTTAAAATAGTGCATTTTGTTTAACTCCTCAATATATTGTGTATTTTTGGAATAGATATAAGAAACCATAGAGGCCAAATGTAGGATTTGTTAAAAGCTGGAACCAATGCATGACGAATATACACTTCAAGAAGGAAACCAGGAGAAAGTGGACATGAAGAGCTCCAAATGGCAAAGTAAAGACGAAATAGATTTCATAATAACACCGCACAAACAAATAGTAACGAAAGTAACCCTAACAAACCAATACATTACAGGAAGCAATCAGAGACCAGCTAATATGAGAATAAACATACAGAAAGAATGAATAAAACGAATACAGAATAAAAATAAAGATATAGTTCGAGATCTATTTAAACAAAGATCAGGGGATTATAAAAAAACGACAAATAAATTTATGGTATCGTAGAATAAAAGAAAATGACCCCTAGAATAAATGGATAAAAAAAACAAACTAAATGATAGATGCAGGTATAAAATTCAATACAAATACAAGAAAAAAATAAAAGAAAATAAAGAAAAACACAAAGGAACTAATAGAGAGAACAATCGAGAAAAACAAAAGTTTAAAGGTACTGAAAAGAAAATTAAAAACGAACATATATGTGAAGAACCGACTGAAAAGAAACAATGGAATAACAACTAACGGAGAAAAGAAATACTACCAATAACGAAGGAGTACTATGAAGAACTGTACTAGTCTACAAAGGATTAAACAGTGCCAATAAGAAAGAAACAAAGAATCAAATCCTATATAATCCCCGTTGAAAACATAGGAAATTAAATAAAAGCAATAGAGCGAGGATGGAGAGAAAAAATGGCAAGAGAAACAACCTAATAAAAACCGTGGGTAGAGAAGAAGAATCCAGAACGTCTGATACTAGCTCGGTACATCAGAAAAATCTTAGGCAAAACATGGATGACAAAAGGGAAAAACAGGGAAAAATTTAAAAAATATGGAGGAGGCATATGTTCTCAAAAGAACATAAAATGAGAAGAGAAAAAGAAAGAGGGAAAGAGATATCGTGTTAATAAATAAAAAGTATTAGAATCCCAAAAAAAAACAATAAATCAGTAAAGTAGAAAAATATCCTACGCCGATTAATACCTGTAATATATTCAACTTTTCCGTTTCAAGGAAACTGCATTTGCATTAACCACATTTATATTAGCTTAATATTCCTGCAATTTACTGTTTGTGTTGTTTACATCTCCGTTTTGTCGTGCTAAATATTTAAATTACAACAAAGTTCGCTCGCTGCTCACGCTAAATTTTTCAGTCCAATTTGCCGCGCCTTTCTATGTTTAATGAAATCCTTGCTTTTGTACTAGAAGCCTTGTTTTCGTATGCAAGACGTATCTCAACGTTACACCAACAAAAAGGTTTTTCTTGTAAATAATTGTGGCAAAATAAATTTGACATTCCTGCCATCGATAAAAAAAAACTTCAATTTAAAATAATAATTAACAAACTAAAAATGATTTATGCAATTTATATGTCAAAGTAAAAAAGATAAAAAAAAAAGTGTAGATTTGTGCAAGGTTGTTCCTTATATTTGACAAGGTCTGGTAAAATCACCAGGAGTTAGGGAATGTTTTTTTAATGCAGCAGATATTAAAATAGAGCTTAAAATTACCTTTTCAAAAATATATATGTTGGCTATGTTTGCTCTGGTCATAGCCAACATATTTCAAGAATATACATGTTGGATATGACCTAACGACAATTTAGTAGTCCTAAAAGTTCGAATACGCCAAAAAGTACGATGTCATCGACACTACCAAATTTTTTTTTAATATTTTAAAGTTTTACAGTACTTTTTCTTTACAATTTCCTTATGTAACAACATCGATATTTAACTTGACGTATGCAAAAAAATGTGCCCTTTCTGATTATGAAATTAAAAATGTGGTTTACAATTGAAAAAAACATCGATGGCGTCATAGCTCCTTCTTGAGTTATCCTGTACATTTCGGTATGACGCAAAAAAACTTTAAACTAAAAATAAAATTCGACGGGCCTGAACGTTTTTCCAAACAAGTTTATATTGAATTTATTCGCTACTTTATGAAAGCAATGTACATATCCTCAACAGACAAGTTATATCTGTTATTGAAATGTATGGACTAGTATGTTTAGAGACTAATAAAAGTACATAACTATTACTAAAGAACAGAATAACACAATATAAATAGTTTTTGTTTTATGCAACGGTAATATTCTGAACATTAGAAATATCTGAACTGGATTAAGTTTTTAAGTTTTGTTTTATAATATTCGGCCTTAAATAAATATAAAAAAAAAACTAAAATGTATTTTAAATAAGTTTCTAATGGCCATTTCAAAATGGTACAAGAAATATTTTTTAAAGCATAAAATCCATAACATTGTCAAGAGAAAAAATAATTTGCTATAGCGTTTTTTGAGATCAATACTAAAAGATAGAAAAACGACGTCAATGCTAATGCACCTAAAAGCAGAGCAAAAACAAAAATATAATTAAATAAACTTCTAATTAACGATAAAAAACTGAATCAATAATTGTGTTCAATGATACAATTCAGTTAAAACGAAATCCAAATTAAAATGCAAAAAATTAAAACCAAATTCATAATAAAATTCTAATAAAACCAATAATAAATCAAATTTTAATTAAAGATAAAATTCAAAAATCCAATGCCAAAATTTACAGATATCATATAAATATCAAATACTATCCAATAATACTAAACTGGCAATGGAGTCAAAAATATCACACCATGGGGGTGTCTGCATAATCACTTTATATCAACTGAATATTAAAGAAAAACCCTCCATTATTATTCAGTTGCTGTAAAAATTTTCATTTTAGATTTATATTTTATTCCAACTTAATATTTCTGCTCAACCAAAATTTACGTTTAAATTTTTTAGTAATGAACTGTCTTCCTGGAAACTTCCGACGAAATATAACCGTTATACATGCAAATTACTTGATGCGATGTCTACAGCGCGATTGTATAAATAACACATATTATTTCATCTTGCACCTGCGACAAAAGCGTGAAATTATCATATTTAAAATATTTTTGCTTAAAAACTGTCTAAGGTACTTCCTATGCTTCCCGAAAAATCCCCTAAAGATAAACGATTAATAAAAACACTATGAATTCATTAAAAATGGTTTTGAAATAATCATTATCAACCATAAACGAGGCGTAATTCTTTGTCGAGAGCCCTTGTAATTAATCGACTATCGGTTTCGTGGTAAACTCTGTCCACGTGACAGAGCAAGATGTATAGCGGAATTAATGCAGGGGTGCTCACGAAACGGAGCCTGCATTGACGTCATTTTCTATTATTGTGGCAAGCACTAATGTCGTCACAGTTCCCAGCATGCAGTCCGACTACGAAACAAGCATCGTGTAAGTTAAGCTTTAGTGTAAAAATATGTCTAGATGACTGATACCAAATGTAAGATATGAAGTTATCTAAATAAATTTTCTTACTCATATTAGAAAAGAATGCTTAATGTATTTACTAATTGTTTCTCAAATATATATTCCATATATAGTTATTAGGAACATATAAACAATAAAAAAAAATAGCTATTTTGTTATATTAGAATGAAATCAGTTTTCTTCTCTTTTAATTTAAAGAAATACGGCACTTTTTACGACAAAATTAAATATTAACACCGATTTAGACTTGTATTTTTACTTCTTGTCAATATAGATCTATATCTTGTAATATTGCTTGTTAATTTTAATTATTATTACTAGTTTTATATTTTATTCTATTAGAGAGAAAATGTCCCCTAGAACAAGTCAGCGAAAAGACAAAATCCCAAGGGACTAAAAACGTGAAACAAATCCATTACGCAACACAAGAACTTATGATGAAAAGACAAAAACTAGCGAATGACGGCAAAAGAAGAACAAATGAATATATGGAACTGAATACAACTAAATGGAGAGAAGTAGGAGAAAATATAGAGACAAATACAAAGGAATTAATAGGGAGCACAGTCGAGGAAAACAATAATTTTAAGGTTTTGAAAGAAATGAAACATGAAAATACATGTGACAAATCAACTGAAAAATGACAATGGAACAATAACAAACAACAAAAAAGAAAGTCTACAAAGGAAAGAACAGTCACAGCTAGAAGGAAACAAATAATCAATATCGAATTAGAACAAATACCCACCATAGAAAAAAATTAAATAAAGAACGCAATGAAGTTAAACCGAGGACAACATTAATACGTTAAAATATTGCTTAACATGTGCCTCGAAGAACGGAAAATATCACAAGAATACACTAAAAAATTACAGGACACTAAGTCTTACATGCCAAGTGTACAAATTATTCCTAAAATAAGAAATACACGGTTGACAAATCAGTTCGATCTATATCATGATACAGAAAAAATGGGCTTCAGAAAATATTATTTTACACTCGATCACAATCCAGATACTTCGTACCATAATTAACAAAACACTGAAATATAAGAAAGATCTATACCTGGATTTTATCAATTATAAGAAAGCATTCGATTCAGTTAAAATGTAAGCAACAGTAAATAAAATGGAAACTGTAGAATCGACTCAAGATAGAGAAAAAATATAGAGCTAACAAAGAACAGGACTAAAACCAAAATAATGAATAGAACCACCCAAGGGGGGAACTGAAAGAATATATATATTTGAGTCAAAACATAAGAATAGATAAAGAAACGCAAATGGGAGCCGAAACCGGAAATTAGGATGACCTGGACAGCGTTTGGTAAATCAAGACATAAATTATAAAACAAGAACAACAGATTTAAAACCTACATGAGGGTGAAAAAATGCCGATCCTGATATATGTTATTGAGACATGGGCACTCATCAATAAGAACATGAACTAGCCAGCCAACGCCATGTGTAGAAAGGCACATTAAATATTAGATTAGTAGATATGAAATCAATTGAATGGATGGGATAACGCACAAAAATAGAAGACGTAAAGCAAGTAATACTCAGAGGAAAGTGGCTTTCGGCGGGCAAATAACGAGGATGGACAGAACAAAGTGGATAAGAAAAACAACAGAATGGAAACCATACGGACACAAGAAAAGCACACTATATTGGTACGATGACATTAGAAAAATCCTGGGAAAGATAAGGATGACTAAGCAGAAAACAGGAAAAATGAAAAATATAGAGGAGGTATATCTTCACATATAAACATAAAATGATGATATAGAGAAAGATTATTATTATCGCGATATTTTTTTTAATGTTAACAATTAATTGTTAATTTTTCTGTGTAATATAGCGGGTCGTGAGGCAAGCGAGGTCATAAAAATTGGAACCTACAACTTTAAAAGCAACGCCAAAAGTGTCGCATGTGTAAGATGATAATATTATGAAAATAATACATCTTTAAAGCCCTGCGTCGTGTTTGGTTTTTACTGTAAGAGTAAGTTCTCCAGTAATATTTTTACAACTTATTTAGAAATGAATCAAAGAAACTACTACAGATATCCACAATTGCAACAATTTCGCGTCGTCTCATTGAGAGAAATAACATATTTTCGCCATTTGTCAAGAAAACTAATGACATTTAATTCGTTTGAACTACTTTCTGCTCCCGGAGAAGAGTAATAGAAAATTTGGCTCTACACCGTTCTTTCCCGTGATCTACAAAATAACTGTACAAAATTACATAGGTCTAGGTCAAAAATTAGTCCAGAAAAGTATGGAAATACGAACAGTTCAAGCGTAGTGTTTCACGGATGGAAACAGGTGAATTTGAATTAATTAAGAAGTAAATTTCGTGTAAATTGATTTTCGGAAGATAAAAAACAAGACGAAATTTTAAAACAGTCTTTTTACCCAGATACAGCGTATCCAAAATAATTTTATGATATAATGAGAGGTGACATTTAGAAAATTTACCGAAATCGGGAAGACCGAGAAAACAATATGGACCAACAGCTGTCACTAAGATAATTTCTCGAAGTGATCCTTGGAACCCCCACCTAGAATTAGTTCTGAAGCTCTCGGATAGTACACTGAAGGTTGGTAGATGCAAATCTGTTTAATAGAAGCCAGGATAGAAGGCTCCTTATTCCGGAATGAAATAGAGCCGCAAGTCTTGCATTTGCACATCAACTGGTCAGTAAATGAGTGAAAAGCAATTCTATATCGCGATCAAACAAGTTACAAGATTTTTAATTATGATGGAATAAAACGTGTAAGACGGCCAGCCAGTCAACACAAGGTTTAATGCAAATATGTTACACTGACGTAGTAAACGTAGCGTTTTTCTGTGGAGTGAGTTCTCATGGAAGGAGAGGAGCACTTTAGACTTCATTAATGACACCATAAATCGATTTATCCACAGAGATTCTTTTAAACGTATTTATTTTTGTAAAATGCAATGGAAGCATTTATTTAAAAAATAATGAATTTTGCAATAATTTGTTTAAACACATTTATTTTGCCAAACTAATAAAAAATTTGAATTAAGCGATGCTCTGATAGCCTTAAAACATTCATGGTTTATCAGATAGTCGCTTAAAAACTTATCGGTCACAAAAGGTGAAAGTTCCAAGCTTGAAAAATTCATGCAATTTGAAATTTTCCAAATTAAAAATGTCGAACAAAAATAAAGATATCTGAGCAAACTCAGCGGCATTTTAAAGAGTAGAGCTTATACTTTAAGATGCTATGTATAGTTTTTAAGAAAAAAAAGTCTCGATGATACATAACCTCAAATATAGGCCAAATGCGCGTTTATGTACTTTTAGGTTAGGATAATTTAAAAATCTGATGCGATGGAGCAATTCTGCGATCTAAAATCTATAAGAAATAACTATTCTTATTTAATATACAAATTTTTCATCGTGCTGTGTTATTAAACCCTAAAACACTTTAACTTTATAATTTTTTAACAGCTACAAATTTGAAACTAGAATTGGAAAAAAAATCCATTCTTTATATCTAAGGTTTACCGTTTTTGGGTGGCAACTTATTGAAAATCCAAGGAAAATATGAACACTGTTTCATTTTTATTGATAATATATCAAGTTTTTATTGAAATAGTTTCTCAAATAATTTTTTCTCTAAATTACCGAAAAACCGGCACAAACTCAACATAATTTTAATAGAGTGCGAAAAGCGTACTATCTTTCTTTCTTTTTGGCAAATCCTAACTTTCGCGGGACTTGTTGCCGGAGTTTAATGGAGGCGTAAATCAATGGCTTTCCGCAGGTGTACTTGCATCGCTTTAAAGTAAATAAATCTTGTAAATAATTAACTAAGACTCGTATTTTAAAGGGTACACCTCTCAATTCTCGCAATCTTTGATGTATATTTAATTCGCACAAACCAACCAATGACAAATTTTTGAATGAAATAATATTTTTCCGGTATTTTTAAACCACTCTAAACTGAAACTAATATCGGTAGCGGAGAGCTTTTATAAAACCATTAGCCAAGTTTAAAAATATCCAACCGAAATACGCTTTTCCGTAAATAAAATCGTTCTAAAATACACCCCTAAAACCACATGTAAATTATGTATCAACCTGCGATATGTCGCAAAAATACGCGCCCTGTAAAAAGAATATAAATGTTTGCTCGGATTACACCTTTTGCTCGTTATGTTCTCCGCAAAAAGCGCAAAATTAAAGCGATTTTTTTTTCAGTTTATCTGAGGAACTTTTAAAAAGTAATTTATTTCGTTTGCTGGTTAAAAAGAAATGAAAATAAAATGTAACAAGGAAGGGGCGACTCGTCAGAGTTGTTCAAAAAATTTTAATTATATTCATAAGGAATTGTTATGTACAAGAAAGTATTTTTGGTTGTCACGCAGAGAGAGCGTGATAGGGGAGACCTGTACAAAACCGTAAACTTTAGTAGAACCGTATAGCATTGATATTTCCTAAACTAACTTAATAGTAGGGGAGCCCAAGCGGGGATTTTGGGATTTATGCAAACTCGGCAGAATACTATAAAGGAACAAAGTTTGTACCCTGTTATGAACTATCAACCTGTTATGAACCTTAAATATAGGGGGGTGCGTCTAGGGCAGCCGATCAGATTAGCAATAAAAAAATCGATCCTTAAAGTAACTCGAGCTCGTCAGATTAAGACAAGGTAAGTTAATTACATGCAGAAAAGTGTACATTTCAATATTCTGACGGTTTTAACGTGACATAAGAAAATGAGCTAGTGACAAAGTTGCAAAAAAAAACGTCACCTGGACATATTCGATATTTTTTTTATTTTGATGGAAATCATGTAGGGATCACGGAAATAATATAATCTGACGATTTTTGCAAGCCGAAAAAGCTAATTTCATTAATCAAGTGTAGTACGTGCAGGTGATGAGAATAGGCATGATGACTGATTTTGGAAAAATACTCCACGATGTTTTTACGCACCTGCTTTATACAAAATAAATCTTATTTCCGCAAAAAAGTTATGTTTTGAAGGAAAAATTTACCTGTTTAAAATACAATTTAAATTTCGCACCAAAACGCTAGAATAGTAATGGCATCCGTCTGTGACGTCACCCTTTCGTAAACACTTGACAAGTTGTATCTTATTGCTTGTTTTGATTCATATGTTCCATTACTTTGTGCGATAATCATGAATTCTAATGTGTATCGATAGTGTGTAGTTCCTCCATGTAATAATACATCGATAAAAACTCCAAATAAGTTATTTTTTAACGTGCCATGAAGAAAAATATCAGAAATACGTGGCTAAATCTTGCAAGGTGAGACCCAGCTTCTGTATCCATTAATTCGGTGATTTATTTCTGCGAAGATCATTTTGATGTAAGTATTTATTTTATATAAATAAGTGACGAAGCTCGTAAACAAAATATATGTAAGGTAAATATTTGTCAATAACACTGTCGATCCCGTTTGAGGTTTCATTTCTTTATTACTGTATTATTTTTAAAGTTCCTAATTAAAAGTTTTTTCTTTTTCCAGTTACCAAATAATATGGAAAATTATATACAGTACAATGTAATGGGTTCAGTTTTACAAGTGCGCATAAAGTCAGGGTATATAACCACAAAATTTGAATGCTAACCAGGCAGAAGCAAACAAACTTCTGACACCGCTGAGCATCCCTATGTTCTCAAAAAACAAAGAAGGTGTCTAATTGAAGAAAATGACAAAGATGTAGCACAAACAAAACCACTTACAGAACATTTAGAACTCGCAGGCACTTCATCAGAAAATTCAGGTATGTACCCATTGTTTTTTTATACCGGTGACCTGTTTTAGTGAATTTATTCATTCTGTTAGCCGGTTTAATCATAACATTATAGGTAGTTATGATTTCAAATAATCTTTGTGGTACCTATTATTATATTATTATAGTCTATTGCAAAAATTATAGTACATAATAATGTGTAAATAGTTACAGTTTGTACACAAGTACTTATTTTTATTTTTTAGCTTTGCACACAATTGAAGATCTAGAAGCACCTACTACCTTTCCAAAATCAGCTGATAAATCAGTACAAGTATATATATTATACAAATTCAAATGTAAAGCTGTCCAGACTGAAAAAACAGTGCACCAGTTAACCTCTTGGCAAATTTGAGCTATTGGCCTTAACAAATCTTTGTTCCATAACGTTGTTGTACTTTTAATAGCAGGAAACTGACATACCTGATAGTTTTATCCACAAAATATCTGATTAACGATGCAAATAAAGACAAATTCGAACGATAAAGGCGATAAACAATTATGACTGATGTGATGTTTACGAAAGCGTGACGTCACGCGCTTCTGATTGGTGTTCGATCTAATATGGCCGATTTCCCTATTTTGTGTTTCTATTTTTACTAAAATAAATATAATCTCACTTGTAATCTAAAAATAAATATGTTTTTTAGAATCTGTCTATCCTATATAATTACTTCAAGTCATAATTTCAGTGATTCTTCGTTACAGTCATCATGCCTATAATGTATTTCCCACTCCGCGCCTCTCTCCCCTTCTCACTCTTTCTCTATTTCTCACTCTCTCGCACCGTCCCCACACTACTTTCTGCCACCATGATGTTATTCCAGCTGATCACAACAACGCGTTTGTGCTCTTAGATGTATAACGTTTGTTTATTGTATTTTCAAAAAGTTTAGTGAATTAAATACAGTAAGTTTTATATGTATTACTACAATGAGTGATAATAGTGATAAAAGAGTGAACTGTGTATTTTGTGGTCAAGAAATATATGAAAAATTAATAAAATTTACACTAGAAACATTAAAAAAAATGCATGGTGATTTTGGAGTATCGCCGAACCAAGCCGATTCGAAGAAAATCACGCAGCACCTACACTGAAATTGAAATTTCAGAGGAAACATCATTAAATGACGGCTATCACGCGCAGTGTTATTATGACGCTTGTAACTTGCCCATATACCAATCAGAGCTACGGCAATAATTATTACGAACGCAATACATCGCATGCTTATGGAGGAATGCCCACTTTAGAAATCGTCACTGAGATGTCGCCAGCAGATTTCGGGTGGAAAAATGTGGATGGAAAGTTGGAGATGACTTGGTTCGTTGGAAATCAACTCCCAGAAGCATATGAAGATATTGTCATAACACCTGACATTTCAGGGAATACTCCAGATTCAGGTATGTTTTCTTTTTAAAATTCTAATAAAATCATGAAATAAATTAAATATTGTTAAATATCATAACCATTTCTGATTACAGATACGCAAGATGTAGATGAAAATGACCAAAATGATTCGAACTCCCAATCTGAGAACGATTCCACTGATAATGATAAAGATTAAACGTCTTTTAGAAATTTTTTTTTCATTCAACATTCTTCTCATAAATACATGATAAAATTGTACATGTATATATTTTTCTATGACATTATATATGATTTGCTGTTCATTGAAGTTATTCCGTTCAGTAATAAAAAAATAGACTGTCATATTTAAAAAATTCCTCCACACAATTGTCAGATTATAGATCTACACGATAAGGACATCATGCTGAACAGACTGTATATAAATCTGACGCGCTCGAGTATTTCAAGGTCAGATTTTTTTTTACACTTTCAAAAATCGGCTATGAGTTCTAGTTGCGTCAAAATCGTCAGTCTTTTTAATATGACATCTTTAAGGATTCACTTAACATTCTCCCTGAATATCTGACGCGCTCGAATAACTTTTTTTTCTAATTTTTTCCACCCCTTCGTGTGGCCACCCCCATCTAGCAAGCCGTCAGATTAACATCCCTCCGTTACCAGAAACAGGTCGCGCGTATACATTGTTAATGTCTGACGCGCTTGAGTATGTCTTGTGACTGATTTTTTTTACATTTTTGAAAATTTATACGCGCTTCCCCCACCAGTATTGGGCCATACATCATATAAACTTTTTTTCTATTTAGCATCTAATCTTCACAATCCAATAGGTCCCGACAACGCTCGAGTAACTACTCATTTAGCCTCTTGGGCTCCCATACTATAAATTTTCAGCTTGCGCGGTGTGAATAGGTGGGAACCAATAGAATCTGTTTTTCAGCAATTACTTGTCAGAGCATGCGTCAACGCTACAAAGTTGTTGAAAAAAATAATTTTTTGGGTGTTTTAATCGGTGGCGGCTTCTCTTTAGGTTGGTAGGTTGGCGCAACCCCCCAAAAATAGTAAATTAAAATAAAACAAACTAAAAATATAAGTACCAATTTTTTTAAATTTCTACTCATAATTTAATGAAAAAATTTTTTACATAGATTATACGCAAATAGCAGTCAATTATTGAAATAATTCAACTTACATCGCCTTAATATCATTAATAATTTGATTGTATTACAGTATTGCGATTGGAAACGTTATCGCTTTGCAGGTTTGCAATTTTATTGCAATCCAAGCTATTACATTGGATCGTATATGGAGTTGCCTATCTAAAACATGGAGATTAATTTCGTCTCATAAGCTTCATGTAGGTTATAAGTCAACTTGGGAACCTGTATTTAGTTTGCCCCACAAAATATCCCTCTACCAAAAAAATTTCTCTTATACAACCCACTGGACGAGTATTTGAATTTTTGCTTTCAATCGCGCGTGGAGCTGCCAGTATCAAGTAAGGATTTATTTTTCAAGCAGCAGTTAAACCATTCCTTTAGTTCAGGTTAGAATACAACTACGGTGTCTATTGTGCCGGTACTTCTATGGGTGATGTCTACTGTACCGATATTTTAACTTTTGTGAAAGTGACTATGTTCTTACTTTGATTAAGATATTTTGTTACGTTTTAAAGAGGTTAAAAGTGTTTGGCGAGAAAAAAAAAACATCCAAAATTAAGTGCTCTATCCTAAACTGTGCAGACAAATGCAGTGGCCAATTTGATTTCCGAATTCAAAGGATTCCGAGTTATGAAGGAATTTATAGAAACCATCATGTATGTGTTAGACATTTTTAAGAAACTCTTGTAAGAGATTCTAGAAAAGCAGTTAAATATAATGGAGTTCATGCTCTCTATCTTCCTGTATGTGTAAGTAAGCGCTATTTTATTTTCTAGTAAAGATGAGCAGCTCATCAAATGGGGTGCAAGCAATTATAAAAAAAACCTATGAACGTGCTGCGTACATACATTGTTATGCACGTCAATTAAATTTGGTAATTTTAAACGCCAATAAAATGTCCTCATATTTTTTCCAATTTACAAGGGATTTGTTCTTTTCTTCAAATAATCCTCAAAGAATCGCAGATCAAATTGTTAACAAACTTGCCTCGTTCGGCCCCAACAGGATGCAATTTTAATTCTAGAGTTGTTTGTACAATATTCGAATTCAAGGACAGCATTCTGGAAAAAATCTTAGATGATAATAGAAACGTTAGTACCACGAACCAATCATCAAGGTATGTCAAAATTCTCAAAAGCGAGAGTTTCCTTGCATGGTTAAACTTATTTTACAAAATAATGCCTCAAGTTGATTTGTTACTTGGTAAGTTTTAAACAAGATAAATTGACGTTATTACCGCAACTAAAAATATATTATCATTTAAATCAAAATTAACAGAAACTAGAAATATTGCCTCAAACGACGTTGAGCCATTTCCATCTACTTCAAAACGATGTAAGCTCGATGATTCCGCGGAGTTTTCTCAGGAAGCAAAAGAAGTTTGTTATATAATTATTTGTCAAATAAAAGAACGATTTAGCTTTGCAGGTCACTTGATAGCAGCCAGTCTTTTTTTTTCGAAATAGTATCTTAAATGTATACATGTTTTCCCGAACAAAAATTTAAGGATACGATTAAAATTTACCCCTTTAACTCTGTACCGAACTGAACGTCATATATGAAATTGAAGACTTTAGATCAATTTCGGGATTTCTTATACTTTATGACCATCTTTCCCAAAATCTCGAGCTAATTGAGACATTTAGTGAAGTTCTAAAACTTTTAATTACTATTCCGAAGGAATCGGCTGAAGCAGAACGGTACTTTTCTACTATTAAACGGATAAAAATGTTTTTACGGAATACTGTGAGCCAAGAAAGACTTTCTGCTTTGACAATTCGCTAGGATTAGCGATATGAATGAAGAGTACTTAATTTTTAGTCAATAGTTAAAGGTATCTAAAAAACGTTGTCCAAAGTTTTTATCATACAGGGCGTACAAAAATGGGGTCATGAGTGTCACAGCTAGTCTATCCCTGCAGTTGTGAGTAATTCGCAACACTTTCTTGGATAGTAATTTGATCTAATATACATCATTTTAAACAAAAATGAAATATATCTGGTGGTTCAATAATTATGCGTTAAAAGCTTGATTCCATTGCCGCTCTTTGGGAGCCCGTATCTCCGAAGAGGAGGCCTATACGAAAAAAAGCTTATATGAACTTGTAGTATTCCTTTCCCGTGTTTTTTTCATATCCGGGAGATTTCCCACATTTTCCCGGACACCCTGTATAAAATTCGCGCAAAATCTAAAAAATGTATTACTAGATTACATTTCCACTCAATACCGAAATTATGGTAACTTCATGGTCACCCGAAATGAATGACAACCCCAAAATTTATTCACGATTAAAAAGAGGTAAATATTGATAAAAGGGTCAGAACAGAAAGCTGAACATGCTACAAACTGATTACACGAAATGTTGCAAAAAAAAAGAGTCAAAAAAGGTTTTAAACTTTTCAAAAAGAAATTAACTTTTTTTTAAACATCTGTTCGGCATGTTATTTATTTTAAATCGGGAAAGTTTTTAATTAAAGCGGCTTTTAATTAAAAATATGCCGCAACTTTTAACTTTTTCAATTAACTAAATGAGTCTGAGCTAACATTACAAAAAAATATACTAGAAAACGGTGTTAAGACATATATAGAGCGTTCCGAATTATTGTACGAAATATACTAATAAAACGTGGGTAAGAAATAGGTTAAAATAAACTGCAAACTTTAGATATGGAAACAATACGATTCTGTCAAATATGTCTGAGTATAATGTTGCCACCAGTTACACATTGTAATGTAGCTGGAGCAGCTTAAATTTTAGCTCTATCTACCAAAGTATATAGACAAAAAGATATCGCATGCCATGTCAGAAGAGGTCAATCTACAGTATCGAATATTTTAAAGAGGTATCAAGAAATTGGAAATTTCGTACAAAGACCAGGTCAAAGCGCAAATGCTATAAAGTGCTATGGATGATCCTTTTTTATTACCTCATTCTATCCGAAAATGCACGTTGACATTCTGGTATCTTAAAAATGAGTTACCAAATGTAAGGCCAATTAATGTTAATCGGAAAGAGGGTGAAGATTAAAAGAAACAGGTGTAAAGCCAAGAAGGTTTCTTAAAATTGCACGTCTTTTCCATCAAAATAAGTATTTCACTTCTAGTCAATTGTAACCTTAATTAATAAAACTCCTAACTACGGAGGTCGTTTTAGCACCGATGATGAGCTAAAAGCACCTGTGATGAGACACTTTGACTTTAAAAGACTTTAAATATTATTTTAAAACCACGAGTTATAATAATGGACCGGTATAAGAGGTGATTACATTATCCAGTTTATTCTAAACCAAATCGAGAAATTTTAGCGCTCCTGCGTAATTTGTTTTAATTTTATGTTCCAATTTTTGCAATTTTCAGTAAATAAACACCCATGTATAATTAAAAATTGTTTTCTATCTTTCTATTCCATTATTTTTAACTCCGTCACTCCAGATTAATTTAGAATAAATTGAAGTAAACCTTGTAACTCCATTAGGGTGATGAAGCAAGAGCAAAACTTAAAATGTTTATCAAAAAGAGGTATACTAGTTTATTTTTATAATAAAATAAACAACTATACAAGTAAAAATTGTTAAATAAACGAAAAATAAGTGATTTATTTGTCTCCTATCATCTTAGAGTTAGGTTTGCTAATTAGGGTGACCTGTTTCAAATTAAGCCAGCATTATTGCTGAGTTATTTATCTTTAAATTCAAGCTATTTTTTTCGCGGAATGCAAATCTGTTATCAAAAAAATCGTTGAGTATTTCGCTTTGAAGGCATTTGATAATACTGTATATTTTTTATAAAAAGAAAACCTTCACAAATTTTGACCAAACCTTTTTATTAACAGAATGTTTTAACATTTGCCTTCTGATCTAGTTAGGCACGGAACTGCCTTAACAAATTTTCTTTCAAAATTATGTTTAGTTTATGAGACCACAATATCCATAATCTATTTATAAATAAAATATCAGCTAGCAACATTACCAGATAACAAAGCATCCAGAAATAAAATATATGTTAAAAAAGCATTAAAAAGATAAACAAAAAACCAGCACCTAAAATGAAAATACCTTTAAAATTAAAATGATAAAATAAAAAAAAAGAAAATAAAGAAGTACTGTAAGCCAAACTAACAACCAAAAGCAGAGAAAAAATAACCAGAACCAAAAATGATAAAGCATGAAGCGACACCAATTTTCAACATACATACGTCTTCGTAGGGACCATCGTAGCTTAAGAACTGGTTGATCCCAACCGAGAGAGGCGGCGTTCTGTGAAAAAGATATAAACATTAAGTCTTCTATGTCATGTTCAAAATTCTTCTGTAAAGACTTAATTAACAATAAAACAACATTGCTCATGTCAAAATTTAAAATAGTTAATCAAAGATTGAATGTTAAATAATATGAATAATGTAGAGTGAGCGTTGGTGAACGATGTATTCAAAATGTTTTATATGGTAACTCGGTCGTTTGTCTAGTCGCATTTAGGTCTAACACCTTTTCACGTTTTCTACAATTTTTATAGTGTTTTCAAAATACTGTTGCAACCGGTATAACACATTTTGAACAAATCGTTCACCAGCTTTTATACAACTAGAAAAATAAAGCCAAGACACACATATAATACGTAAATGTGTAGGTCAATAGAAACACAATTTCAAACATAATTTTTTGTTTGGTTCATAACATGCCTACCATAGTCATGGAATATAATCGAATTTGTGTCCCCACTGCTGACCGTTTTCACACTTTTTAATGGAGGGAGCATAACGTAGTTCTATGCTCCGCCCATTAGAAAGAGTGGAGAAATCAGCTTTCACTCTGCTTTCTTTGTTACACTGTGGGAACGGCCGGTATTGGGGACGTGCACTCTACTATATTCTATTCTATGATACGTACAGAGAGATAATTGAAAATTTTTTGTAAAAGATACCCATGGATAAAATTATAGATAGTTTATAAGTTTACATAATTGTGTTAAAAGAAATAAATTGTGACGAATTAAGTCGTATAGTAAATATTTTAAACTGGGAAGATCGATTTGTTTTATAAATTATAAGTGAGCAATATTAAGTTTTCAAAAAAAAAAGTTAAAACCAAGTCTCATAAAGTCGTGGTATTAGCCCAATTGTTTACGGCGCTGGGCTAGTAGGGAATGACCACAACCAACGTGACGAACGGAATGATTTGAATATTTTGAAATGTGAAAGTAGTAATTCTCTGACCCCACAAATATAAATTTTCGTATTTTTCATGTTAGCTGTTAAAATTGCTAAACCTAATAAGTATGTAATGGTTTTTAGATTTTTGCATTTTAGAAATATGTCTTATTTTCACTGAATACATGTATTTTCGTTGGTTAATCAGCAAATTCTATAAATTTTTAGATGCGACTAGAAGATATTTAAAAAAATTATATGACTTTTGCATTTTATGAAAGGATAGTCTTGCAGATTTTATCATTAACACAAAAACGGTTTATGTTAAATTAATTTGAACCAAATTTTGAATATTATAAACAACGAAAAAGCAAAACTTAATTACAGATGGAAATTTAAAAATACTAAAATATATTTCATCTAATTTACCTATTATTTTGTAAATCATAATTTTAAGCTGAGTTTTCAAGTATTATTTCTAATTGTTGGTATATTTGTCCCCGAGTAACAATTATATTGTCCAATTTGAAAGCAGTTACATTAAAAAAAAAATCGGTAACTATGGAACTCCAAAAACAAAAAAAAATCGAAATAAAAGGTATTATATCTTCATAAATCTAATAATTATGACTTAAAATGCAACAGTCGAAGAAAAGTGTAACTTCATAAATTAATAGTAATAAAATGATATGCAGAACAAAATAAACTATATTGAAGTCCAGTCGAATTCGATATCGGGGTTGCTGTAGAGAGAGGCAGTTTTACTTTCTGGATAATTTATTCCAGAATGATGCCCGTATGATAGTTGGTCTGTATGCCAGTTTGAAAAGATGAGCTCGAAGCGTCAAAAACTATTAACCGAAAAAATAACAGAACAAACGATTTTTTAACCATTTTTTTTCATTACATATCTGTAAATATCCATCCTAGAGCAAAATGTATAGAAAATATTTTATTTTTCGGAAAGTTCGACTTTTAAAATATGCAAATTTACACTGCATATAATAATAATAATTTCATTAGGGTCCAATTTTTTTAATGTATATAAGACAACTCAAAATTTAAAATAGTTTCGAGTTTTTCAGACAGATCAATTCGAAAAGTCTAAGAAATTCTTTAAAAAATGGCTTACAAACAAATTGAATTACTTATCCGTTAAATTTCTAATAACGATTGTACTTCTCATTATACTGATAATCAACTAATTATTTCAAATTTGTTCGAACTGATTTCGGATGAAATTGAAGGCTCAAAACAAGGCAATGTAAATTTCCAAATTTTGAAAATCGAAATAGCAAAGATTGAAAAAATTTGCCTAAAATATACCCTGTAACCTTTGGTTCTCCAATTGATATTTACCAAGATATAATGGAAAAATGGTAAAAAAAATCTTCTATTTCTTTCAATTCGTCAGTTAATTGAGTTCACCTCAATTTTCCTTCGTGGAATTATTCTGGGGTAATTTATCCAGAAAGAAAAAATACCTCCCGCTACACACACATCAACACTACTTTTGGACTTAATTCGATTAGACTATTGTTCTAATTTATTAAGTTTATATTCTAGAATACTGTATTTCAAGATGTTACATTTTTCACATATATATTATTATATACCTGAACCATAACCACCGCTTAAAGTGATAAACTACCAAAATGAAAAAAGGGTCGACACAGTACGATTTATTAAAATATATATTATAAGGTATACATATATTTTATCCCAGCTCTGTCAAGGGACCCTATACCGAACCCTACAAGAGCGTAGAGCCAAAAAAAAACTTGGATCGAGTTAAAAGGCGAATCGCTTGGAAATTTTAGTTAACATATCAAGGGTATTAAGTAGTATTACCAAGGCAATGCGAAGCATTACATAAAAATGTTAGAAACTTTTGGCAACTCCCTATAAGTGAAAATCTCAAGGATGTTTCATTATATATAGTGAATTAAAAAGGTATAATAACACATCACAGATATATTTTTCAGTCTATCATATAAGTAGGCATATTTTTAATATCCTACCGACATGCTTCGGCTTATATTTTATATAGCAGTTCTGTTCTGCAAATGTGGCTCTCAGTTCGATACAGCTCCACTGACGAGACCATGAAGTGGTCGAAACGGTATGGAGAGAAGACCAGAGTTGTATTTGCAGAAAATAAGCTGTTTATTTACGAGGGGCGTTTGAAAAGTCCGTGCAAAAATTAAAATTACTTAATTTTTTTGTATAACCCTTTTTTATTTTTCAACATAGTTTCCTTTTAGGCTTATACATTTCGTCCGACGCTGCTCTTGATCCCTTCCGAATAATACGATTTATCCAAGTCTGTAAAATAGCTGTTCGTTTCTACAATCACCTTCTCGTTTGAATGAAAATTTTTTCCCGCCAGTCATTTCTTCATATTGAGGAACAAATAATAGTCTGAGGGAGCCAAGTCTGGAGAATAGGGGAGATATGAAACGAGTTGGAAACCAATTTCCATTAATTTTGCGGCCTCAACTGCTGACACGTGAATTAATGCATTGTCGTAATAGAAAATGACTTTTTTGTGAGCCAATCGTGGACCTTTTTCTTGCAGCTCGGTTTTCAAACGGTCCAATAACGATGAATAATATTTACGTGTAATAGTTTTACCCTTTTCCAGATAGTCGATGAAGATTATTCCTTGCGAATCCCAAAAAGCAGTCGCCATAACCTTCCCGGCCGAAAGAATGGTCTTCGCCTTTTTTGGTGCAGATTCCCTCTTGGCAACCCATTGTTTAGATTGTTCTTTGATCTCAGGAGTAAAGTGATGTATCCATTTTTCATCCACAGTGACGAAACGACGCTTAAAGTCATGAGGATTTCGCTAGAATAGCTGCAAGCCGTTCTTGCAACACTTCACACGATTTCGTTTTTGGTCAATTGTGAGCAATCGCGGCACCCATCTTGCTGATAGCTTTTACATGTCCAAATGTTGGTGCAAAATATTATGTACCCTTTCATTCGAGACGCCCACAGCACTAGGATTCTTAGGCAAGTTCACTCTTCTGTCATCCATCACCATATCATGGATTTTGTCAATAATTTCTGGAGTAGTAACCTCAATAGGATGTCCAGAACGTCCAGCGTTTGGTGTGCTCATATGGCCATTCCGAATATTTTGAAACTACTTCTAAACTGTTCTAATCGAAGGTCCATAGTCACCATAATGTTTACCAAGCTTCTATTTAGTCTCTTGAGGCGTTTTGCCTTTCATAAAGTAATGTTTAATCAACACACGAAATTCTTTTTCGTCCATTTTTTAAGAATCACTCGACTTCCTCGATTCAAACGAATGTCAAACACAAAGAAATAGAATGAACCGGCTGAAACTTGGTGTATGTTCTTTCAAGAGATGCTACTAACTGAAAATAACCTCCATACGCACCAGAAGTGCCATCTCGCTGACTTTGCACGGACTTTTCAAACCAGCCTCGTATATTCTTTCTTTCTTCTGCATGAAAGGAGAATACATACAGGCAATATTAACTTTTGAGCCGCGAGTAAAGGCTGCAGATAATCAGAATTTAGTACGACTACTATCAAACCTTAGGGTTAAAGAGTAATTATTTAGGCTTGAGTGCCCAAAAGTAAAACTTTACGCTCTTAAAGGCAAAAGTATTACTTTACATCCTCACAATAAAGCCAAAAAGTTAATTTAAGTCATTATGTAAACAAACTCTGAAATAGCGAAACGGTTTGAAAGCTTATTTTGTCCAGTCAGTCGTATATGTCAAAACAAACAATTCGTATGTTCAATGCTGTTAACAATCCAACTGTGGTCAATTCAAATGCAATTGTAGTAATGTTCAAATTTTAATTTTGTAACAACTGCTTTTGTGTATTTTGTCGTTTTTGCTTTGATATTAATTTTAAATCGTCGTATATATCACGACGTGATGATATGAATGTTAAATTAAGGGATCTAGAAGTAACCGGGTGTAGATTTAAAAAAATACTTTGTGACAAAATAAAGAAATTTCATTACAATTTGAAATTTCAGAATAGGGAAAACCAAAACTACAAAAATTCCTGCGACTGGCACTGCAATTAATGTAATTCAACGAAAATTTGCATTACACTATAGGGATACGTTCTTTGTTAAGCCATGTGTAAAATTGATATAATTATGTAACTATTCTTATTTATTTCAAAAATACTGTATATTTAATAGTTTAGAAAAGTCCTTAATTATACTACACTACCCCAATAATCAAATTTTGAGATTATATGTATTTTGGAATATAAATTATAAAACTGAAAAATAAATTTCGCGGAAACATCTAGTTTTGAGATATCTACACTGGAGGTTAAGTTACCAATGCTTTAATTCCCATTTTCCCTGCTGCACCATTAAATTCATTCATTTTTATACTATAATCATAAAAATCACCGTTCTTCCACTTAAAAAGTATTAATAATAATAAAGCTACCAAAAGTATACAATTTGTAATATTATTACAAAGCTCGCCGCGGCTTTCGCTCCAAACCTAATTGATTTGCGGACTAGAATTGAGGATAGATATTTTGAAAGTAAGTTTTTATTTTAATTCTACTCTGATTGGACCATAATTATAAGTTTTCATTATATTATACGGTCAATATAGGCAAATATCGCCCTTTAGTTCATGTATTAGTTGGCGCTGCTATCACGCATGGAGCAAATAGACCTTGTTTCTAAAGCAAAATGTTGATCGGATCAGAATTATCAGATTGAGAATCAAATTCGTTGCAATAAAGGAAAGAAATGATATTAAAAAGAAAGAGATTCCAGCTGTTTTTCTCTCTTTAAAGATGGCAACAACTGCAAAATTACTTCGGGTAGTTAGATGTGCCCAATTATTTTATAAAAATAAACTTCAACTTGTTTCCCCTTAAAAAGAGTTTGAAAATGCTTAATTTTATTCGATTTTCATGTGTTTCTTTTACTTTTTACCTTTCTTTCTGCTTCTGTTTGTGACATTTTAATCAAGAAAAGTTATAAAAATTTTTTCCAACTACCTATTGCATAAAAATTATAGTTTAGTAGATGAAGTATTAACAGAAAAAGAGAAAAAAACAACTTTCGACATATTTGTCATTTCAATTCGATTAGGTTTTCAAGGTGTAAAAATATTTTTCATCCGATGTAGGTTGAATATTGAATCTGTTCGAAACTTGAATAAGAACCATTTATTATGTGAATTTCAAATGGATGTATCTACATCGAATCGGTCCAATCAGCTACAAATAGTACGTTAGAAACAAGGCCATATTCATTTTTCAAACAAAAATTGAAACAACTTCAAATTTTAAAGAATATTAAAATTCAACTTGGGTAACAAAATTACGAAAAACAAAGAAATCAAAATAAATACTCAAAAACTTTTAAATATTTAAACAAACTAAAATTTCTGACATTACGTAGAATAATTTTATTAAAAGTTTCTCGTATTATAAACCTTATTTTCCTATGTTAACATTTACCATATTGTCCTATAATCCGAAAACAGATATTTGCTTTAGGGAAAATCCAATTTAATATTCGATGTGCAAATACGCTTAAAAACTTGATGCAAATAGTGTAATATGTATGTACTAAAATTTGCATTTTACGGCGGGTACAAACTCAAATTTCACAATTCTGATTTCTAATTGTAATTGAATCGCAAAGCTGATTGAATTTTAGTTTTCAAAGAAATTAACAAAGTTTCCATTTACCATAAAATTTTTATATTTCAATAGTCTTGCATCTTTCCCTCTTTAATCAATATATATATATATATATATATATATATATATATATATATATATATATATATATATATATATCGGTCCCCAACACACTGATCTCCAGACCCTTGAGACTAACCAAACCTACGAACCATCAAGAACAAAATCACAACAGCTCTAAAACAAACGACTACAAAGAACACAATATCAAAAAGGCCATAAAACAGCACACGAAAGCAGTAACAAAGAAAAAAGAAGATGACAAATTCAAACCAAAAACCACACTGCCATAAAAGGTGTAATAGACGTAATTGGAAGAATTCTGAGGAAGCATGACATATGCACAATTTACAAACCACAAACAATACACAAATTATTGGGCAATCCTAAAGACAAAATACCATTGGAAAACCAGGGAGTGTACACCATCCCATGTAGTGACTGTGAAAAAGAATACATTGGCCAAACAAACAGAAGAATCTCTACAAAAGTCCAAGAACATAAAAATAACCTAAAGAATAAGCAAACGAATCATCTTTATTCCAACATCATCAGAAGACAGGCCACACTATAAATTTCCAGGAAACCAAACAGATCACACCACTAAAACACTATAGAACGCGCATCATCAGAGAAGCTCTCGAAATGGAAAGCACTAAAAACTTTAACAAGAGAGATAATGCACAAAATATTTCAAATACATGGAAAACTCTACTGAAAACCAAACCAAAAACAGCACACCAGAGAAACAGGATAGCGGCCCGAGAAGAGGCACAGACCCAGAGAAGCGAGAAAACCAACCAGGCAGAACCAAGGTATAACCTACCCTAGCGCCAAAGTATAGAAAGGCCAGCAGAGGACCACCATGCTCATTCCAAGTCGAGCAGCCGTCTACGAAGCATCACTTGAAAATACCAGCTGAGATGTTGGCGAAACGTCCTGAAGATTTTTCTATTGACGACCGGATTGAAAACCGGAAAAACACCAGTGTACATTCCACCATCCGTGAAAACCTAAAATATATATATATATATATATATATATATATATATATATATATATATATATATATATGGCGGGAACTTTTTGGTCAAGGAAAACAGTAAATCTATTTAAGAGCTAAAAGCTAAAGGTTAAAATATATTGTTGTTGTTACAACTGATATTATTGTAACTTGATATTTCACAATAATCAACACAATATCATTTTTCTATCCTTTGCAGCGACCATATTTTTATATTGTACAAATTGAGTTACAAAAGTAATTAATAAATATTCTTTGTTTCCGATGCTTCCTTGAGAAGGCAACCTTAAATTATGTTCAAATTGAACAAGTCCTTGTTTTTAAGGGCAAAATCTGGTGTTAAAATAACAATCATAATAAATATGTTGTAAACAGGCTTTTACGATGCCTCAGATTACAGAAAATTTCATTACAGGAAGGGAGCAAAATAACAATAAAGTTTTCATGTACTAAATAACACGGTTAAGAACTTTATTAAGATATAAAAAATTACTTAAAATATGGTGTAATAATAACCACATCAAAACATTAAATATGATGCAATAAATCGGAATAGAAATATCTCCCATTATAAAGAATGTTGATAAAGGCGATATCTAAGAAAAATATGCCGGAGATGCGGAATTATTTTAATCTTACATACCCAAATACGAAGTTTTAGGGTTACAGAGATATTCTCAATTTTCGTAATTCTCTAAATTAGAGGTCCCGATTCATTCGGAACGATAAACACATGATAATACTTAGAACCGTTTCACTTTATATGTCATTAGATGGTTGAATACAGTCGTTTAGTTACAGCTTATCCGTAAACAAAATTTGCTCAAAGTAATGATTAAAGAATGAAATTATCTAAACCATCGTAAAATTCACTAATTCACTAACTCAACAACAAACTATTGTTATTAGGAAAAAATAAGTCCCCTTAAAAACTTCTGCATCAATAATACTCTTACACTAATCTGTGGCAGAAGATCCTTATCGTTATAGACGGTGCACCCCTAAAAAGATTCAAGAAAAGCGAGTTGACCGACCTCGGAGGGGTGCCAGGATGAAACCTTTTCTGAGCAGTTGTGAACAAAAAATCTTGATGTCATTTTTTTTCGTACCGATGATCGGTAACTTATTATTGACAAAAAACTTACAAATTTACGTTGTGATCGAAATCTTCAAGGGAGGAAAAAAGATGAAATATAGCTTGCCACGAATAACCTCGAATAAGAAAAATTCAAAAAGCTTCAATAGAAACTGAGGAAAAAATATTTCGAAATGGTGTTTTTTTGATTATTTTTGGATCTTAAATCGCTCGTAGTACGAGAATGAAGAATTTTTCGACAAAACTGCAAGAGTAAAAGTGTTTAATTTCGACCAAAAATGGATAAATATATTTTTGGAGTCAATTTTTTAATTTTTTTTTTTCAATTTTGCGAGTTTCTTGTTAATAACAAATTGTCGACCACCGGTACGAAAAAATGTCATTAATGTTTTTTGTTCGCAACAACTGCATGCATCTAGATTTCACCCTGGCACCCCTCCGTGGTCGGTCAATTCGTTTATTTTGCATATTAGGGGTGCACCGCTGGTCTATTTAGTTTTGGAAAGGCGAAAACCTTCAGACGGTTATCGACACTGCCACCGATTTATCGCTTAGTTAAAGATAACGCATATGAAATAACAGGTAAATGATAGAATTTCAATTCTTTAATCATTTCAACGTCACAAGTGATGCATTAGGCTGTTCATAAGCGAAAACACGTTCTTCAACTTGATAAAGTTCAGAGAACGGCTTGGGTGGAATATTGAGTGCGATGAGGACGGCTCTCACCAAGGCTCTGGAAGTTCTGGTGAACCTGCCTCCTCTTCACTTATACATAGAGAAAGAGGCCCTGAAGACTGTTTATCGTCTCAGTTACCTGGGACATCTTGGAATTTGAACGAGCGGCTACTGTCTGGGAAAGCGCGGTGGAGAGGTGTCCATCATTCCCCATGCGGACAGATTACATCATGCCGCTTTTAAAACGCAACCTCTCCCTGAAGATATTTCTGCCAAGTAGAGAGGATTGGGAGGGAGAACAAAATCTTCCGAAAAATGGATCCTGGTGGTATACTGATGGATCTTGACAAGACGAAAGAACTGGAGCTGGAGTATTCGGCAGGAGCACAAGAGTCAGAGAGTACTACCCACTCGGACAATGTACGACAATTTTCACAGCGGAAATTTATGCTATTCTGCAGTGTGCCCATCTCTGTGAGAGGGACATAGACAGGAATAGAGTAATAAATATATGCTCAGTCTAGTGTCCTAAGTTCGCGACTGGTGTCTGAGTGCAAGGATGTACTAAATGGTATGACAAGGAACGGCTGCACAGTCAGACTCGTATGGATCCGAGGTCACTCGGGCCTACGCGGATATGAGGAAGCAGACAGTCTGGCAAAATTGGGTTCGACGACTGAACCGTATGGACCCCAACCAATATTACCTGTCCCAATTGCTATTGCCAAAAGGGAATTAAACTCGTTACTAGAAAGCAAATTTATTGAATCATGGAGGGGAGCTCCTGGAATGAGGTGTGCTAAGGCCTAGTGCACGGCATACTAAGGAGCTTCTCTCCTTGGGAAGGAAAGTGCTGCGAATTGTGGTGGGATTGTTGACAGGACATTGTCACGTCAGGGGCCATCTTCATAGAATCGGTGTCGAAGACGACCTGACGTGCAGTTTGGAGGTCGAAACTCTTGGCCATGTCCTCAGAGAGTGCCGAGCACTGAACGGACTGAGACAGAAATATTTCGGAGATACAAGGCGATCGGCCTCGAATGACCTGCAGCTATGGTGGGATGTAAAGGGCCCAATGGAAGCCTAGGCATCGATGATCTAGTATCACCACCCCTTTTTCATTCATTCATAGCCTCTTCATAATGGTTTTAACCGTAACCGTCTTTATTGATTGTCTCCTTCGTGTTCAGCGATTCACATTTTTGAACAATTATGACACTCTTTTCTAATATTGAACTTTATATTATAATTAAAATATACCAGAAATATACCAGATTTAAAACTATTATACGGGTGGTTTATTAAAGTGTGCTTTGAATATACAGGGTGCCCGGTAAGTACCTCGTAATTTCTCGGGAGCATACAGGGAAGGTCTAGATAACCCTACTTTGTCATAGAAAAAAAATCCTAAATAGTCCCTTAACGGATATATAGAGCCCTAAATGAATGAAAACGATTTACCTAATCGGCTCTAAGTTTTTAAACGATTTGTATAATGTAATGATATTTTAATGTTCTATAGAGGCCATAAAGATGCATTAAACCAAACTACAGTAGATTTTTTAGGTCATCAGAGAAGTTAGGAACGGACTTGCAGCCACACTCGTTGGCTGGTGTCATTTTACAGAGCTGAAAATTAATTTTTTAAATACTTTGTTATTTCTTTTCAAAAAAGGTACCATTAATTTATTTCGATAAATCTGGCGGATAAATCCTTTTTTTATGAAAAACTCTAAAGTTACTAATATTAATCACAAACAGGTAAAAATAAAATATGCAGGGTGTGCTGATGTATGGCTCAAAAGTACATTTATAACGCTACCTAAAAAATCAAGTGCAAAAAAACTGTGAAGACTTTCGTACGATTAGCCTTATGAGTCACTCTCTTAAACTTTTCTTGAAATTAATTCATCAAAGAATATATAGGATTTGCGAAAAACAGATTAGTTGTACCCAGTTTGGGTTTAGAAATGCCCTAGGTACTAGGGAGGCACTTTTTAGTATCCAAGTCTTGTTCCAAAGAGCGCGGGATGTTAATCACGATATTTTCGCGTACTTTCTTGATTATCAAAAGGAATTTGATAAGGTTCAGCATAATAAGATGATGGAAGTTCTTGAATCAGCTAGATTAGAAAAACAAGACCTAAGAATTATAGCAAATCTTTATTGGAACCAGACCTCTTCAGTCAGAATAGAAAGTGAGGAATCCGAGGAAGTTATGATAAAGAGAGGAGTTCGACAGGGATGTGTACTTTCGCCACTGATATTCAACATATATTCAGAATACATATTTCGAGAAGCCCTGGAAAATACCTCCGACGGGGTGATTATCAATGGCGAATGCATTAATAACATAAGATACGCAGACGATACGGTAATTATCTCAAATGATTTAAGAGAACTCCAAAGATTGATGGACAGAGTGGTAGAAGTAAGTGAAAGATACGGACTGCAGATGAATACAAAAAAGACCAAATTCATGATTATTTCTAAAAATAAACGCATACACGGCCAACTATTGATATATAACAGACCCATCCAAAAAGTTAACAAATATATCTACTAGGGAACAAATATCAATGAAGAATGGGACCACTCGGTTAAGATAAGATGCCGTATTGAAAAGGCCCGCACTACATTCCTTAAAATGGCAAAAATATTCAAAAGTAGAGACCTATCCTTAAACACCAAAATGCGAACATTGAGATGCTACGTATTTTCGACCCTCCTATACGGCGTTGAATCATGGACGCTATCTGAAGCATCATGCAAAAAATCAGAAGCTTTTGAATTTTGGCTATACCGTCGCATTCTGAGGATTTCATGGGTAGATCATATTACCAACGAAGAGGTGCTTCATAGAATGAAAAAAGAAAAAGAAATCTTGTATCAAGTAAAGAAGCGTAAACTTAAGTACCTGGGCCACATCATGAGAAATCCTGAAAGGTACCGGCTTTTGCAGCTTATACTACAAGGCAAGATACAAGGCAAAAGGAGTGTAGGAAGACGAAGAATCTCATGGCTGAAGAATTTCCGAGTATGGTTTAATACATCAACTGTGGGCTCATTTCGTGCAGCAGTGGATAAAGTCCGTATAGCCATTATGCTCACCAACATCCTTTAACGGATAGGCATTAGCAGAAGAAGAAGTGCTGATGTGCTTTAATTTATAGGGAAGTGCTGTCTCACTCTTAGAAGGCAAGAAGATGATATCCTGAAATATTTCCAGCTCAGACATTGTCAAGCCCAGAAACCTTTCAATTAATTTACAATGTTATTAAAATGCAAAAATATTGAAAACGTTTAAATGTTCTTTTAGCAAATGTTTAATATGGGCTCCTCTTACTTCAATACATTTCCTTATTCTTCAAATATTTTCCTGCTACGCCGCAAATAATATTCCGGCATTATTAAGCACTTCGTTAGAATGCTATGCTATTGTCGCTAGTAGTTCTTCTCTAGTATTTACTTGTGTGTGTTGAATAAACTAGTTCTTTTAGATGTGCCCAGAAGTAAATGTTTAAGGGATTTAAGTCTGAAGACCTTGGTGGGCATAAAACAGGCCCACCTCGACCTATCCATGGAGGGCCAAAAAACGATAATTAAATGTTGACGTACTATATGGTTAAAATGAGGTGGAACATCATGCATGTGCCATTTGCATTCTACTATCAAGAGGTATGTTTTCCAATAAATTATTTAAATTTTGCCACATCGCGGCAAAAATTACATAGTCTTTTTACCTTCGATGAATTTGACAGCGTTTCACCATAAATTAAATGTATATCAGCATACTCTGCCTAAGAATATTCTTATATTCTTAAAAATTATTTTTACTTGAAGGCGGTTTTGACAAGTTCCGTCAATAGTAATTTATTACGTAGGTATTAACAACAACCTGATTTTTACCTATTTGTGTTTAGCATCGAAATAAATTTAGAGTACTTTTTTGAAGAGGGATAACCAAAGTATTTAGAAAATCAGTTTTCAGCTCTGTAAAGTGGCACCTGTTAACAATTAAGCCCAACAAGTATGACTGCAAGACCGTCCTGACTTCTATAAAATATTAAAATTTCTTTAAATTATACCAGTGGGTTCAAAACTCAGAGCCGATAAGGTAAATCGCTGGGTACCACTTTAGAGTTCTGTATCTTTGTTAAGGGGCACTTTAGAAATATTTTTTCCATGACAAAATAAGGTTAAATTAAAGTTTTATTAACTCTTTTTCATTCAGAATCCCACGACATCAAAGCGACCAACGGAACATTCGAAACAATTCCGAAAATAATATAAGAAAAGAAGTGATTTTAATAAGACGGTTTAGTAGCTCAGACATGAAATTTGAAATACTAGTTCATACCTGGCATAAACATATTCATGATTTTAACACAATATAATGAAAAATAGGAATATTAAGACGTTCTTCTTGTGACCGTTCTATAAATCATTTGTTAAAAGTCTGTTCTGGGTTAGAGCCCTCGTCACGAACTAGATAATAATATTTAGAAAAAACTAAGTTGAAATAAGGCATCCTTGAATACATCCCTGATCATACTCAACCCATAATAGTAAATTAAAGGATAAAATTACTTAACGTCTACCTACCAGTGGTTCGTATTACAGCCCGTATAAAATTACAATTCATTTGTCGGAAATTTTCTAACGTCACAAAATCGCAATCACTTTTATTTATTGTAGGGTACTTGGGAAGCGAAAAGTTGTCAAACTAAAAACACAATAATCCGCGTTTAACTTGTTTAATCCAGATACCCACAAAATACTTTTTAATATAAAAACCAGGAAAAACGCTGTAGTTTGAAATTTAAACCTTTTATGATTTTCTAGTTCAAGAAACTTGCACACCAACAAGCCAAATATCTGTACCCGATTCAACAGGAACATCCCAATTTTACGGGAAGAACTTCTAACCATTTTCTCGAAATGGTTCATACTTTTATTTTGTCGCTCAAATATCAATTAATAAGCTTTGATATCTAAAGTCTCGGCATCAATGTTCCAATCATAAGAAATAAGTTTAGAAAAGCTGAAGCCGCTGAAGTGAATTTGCTCCATCACATCAGGATTTTTTAAATATTATAATCTAAAAGTGTAAAAGAACCTGATTTTGGCCCATATTTGAGGTTATGTATCATCACGGCATTTTTTTTCTAAAAAACTATACATGGCATCTTAAAATATAAGTCTTATTCTTTCAAATGCCGCTAAGTTTGTTCAAATATTTCTCTTTTTCTTCGAGATATTTAATTTTGAAAATTTCAAATTTCATGAGTTTTTCAAATTTTGAAAACCTTCACCTTTCGTGACCGATCAGCTTTTAAGCGACAATTTCGATAAACCATTGATGTTTTAAGGCTACGAAAGCATCGCTCAATCCAAATTTATCATTAGTTTTGCAAAATAAATTTGTTTAAACAAATAAATGCTTACGTACGTTCAAAGGAGTCGTTATCATTATTACAATATATTTTGTTATAAATAAAGTATTAAATAACAATTTTGCGATTTAAATGTAAACTTTGGAAATTCCTCGTTCATGGGGAACAATTGAAAGCCCCAATCCCTAGCATAAAGGAATTCCATGCCTGCATTGCTCCCAAAGAAGTTACAGGTTGATGCTTGCTCAAAGGACTTAGACTCAGTGATAAGACCATACTTCAGGTATTAGAACTATATATAAAAAACTGTGGTATTACCTAATTTATCGTATGCTTTCATTTTTTGCCTTGTGATTGGGAACTAATAAGACTGTCTGCGTGCGATCACAAGACACTTTATATTTAATTTAAGTTAAACTACCTTGTAAACCGAAGGTATACGTGTACACTAGGTAATTTAAAACATTATTTCACCCATAAGTCCAGCACTTTTAATTTAGTTCCTAAATCGGCGTACTAGATAATTTATTAGTGCAAAATACAACTGTATATAAAAAGTAAGGTTAGTCAACGCAAATCAGCCGACAGTCTAAAGCAGAACCTACATCTAAACCGACTTGGCGTATGGCGCAGATGACGTCATACTTGCAGTAGTGTTGTTCATTGTTTCTTCGTTTTTTTTTTGTTCTAATCCATTTAGCAGATAGTCACGTATTTCTTTAGTTTAAGTTGCAATTCATATAGATTGTAAAACAGAATTCTTTTTTTATTGTTAAATATAGATTTTAACTGTTTTTGGAATCGGGTTGTTTTATTTTTGGATCTAGTTGTTTCCTGTTTTCGATGGCATCAATGGCTTCTTCTTACCGACGGGCCTAAAACAGGTGGCGCTTTGAATTAATATAACCCCCCCCCCCTAATCTCCGGCACGCTAGCCTAGGCACTGCCTTAAAAGAAGAAGCGATCAACACCGAAAAAATAACCACCTGTACAGAATAATTCATTTCATTTTAATTATTTCTTTCTCTCGTGGCGTAGCACATTGTATTATCCATATTAATCGGTCAATTTTTGTGAAATTTCATTATTTCATTAACCTGAACCGTATCTTGGAGAAAGAAAAAAAAACTGACTTTTACTTAACATATATTTTCCAACACCATGATGATTTTGGAAAAAATAAATAGCCACATGGTTTAAGAAAAAATTATCGCTGTATTTCCCCTATCAAATAGGCCAATTTTTATGAGATAAATTTTTTCCCTAACTGGCTGACAAGCTATCAATGTCCAGTGTGAAATAACTTAGAACCTCGAGTGCTAGAGGTACCAGTAGCCCCACACAAGTATAGTATTCAAATAGTAAGCAACACTTTTTTATTGAACAATTGTAAATATAACCTTTCACACACGAAGTAAAATTATGCACTTGTTCCACTTGCGGTATCAAAAATAGATCCTTCTTAAATTGAGAAAAATATCTAGTCACTTGGATAAAAATTAATTTAAAAGCACATTAACTTTTGTACTAAAAACAAATAACTCCTTTCCGCACGATACCCAACCTTCTATAATTCCAGTTTAACTAAATTACTTTCCTAAATCACGCTAGTTTCTCGGTGATGTAAATACAAAAGCATCTAATTCCTGGAAATTAAAATGGAAATTTAGCATGAAGAATGTTTTTGAATGAAGTGTAGGAAAGGAATAAACGTGGAGTTTGGACAATTATTTAACAAATATTATATATAACATTATTAAAAGTGTATAACAAAAAGAAAAACAATGATGCAATATAATATACATATATATATATATATATATATATATATATATATATATATATATATATATATATATATATATTTGTTGCTGTTGTGTTATTGAGTGACCAGTCGAGATGTCGCTATTCGTGTCTTGTTTGCTATTTTTTCATTTTAAAAACAGTTTAAAGGACACAAATGATAGATTGTAACGGATACAATGACCTGATGAGTCCCATACGAGGACGAAACAGTGCTGTCGTCATTTTTCGGACCCGAAGCTTCTCCATTCTCTTGGAGTTCTCCGTACTTTTTAGCCGAGAGTAATGTTTATCAACAATCCTATGTCCGCACAGCCGAGAATTTTATATTTTATTTTAAAATTACACGGATGAAAATTATCTCTTTTTAATATATTTATTAGCTTCAAAAAAACGCGGCGGCTCTCATGGGGAAGTCGTTAGTGTCGAATAATGCTACTTCTATCCCTTGGGTAGCATGATTCATGTATCGAGTTTTGATATATTTCTTTTTAATTCAGCATCGCACCATCACATGGTAGTTGTATACAACATTGTTGGTTTGTGTTAATCTTATGTTATTGAGTGATCCGCCGGGATGTCGCTATTCGTGTCTTGTTTGCTGTTTTTCATTTTAAAAACAGTTTACAGGGCACCATTGTGAGAAGATGGATTGCGCCGAATGCAATGGCCTGATAAGTCACATAAGAGGACGAAACAGCACTGTCATCATTTTTTGGGCCAGGAGCTTCTCCATTGTCTGGGAGTTTTCCGCACTTTTTTATCATTTTTCCTATTTTTTTCAATTTTAGACATAAATCTTTTGCAATTTATTTTTAAAAAGTAAGCATTGACTGAGCTGAAGCCATAATTCATTATGCAAAAAAATTTTTACAAATAATTTAGTGACACTTGTTAAATCAGTGTTCGAGGTTATTTGAAAATTTTAGTAAATGGGTAATGTGAAGAAAATTGCTTGCCAGCAGCTCAAAAATATCCTGATAGACGTCATCCCGAGAAGCGTTCATTAGTAAATATGCTGCATGTTTTTCAAAATGCGGGAAGTGACTCTTATAAAAAAAAAAAAACAGTGTGTCAGAAACCAATTACTGGATATGAAAAAAATGGATGTTTAATTATGGGATTTCTGGTCGAATATAAGTCACCGAAATATTTATGAAACTACAGGAATAAATATCTAAAGTATTGACAGAATAATAATAAAAAAACACAAATTTTACATTTATCTCATTCAAACACATCATGAACTTTTGGAAGAAGATTGCGACCGACGACTCGAATTTTGTTTATAGGTTCTAGAAACGTTAGATGACGAAGATTTCTTTGATTTTGGAATTTTTTTGGATGAATTCACTTTCCTTAATAACGGATTAATCAACAAGCATAATTTCTATTACTACAATGTTGAAAATCTCAATTTATTTAGAACCATCGGTCGTCAGCACACATGGTCTATCAATGTGTGGGGAAAATGATTGGAACCGGTGTGGCTGTGACTTTTTCGATGGCTATCTCAACGGAGCCGCGTTTCTTTGAATTATTTGGTACAATTTACTTGTACTTTTGGAGAATGTTCCACTGAATAGTCGAGAAAAAATAAGTTAGATACTAAATATCCTATAGGTGGATGGGGCGTGGAGGAACACAATAATGACCAGCAAGGTCTATCGATCGAATAAGACCTGATTTTTTTCTTATGGGAATATATTTAAAATATTGTTTATGATATACCGTTAAGGACACCCGAAAATATGAAAGAACGAAGAAGGACAGCATTTCGCTCTATAATACTAAATACTCTAATTAGAGTTAAGCAGTCATTATGCACTGACAGAGATGGATATCAGTTTGAGCATTTATTAAAACATTAGCTTTTTACATTTTTAAGTTAGTTTTGTTATCTCTTTAACAAAGTATGTACAGTTATGGACAAAAGTATGGAAATATTTTTATTTTGTACATTTTTTCAGCACGCCTCGTATTTAACAATAATTTGTGTCATTTATTTTACATATTTGTTAAAGTATTGAATATTATCACATGTTTACATTTTGGGCTATTTAAATTTCTCTCTCATCTGCCTTTCTTGTTTATGTCTTGGATATATGTATGAAAACATTATTTCTTCTGTGCATTTTTAAAATTTAAAATCATTGGATTAGTATTGTTGTGCCACTGTTGTCACCAACACCATATTAAGAATAGGCAAAAATAACTTGCCGAAAGAGTTGCGACACTAAAATAAAAAATTTATGTTTAAGTGAGGGTATTGTTTCGACAATTCTAAAGAAGTATCGGCTACTGGGGAATGTTAGTAATCTGCCAAAGTCAGGTCGTCCTAGAAAAACTACCGCCTACGTTGAAAATGCATTAAATGAATTTCGATAACTGATCCGCATAAGTCATCCATTCAAATTAGTGCAGAAATTCGCGAATATTTCAACGCATAGCGGCTGGAAGTATAAAAAAACATCTTTATGAAGTTGAATTGTTTGGAAGAGTTGCTGTCAAAAAACCTTTACTCTCCAAAAACTCCAGATTTTAGTTTGCTCAGAGGTATTTAAATTGGACACCTCAAAACTGGGGTACGGTGCTTTGGAGTGACAAAAGTAAATATAAAGTATTTGGTCCAGACGAAAGGTCGTTTGTCTGAAGGCCTGTAGTATCAAAAACCTACTGCAAAAACAGGGCCGATCGTAAAAATAACTGGGGAAATGGATCGATTTATGTATCGCAACATATTACAGAATATTATGTTGCCCCATGCCGAAGGAGAAATGTCGCTTTTATAGAGATATAAACAAGATAATGATCCAAAACACTCATCTCGTTTAGTTAAAAATTGGTTTTTGGAGAAAAGCGTTGATTTACTGGAGTGGTCTTTTCAATCGCCAGAGCTAAATCGGATTGAGCACCTTTGAAAAATCTAAATAATAATAATTCATAATGAAAATCATCTATGGGAAGTTTTACAAGATGAATGGCGGAAGATTCCAGTGGATGTATGTCAAAATGTTGTCGATTCAATGCCAAAAAGATGTAGGGAAGCCTTTAAGGCAAAGGAGTTTTCAACAAAATATTGAACTTTGCTTCTTTAATTTGTACAGACTTAATTATTTTTTGTGGAAACAATATTCTTTTCATAGTTATGTCTTAAGTGTTTTTTGTATTTATCATAGGAGAATTTTGTTTTATTTTGTATTTTTATTCGTTGAATAAAGAGTTATCAATTTAGAAGTGCATATTTATTTTTTGATATATAATTATTGATAATCAAATATTAAGGATATAAGCATAAAACAAATCTGTCCATGTTTTTGTCCATGAATGTATGTACTACCCTAGTCTTCGATTAGTGATTAAATATAGTCTATGTAAGTAATAACAAAGTTAACTCCTTCAATACTTACTTTTCAAAAATAAATTGCAAAAAATTTATATCTAAATTGAAAATGCTAAAATTCCAAAAAACTATAAAAGATAGGTAAAGAAAACTACAGACAATTTTCAGACTATTAAAATTAGAATATAAATTCGATATTAAATTCTTCATGTTCCGTTTAAAAAAAGAAAAATTTTTGGCTTTAATGATAATAAAAATCAAACGTAAATTTTTATCGACCCTGTATAATTTTTTGAGATCACTAAACATACATAACAGTAACAGCCTTATTTGGCCCGTGCTAACAGAATATGCAATAATATACAGGACATTCCATTCAAATTTTCACAACTTTCCTTACTTAATTTAGTTTACAAGATTTTCTTATTATCTTTCCGTACACTGTCATAAACCACAGCTAAGATTTTCGGCCAAAGATAACCTATACCATAGATCAATGAAACCCGTGTTTGCCTGTACTAAGTAATTATGAGGTAATCTACATTTAAAGAGACCTTAATCCACATCAAAACCGATATGGGTTGTCCCTTGATTAAAATTATTAAGCAAACATTTTGTAAGAAAAGCCTTCAGTATCAATAGAACGAAGTTTCTTTCTTAGAAGCTGTTTAAATATCCTTATTTAAAATTAGTTATTTAGTTTTATATGTTTAGCTCAATTTATAGATAGTAATTGAAACAATTTTTTAGAAAACAACTCAGAAACACCATTATAATTGACATAAAATATTATATGAAGAATGTTGTTAAATATTTTATTTTGTATACTAGTATGAATTGACGCCCACTAGAATTGAGTTTTCCTGGTTTTCCAAAATCAAAAATTTTAAAATATCAGACAGAGATATCTAAATACTCATGGGTATGGATTTCTCTTGAGAAAGGAGAATGCTTAATACGTCATGTGCGAATCTGATCAAGCATTGAGTGCGCAAGTTTGAAGAGGTTGGAAACACAATGCCGGATAAATCATCTGAAAGGAAAAGAACATCAAGAACGAATATGAATGTTGACCGCGTTCACCAGTCCATTAGAGACGATCCACGACAGTATTTACGACTCCGCATTATTCGCAAAGATTTACATTTCCAATCCTACAAAATTATTAATATACAGGAAACAAAGCCCGATGATACAGCTAAACGATTTGAATTCTGCAGGACAATAAGAAACCGTTTTAGAAAATTCAATAACATATAGTTCTCTGATGAATTGAATTTCCACAACAAGAGCCACATGAACAAACAAAATTGCAGATATTGGGCTCCTGATAATCCGCTGAAACTGCACCAGAAACCCCTACACTCGCCTAAGTTTGTCGTTTGCGCTACCATATCAAGCCAAGGAATAATTCCTACTTTTTTGAGGATGATCGTGATCACACTCAGACTGTTAATTCCGATCTTTATTGCTATATGATCCGCACTCCTTTGGCTCCAAAAATGCAAAACTAGATTGGCTACAACCAGAATACCCTTTTCCAACAAGATGGAGCAACTTCCCCGGTCACGACTGATTTTTTGGCAGCTCTTCATGATTTATTCCCTGAAAAGAGGGGTAAGTCGCCAAGGAGACGTGAACTGGTCACAGCGCACTAACGAGCATTTGGCCTCAAAAACTGGACAAAAAGGAGAAATGCAAACTATACAAGTAGTCATCGAAATTATTTTTTTGTATACCTGAGTAACCGTACTATCATAAAAATATGATAAAGTGGCCCTTCCACGCAGCTACGCTCCGCACAGTTAATTGCAATCTAAGCTCCGTTCAATACGCACTCATTCGTTCTTGATAGATTTTTTTTAGACTTGTGTTTGGTGTTTGGTATTTTGTAAAGTGAATATTAAAAAAAATTGTGATGGAATCTGAAAAACAAGATATGTATTTAATTTTAATATATATTATTTAAAAATATAATGACTGTTTAGTATTCTTATGGATCCAAAACAATATGCAAGAAAATTTCCTATTTTTTTGTTGTTCTTTTTAACTAATTAGTGTTTCTGAAAATGTTCCGAGCTAGGTCGGGCTACAATTCTTTTTTTTCTATGGACATTAGCCATATCATCGCAGTTAAAACATTTTTCACATGTTTCCACCTCTTAAAAAAAACGGCTTTGAGTTCCACGGGGTTTTTTTGCAATAATTTTGGTTATTTTGTACTTACATACATATTTTTTTCCCTGTAGGTACAAATTTGACATCAAATGTTATTGAAGTATATCAGAAAACACTATACATGCTTTTTAAACAAAGCACATCCAGCACACTTGAAGATAAGGTATCATTTATGGAATATAAGCTTTGCGAAATGATGAAAAGTCTCCAAAACGAGTACCATACCTTAAGTCACAATTTAAAACATTTTAATAGTGATTTGAAGAAAAGATGGATATCATCTAACTATATTCAAGAAAGATTTTTGAGAAAAAAAAACGAGAAATGGCTTAATACATCAATACCAGTACATAACTGGGCCACGAGTTCTACGGGACGCCCAAAGAAGCATATCAAAGAATTACATGATCGTAGTAAACGACAAAATACAAAAGAACTCCGCGAACAGGTACCTGTTGAGGAGCTTACCTATGCAGCCAGCGTAAGTCAACGAATGTCTGGAAATGCCGCGGTCTCTAAACTTATAATAGATGCAACTTCAACACCAACAAAAGCCAAACTTTACAGGAAGGTAATAAATACTGCTCAGAAACCGAAAGTAAAAAATTACACACCTGAACAAGCTTTGCAAACCTTTGTTGAAGGTGACTTTACAAGGAGGCAGTGGGAGTTATTACACGATTCCAATAAGGGTATATTTCCTTGTTATACTCTAATTAGAGAAGCAAAGAAACTCTGCTATCCAAAACCAGAGTCAATCCGAGTTACGGAGACGAGCGTTGAAGTTGTGTTTCAGGACCTACTTGATCACACAGTAAAGAGACTTTGTTTTTATCTTGAGATAGATTTTTTATGGGAAAACGTACAATTACCCTAAGTCAACACATAAAACCATACCCATTACGTTTTTTTAATATTACCCCCCTCCCCACCCTAAGTCAGCGCCCCTTTACGTGATTGGTAAAATAATGCCAGAAATGAAATAGGAGCACCTAAAAACATATAAAACGATACCCATTACCTTTTTTTTTTTAATATTACTTCCCTCCCTCTCTCCCCCCAAGTCAGCGCCCCTTCACCCGATTGGTAAAGTAATGCCAGAAATGATATCGGAGCACTTAAAAACATATAAAACGATAACCATTACGTTTTTTTAATATTACTTCCCTCCCCCTCCCCATCCTAAATCAGCCCCCCGTTACCTGATTAGTAAAATAATGCCAGAAATCAACTTAGCGCCCTCAAAGATCCCCGGATATTGATTTTGACACGTTTAGAGTCAAAAACAACGACGTTATTAATTTTGTCCGGTTGTTGAGGCCAAATGCTCGTTAGTGCCGCGGTCAGACTTAACACTTACTGATTTTTTTTCCATGAGGCTTCTTAAAAAAAAAGTTTTTAACCCATTACCACCCAACTTAAATGTTCTGTCTAAAAGTGTATAGAAAATTGGGGGTTACTATTTACCAACTCAAAACTAATTATAGCACAGCTTCCTTCGAGTCGCCCTGAATGATTTAATATATTGAAAAATTCGTACCGAACAATTTTTCAAAAACCCCAGCGCTTTTTAAATAATGAGTTATTCCAGATTTTAACTCCTCCCTGGGTATTTTTTAACTTAACCTTATAATATTGACGATTTGAATTTTATGAAGTTATTCCTAGAATATTTAAACATTTACTGTTGAATTAATTTTCTTAGTCCAAAGCACCAAAAAAAAATATACATTTGCACGTTTTCCTTTTACAGTGTTAACTCTTTGCAAACAAAGTTTTATAAAAACTTTAAATATAATACGCCAGGTGTTTTTTTATTACTGTTGAAAAACTTCTAAACATAACTCAACCTCCGCAGCATTATCCTGACGTAAGTTAACCCTTTTCTCGCGTAAAAACACTTAGGAGGAACAGCACCGTGTCGCGAATGCTAATGGCCACTAAGTTATACGGTGGTGTCAAAGCTCAAAAGAAAGAACAAAAATTATAAACTTTTTTCGCAATTTTTAAAATCAGATAATAGTATATAGTATATATATATATATATATATATATATATATATATATATATATATATATATATATATATATATATATATATATATATGTATATATGTATATACATATACACGAAATAAAATGCGAAACAGTGAATGCAAACTTCGCTCCATCATATAAACATATATATATATATATATATATATATATATATATATATATATATATATATATGTTTATGCGGCTTTCACAGATTCCGGGGAGGGTAAGTTTTGACTTTCTTCTCGGTATGGTGGTACAGGTAGGCCATCATCTCGATGGTGGTAGAATAGGATAAATTGCGTTCTTTAATAATTTATTCTAACTGTGCAACCTCTAACACAGAAAGGATATGATGGAGAGAAGTTTACATTTACTGTTCGCATTTTACTTTATATATATATCATATATATATATATATATATATATATATATATATATATATATATATATATATATATATATATATATATATATATATATATATATATATGTTTATGCGGCTTTCACGGATTCCTCCGTGTGAGATGCAATAGCAGTGGATATATCCCCATTATGCCGTTGTAGGGCGGAAATCACATTCAGCAAACGTACAACTATATGCAGCTCCGCGTATGAATGAAGTAATTATATATATATATATATTAAGAAAATAGGTGGTAAACGAATTATGTGGAAAGAGACAGGCAAATGCGAGGAAATTATGTTGATTGGAAAACTCTGAGAAGATGAAAACAGACAATTTTCCGAATTTGTCAATGATTTTTTACATACCTCCTATCTTTGGGTCGTACAATACGAATATGTTATTTTACGCCGATCTCGCGCGGTTTTTCCGAAAAAAAAAAATTTCACTGACATAACTTCTATTTTCCGATCACTACCTCTAAATTTTGGACATTTATAGTAAAATACACGAACGTTACAAAATATTTAATCACTTTTATAATAAAATTTACTTAAATAACTGCGGAAAAATGCGAATTTTCCATAAAATGTAAGAAAACCATTGTCTTGTTTTATACTGTTTCTGAGCATGCTTGGTTGGTTGCATGCGATTTAATTCGAAACATGTGGTGCAATGTTGCCACGTTAACGTGGATTTTAAATTTCATTAAGATAGGAAAATTGCTAGTTCAAATGCAATTAATTGTGGGCATTCCAGTATTGTAGCGTAAAATGTGGGTAAACGTGCAGAATCGGGATGTCAAACATAAACAGATCGTTCGGCAAGCTACGTTGATCTAACAATGAAAATCATAACTAAACTAACCTGAACTAACCTGAAGAATTTTCCGAACTTTTCGATGATTTTTACATACCTCCTATTTTTGGGTCCTAGAACATGAATATGTTGTTGTTTTTTTCGCCAATCTTGCATGGATTTTCTATGGAGTCTAGATACGTTGAGTTCAGATTAGTTCGAGTTAGTTTCGTTTTTAGATCAGCGAAGTTTGCCGATCGATCTGTTTATGTTTGGCATCGAAATTTTGCAACTTTACCCACATTTTACGATACAATACTGGAATGACCACATTTAATTGCATTTGAACCACCAAGTTTTCTATCCTAATAAAATTTAAAATCCACGTCAACGTGACAACATCGCGTCACATGTTTCTATTTAAATCGTATGCAACCAACCATGCATGCCCAGAAACAGTATGAAACAAGACAACGGATTTCTTACATTTTATGGAAAATTCGCGTTTTCCGCAGTTATTTATGTAAATTTTGTTAAAAATAATGATTAAATAGTGTACAGTGTTTGTGTATTTTATTATAAATGCCCAAAATTCAAAGGTAGTAACCGGAAAATACAAGTTATATGAGTGAAAATGATTTTTTTTTTCGAAAAACCACACAAGATCGGCGAAAAATAGCAACACGTGTTCTATGACCCAAAAATAGGAGGTATGTAAAAAATCATCGAAAAATTCGGAAAATTGTCTATTTCCGCCTTGTCCACGTTTTACCAAATAAACAAGTGTCTCTTTTTAATATAACTTAAGTTTACGATATATATTTTTTGTTTATTATGAATATGCTCATTACCTACAAATGTTAATATAAACAAATAAATACATAAACATTTCTTTGATGTATTAAAATAATGCATAGCGTACTAATAAAAAAATTTTGACAGAAAATATGAAAGGAATAAAAAAAACTATTTAAATTATAATTTTTAACTGGTTTAAGAGTACTTGTTAAATTTTTGACTAACATGCCAACACAACACTTACATAATTATTTAAAACTAATATATTAAAAGAACGTATAGAATTAAAAAATTTAATATTTTGACAAAAAGCTTCGAAGTATTTTTTTACTTTTATATTTCAGGCCACTGTGCTCCAAGTTTATGGCAGAAAATGGCTTAAAATTCACGACACTTAAAAGCGCTTGGTCCCCAAGATATGCAGATTCCATTTGAATGCCAAATTAAAAACAAACATTTTAAGTCGATCAGTAGGAGCACCTTCCTATACCTTTCGATTTATTTTGTCTTTTTTTATTACCATAAAGTGACTAAGATGGATATATACTTCTATATAAATCGTTCAGAATAATGAATGAGTTTACAAAGCTTTAAAGGTCATGAATATGAAACAAAGTGTCATCGAGAAGTTTGTTCTGGGGATTTAAATATTTGTTGCTTTTTAGTCATTTTACTTAAAATTATAAATACCTTAGGGCTGGGAATATAAACACTTCTTAACACAAAACTTAATACTAATATTGTTAGAAATAAAATACTCGTTTAAAAATATAGCATTTTTATGCTTTTGGCTCAAGGGTAAAGGGCCAAAGGTTTACTTATTCCAACAACGCATACAATATTTTTTATTCGAATGACATTATTTTAGCAGAAAATTGGAATTTATAGCAGGAATCTCCAGACATAAATTTTCAGTTTAAAAAAAAAAACATCTTTTGACTAAAATGAAAATTTAAAATTCGGCTTCCATCCAATTTGCGCTAGTCTCCGACTGATTTATAAATAGCAGATATATTTTCTCAAGAGAATTGCAAAGAAAATATTAGAAAATCTTGGTATTTTTTTTTAATTATTAAAGGAGGTGAGCTGCTCTGCAATTTCATTCGATGGTGTCTACAAAAACAATGACAATTACGCTTCTAAAAGTGCGCTGAAAATTATTATGATTCCAAAAATGAGGCGAAAAAAATTACGCATTCAAAAATACGACAAAAACTTTAAAAGTACATCTAAAATTATCATAATTCTTAAAATACGGTGAAGATAATTCGCCGCACATTTTAAAGATAAAATTTTCTTCGTCGCACATTTTAAAGATGTAATTTTTTTCGTCGTATTTATTAACGATGTAATTTTTTTCGCCTTTATGCCGTCTGGCATTCTAGTTTTCGCTGCATATAAAGGGTGTTTTTTATAGAGATATAGAACTTTAAGTTGGCAACACTTTTTTAACTGGTGGCAATTTTGTTAGCTGTCAAGTGATTTATGTTTAGTTTGGTTTGGCATTTCAACATGAATAGACTGACGCCTGAACAACGCTTCCAAATTGTGCAAATTTACTTTGAAAATCATGATTCTGTTCGAAATACGTATCGCGCACTACGTCCATTTTACGGTCAACATAATCGTCCATCAGAGTAATTAATTCGATTAACTATGGAAAGTTTTCGCACCACGTTTACTCTAAATGATAATACGCATCCACAGAGACGTCGTATAGTGCGTACAGAAGAAGTCAGTGCTGCTGTAGAGCGTAGCGTAGAGGAAGACCCGAATCAGTCTATCCGCCATCGTGCACAGGAATTGGATATGTGTCCATTCACTTTATGGAAGATTTTGCGGAAAGATCTTGGTTTGCGTGCTTACAAAATCCAACTCGTGCAAGAATTGAAACCACACGATCACCTAGCAAGGCGTAGATTCGGTGAATGGGCCCAAAACAAGATTGTCGTTAATCCCGATTTTCATAAGCGAATTTTGTTTAGCGATGAAGCTCACTTTTGTTTGAATGGATACGTCAATAAACAAAACTGCCGTATTTGGAGTGATGATAATCCTCAAGTGTATGTTGAGACACCGTTACATCCAGAAAACCTGACTGTTTGGTGTGCTTTATGGGCTGGTGGAATCATTGGTCCGTACTTCTTTAAAAACGATGCTGGTCAGAACGTTACAGTCAATGGTGACCGCTATAGAGCCTTGATTACTGACTTTTTCGTTCATCAATTGAACAACCATGATGTGCAGGAGCTGTGGTTTCAACAAGACTGCGCAACATGTCACACAGCTCGTGCCACAATTGATTTATTGAAGGAAACGTTTGGTAACCGCAAAGTTTCACGTTTCGGACCCGTGAATTGGCCTCCAAGATCGTGCGACTTAACGCCGCTAGACTATTTTCTGTGGGGATATGTGAAGTCGCTAGTCTACGCCGATAAGCCCGAAACGATTGATCACTTGGAGGACAACATTCGCCGCGTTATTGCCGATATACGGCCACAAATGTTGGAAAAAGTCATCGAAAATTGGACCTCCAGATTAGACTACGTCCGAGCCAGCCGTGGCGGTCATATGCCAGAAGTCATATTTAAATTATAATGCCAGCAGGTTATCTTTCGAATAAAGTAAATTTCATGTCAATTTAAAAAATTCATCTTTGTTTTATTCCATTTAAAAGTTCTAGACCTCTATAAAAAAACACCCTTTATAAAGAAGTGATGATTTTATCAATGTATTTTTTTTTCACAGCGAATCTTTAGGTGCTATTTTTTTCGCCGCATATTTCAGCGTCCTTGTCTTCGGAGGCACCATAGATATGGCTTTCTGGTGCACATGAGGGTTGACACCGAAAGTGCTATATTGGATATACACTAACTTTTCTGTCGTATGATATGTACACCGCAATTATATGGTAGTACAACCAAGCGCGAACACCGTCTACAACTTGACAAAGGTCAAAGAATGGCTTGTATCGAATTGCCCCTGCTAGAACACTAGAGGTTTAAAATTAGTCTCCCTTCTCCCTACGTACATATAGAAAACGAGGCTTTGAAGGCTGTCTATCATCTCTGGATTTGGAACTGGCGGCTACCTGTGTAAATGGGGAAGCATGGATGGGGAGATGTCCATCACTTACTACCTATGCAAACAGACTACATTATATCGGTTTTGAAACCTAACCACTCTCTTAAAATACTTTTGCAAGAAGAAATAACTGGAAGGGGGAATAAACTCTTCTGAGATCATGGTAGTTTACAGATGAATGTCGACAGAATGAAAAAGCTGGAGCTGAAGTGTTCGATAGGAGCACGGGAATCAGAGAATTTTACTCTCTCGGACAACATGCAACGGTTTTTCGGCCAGAAATTTATATTATTCTACAATATGGTCTGTGAAAGAAATATAAACAGAAATAAGAAAACAAACATGTGTTCAGACATTAGGGTTGCAATATAGACATAGAAAACTAGGATCGGAGATTCACAACTGGTATTTGAGCGTAAGGTTGTACTGGATGGTCTGGCAATGAACGGCTGCATGATCAGATTCGTGTGGATCACTCGGGTATAAACAGCAACAAGAAAGCATGTCGTCTGGTACAGATAGGGTCTGCGAACCATTCGGACCCCAACTAATTCAACCTGTCCTAATTACCATTAGTAAGAGGGAATTAAAACGGTTGCCAAGAAGCAAATTTATTGATCCTTAAGTGTGGTCCCTGAAATAAGGTGTGCCAAGGACCCACCGCGCGACTTATCAGAGGGTTTCCTTCTCTGGAAAAAAAACTGCTAGTTGTGGTTGGACTAATGATGGGAAATTGCCATCTGCGATGCCGACTTCATAAAATTGCCATCATGCCTGTGTACAAATGGTATCTAAAAGAAGATGAGAATATTGACCATGTCCACAAAGAGGGTAAAGCACTCATTGGACTAAGGTAGAGACTTTTGGAGATACAATATTATCACATGAAATCGTCAGGTAAGTGTAGAGGGCCAAACGAGGACTAGAGATCGAAGCTCTAGTATTACCATTCATTCATTCAAAAAGATATTAACATTTTCCGTTTTGATTACAAAACAATGTATCATTTAAACAGGACAGAATATATAGTGAGCCAAAAAGAATAAAATTCGTAAAACCTGATTTCTCTAAATATATTTTGACATTATTATCCGCTAGATAACAATTCAGATACGGATTTTTCTAGTACACTGTTCACGAATATGTAAAATGCAAGCAAACATTAATCGAAATGTGCCACAGCGCAGACGCACACATAATTGTGTTTGTCTACTGATCTTACTTCGTAACCAAATATAAAACTTTATCGAATAATCAATTAAATGTAAACTAACCTACCAACAACACAGAAAAGCAAGTAAAAATATAAGGTATACTATCTTCAAAATAAATAAACTTATAGGTTATGAAAATTTTTGTACTCCGCTACAAGGACGGTTAGTTCTTCAATATAACTTTTTAAACCGCGTACTTTGTACATTAACATGCATCACTATATTCACGTATCACAATCACGTAAAATAAATTTCATTCGGTTTTTTGTTCAGCAAAAGAAGATGAGTTAAATGAAACTGAGTTAACACTAAATATTAAGTGTGTTTTATGTTAACAATATTGACCTACTAACATTTTATTTTTAGGGTTTGAAATAAAGCCGTGAAAATTACGAGTTGCAATTGTATATATAATTAAATTTGTATTCAATACTTAGTATAACAGCTTAAATTGGAGAAACACATAATCTCAAAAACAAATTTTTGTATATATTAAAAAAACAAATGAACTTTCTTTAAGTTATATGCTTAATGTTCAAAAACATTCATTTTAAGTGAAGCAATATCTATAGTTATCACACATATAGGGTTGCGATAAAGAAATGGATTAGTCTATTTGATAAAAAAAAAGCTCGGACCGGCCTATTTTATTTTTTAAAATGCATATTTCTAAAAAAAGAAAATATTGCAAGGCTTCTTAGCCTATCTGAAGAGTTCTACAAGAACGAAACACTGAATGCTGTCCTAATTTTTACCAAAATGTATCGGGTACAGAGGTCTCTCGCAGCCTCCGGCCAATTCGCAGGACTAACAGTGCTGACGACGCGATTGCATCGCGCACGGTCTGGAGAATATATAACTCAAACTTGTTTAAACGTACAAATTAGGTGTTACCACCTAAAAGTGTTAAGGTTTGGGTTTACCCCTTCCACGGCACACCTAGCGTTCGTCGCCTTATGACACGACTACTGCCGTGTACCTCGCACCAATTGGTGTGGACACGTAAGGATTAAGCGAAGCTCGCCTTTCCTATGTGCTGTTTTCATCCTCATTCGGACTCATAAGATGTGGAGATTACCACATGACCACATGACATGTAGAACTCTTCAGATAGGCTAAGAAGCCTATTACACTTACATTACATAGATGTCAAGTAGAATCGAGTCACTAGCATGCTAGCACTGTGTGCAGCTGCTGAAAGCTAGACTTATAGTCAACGAGACTCAATACTCAAAATCATTTACGATAAACAAGATATTATATAAGTTGGATCAAAAAAGTGCTCAAAACTGTTTTATGTAAGACACTGTCCACATTAAATATGTCTTGTACTTATCTTCAACTGCTCTTGAAATATTGAAGCTTTTGTTTTTTCAAATCAAAATAGGCAAATTATGAAAAGAAACTATTTTATGAGATATTAGCTATATTTTCCAGTCGCTGTCCTGCAGCGGGTCAATCGGTCTAAAAATACATTTTGTGCTATGTGGAGAAATTTCTCGTATTACTTGTCGAATGGATTCCTTAAGTGTATCATCCTAGTCGGGTTTTGGTTTATAAACCAAATTTTTTTATATGTCCCCATAAAAAATCCAACTGGCTAAGATCGGGCGTCGTCGACCAAACTATCACCCTGGAAAAATGTATTTAAATACTATCTTGCATGAGCAGCATAATGCGAAGAACCATCCTGTTGAAACCACGAGGTTAACCTTAGTAAATCAGGATGATTATCATCTGGAAATGAGTTGTTAGAAGCTGAAGCCAGAGAATTTTAAAGAAGATATAGATATCCGTCATCAGTGATGCTTTCACAAAAAAAAGGATCCGATTAGTCTATTTTTAACAAACCACATTAAGCTTTTCATTGTACTGGGTCCAATTTTCTTCCATTCAATGACGATTTTCCTGCATCCAGTATCAGTAGTTTTGTTCTGTTGACCTGACCATTTAAAGGAAAAGTATTCTCCATCATTATATCATCAAAGTACTTCTGCCTGTCAGATTCATCGCTCTATAATTCTTAGAGTAATAGTGCTTTACAGGGATGCCACATTTCTCTTTCAAAATTTTTTTTATAACGAGGACGCGCTGAATAGCATTATCTCGTCTTGGATGATAGATCTACGAGGATCTTCCTCAAGCAGACCAGGATGACCACTTTAAACACTATATTTAACAGAACGGAAAGTTCTTCACTTCGTTGCTGCTCTAAACAGTGTCGATTGCTAAATAGGCGAGCGATTTGGATATTTATCATTGTCCGTAACATGACTTTTCTTTTTCTTCATTAAAACTTGAATTTAAGTAACAATTTATTGACATTGGGACAAAAGAGCAGAATCGGAATACTAAATACAAAGAAATCGTTCGACAAGCTACGTCGATTTTGAATGAGGTACAGGGATGCCAGGTTTCGTTTGGCAACACCATATATCATATACAGTTTAATTTTAATTTCAGCTTTATGTTTACTTTAGTCGCCTAGATTTTATGTGTGTTTAAATAATTAATAAAGATGTAAATTAAGACGAAGTTCTTATCGAGCAAGTAATTGAAGAAAAAAAATTTATTTTAAAACAAATAAAATTTGAATCATTATCAGAAGCTTTAAAGTTGTAAAATCCATGCTATTCTTTGTCTTTGGTTAAAAGGAATGATAGGGGTGATGTATGTAAATGGAGATGCAAAATTTGCAACGCTTCAAGCAGCCAAAGAGAGGGTTCCTTTTTCTTTCCTTTTTAATAATTTTTGAAGCTAAAAATTTTAACTTGCTCTCATTTTGTGTTTCTAGTACGTTTTTAAATGTACTTTAATGCAAGATTACGAAGCACGAATGTTTTCAAATAAATATTCTCCGGTCGTGTTTTTAGCGTAATGAAAGCCGCAATATGAATGTCATTTCAGTTTTCGTTTCGCAAAAGAACATAAGTCAAATTGCACTGAGTTGACGTTAAATTTAGCAATACGACGGCAATACGTAGCGTGCATATGCGCTTGTAAAAGTCCAATAACATAAAAATGTCGCAGCGGAAAGATGCATTTCATTTATTAACGGTTTCATTTGTAAATTCCTGACATAGTTTGTTATTTAATTTTATTGTTTTGACTTTAATAAGGTAGATTTTTAAAAGTTATATTGCTATATAATATAAAAAAAGTTCCTTGGCTGTGTCTGCCTGTACAGGATGTGAGGGAAAATGTGGGAAATATCTTCGATATGAAAAGAACACTTGAAAGGAATAGTACAAGTTCACATAAATTTTTTCGTATATGCCTCCTCTTCGAAGATATTCTTCATTCATCTCGCTAATCCTAAGCGTTTTCGAAAAAACGACATTTTATTTACATCATGTATTTGGCGTATTTCAATAAAAGATACATTTTTGTCTCTATCAAATGTTCAACCTTCAACTTTGTGATAAAAAAAAATTCTATCCAAAATTAGAATTTACCTCTTTAATTAAAAACGCTTAATTATGTAAATTGTCATTCGACCTAGGTTCGCAAAAAATGTGCGTTTTATTTTTTCGGTACCAAAAACAAAGTATTGTTGTTGCAAACGTTGCTAGGTACGAAAGAAATTAATATCCTGCATTTTAAGACTTTTCAACTTTCACATCGCTGGCACATTGAATCTTTACTTGGATATTAATTTACTGATTTTTGGTTTTCGTGGTGAAATTAATTGTGACATAATTAGAAATATGGAATACACGTTTACTGAATGTGCATCTGATGTATGGTCTTGCATCTTGCAATGCTTTGGAAGCCAGGAGATCATATCATGACAGATATCCTAATCGTACTCTTCCAGATCAGAAAACATTTCAACGGGTTGACCAATGTTTAAGACAGAATGGTGGGCGATTCCATTAATTAAAGTAATATTAATAAATTTCTTCATAAATTCAGGAAATTTTGGGAAAAGAAGTACTAATGCTGGTCGGGGAAAAAAAGTATGTTACATGAGTATCACAACTAGTCCGTCCCTGCAGCTGTGAGTAATTCAAAACACTTTCTTGAATAGTAATTTGAAGAATTTTACCCGGTATACATCATATTAAAAAAAAAGAAATATACCTGGTGGTTCAATAATTATGTTTAAAAAACTTGATTTCATTGCAGCTCTTTGGGAGCACATAATTCCGAAGAGGAGGCCTACACGAAAAAAGGTTATATGAACATGTAGTATTTCTATCACGTGTTTTTTTCATATCTGGAAGACTTCGCACATTTGCTTGGACACTCTGTATATCCGGAGGAATTTTGACCCAGTTTCAATCCTTGGTTAAATCGTTTCCCGAGAAAGATCTTGGTCAATAATACAAGGAAAAAATTAACTGTTATTAACGTAAACTTTCAAATATAAAATAGTAATGCGTCAAAAGTAAAGCAGCATTTGAATATTTTTCTGAAAAAGTTATTAGTAAAAGTAGAGCCTAAGATATATTTGTGGACTGTGCTGAATTATTCACGCCAAGAGGTAATTCCAATTTCGAGAAAACAAAATCAGAGAGTAGAAAATGCATTTTTTGAAGGTAAAAAATAGACCGCAATTTTAAGACAGTTTATTTTATCTAAATAGATATCGAACAAATTTTTAACTCTATCAGAAATTTTTTTAAAAAAATATTTTTTTTAAATACGATGCTACGTTTTAATTCGTTCAGTAGATAGGCAAAAACATTCACTATCGGTCCATATAGAGTGTTGTCATACATAACTAGAACAATTTTCAACTTATTTACGAATTTTCGTAAAATCCTCCAAATATCAAGAAGTTTTAGTGATTTTTGGCAAAAAAGCCACGATAAACAAGCCAATACTATGTTATATGACGAGACTGTCATTGTCAGTTGCAATTAATTATTTATCGACTTATAAATCGGTTGCACTCGCCATGAATCAAAAATAAATCTTATATGTCCGCGTTTGTATACGTATTATTTTCAATTTTTTGGAAATATTTTTCGCGAACAAACGCGATAGCAAATCGGCGATAAATAATTAATAGACCGTTTTACGACAAGTTTAGCGCAAGCGCATCCGCCATGTTTAAAAGGCGGTAATATGAAAGTTTCGGGCACTTTTTATAAATATGGCCGGACAACAAGGATTGTTACCTTTATTACCAGTGTAATTCAATGAAAAATTAATTGATGTTGCTTCATTAGTGTATCCCACAGTAGAAGCCCACAATTGTCTTCAATTACATCGGTGGTTAAAGTGGCATGGTAGTCCTCAAAGCGGAAATAAAGAACTAGTTGAAAGGTTATATATATATATATATATATATATATATATATATATATATATATATATATATATACTTTATTTTTAATTAAATTTTTTACTTCAAATTGACAGGGTTGTAAGTATCTATCTTGATTAATTAGTATGGTTCTTTTTTAACACAATTGCCGGGGTCAGGATATTCTGTTGTCGGAAGATTTTCTCTTTCAAAATGAAGTGAACAAATGTATGTCTTTATTAGCATGATCAATCACTTGGAATCGACCATCATCTCGTCCGCATCTCTTAACCTACAAATCAGATTTAGCACATTTCGAACAAATTTTTATGTATTTCTGTTTCTTGGATTTAATAAGTTTCCGACGATATGCGAAACAAGGCTTGGGGATACTAATAAAATTATATAAATTCTCCAAAAATGATTTACTACGCGTATCGCCGCGACGTACTCCATAATAACGTTTTTTCATTCCTTCCTTTACTGATTTACATTATATATCTTAATTGAAATACTTATATTATTATTCAGTTGTTAGTGTATAACAATTAAAATTGTAGCGCTAAAAATATATTAGTAATTAACTTGTTTTTTTTTATTTAATTATATTAAAAAATTATATACACTGCTTATACCCGTATAAAGCGCCCGAAAAACATGGTAGAAGTTGAGTCATGCGAACAAAAAAATTTCAACTATGAAAAGGCCAATTGCAACTGTCAATAACATGTCTCACCATAGAAACACAGCATTACTTTGTTTATCATGGCCTTCTTGTCAAGTCACTACATTTGCTTGACATTTGGAGGATTTTGCGAAAAATCCCAAACAAGTTGAAAACTGTTCTAGCTAGGTATGGGAACACCCTATATGGACGGATAGTCAGTACTCTTGTCTATCGACTGAATGAATCAACAACATAGTCATTGTATTTGGAAAAATTAAGTTTTTTTTTTAATTTTTTAAAAAATCGCAAAATTTTTTACTTCCCTGTATCTGAAATGTCATTTTCTGGCAATTCAATATCGAGCCCAATAATATCTAAAGTCACAACTGGATATTCAATTTTAAGCGACATCCTGTTAAAAGACAAAATCTGGGGAAAAAAAATTCCGAAAAAACGGCTAGAATAGGGCTGGTAAACGAGCCTTTGGGTGTACATGGGGACTGACACCTAAAGTGCTATTTTGGATATACACTATGGTGATCCGCCCCATGATAACGTACGCCGCTATTGTATGGTGGCGTAGTACAAGAAAGCGCAAACACATTATTCAACTTGACAGAGTTCAGAGAATGGCTTGTGTAGGAATATTGAGTGCGATAAGGACTGCTCCCACCAGGGCTCTGGAAGTCCTGGCGAACCTGCATCCTCTTCACTGCCCTGATGACTGTTTATCGTCTCAGTTGCCTAAGACATCTTGGAATTGGAACGGGCGGCTACTCAGGTATCTGGAAAAGCGCGGTGGAGAGGTGTCCATTACTCCCCATGCCGACAGATTACGTGACGCCGGTTTTAAAACCCAACCTCTCCTTGGTGATATTTCTGCCAAGTAAAGAGGATTGGTAGGGAGAACAAAATCTTCCGAAAATGGATCCTGATGGATCTCAACAAGATGGAAGAGCTGGAGCCGGAGTATTCGGCAGGAGCACAGGAGTCAGAGAGTACTACCCTCTCGGGCAATGTGCGACAATTTTTACGGCGGAAATTTATGCTATTCTACAGTGTGCCCATCTTTGTGAGAGGGACATAGAGAGAATAGAGTAACAAATATATGCTCAGACGGTAAGGCTGCGATATTGGCACTGTTCAGTGTCGTGACTTCCCGACTGGTGTCTGATTGCAAGGATGTACTAAATAGTATGACAAGGAACGGTTGCACAGTCAGACTCGTATGGGTCCCGAATCACTCGGGCATACGCGGGAATGAGGAAGCAGACCGTCTAGCAAAGTTGGGTTCGGCGACTGAACCGTATGGACACCAACCAATATTACCTGTCTCAACTGCTATTGGCAAAAGGGAATTAAAATCGTTGTTGAAAAGCAAGTTTATTGAATCGTGGAGGGGAGCTCCTGGAATGAGATGTGCTAAGGAACATATAACTGGGCCTAATGCATGGCATACTAAGGAGCTTCTCTCCTTGGGAAGAAAAATGCTGCGAATGGTGGTGGGATTGTTGACCTCAGGGGTTTGGAGGAGGATGAAGCTGTTGGCCATGTTCTCAGAGAGTGCCCAACACTCAACGAACTGAGGCAGAGATATTTCGGAAATACAATTTTGTTACCGGAAGCAGTTAGGCAAGTTCAACTAACGAGGCTGCTTGGATTTGCAACGGCGATAGGTCTCGAATAACCTGCAGATATGGTGGGATGTAAAGGGCCTAAGCATCGATGATCTAGTATCACCACCCCTTTTTCATTCATTCATTCATTAGGGCAAATAACTTTGAGTATAAGTTATCGCACATGGAGAAAGTTTCGGACAACTTCCGGTATAAACGGAAGTGGCCCAAGATCGCTGTTACCTCATCTGAAGAGAGCATCACCGAAAACCCAACAAAAAAAATTGCATGATTCCAATCGTATTACTTCCCCAGATATTCTAATGGACAATCACCGCAAGACACCCTGTAGTACTTTTTATTTAGCGTTAAAACGCGTTACGTCCAAAAAAACAAAACGTGTAAGACGGTCAATTAAAACAAGGTTTAATCCCAAATACGTTACACTCACAGTTAAAATATGATTAAGCGTTTTTCTGTAGGATTGTATTTCCTGGAACCTTCAATAAAACACGATGTAACGTATATAAGGGTATTATGTTATATTACGTAGAGTGAAAAATGTCGTTAGGTTTTATTGTCCAAGAGGATAACAATCCAACGCACCAGTCACAAGTTGTTCAAGAGTGATTTAAGAAAAATAATGTTTAGGTTTTATAGTCGCCGGTACAATCTCCAGACCTTAACTCCATAGAAAATTTGTGGAAAATCAGTAGAACGTTGTATTCGTGCACATATGTTCCTAAATAAACATTCTATTTCATGAAAGCAAATTTAAAATTCCGAAATATCACCTTTTTATACAATAAGGATATTTCCATAATTTCGCATTATTGCTTAGTAAAAAGGGACCTCTTGACTTTTCTTGGCACGACAAGTGGCTGTCGATTAAAAAAAGAAAAAGCATTTATTTGCATGCAACTAATCCAACACTGTGCACGAATGAGAACTTTATTTTGTTTTCCTTACAAATGTTGGATTAGCCGCATGCAAATATATGCTTTTTATTTTTTTAATTTGTACCATTCGTCACACGGAAAAAAGTCAAGAGGACAATTTTACTAAAAAATAAAGCGCAATTAGAAAAAAAACGGTCAAGTGCGTGTCAACCAATCATTATAATAGAGTTCCGAAGTAGTTCATTGTAAGTTTTTTCTCTAATTTCATTGATGTCTATTTTTGAGTTAAACACATTTCTTTTATATCTTCAGTTACAAAATGTTACTTTAACGTATTAATTTTCATGAACAGTCTTTACTGTAGCGCTATTATGTCGATTTTTTTTTAGATTTTTAAAATCTACCGTTGCAAAATTCAAGGGGGTCATAGTAAAATTATAAATTTGCATCTAAAACAAATTATAACAGACTTTTATAAAAAAAAATTAGCCCCTAATTCACTAACATGGTCTAACTTTAAAACTGATCTAAGTTGATTATAAACAGTCAGATTCACTGAAAAGATATACGACTTATACCCGATATTGTTGTCATGGAAGTTAGATCTTCTAGTTGGTCAGTTATGTTTTGCTTACGATATACAATTTATATTGTTACGACTTTCTCTCCTTAAAATCACTAACTGGAATCGATTTAAAAAAAACACTACTTTATTACTAAATAGCAAACCTTTAACAACTACTTCTTAATACTCTCACATTCAAATACAAACTAAACGTACTACTCATGTCTTTTCCCTATTTATATACCTATAGAAACTACTAAAAATATATGAGAATACAAATCTAGAAATTACAAGAAACAATGATGGCTCATCAATATAATACTTATATAAGAGCTCATCAAAATAAAATTTTTACGAGAACTCATCAAAACTCTCCTAGTTCTTCGTTACAATATTAATATGTCAGCAAATCGGCGATTACATAAGAAAACCAAGTATAAAAACCCCGAGACAAAGCCTTGGAAGCGGTAATAGGAGTAGTGCCTCCAGAAAATATTTTTTTTTCCATATTTGATGGTTCGGTAATTACAAATTTTTGGTTCTTATATTTTTAAGATTTAAAATTTGTTTGATATGTTATTGTACTAGCCGACTAAAACCATTTACTGTCAATTTAAACTGGTTTTAAAGTTAGACCATGCTAGTGAATGAGACGGTATGGGTTTAAATTGACAATGGCAGCAACAAGTCAATAAAATCTTGGACCTAAACAATTTGGAATGGAGAATTTTTGCTTATTTTCGAGAGACAAGTATTCCTTCTAACGATTCCAAACTATTTTCTATAGGTTATTATCCTTAACTTTAATATATAAAAGTTTATTTGTTCACATATACATACGTATCATAAGCAAAACAAAACTAGCCAATTATAAGGACTAACTTTCATGGCAACTAAATCGGATCTAAGTCGTTAAACATTCTTGGTGAATATGGGTGTTAAAGGGGAAATATAAACCAAAAATTTTGAGTTTAAATATAAAATAGTATACAGGTTTTGGTAAATATTATGTGACAATACAAAATACTAGCAAAAGCTAGGAACGAAATGAAACATATAATTAGTGCTCAATCAAGTGAAAAGTGACCAAAGCACAAAACGAAAACAAAAGAAAAACTAATTTGAACTAATTTTTTTTTTGATTATCTTTAGGCCACTTTATATAAATCTGGAAATATATCCGTTTAAACAGCGCCATTCCACAGCAAGGAGTCCCGCACAATCTGCACCCGCTTACAGAAGAAAGAAAATTTATATTTGACTTACCCATTGTCTCGCCTGACACCGTAAAATAGAGCGACGATTGTAAGAAACTTTGGGGTGTTATATTTCGTGAAAAAGACATTTAACTAAGAAATATTATATAATATATTTAATTGCATTTTGGGATAAAGGAAACAATGTTTTTTTTTATTTCATAAATTAGTAAACGTAACCTAACAGATGGTTCGAGAAGACCTAAGACCGGTACATAGATGGCGACTCTAATAACATATTATACGACTTTTAGTCAGTATCAAGCTTCAAACGATACGTGTTAAAATTTGGTGACATTTCGACCTTTAGTCATCGAGATATTAAAGTTTTAGCAAAGCACCTTTTAATATTTTCAAAGCAATGAAAAAAAATCGAGTTTCGGATGTTGATAAAACACTGTTATTTGAAGGGAAAAATAATCTTAAAACTCTTCGTCGAAGACATTCATTTATCGCTGGTTTTCTGAAATCAAATGTAATTGTACAGATACAAATGATGGTGAACGCTTTGTGCGTCCAAATGAGGCTATTATTAGTGCGTTTGAAGGAATAAATCACGAAAAATGATCCCAAATGAAGAAAAAAAAAGTGCTCTTTCGCCGAGACAAGACACCGTGTCACAAGTCGATTGCCACGATGGCAAAACTGCATGAATTGCACTCCGAACTGCTTCCGCATCCACCTTATTCTCTAAATTTGACCCCTAGAAACTATTATCTGGTCGCAAACGTCAAAAAAGGCTCGTCGGAAAGAAATATGACTCCAATGAAGAAGTTATCGCCGAACCTGAACCGTATTTTAAAGGAGACTATGTTGATGAATAAAGTCGATTTTGTCAAAAAATATGTGTTTTCGTAAGTTAGTCTCAGGACTTTACGTTAGTTATTACTATAAAATTTTTCAGTTTTTTAAAAATTTACCATCGGAAAGTTCGAGAGGGGCATTTTTTAATCGACTTTGGAAACTTATGTTCCTCAAATAATACCACTAAATAATAAAAAAAATTGTGGAGCAAGACGGACATCCAAAACCTGCAAAGAAAAATAAGGACACTCCTAACAAAAGCACAAAAACATCACCCTCGGAGTGCTACTGAACGTACAATGCTTCCAAGACACCAAGGAGGAAGAGGATTGGTGGATATTGGTAAGAAGCTCGATCAACAAATAATAAACTTACATTCATATTTCCACAGGTTGGCGGACTCCTCCACACTACATCGAGCAATTCAACGCCGCTACAGTTGAGGGAACAAGATATTACTTCTCACCACCAAACAAACCAAGAGAAGTTACAAACATGGCTACGGAAGCCACTTCATGGACGGCATCCAAATGAGGTCAATCAGGACAATGTCGACAACTCAGCGTCGAACTACTGGTTGATTTCAGGACAGATGTTTCCGGAAACGGAGGGCTTCTTGTTAGCTATCCAAGACCAGGTTACTCCGACGAAGAACTATCGGAAGTTCATCATTAGAGATACCTCAATAGAAAATGACCAATGCAGATATGGCTGTCGAACATCGGAGACAATTCAGCACATAACTGGAGGATGCCAAGCGTTTGCCGCAACCGAGTATAAGGAAAGATACGATTCAGCCGCTAAGATACTCCACCAAGAGTTAGCAGAAAAGTTAAACCTATTATAGGTAGGGAAAACACCTTATTACAAGTACAATCCGGAGCCTATTCTTGAGAACAACCAGTTCAAGTTATATTGGGACCGAACGGTTCTGACGGATCAAACAGTAGCTCATAATAGACCAGACATTATACTAATAGATAACATTTCTAGGCGAACTACACTAATCGACATTGCTGTGCCTAACAACAACAACCTAAGGCCAAAATACAACGAGAAGATCGCCAAATACAGAGATCTGGAGGTCCGAAGACAATGGGCAATGAACAGCGTCCAAACGATTCCCATAATACTGTCAACACTGGAGTGATGCCGAAAAACCTCCTGTAGAACATCAAGGGACTGGGCCTTAGTGAGCATCTGTATAAGCCGATGCAGAAAGCAATTCTCCTAGCAACCGCGCGAACCGTCCGAAAATTCGTAGGAAATAGAGCAGACAACGTCACCTAGGACCCGATAACATGGAAAGGGTTCCCACAGACCTTCATACTTTTGGTGTCTTTGTATGCCTGGTATGAGTGAATAATCCCTGGAGGGAGTGCGAAGCCGTTTGGCTTGTAAATCATACAAAAAAACTGTTACAACATATATTATCAAAGAAAAAAAAAACTTACTTTCACACAGGGAGAAGTAACCTACTTTTGCTTTTAATTTCACTACACATCTGTTTTATGTTAATGGAAAGAAAGCATGTGCCTACAAACATAAATTAGAAAGTTATAAGGCTGTGACAGGCGGGCATAATTTCTTTTTCTTCAAATCACACACTCAACTCCCAAATTATAAAATAATTTTTTTGTTATTAATTTCATTTCAACAGTTCAATTTTAGTTTCATAGGCTATGACTTGACTATCTTGCATTAGAGCATTATCTATCGGCAATGGCCCAGTTTTCCCAGCCCGGCACTTAGACCTTATTTGGCAACCCTCGGGAAAGCTTACTCGTTTTCTGGGTTTGAGGCTAATCGTGAAACTTCGGGATGTCAGGAACGGACCCCCGAATGAATTGATTATTATAAAATAAAAATTACACACACTTTCGTACTGTGTCACTTTCGCGATCAAGCATTGCCTCCCCCCCCCCATGTTTTCCCCATATAGAAAGAAAACGCAGCACAAACAGGAATTTTAGGCCTCGTGAACCATTCCCCTTGGATTCAGTAGAACTCCACTCAGACGAAGTCGGAAATTTCCTCCCGATATTCCCGCCCTACCCGCATAATTCCGGGATACTCAACGGCCGTGACATGATCGGTATAAACATAGAAGAAATATACCAAGAATTCCTATCCTGTGCTATAATTTTGACGCTCCTAAACGGTACGCAAACTGGTACGCCGTCTCATTCATAAAAAGCAATTTACAATATTGTCAATGATTAAATATCAGTATTTTAATGCGATATACATACTTTTGTTAGCAACAAGTATAAAAGATTTAGATTTTCGGATTTATGTTGAAAACGTGGCAATGATGCATATCCCTTCCTACCGAGTAAGAAGGGTAAGCTCCACCTTTTTATCGATTTAAATGTAAGGTTGCCGCAGCCTAGTGAAGTTTTACTGAAAGGTTTGACCATTACAACGTTCCCTTTGTAAACTTAAACAAATATAATAAACCAAGGGATAAAAAAAGTTGTACCCGTAGTTTAGATCAACTATCCAATACGGCAACACTGCATATACATCATTCCTTGCCGTTTTACTACTTATAGCAAAAACAACCATTTATCAATGACCGAGTTTTAATACTTAGCGCTTCCAATCCTCCCATAAGAATGAGCCGTCTTAGTATAATTCGTCAATGGTATAAAGGAACGGAAACAAACTCGTTTGTAGGCTATATATTTGGTTTATATTTTAAATGAGTTAATGTATAAACAGTAGCTCAAAAATTATAGTATTGACCCTAAGACATTCTAGGAACAACATAAATCTGGCACCATCTCAATCTAAATACATTAAAATCAGTCACCTGACCACAGAGAAAATTTCTACTTCTTAAAGTGGAAATATGTTATTTTTTAAAACAGAGAAACTTATCATATAATCAAGCAAAACTTCATCCTTTATCAGATGTTTGCTATTTTTTTGGTATTTTATTTTATAGAAGTAAATATTAACAATGCCTTTAAAACGTTACTGAAAATAAACGAAAAGAAGTTTCTTAAAATGATGACATTTACCAAGAGGTGCTCAGTGGAGCATGCCACTGAATGTGAGACCTTAAATTCGATGACAAGTTATTTGGGATGTCTCTTATTCTCTTATTTTTCAAGTATTTAATAACGGTATTTCTTTTTGTTATCATGTCTACATTTTAGGACCCCCGGAACAAATCCCAAAAATTTTGATTTATTTAATATTGCATTCCATCTGACAGACAAATTTGGGACAACAGCCTTATAACTGCAAAGTGAATTTAATCAATACTGTAATATATATAGGGTTAGGCTTCGCAGTAGAAAATATGTTATATGTGCTTTTAATAAAGGAAGAAACTTAGCTAAACTTTTATTTTATTATTTTTTAGAACTTTCGTCATTATTTAAATTACTGTATGATGAGTACCCGTCGACAGAATTCTATCTAGCCACTATGCTTATATACATCTTAATTATTATCAAATCTTATAGTCCAGAATAAGACTAAAGCCTCTCTTACGAGGCATGTCCAGAAAGTAAGTGTACTGAAGCTCTGACGGCCGGAGGGATTTTTTTTTCGACATGTTGGCTACACTGCCGTGTAGCCTAAATCCTCTCCTCCACGAGACCGGTTCAAGGTCAGTACGTTGAGAACTCTCGACGCGACAGCACGTTTCGTGCAAAAAGTCGATCCAATCTCCCACCAAGTGCGAAATGCGCGCCGTCATCCACTATCTCGTTTAGAAGGAAAAAGCTCCGACTGAGGTTTATAATGAAGTGAAAACTGCATATGGTGATATAGCTATGAATCGTACGAGTGTGTACAAGTGGTGTCACGAGTTTAAAAACGGTCGTACGTCTGTGCATGACGATCAGAGGAGCGGAAGACCTTCAATTGTGACTGACGAAATTGTGGAAAAAATCGAAAATACGCTCCGTGACGATCGCAGATTGACTGTGGATAAACTTTCCGCAACGTTTCCGCAAATCTTCAGATCTCTACTACACGAAACCGTCACAGAAACCCTCGGATATCGGAAACTGTCTGCGAGGTGGGTCCCAAAACAGCTGGACAAACCAACACAAGTGGAATCGAATGGAGGCCGGGCAAGAGTTTTTGAGGCACTACAAACTGAATTTCTCCGCTCCACTGAGATCCATAGAGATGAAACTTCGGTTGCACACTACCCACCTGAAACCACAAGGCAGTCTCAACAGTGGCGTCACATCTCTTCATCCTCCGCCAAAAAGTTCAAAACTACAATTTCAGCCAAGAAAATCATGGCATCCGTGTTTTGGGACTGTCAAGGCTTAATTTTGATTGAATATTTGTCTCAAGGGGAGACCATCAACTCTGCAAGATACTGCGAGAGTCCAAAAAAATTGCGTAGGGCGATTCAGAACAAGAGGAGAGGCATGCTGAATAGGGAGTCTGCCTGCTGCACGACAATACCAGACCACACACGGCCAACGCCACGAAGGAACTGCTGGCCTTGTTTAAATGGAATGTACTGAACCATTCCGCGCATTCTCCTAACCTGGCACCTTCAGATTACTAACTCTTCACCTCCCTGAAGCTGCACATGGGTGGAAAAAGGTTTTCAACCGACGAGGAGGTGAAGGAAGAGGTGGAGAATTGGACGATGGGGTTGCCGGGAAACTACTTCGAGGAAGACATTAAAAAGTTAATATCTCGCTTTATCACCTACATTGAGAAGAATGGCGACTATATTGAAAAAACACTTACATATGTACTAATGTAACCATGTAATCCTTTTTTAAATACAAATTTTTGTAGTATACAAAAATTCAGTACACTTACTTTCTGGACATGCCTCGTACTTGACACTACTTTGCAAATCGAACCTAATACAACAAAGGCTGCAGAGTTCGAGGAAAATGAAAAGTTGTAACCTTAATTGTAAATTATATATAACACGTATGACCCTGAATTTAGATGTATATAACAGCCAAATTCTCTCATTTCTTAATGTAAGTCAGTCGCTTTGTTTGCCTCAGGTATGGCACTTTTTTCGAATTGTGAGACATGGAATATTGGTTATGTGATTAACCATGAAAATCTATCGTTAACATCTCAGCGGTACTGAGAAAGCAATCTACAAAAAAACGTGAGTGCAATCTATGGAAAAAATTGTCTTTTAATGGTCTGGGTCTAAATATCATTTTAAGATACTAAATTTCGAAAGTTACGACTGATTACTCCCCTAAAAGAGAAAATATAAATCACCTTCAAAAGCCATAATGTGTTTTCGGACAAATGTTTTATAAGCGGACCAAAATTAATCCGCTAGAAAGCGTTTTACAGAGTCATTCTAAATTAATTCAATCATAAAGTCCTTTTGTACGAATCAAATAACGGATAGCTGTTTAATCGCGTCGGTTAAAGCAAAATAGACTAATAATGAAAGCCCCCATTAGGATGGAACTAGTTAATTCTTGAATATTCTATTCACAATGCCATGCTAGATTTTAACTAGTTCGTTTTAATGCCTGAATGAGGCATTTTAGTATTTATTATAGGGCCTGTTTTCCCACATATGGGATATTACTGTTTTATGATTAATTAAATTACGTTTACTTTATACGGCCGTAATTTATTTGATAAAAACTGTTTAAATCTTATTTTATTCCAGGTATTATCAGAACAATATCTAGGACAGTTTTTATTCAATTTGTCAGTTACTGCCGTTATTGAAATTAGCACCGCAGTGTAACAGTTTCTATCTTCCCAATTCCCCAATTTATCATATCATATCGGATTAAACTGAACACTGGAAAGGAAAGAAAAAAATTTTAAAAAAAAATGCATGTTGAAAAATCGATATTTTGAATGTTTTATGAGCAGATGAAATGTTGATTGTCACCAAGGATGAAACTATGATATACAAAAAATTTCACATTTCACAGGGAGTAGGAAAAACATATAGAACAGAAATGGACGATAAACTTGGCGATATTAATATAAAAAAATAACACCATAAATATATACAAATTTAATGAATAGCTCATAGGAAGTGTTTGCGTTTCATTACTTTTTCAATTTTATTCGCGTTTTGCGTGAAAAATAATCAGGTGACCACAGTTTACTGACCCTCGTGCATTTTGGAGAAATGTGAAAAGGGACAGGTAATAGTAGTAATTGTAATAGTATAGCAGCACAGATAGTACCCAGCGTAATTGTACATCTTTCGCCTTTTCGACAAGGTATTAGTTCTCTAATCTCTACTTCAAAACATCGTGATAGTGTTCTCGATTCCCAGTTGAAGCATGGAATTATTCTAGTGGCCACAAGAAGAAATTAATGAAGTGATTTCGACCATTTTGGTATTTGTGTCACGCTGCCGCCGTATTTTGTAGTTGAAAATTATTTGTATATTTTTTCATCTCCGCAACCAACCTAGATAGAGACCTCTGATTACGCTTTTGTCTCATTCCTCTCCAAGAAGAATAAATGAAACAACGAAAGATATGATGAAATGACTACTAAAGAAAAGGAATGAATCAGATATAGATGAAAAGACCAAAGAGCTAATAGAAAAAAAGAGTATTAAAAATAATAAATCTGAAAAGCACAGTGGACTACGCAGAACTGAGTAAAACAATAAGAAAGAAAATCAGACTACAAAGCACTAGAGAGCAAGGGAATTTAATGGAAGAGATAATAGAGAAGAACAAAAACATGAAATGCTTAAGGTCACATGCATACAAAAACGAAAATCAGATGTTAATCGACGGAAAAAGAGAACTACTGACAAATAGAAATCAATTATTAAGAGAAGCCGAAAAGATTTACATTCAGCTTTACGAATCCAAAGTTCAGGACATAAGCTTAGACACTATAAATACGAAAAATCGGAAAAAAGTGATAACTATAGGATCAAAGGAATTAGCAAATAAAACCACTGCACAACTAAAATCAGCATTAAAGTAGATGAAATCTAACAAAGCTCCAGGCGAAAACTAAATGATCACAGGAATGATATTTATAAAATATGTAAACGAGTATCTATATACAGGCAAAATATCAAAAATGGAGAAATTCAATCGTAGTTTCGATATACAAGAAAGGAGACCACAAAAACCTGGAAAACTACAAACCAGTTAGCACACTATCAATTATGTTTAAGGTTTTAACAATGGTAATAACAAATAGACTGACTGTGAAACTGGACAATTAGCAATCTGATGATCAAGCAGGATTCCGTTGTGTAAACGACCAACTACTAACCATGAAAATTTTAATCGGGAAGTCCAGCTTATACAAGTTTCCAATAATGTTGGGATTTGTGGATTATTAAAAAGCCTTTGACATGACTGAATCATGAGGTATACTTAGAGCACTGACAAACTGCTGAAAAGACTGTACATATATACTCCACGAAGACACAAAACCCATAAAATTACAGCCAGGAGTGAGACTATCCACAAAATTGTTTACTTTAGCATTAGAAGACATATTTAGAAAAGTGGACTGGTCTCATAACGGGATAAACATGATAAAGTGATGACAACAATAACATCATGCAAGAATTAGGACAGATGATAAAGGAACTATTCAACGAATCCCAAAAAATAGGATCAAAAATACTAAAGTAATGTACAGGGAGGAAGAATATATATATATATATATATATATATATATATATATATATATATATATATATATATATATATATATATATATATCGGAAAATTCAGCCAAGTTAGGGAAAATCAAACAATGGAATCAAAAAGAAAGGCAACAATCATGGGCGGCTTCTGGAAAACAAAACTTTTAAAATCTTCGACATCTGTGTGTTACCAATGTTGTGCTATGAAGTAAACAATTGAGTAATAATGCACCAAAGTCTGATTACTATGCGCAATGGAGAGAGCCATGTTGGGTATAACGAAACAGGGCACAAGTACAAATGACTGGATAAGAGGACGAACAGGAGTACTTCGCAGCATGGAGATATTTAGTCATGTTACCTTACTGAACAATAATCGATGGGCGAATCGCCCATACGGTAGATAGATAATCTCAAATTATCAGCGGGAATAAAATTAGTACAAAAGGCCAAAAAGAGAGAGTTGGAAAGCTGAAGGCGAAGCTTACTTCCATAGATGGAGTAGATGAGAATGAGATTAACTGGAAGTTAAGAGGTTAAATCTATTAGACTTAATAAACTCCTTTGGAATAAGCATGAAAGGGAAGTAATTACAAGGCTACAAAAGGGATGATGATTTGTGGGAACTTCGCGACAAGTGTATGTATATGGCAATAATGAGACCAATCATCACATATGGGGCAGTAATCTGGAGTAAAAGAACTAGTCTTGCCAAATGATAGTCATTATCTCGAAAGTTCATAGACTATCCTGGTCATGTATAACTGGAGCAATGAAATCACAGTATTTTTTTACTAGAGTAACCAGTAAAACAAATAAACATATTTTTAGCGAAATTAACTAATTTTTGACAAAGAACCAAAATTTTCAAAAAAAAATTGAAATATATTTCCCTTTGATATTTCAGTTACCATCCACCATTTAATATGTAAATGTTAAAAATATCTTAAAATATGCCGCCTTATGATTCTATCTGTATTTTACTTAAATATTCGAAAGCATTTTTTCGATATCGTCTTGTGACTCTTTAAAATCCTCATCCTGTATAAAATGTATTGGAATGAAATTTCAACTGATATAAAACAAATCGTTCGCCAACTCTCATTCTATAACATATTGCCGATTTGACGACTACCCATTTCCTGTGAAAATTTTATGAGGTCCTTTCAAACTTTTCCAGATATTTCTAGAAATAATTCGAATTTGTCCAATTTCTAAAAGACATTCGCAAGATTAGCACCATATGGGACATATTTATCCAAAGCCATTCTTCATTCCATGTCAGTTTTCGCGATATCAATAATGAATATGTTATAGCAAAATATTTTGTCATTATCGAGAGTTATATTTAAAAAAACATGAAAAATTTCACCGATAATTCTGCATAGAAGCGTGATGTATTAAAACTGGATTTTTTGCTTTAAAGTGGAACAACCTGGTCTCTCTGTAGAAAAAGCACCCTTTTCAATCAAAAAGAAAAATAAACGAATGCACGTTTTAAAAGCAACATGCATAAATAATAACGTAGTTATTTTAGATGCAAAAATATTATGAGGAAAAAATTCCTGAATATAATGAAACTTATGTTTCTTTGAAAAAGGAAAACCATTATTTCTATACATATTGTACATTGACTGTTTCTAGTCTTTAAAGTATAAAAGTTTGATATATAAAAAACACTTTTTAGGAGCATACAGCGAAAAATAACATAGTTGTCAACGAGCATATAATAACGACTATTACTCATAAGCCCGAAAGGCATAATCATCCGAATAAATAATAGCTATATGTGAGTATAATCTTATAATTTTTCTGCGACTATTGTATACAGAAGCTTTAAAAAATTCGAATGTGTTATAATTGAGTTTTTCAGATTATTTTCACATTTATCAATATATATATATATATATATATATATATATATATATATATATATATATATATATATATATATATATATATATATATATATGAGAATTTCTAAATTTAAAGTTATAAAATTTGGAACAAAATTTATATTTAATTTACCCAATGTCTTGTTCGGCGAGCGCATTCACTAAATGGCATACTTCCTAAATAGGAGTGACAAATGTAAGCAACCTAACAAACAAACTTATATTTGGTAAAAGAGATGACTAAATAAAAAATACTATATATGGTATATTTAATTAATACTTAAGGGTCACTTCAAGGGTGACATAAAAATAAAAAAAAAAGTTATAATATCAAAATTTAAGTTTGATCTGTCTTCTGCATGAAGTATTTTTATTGCACAACCCAAAATTCAAGACATATTTTTCTTGCCGACTTTCCTTAACCATTTCGCAAACGTATCTCTAGAAGAAAATGTTTTATACATACAATAATTACTGCCGAGAGTGGAGTGTTCTCGTTAACCCGTATAATTTAAAACTTTCCTCGACCTTAACGAGCGAATTTCAACAGGGAAATATTTAGTAAGACCCGTTTGTTTGATACCATCATGTTAGGTTGAGTATCTCTGAGCAGAGAGAGAATGTAGTTTTTGGACCGGAATACAAACTCCATTGGCAGACCTAATAGAAACGAATATAAACCAGGAGTACGTTTAATACTTGAAAGTTGAGAAGTTGTTCAAAAGTAACTAAAAAAATCATAGAAAAACAAGATTTTTCTTTAGTTGTCTTAATAATCACTGATATAAATTTCTATAAAAACAAAAAAAAAATGAAATTCATACAATTCTATATTTACTGATTTATTTAAAATATTGTTGGTAGAGCCTAAGAAAATATTGGAATCGACATTTTTTGTATATTCGTATTTAAAAACAGTTAATTTGAGTTTTGGTAAGCAATATTTTAACCTTCAAACTTCACTAACATGGCCTCATTTCAAAACTAATCTAAGATAATAATAAAGCGTCATAGTTTTATCCCCAATTTTAGTATATATATATATATATATATATATATATATATATATATATATATATGTTTACGCGGCTTTCACGGATTCCTCCCGTGTAAGTTGCAATAGCAGTGGATATATCCACATTATGCCGTTGTAGTGCTGAAATCACATTCTGCAAACGTACAACTATATGCAACTCCGTGCATAAGTGAAGTAAAATGCGAACAGTAAATACAAACTTCGTCCCATCATATCCTTTCCGTGTTAGAGGTTGCACAGTTTGAATAGATTGCTACAGAACACAATCTATCCAATTCCACCACCATCGAGATGATGGCCTACCTGTACCACCATATCGAGAAGAAAGTCAAAACTTACCTTCCTCGCTACAGTGATACGGCCGAGGCACATGTTTCGTCTCTACTAAACTCATCAGGTTACCGACATGCACCTGGCTGTGCAAAGGACAGATCGGAAGGAAGCATGTAAATACTGAATGCGGTTTCGCCGACCTCCCGCCGGATGGCGTATATATGTTTACGCGGCTTTCACGGATTCCTCCCGTGTGAGTTGCAATAGCAGTGGATACATTCATCCTAACACGGAAAGGATATGATGGAACGAAGTTTGCATTTACTGTTCGTATTTTACTTCATATATATATATATATATATATATATATATATATATATATATATATATATATATATATATATATATATATATATATATATATATATTTATTTGTTGACAAACGTATTACACTGTTAAAAATAACCTTAAATTTAATGCAAATTTAATGTCCATTCTACATTAAATTTAATGATTTTGTACTTTAAATGGTGAATAATTTACATTTACTTTGAATTTAAAGCAAATTCATAGAAATATCAGTTCGTTATACATTAAATTTGATTAAATGGTATTTTAAGTGTCAATAAAGTAACTGACAAGATATTTCAACGTCTGTACATTAAAATTAATTGACATATACCCTAATATTAAAGGATTACACTATTATTCAATATACATTGTATGAGATTCCAGGAGATGGCGCAACATGTATTGAAATTCTTGTTTAGTATGATATAAGTTGCTTAAAAGACTAGATGAAGACAAGCGAATTTTATCACTGAGTTAAATCTCAAATTGAGAGGATGTGTGGTTCCTAAAAATAACGACTATGACTCATACAAACAAACACCGAAATTTCGTCATAAATTTTATTCAACTATATATGCAGCTTTAAATTTCGAAATAAATAGAAAAAAAAATACATTTCACGACATCCTCCGCTCATGCTAATGGGTGTAACTTTTCACTCCAGCCCACCCGGATTTAATTAGACCCTGCAAATTTTTATCGCAGAATCTGCAGGATATTCGCCGCAGGAAATCCAAGCTTATCTTTACAGTGGAACTGAAAACCTGAACCATACAAAACGATGAGCAATTAAGATTTTTTACCCTTGTGTTTTTTTCTTCTTGTTACCCCTGTCCGACCCTGAGGGCATTCCGCTTTTATGTTACGATGTAACATATTGTTTGTAGCGGTTTTAAATATTGTATTCATGTAGGGAACTTGAGTGGAACGATATTAGCTTTAAAAAAAAGGCAGACCATAAAATTTCGAAATGCGATAGTGCGTTTTGATTTAAAGGTAGTATAATCTACAAAATAACAGTGAAAACAGCCTTTTGCTAAATAGAAATTTTAACAAATGACCACGTAATAAATTTGACAGCTCTTGTCTCTTAAAATGACAAAATAGGCTATTGTTGCGGGCTAAGTAAAAGCTGCGACAAATTTGTGAAATTCATTTGATATGTAATTTATGTCATGATTTATTCAAATTTCGAAAGAATTGAAGAAGACAGTACTAAGTGCATCTTTGGAAGGTACAAAAATATGTCACAATTTCTAGAAAGTTTATTTTACCAAGGTACAGAGCATCTGAAATAATTTCACATGTAATGAAAAAGGACATATAGAAAATCTACCAAAATCGGGAATACCGAGAAAAATAATAATGTGGATCGACAGGCGTTTTAAAACAATTTTTCCCAATTATCATTGAAATCCAGAATCTATAATTAGTGCAAAAATTCCAGAAATTATGGTTAGGTGACGAACAGTTCAGACAAGGTTGGTGGACACAAAACTGCTTGGTAGACGCCTGGCCAAAAAGCCCCTATTTCCTGAAGAAACATAGTCGCAAAAGTAGTACGTACACCTTGTCATTTAAATTGGATAGTAAACGGGTGAGATAAAGCCAGTTATAAGATTTTTAATTCTGATGCAATGCTATCTTACGCAGAGAGGGAAATGCCATTGCACCGCGTATTAAAATTTGTAACATTTCTTAAAACAATAACAATGCTTAAAAGACTCAAATTTCGTATGGTGAGTTGTACATGTCTGTCCCGTATTGACGGGAATCAATGAACGAAATCGCTTTACAAATGACAGTACACTACCTATGGGAAAAATTTCCACCTTTTCCTGGTAGTTTCAGAATTTTTTGAACTCATTAATGTTGGTGCATATGAGTACAAAAGTAAACAGCAGTCAATCGTATGGGCTAATGAGCCAAAACCAATAAAGCAATTTGAAGCAAATGGTCGACTGTTTTTTCGGAAAACTGACCATGTGGAAATTGTGCCTTTACAGAATTGTAGAACAGCCAATTCTGAATGATACACAACCATTTGTTTGCTGGAAGTATTCGGTGAATTGAGGAAAACAAACCAGTGACTAAAGAAAATAAAATAAAAGTATAACTTTGCTCTACTGGATTTGTTAAAGTAGATATGTGATGTTTTAAAAACAATCAATTATTTTAAGGACTATTATTTGATAAGATCTTCGACGTTCCCCAGTTTTTAAATACTTTTTATTACTGTACCCAGCCCTGAACGCAACCAAAGTTGAATAATAAACAAACCCTTAACCATAACAGTTTTGAACAGACTTGGATAAATATTTGCTTCAAAAAATAGCCACTAATTTTTTCTGGGTCATCAAGCCACTTTCGATTCCCTAAAATGGGCAAAGTTTGTCCATTAAAACTCTAAAAATGGGAAACTTTCCGATCTAACGCCATTTTTCGATATATAGTCGTAAAGAAAACAAGAAACAAACATTTTGATATTTATAATAGTCATTTGAGTTGATTGAGGAGAAGGGCGATAAAAATGTTTTATTGAAAACGAGAAAAACTACATAAATATTATTTTAATAAAAATTTTGTAAAAAATTACAATTTTTTAAAACATTCTACGATAAAACTGTGTACTGAAAAAACTATTTTTTATATAAATTTAAATGTCTCAAAAATAAATAAATATTACTTCCGTTTGAGGTCTAAATTAGCTTAAGATAAAAAGAACGCTTGGAGCCCGCTCACCGAAATTGTGATTTTTGGATTTTTCTCGAAAATTTTGTAAGTCAAAAAACAAAAAATTACAAAAGAAGATAAATTTTTAAAAAATTCTATACTTTTACCCAATATATTCATTAGTGTTTATAGTTTAACCTTTCTGATAACAAATTAAAAAAAATAATATGACAAACGCGAAAATGGTGAGCAATAACCAACTTTTATATTACTGCTTTATTTTGAATAACACCAGTTGCAAAATTAATAATCCTTATCGACAAATGAACATTGTGGAGATGGTATTCTCAAAACATGGTTTTTGAATGTATCAACCGCCTTTTCTGGCGTCGAAAATCGAAGACCTTGCAGTCTGTTTCTCATGTGCAAGAAAAAATCATGGGGTACCAAATCTGGACTGTATGGTGGATGACCCACCAATCCCACGTTTTGAATGACCAAAAACTCACTTATTTGAGCCGATGTGTGAGAATTCCTATTTGCACGTGGAGAATAATCTGTCGTATCATATTTGCTTTCCTCAATTCACCGAAGACTTCCAGTATACAAATGGTTAGTTCTATTCAGAACTGACCGTTCTACGATTCTTAAAAAGCAGCTCATCATGGAAGTCTCATACAGTCGACTGCGACAGCACCACCCTGCTAGTTGCTTGGATGCTGCAAAACTCCTTGAACCACATTATTAAAAGACAAAATATAATACTTCTAATGCTACACATGACTAGAGTGCTCGACACAGTGTGGCATGCTGGTCTACTCTGCACAATGGCTGGCTTCTATAATTTTTCGTTATATATCACTACTTTAATGGCTTCATATATAAAAAATCAAACTTTGAGGTAAAAGTAGGGGAGCTCACTATAAGGAATAGTGTTATCACCACATCTTTATAATTTGTATACCGCCGATATCCTGAAAAGCCCTACAGCAAGTCTAACTATTTAAGCTGATGACTTGTGTATGCTCACTCACACCATGCAGATCCAGTAAGACAAAAATTACGCCATCAAATTAAATTTCTAACAGAGTATTGTAATAAATGAAAACTAACAACAAATCCATAGCTCAACTAGCTCATTTAATATAAACAAACAATCAAACCAATTATCACATATAGGGCACCAGTTTGGTGCTCGACGTAATGGCGGAGCTAAGCACAATACTCCAAATGTCATAAGATACGTCTGGCACCTGACCGAAATTAGAAAGAGAGGTCCTGCTCCTTCAAAAAACACTCTATTTATAAGCGTGAGCCAACTTTCTTCTGTAGGATCCGTAGTCAATATTAACAATTTCTCTTACACCTGTGCTCCGTTCACTTACATTAACCCCCGAATTCACTAACATGACCTAACTTTAAATTAACAGCAGAGAACTTAAACTGACAAGATTAACAATAAGTTAAGTAAGTTTTAAATCCTAAAAGTACAAGCATAAAAAAAAGTAATTTAATTTTATTATTGAAGAAACAAAAATGGAATAAAACTATTTCTCTTACAAATGTCAAGGCTTTATCGCTAGCTTCTTACACTTAATAGCCCTAAATAAGCATTTATTTGTTGACATAGGTAATATAAATTATGACAATATCATAAGCAAAACAAAACTGGCCGATTAGAAGATCTATTTTTCCTAGCAATTAGATCGAGTTTAAGTATTAAACCTTCTTAGTGAATCTGGCAGTTAACGATTATTATAAATAATTTAAAACGGTGGTTAGTTTCACATACACTGCTCAATAAATTTAATTTTGATGATTTGTTCAGCTAAAAACTGTAGTAAAAATACAAATTTGAAAACAACGTCGGCGTCTGTGATATGAAATATCAAAGGGTTTTTTTACAAAATTTTTATCCTCAAAAACTGATAACAAAAAAGCATAATCTTTAATACGTACCAGATACTATTACGTTTTTTTTTCTTGTAAGGGACATAATAAGCTGGAAGACAAGGAAAAGACCACATTGAGACTTTGTTAACTTATGAAACCAAACAATGAACAATGAATATGGCCATGACAACGGCTAGCAGCTCTATGAACTGTTCTCTGTTTTGTCTCTTAAACTGAAACATGCCATACAAGAAACTCCTATTTTGTAAATACTTAGCTTTAGAATGTAACATTGTAACAAGGTATGCCAATTTAGTTTTAAGGTGATATACTGTGTGTTATACTATATTCAGAATAAGTTAGTGTTTAAGTGTTATTATTGTTACTTGTAAAACCTATTTGAAAGTAAAGTGGTTTTTAAAATGCAAAAATGCAGTCGACTGCTGTTTACTTTCGGATTCATAAGCATAGGATGCCCCCCGTCACAATCTTCTCAATATTTTTTGAAGCACCGCGAACGTATTTCTTGATAATTTTCTTGCACTAATTGACACGCGATAATTTTTGAACGATTATCAAATTATGCCGGCTCCAAGGCGAATATAGCTTGTGACGGTATGTCACATGACGATCTTGCATTATTAATCCACTCACAGAATCAATGTTTTTGTACACTACAATCGCTTTTAAATGACCTTCACACGACTCGTCCATGGACGAATGATGGCCGCAGTTTAATTTATTAATTGAATTGAGTGCCGATACTTGGTGGAACTCCATATCATAAAAAATAACGTAGTAAAACTAGATTTTTACTTAAAAATTCCACTTTAATTGAAACTTGAATAAAAAGATGTTCAACATGTTTCAATACACGGTATCTTGATAAAGCTACCGTGTAGCAACGAAACATGTTAAATGTCTTTTTATTCAAGTTTAAATTAAAATGGAATTTTTATGTAAAAATCGAGTTTTACTACGTTATATTTAATTAATTTACTACACCAGCGATATACAGTGGTTTTTGTAGGTACTTCATCGCCGTATAAAGAATTAAATTCATCTATGCACTTTTTTTAAGATAAACCACGTCGAAAGTTGGCAAATAATCGCACGAAAATGTCGAAAAACGAGATAATTCCATTTCCTGGCCGAGATGAAATTTTGAAGTTACTGTAAAGAACAAAAATAGTATCTATATGTCAAGACGTATACCGTCTAAAATGTCAAAGTTTACACTGGATATGTCATATGGCATCTAGCAATATCAGTTTTAGAAATATAATGGCTACTCTCGTATTAATTTATGTTTTCTTCAGTTTCATATCTCCACAATGAATCAGCGGAAATTCGTTATTTCCGATTTAACCGAAAATAGGCATTGAAGTTTTAATTTTATTACTATCTCTAATTAAAAAATTTTAATCAAATGGACACCACATGGTAGAGGATGACCTGACAAACATTTTGCCTACCTAAATTAAAAAATAATAAACCTAATGATTTCGATAAACGCCGTCATCTAAAGGAAAAAATAGTAATACAAATATACAAAAACATTTTACATTACCTTCTCAAATAAAGCAAAAGAAACTACAAATCAGTTTTTAGAAATAACTACTCATGTAATTAAACCTTCTTTATACCTTTTATCGTTTAAAAAATGTCAATAGAATATGTGAAGCTCTAATTATTTCAATTTTGACATAATTATCGAATCTTTACGACTACAACACTAAAACATTCATATTGATTAGAATGATCCCATTTAGTGCAAACAGCCAGTCCAATAAACTTTCATTCGTCTATAAACGCGCCATGACCAGGGTTAGTACACCCTTACCACGGCTGTTAACCTATTTTTAGCTAATTTAAACACACACCCAATTCAATACCCACTAGTGCTGTTTAAGAACGGACGCAAGCCTTTGTCACTAAAAGAGCATTTTCGCAACCATAAATACAAAATAAAAACGGTTAATATTAAAGAAGAACCACATCTTGCAACAAACTATTTCAAAACCGTGCGTCATTTCTATGTCAATTTGTGAACGTATTCAATGAAACATGGTATAACATTTTATTCCTAAAAAAAGTCTGAAGACACAATAAATGAGACAATAGATAGGAATGTCAATGTCCTATTGAACAAATGTTCTGAAAATTCTTATTTATTAGTTTGAAAATGCGTGATTTCTTAATAAAAAATGAAATAAATAATAATAAAATGACCGATGACTGTGGAACAAAATTTGCGACTGCAGTTTTACAACACAATCTGAAAAAAGTACAGCTGTTTGTTGGTGAATATAAAAAGAGTGGTTAAAACAATTATTAAAAATAAATCATACACGCATAGATAGTAAAATCATTTATTTTTAAGAATTTTCTACCCCTCCGGAATATATTTAGATGTTCGTTTGTGACATTTTACAAAATAGGGGTTTTAAGTCAGTAGCTGTTTCATGTGCATTTTGCTCTTGGTCCGGTACAGCTTCACTGATCAGACCATTAGATGGTCGCAACTAGAGTCCATAATTTTTGTCAGTAACTTATTTAATATAAGTCACCAAAACGACGAAGCGGCTGAATAAACATCTCATGCAACTATAAATTATTTAATATTTTGCCGCTCTATTAACGAGGCAGGGACTAAATGCCTAAAAGGCATTATTGTCATGGATGTAGCAACACACATACACGAAATGTCCATCTTGAATAGACTTGAAAATAAGCGTTCCAACTGGGTATTTCGCATTGTTTGAATATATTATTTATTTATTATTGATTTATAGACAGATTCTGTAAGTTCACATTCTAATTACTATACTTTCGTTATATATAGATATTATGTTGTGTAAAAAAGTTTATTATAGTGAATTATAGTGTATATTTGGTGTATATATTTGTGGTAAACTATGGATGTTAACGAACTTTCAACTAGTGGTACACCTACAAAAAAAAACAGTCAATGGGCGTTAAAAGAATGAAACCCTGAAGTAACCACTTTGGTTGCTGCATACACTTTAAGAAAAATTTCTTCCCACACCGTGTTCGGGGTAGTAAATGGCCATTATAAAGAAAACGACCAAAAAGCAAAACACACAAGAGGACAAAAACATTAAAAAAAATTAAGGCCGAAATTAATAACGACACATCTTTACCTAAAATGTCATTAAGAGTTTTGAACTAAACTTTAAAAGAAATAAATTTTAGATATCTTAAATGGAATCGAAAAACCTTGCTAATTGAGAAGAATTTAATTATTTTATGAGGGCGAAAATATTTGGAAAAAATAGGGGAGTTTCGGGAAAAAGACTAAGCATGGCTCAATAAAGGGCACACTGTTGGGAAGGTACGGCAAGATCTGAACATTAAAAGCTCGAAACAGGCATCTGTGGAAGGATTTTCGCAAGGACTACATAATCTCAGTCGAAAAGGTCGTCGTTTTATAATAATTCATATTAGAAGTATGTCTGATTTCCAAGGTGGCATTATTAACGTTTTCGAATATCGAAAAACAGGAGACTACCATGAAGACATAGACGCCGATGTTCTTGAGTGGTGGTTTTCTTCGACTTTAAACCTTGTGGAATCCGATCGGGTGATTGTAATAGACAAATGGACAATATCAATTATCATAGTCGACCCCACGAAAAAATTCGGGCTTCTGCGTCTAAAAAGGCGGAGATATGCCAAGGGCTTCTCTCAAAAACCATTGAATTTGACGAAACAATGCTTAAAGTGTTGTTGCCATGTTTAGTGAGGGTAAATAAACAAAAATCTATCGAATATGATATTAATGAAATGGCTCGGGAAAAAAATATAACAGTGTTGAGACTGTCACCATACCATTGTGAACTTAACCCAATCGAATTAGTATGGGCACAAATGAAGAGAGAAGTGGCACGGAAAAACAAAACATTCAATTTAGCAGATGTCAAAATATTATTGGACCTAGCAATTATTAACGTGACGGTCAGTGATTGGAAAATGTGTGTCGATTATGTTAAAAAAGAAGAACATAGAATATGGGACTTGGACATTGACGTTGAGGCAGTGGTTGAACCATTAATAATCACCCCTGACAGTTCCTCAGATTCAGATATGTCTCTTGACAGCAATTATGCCGCTGAATCAATGTGAACTAAGTGACCTATGTCACATTCCTGTGGATTACACTAGACGTACCCTGGTTGGTCCGAAACGAACAAATCGGAAGGAAAATGCACGGGATGCCACTCAAAGGAGCAGGTAAGCAACAAACTTTCGATTAATATGCATAATATTTTTTAAAAGCACCTAAAGTGCATATAAAATATCTTAAAATGATAACCCTACATTGTAAGCAAAATACAGGAAGAGTGTGAAGTAATGGGTGCAACCCGCACCTGGAGCAGCTACATTGACTCAAAACCAAAGATTTGTTGAGGATTAATTGCCTGGAAACCGGAGGCCTCACAAAAAAAAACCTTTGACTATCAGCAGTCACGGCTAACAGGCAGATCAAGGAAGATCGGTAGGACCTTCAGTCCGGGAGAGTTTCAATCGGTAAGAATGCGACACTACCTTGCACACTTTGTGAAATTACCTATGCAAGGTTTCCCCTCCAGGAAAAAAAATTGTAAGGGTTAATAAAAATGTGAGGAACTAAATTTAACTTCGACACAGTATTATGGATCACTGATGTTCCGGGTCCGCTGACGGACCAAAATTCGTTAGATCAATAATCGGAGGAATAGTAAAAGTAACGAAAAAGACAATGGTTCTACAAGAGAGTTTAGAGTTGTTTTAAGTTAGATTGTAGTTATTTAGGATGTGATGAGGTTATATGAAATTACCATAGCAAACTACACGATGTACAAATTGTTAATGAGAGAGCCGCAATATTAAATATTACTAGTCATTGAAAATTCAAATTAAATGTTGCATTCGCCATTTTAGCTTTAACATGTGAAAAATATATATATTTTATTTGAAAAAAGTATAGTGGTTATGTAATTTTTCGGCTTTATTCATCAACATAATCTCCTTCTAAAGTGATATAATCATTTCAGCGCCGCTCTAACATTTCTATACGTTTCTTATAGAACGGTTTATCGAACCCTTCAAAATACGCTTCAATTTCTGAAGCGGTAACAGTCGCTGGGAGTCAAATCTAGAGAATGCGGTGGATGCGGAAGCAATTCAAGTGCAATTGGTGCAGTTTAATCATCGTTGCGATCGGCTTATGGCACGGTGCCCTGTTTTTATGAAAGAGCACTTTATTCCTCATTTGGTGCCGTTTTTTCGCGGTTCCTTCTTTCAAACGCGCCAATAACAGCATCTAATATTCGATATTGATGATTTTCCCCTTTTGAAGATAGTCCATGAACGCCATAACATTTTCAACAGACTGTTAAATTTTTAGTCGCTTTGGTTGGTTTTCATCCTTCACTGTCCACATAACTACCAGTTTGACTCCAGTATAGTTGAAATAGTGAATAAACTTAGAAAGGACATATCACAGTGATAGGCCTGAATAGCTCTGGTTTATATAAGTTTTACCAACTGCTAACATCACATTAAATACATGGCGCAAAAGATTAAAGAGTAGGAATAATTAACTTTGTTTTATTTATTTACCCCCAAAGTGATTAATGAGGTCAAAATATTACAATAAAATAATAACTTCAGCGACATTAAGCTCATACGGCTCACATTCCTATATCACATGATCGATGACATTTTCACATCATTTGTCTGTCAAATCAACGAGTTCGTTTAATACTTAATATCAACAATTACGTAATTTCTGTAGTTATTTAACATACATGCCAAAACTACTTTATGTTATCGTATCTAATGTGTATTACATTACCTAGACAGTTAAATTTATTTATTATCGCGTGCCATGCAGGTTTACCAAGCGGAATTATAAAAGTATTTGTAACAAAATTGTAAGCATGTAAAATTACGGCATTTTAGAAGGACGAGTAAATGTGCAGTAAATCCTAACATTTAAATTTTGTTTTATACAATTATAACGAGACTTTGTCTGGTCACATCTCATGGTCATCGACTTAATTCAGTATCAGAATACACGCCGAGATTGTTTCCCAACATATAAAGATTTGAAGGTTGAAACGTTATGCTTATATATGTAACAAGGGTCGGTATTCTTCCACTTCGATTAGTTTTCAGTTATCATGGTTTTCATATTAGCGCAGCTCTGACGTAACATAATGATACTTGTAACGTGGTAAGTCTCAAAAAGCAGTAACGAAATTTTTTTGGGAAAACGGGAAACAACATTACCTTAAGACATTTACTAGAAGGATTTAAAACCTACAATATCAACAAATAACGTGCTATGAAGCACTGTTAGAAGTATCTGAAGGTCTGATTATTTAATGGAGGATTAGGTATATCCACGATATTCTAGAAAACTTTAATAATTTTAAACTTGCATAAGTTTACATATGACAATTTCATACCATCTAATCAACAAACATTTTAAATTATTTTTATCTTATTTCCCATATAATTTTTTTGAATTCACATAGTTCGAAACGCTTTTTACTTTGACCACCTAATGTCTCTTGGGAATCCTTCAGTTGCTAATGATAGGACAGTAAATGGTCAATTTTTACCTAATTCGTGATTATCATTTTTTTAGAAAGAGGCATGTGGCAAAGAGGTAAATATATGTCTAGATTTGTCGCTGTCTCCGTTCTCAAGCTGTTAGCACGCAGCTGTCCCCAAGGCGGAGGCATACTGTGACCGCCCCTCTAATTTTCTTATTTTTAATATGTTTAAAAAAATATTTTACAAAATTATCTACAGTAAGGAAAAATGCAACTTTTTAGCTATTCCGTGCTGTCGGAACAGTTTCTAATTGACAAAGGGAATGACACCGTAGCTCAAATTATAGATATTTTCACTACCTACACTATCGCTTAAAAGTATTTGGCCACCTATATTTTTCTTCATATTACAAACCAAACATCTATTAAAACCATTTTATTAGATTTCATTGTTTATGTCTCACCGCAGAATGCTTATCTACAATATAAAGGTCTTATTGTTATTTGCCGACTCCTGATCATAAAACCAAAAAAGTGTTATTGTCGGAATTTCTTTGAAGTAAAACTTTTGTTTTGATGAACTTATTGGGCAAGAAACATAAATAAAATTTAGAACAAAGTGGGAAAAATCAATTAATATTCTCAAGAGACAAGGGGCATAATTATTGGCCTTCATAAATCTGGTAAAAACAATCATGAGATTTCAAGACTACAAAAGATAGCATAGCAAATTGTTGATAAGTTAAGAAATTTGCCACTAAAGTAAAAATTTGCAACAATCGCCGTCTAGGCAGACCAATAACAACAACTTCTAGTGAAGATTTAGCAAACGAGATGGACGTTTACTGTACTAGAAATAGCAGCACAGTTCAATATGGACCAGGATAAAGCTGTCAGTGTATCCACAGTCAAAAAGAAACTTCTTAGCGTAGGTCTTAAGGCATGGCTAGCTGTCTCAAAACCTCTTCCTCAAACAGTTAATACAAATATGAGATTTGATTAGGCTAGAGAACACAAAAACTGGACAACTGATGACGAATCAAAATTTGGAATTTTTGGAATTAAACGAAGAGTTTTCGTCCGGCAGCAGTCGAACGAAAGGGTGAACGAGGCATGTACTGTAGCTTCAGTTAAACACGGTGGAGAGTCAGTGATGGTTTGGGGCTGTTTTGGTGAATCCACAGTCGAGGTTCTTGTGGGAATAGAAGGAATGTAAAAAAAATATTAGAGAAGAGTGCAATGCCTTCTGGGACCCGTCTAATTGGTCCGGGATTTAGGATTGAACAAGATAATGATCCTAAACATACATCAAAGCTCTGCAAAAGTTTTTATGAGAAAAGGAAGAACAACAGGTGTTGAAAATTATGACAGGGCCTCCGCAGCCACCGGACTTGAACACTATAGAATTATTGTGGGATCAGCTTGATAGGCAGGTGCGAAAATGCGCGACATCTCAGAAAGACTTGTAGATAAAACTGCAGAAGATAAGCAAGACAATATTGGAAAAATTAGTGGCCAGGTTGCCGAAGCTCTGTAAGGCGGTCATTAAAAAACAAAGGTGGACACATAGATGAGTCTAAAATTTAAAAAAGTGTTGTTATGTTTAAAGAAATGCTAATAAATAATTAAAATTACTATAAAGTGGTTTAATTTATTCAAATTTATACAATTGCCTTTTTCTGGTAATCAAATATTTTTGAGGGGTAGAGTACATCTTACTATTTAAATTTCATTGTCTATAATCTACACCTGTGCTTTTAAATCTAAAAGACCCTATTTTAACGTCTTCACAACGCTCGTAGTTAGTTATTGAACATTACCAACCGTCGCCAGCTATCATGGTTAGCCGTATATATACCCCCTTTGTAACCTCCAAAAGTTGGTTACCTCTTACTACGAAATATTCAAAATACATTGATTAAACTTTTTACCGATTGTTCTAGAAATTATCTAATACGTTTAGGACGCACTAATAATAATCACTTAATCTCATAAAATTCCCATAGTTAGTAAACATCAAAATGTATTAAGCAACATGTAGAAATTTATATAAAATAACATTTTCTCATAAATCAATAATAAAAAGCTTATATTACGTTACACACTTTGTTGAACACGCTTTATCAATTATTTGTCATTTCAGAATACAAAGCCCAATTCAATTTTATAAACCCATAAACCTAAGAAAACCCGAACTATACATAGTCTGTCAATAAACCCGACTTTTATCGCCAAAAAAAGAAAAGAAACAGTTCCTTATTTGATTCGGGTTGAAAGGTCGACTGCGTATTGTGGAACCCTAATTTGACAGATCCGACGTTAAAAATGTTAGTAGTCAAGCCACACAAAAACATTACAAATCAAACTGGGGCTGAATGTTGCGACATTCTGTACAACGAAGGGGATTTAGCATATATAATTTTTTATGTTAAACTGTAGTTAAGATAAGAAAAAATAAATATACTAAAACTTTATTGCAAACTTGTAAAAGCTCCTTTATGATTTATTTAATAAAATAAGAATTTTACAATAGAAAACTATACGTTTACAGTAGTATTACGTAGACAATTTATTAATCGAGAAACAAAATATTTTCTTAAGAAATACAGAGTGGATCAAGTGCAATTATAGGAATTATAGAAAATGTCTAAGATATAAGTTGTAGGGAGGTTGGGAGCTATAAACTAAAATTATTTATAGATATATAAGATTGCATATAGGTTTTTCACAAAACTAAACTTACGTTTTTTAAATGGAACACCATGTATACTGTTTTAATTTTAGGTTGCCCTATTTTGCAATCAATATAGGGTTGTGGGGATCTATACAGGATTATTCAATACTTATGGCCACTTTTCTCAAAAATCGGAGGCACACCTCTATCTAATCAGTATAGTAGCATTTTATATTGGAAAACACTTGCATATGTATTCTTTTTTTCGTTTTAGATACCTTTTATTTCTGTATGTTATAATAGTATATAGAGTGATTCAAAACTCTGGGTTTAAATTTTCTTAACGAATTCAAATGGAACACCCTGTAGAATATTTTTAATTTGGATATATATATATATATATATATATATATATATATATATATATATATATAATAATTTTTTTTTAGTTTCATTAATAGTTCCTTATACCTCAATCTACTACCTACTGGAACGTTCTGTATATATATTGTTTTATTTTTGGTCTTTCCTAATTTTAAACAAGGAAGGAATTTGTACTTTTCTAGAAACCCAACACTTTTAAACTGCATTTTATTATCCAGAATTTTGAAATACCCTATATACTGTAATAAAATAATTCTGAAAAAAAAGTATATAAAATGAAAAAAAAACACATTTGTATATGCTCCCCAAGATGGAATGATACTATACTAACTTATTAAAAAAAACGCATCAAATGTGCGTCTGTTTTATGAGAAAAGTGGCCATAAATATTGAATGACCTTATATAGATCCCAACAACCCTATATTGAGTGAATGGCAAAAACTGGAGCAATCTAAAATTAAAAAATATATAAACAGGGAGTTGAATTTAGCAAAGTGATTATGGTTTATGACAAATCTATGCATAGTCCTATATATCTAGAAATAATTTTCCACAAATTGTCTATAAATGTGTATTTATCGCATGCAAAATTTTAACGTCATTAAACATAGATACATCCAAATTTTTATTAGACTGACGCATTTTGACTGTTAGATTCTTGAATACCCTGTATATTAAACTCCTTACGAAACTTGAAATATACAGAAGATCTATGTTAAAAATGTAACTTTTATCTTTAAGGCATAAAATTTTATTAAAAATGTTTAATCATGTTAGTAATAACAAAAAACAAAATACAACTATTCGGCATTTATTGTTAATATTGTAAATTTTCTACGAATGCAGCCAGTAGCGACACCACACGGCAAAATACCTTTTCACTTAATAAGGTGGGTCTTCCTATGGTTAAAGAATCTGAACTGCAATCGCATTTTTAAGTCTTTTCGAACTGTGGGGAATAAAAAACAATTGTTACAGTAAAGAGACGAACACCAACAAAGGAATATCAACAATAATTTATAACAATATATATTTTAAAACTTAATATCCCTGTAGCATTTTTCCAACGATACATAAAAATAATAGTTTCTTAAATATCTTTTTCTATAAAAATCAAAAATTCACCCTTAAGAACATACCTTATTATACATACATATTATTTTTTTTTCAAATAGTAATTAATGCGATATTGTAAAAATTATACCTACCTTTTAAAGAAAACCTCACTGAGTATTGTTATTGACAGGTACAAGGTCGCAGGCTGTTTTTACGTAAAGTATTGGAAGACAGTATTGGAAGGTAGTATCTTGATATTTTTAATTGTAGAAATACACATTTTAATACGGTAAATATTGAATTAATCTAAATTAATCGATAATACACCTAAATGTTTTAAACAGATTTAACTACTGTATTTTTTCTATGAGGGATGGGTCAACTACTGAAAGTCCGAAAGATTGGGGGGGAAGTATACATTAAGAGTTCCTCTTGGCAACTTTGTGTTCCTTTATGTTTTTCGGTACACTAAATCCATTTTTCGTAGTTATTAAGCACAAATTTGGTTTAATTTTGAGCCCTTTTTTACTCAAAAATGGTTTTGCGACTTTTCTGAAAAAATAAAACAATTAAGGTAGATAACCTCGTAATTCTTACTATATATTGTCTAATTTTAAACACTTCTGTCTCTTGTAAAATTTACATTAAACTAATTTGACAAAACATATTAAAATTCCTCATACAGGTCTTAAATAGGGTTAATACACGTTTTCCTACTGTTACTCAGCATTTCATGTTGCGTCAATCTTGCAAGATAATAACACATCTTTTGTTAAAAATTAAAACTTACTATTTACGTCTATAAATATTAAATAACTTTGTGTCATACTAATTTATATGTACGTATTTGTACAGATATAAAATGTATACTCAGTGTTCCAATTCACTGAGGTTAAAATAAGAATTAAATACTTTTAAACTACATACTATTAGAAATAATATTGTGCTAATGCTTTTTTACATACATTTATACATCAGTCAAATAGGCATTTTGCCGGGACACACAATCATCCAGACAGAGACCCGGATTTTCGGGCAATATAGGCCTATAGAAATAAACCGTATATGTACTCTGCACGAGATTTTGTGTCATAAACTTATTATAAACAAAGGTCGAAAATGCACGTTTTTGCTTACCAGCAAAAACTAAAGAAATTTTTGGACAAAATAGAGTAGCCATCTTGTAGTGAATTGAAAAACCTACAAATTGGTATTCTACCGATCTCGATATTTAGATTTGTTGCTGAAAAAAATGCAAAACAAGGTCAAAGTTGTTATTATATTCAATTAACAATAAATATTGCTAAATGCAACCTACGACTTTATTGTTAGGTAAAAAATTGGGTCTTTTAGTGCTTAATATGTGGTAAAAATTTCAGATCGATTCATCAAATAGTTTGTGCAAAATTTAATTTGTTTATCACAGGCGAGCGAATTTTGCAATAACATTCTAGTTCCATCGATGAAGCTACACCGATTCTGAGCACATCTCATGAAAGAGGAACTCTTCTTCTATGAAAAGTATTACATGGAATTGAGAAAAATTAATTTTAAATGTGTTTAAACTTCATTAGAAAACCGCTATCATTTTAACCTTCGATCATACCCTAGATTTAAACAACAATAAATTTGTTTGAAGGCTATATATGGTCAGTGGGGGAGACGCTTTTTTGATGTTTGACAGACATCAACATATTTACTTATCTTGTCTTTCAGTTTAATTGCTTGTCGTGACTTTTTTCGGTGTTTTTAAGTGTTAGAAATTACTATAAGTGCGAAGTTTACAATTAATATTATCAAAAAGAGAATTTAAAAACTTATTTTTATCGGTAAATATTGGTTACATATTGAAAATAACAATAATAATAATTTAGGCAACCATATATTCATACTTTGTTTTCAGAATTGACGTACCGATGATACTCGTTTAAACAATGCAATTAGAAAAGGATAGCATAAAATGGGTATGTCTGTACCAAGAAATTAAATATCTACTGTTTATCAACACTTTTTCAAATATAAATAAAAATATTATTACGTTATTCAGCGTTCAAACAACCGGGCCCTAGTTCTGACATTATGCTACTTCTACAGGGGTATGTTCGAAGATTTTAACCTTTTAAACAAATTAAATAACTTTTTTGTTTTTGCCGATAAAAAAATTCTGTTTTCATATTTAGACGAAGTTAGAAAAAAAAAACGGTTTGGGTTAATATGCGCCACAGTTAACAATTTTTTTTTTAAATTCATTCTTATATTGTTAATAACAATTAAGAAACGAAACTAGCGACATTAGAAAGTTTAAGAGTTTAGGTTTAGGTGTGAGTTATCCGGAAAAAGTTTAAAAAATGTTAATTGTTTAAAAGACGACTCGGTAGGAGGATGAGTTACTAACAAATCAGCTAGTTCAAAAAATGCTACCATTAGCTATATCTCCGAACGTTGTTGACGGATTTTGATGATTCTTTTTTTAATTTGTGGTACCCTTCTGCGTACATTACAAATATACATACTATTTATTTATAAATTAAACATTTAATTTGTTTAAACATTTTTTTCCACACAATTTTTTCATTAAAAATCAATAATTTTTGTGCTATTTTTTATTGGCAAACACGGTTATAAGTCGGTAAATTTGAATAATTAAATTATCGTTCTAAAACATTAATATTCGTTACATTGCGTATATATATATATATATATATATATATATATATATATATATATATATATATATATATATATATATACACATTACAAATATGCATACTATTTATTTATAAATTAAACATTTAATTTGTTTAAACATTTTTTTCCACACAATTTTTTCATTAAAAATCAATAATTTTTGTGCTATTTTTTATTGCCAAACACGGTTATAAGTCGGTAAAATTGAATAATTAAATTATTGTTCTAAAATATTAATATTCGTTACATTGCGAGTATATATATATATATATATATATATATATATATATATATATATATGAAAACAGAATTTTTTTATCGGCAAAAACAAAAAAGGTATTTAATTTGTTTAAAAGTTAAAAATTATAATGGTTTTCTAATGAAGTTTAAATAAATTTAAAATTAATTTTCCTCAATTCCATGTAAGACTTCTCACAGAAGAAGAGTTCCTCTTTCATGAGATGTGCTCAGAATCGGTGTATCTTTATCGATAGAGCTAGAATGTTATTGCAAAATTCGCTCGCTTGTGATAAACAAATTAAATTTTGCACAAACTATTTGATGAATCGATCTGAAATTTTTACCACATATTAAGCACTAAAAGACCCAACAAAGTCGTAGGTAGAATTTAGCAATAGTTACTGTTAATTAAATATTATAAAAATTTTGACTTTGTTTTACATTTTTCTCAGCAACAGATAAAAATGTCGAAATCGGTAAAAAACTAATTTGTAGGTTTTTCAAATTCTCTACAAGATGGCTAATCCATTTTGTCCAAAAATTTCTTTGGTTTTAGCTAGTAAGCACAAAAAACTGCAAAAAATGCATTTTTCGACCTTTAATTGTTTATAAAAAGTGTATGACACAAAATCTCGTGCAGAGAACATAGACATTTTATTTCTATAGGCCTATATTACCCGAAAATCCGGATCTCTGTCTGGATGAATGAGTGTCCTCAACTAGGTCTTTTTTTTCACTTATTTGACTGGAGTATTAATTAAACTATCATAAGTTATTAAAATAATTACTTATAATGGTAAATGGTTCGATTTACACGGATTGTTACAAGTATCACTTAAGTAACAAACACAAAAAGATTAAATAAATTCGCCCGATGATCTACAAATATAAAATTTGTCTATGCATTTTTTGCAGTTATAGTAAGACTCTAATCCCTCACTTGATCGAAATATTGAGGATACTTTTTCTGGCAACAAATAATTGTCATCTTCTACATAACTAAATTGTAATGAATTTAAATTTCTCAACCAGTTTGTAATGAATTTATTTGTTGATGTCTTACGCAAAAAGCTCTCAAAGAATGTAATTTGCAATTAAATTACTTGTGGATAGCAAATCGGCGCTTGAACCAATATTTTCATAGTGATAAATGTGACACCAAAGTTCATCAAATGATCATGCATTATTATCTTTTTTTTTTTAATATGTATAAGATAATCCGTATTGTATTATACATGTTTTAAAAAGACGTAATAATGCATTATCATTTGATGAACTTCGCTACCAAATTTATAACTATGGAAATATTGTTTCAATCGCAAGTTTTCCACCTACAACTAATTCAGTTAAGTTACAAGCTATGCGGCCTTTTCACGCAGAATAACTGTATTACAATATGACTATGAAAAGTTAAATCCAATATAGTTTGGTTATGCAGAAGATGGCAATTGCTTGTTGCCAGAAAAAGTATCATCATTATTTCCAACAAGTGAGAAATTAGTGTTTTGCTGTAAGTGCAAAAGATGCACAACGAAATTTTGTATTTGCAGATCATTGGGCGCATCTTGTACGTCTTTTTGTATTTGTCAGCTGAATGATACTTGTAACAATTTATGTGAATCGAAGTATTTTTCATAATAAGTAATTAGTTCAGGTTAGTTTATAACTTAAATAGTTTTATTAAATGGAAAAAGCATTAGCATACTATATGATTTTTAATAGTTTGTGGCTTAAAAGTATTTTATTTTCATTTTAGCCTCAGTCAATTGTAACACTGTAAGTTAGTTGTAATCTGTATAAATATATATATATATATATATATATATATATATATATATATATATATAAATTATTATTAACCACACCTATTTAAAATTGGAAGACGTAAACAGCAACTTTAAATTTATAATAAAAAGAGAGCAATCGATTGGCGAAAAATACAATGCTAAGCAGAAGTATCGCCCTTAAGATTGTGTATGATGGATTTTAATCTATTTTGTCAAATTACGCTTAAAATATTAGTTCAACGTAAAATTTACAATAAATATTCAAATCAAATAATATGTAATAAAAATTAGGTTGCCTAACACAATTTTTTTATTTTTCCGAAAAAGTCGGAAAAACCATCATTCTCGACCAAAAACCAACTATAACTCAAAATTGAACCAAATTTGCGGGTGATAACAACGAAAAATGGATTCAGCGCACCATAACATAACATAAAGTTACCGAGAGGAACTCTCAGTGTATACTGAACGCACAGCCAGCTTCCAGACTAAATGATATATTTTTCTCACTTTTCCCATTATTAAAACACCGTCGAAAAAATAAAGCTTTTTTTACATATTGCTTTATTCTCTTGTTATAAAATGCAACAATTTTTCTGAAATTAATTTTATAATTACAGTGTTAGACCTATATTCTATCAAATTCAACTACAATCTTAGCACATGATCAATAAAATTGAACCAATGATTTCGTAACCAACCTTCAATTTTTATTTGTAAAACACATACCTTTGAACACTCATGTTTAAATTCAAAGTGTTGTTCACTCAAGCACTTGATGTTACCATCGATTGTAAAACTCGGCTTAAGGGGGAAATTAGACTTACACGATATTCAGGGTCCTAACTAGGATGTAGAAGTGAGAGAAATTTAGAATGCGCCAATTATAATGTCTTAAATCAGGATCCCTAAAAAGACGTTGAATGATGTTCGAACACGCAAGAACTTCGACATTTACCATGGCACCTGCATTTTCTAAGCATATTAAGTTGAGCGTTGTCCTAGCCAAAGAGGCTGATTTTTGGAAATTAAATAACAAACAGAAGTGCTGGGAAAACGGAGCCTCATAAAAACAACGTATCTGATATAACGAGAACATTACTCGCAATTTTGGCGGTCACCAATCACCAAGACAACGATACGTCAGCTCACATCGCTCAACGAACATCGACTAAATATCCCAAATGCCATTAGACGTCACTAAGTAATCTCCTAATTAGTGCGCTGACTGTGTAAAGGTGATCGGCGGCGCCCGATCGTGTCCCTGAATATCGGGTAGTCTAATGAGCATTTAATATTGATGATTCTTTAAAATTTCAGATATTGTGCGTTATAAATAATAAAAAAATCTTTAACTATATTTCATTACATTTCTCGCCTATTTTCAGAATAATAACAGCATCTGAAATAAGCTAAAATAAAAATAAGTCACACTTATTCTACAAAAGCGCAACGCCTACCACTTTAAAATAACAACTACTGTGATACACATTTCTTATTGTTTCTTGCGACTTTCATTAAAAGTATATAACACGGCATGCATTGCTTCAAACAGACCTACTTAAGCTGTATAATTTGATGCGAATTTATTTTCAGGAACTAAAATTTCAGGAATAACCTGTATACCAGCTTGTAAATTAACTATGGAAGCCCGATAAATGTGTCCCGAATAAGTCATTTATTAATCGCTATTTTTAGACCTATTTTTAATGAATATAAAAAACGTATCGCTAATTTATACGCATTGACGTAAAAAATGGTTGCTTTTTAACTTCTAATTTAATAGACTGATATGGAAACATTTTTAAGATAGGTCAAAAATGCATTTTAGGTTTAAATAAATTTTATATCCAATTTTATATACAATTTTAGTATTTCAAAAAATCATTTATATTATATACCAACCAAAAACGACTATTAGACTACCTGATATTCAGCCTTCCTAGCTAGGATATTCGAGTAGGAGAGTGACCGTAAAAATCGCCTATTTTTCGGTAGTCGATTTACTCCAGTCTTCCAATGAAAGAAGGTTCAAACTACAAGCAAAGATTAAAAAACGATGGATTTAAAAAAAAATATTGTTAAAAAAACCGTTTAAAGAAGGGGTACCTATTTACTTATAAACAATTGGAATAATTTTGTTAATTTTAATGATAAAAGTTTGTGTATAAGTGGACGTGAAAGCTGGTGAAAAAATACGAATTTAAAAAAAAAAGTCTCCTACGACCAATAGGAGCTAAGATAGCATTTTTTTTAAAAAGTCATATCTCTTTTGTTTATAAACATTAAGAGTCGAAATTTTCACAGATTTTAAACGAAGACCTATTATATTTTATAATGCAATTGATAAGTGTGAAATTCAAGCATCGTTAGTAAAGTTATAGCCCTTTGAAGTGAAGGTACTTTTGCAGGTGCGTAGTAGCGAGTGGTGGGGGAAGCTCGGCTTTCTCACGATGTGCTTTTGAAATTCAAACTTCAAATCGGATTCTAGATAACGTAGAGCCTTCATTTTTTTTTTTTTTTTTTTTTTGAACTGAGGTAACTCGATGAAGTATGATGAACTGACTTATGTTCATTATAACAGGAAATCGAGAAATACCGGAAAATTGGTATTTCATCGGAAAACACATTTTTTGGCAATATTAACACTAATATTGTTTCAAAAAATTTTACTAGCAGTTTAATTTCATTATATTTTTTTCATATTTTCATATATATATATATATATATATATATATATATATATATATATATATATATATATATATATATATATATAATAAATAATTTTGTAGCACGCCCCAATTTGAAGTTTGAATTTCAGAAGCACATCGTGAGAAAGCCGAGTTTCCCTCACCACTCGATACAACGCACTTGCAAAAGTACCTTTACTTCGAAGGGCTATAACTTTACTAACGATGCATGAATTTCATACTTATCAATTGCATCATAAAATATAGGTTTTCGTTTAAAATCTATGAAAATTTCGACTCTTAATGTCTATAAACAAATCAGACTTTTTTTAAATGCTATCTTACCTCCTATTGGTCGTAGGAGACTTTGTTTTCTTTTAAAATTCGTGTTTTTTCAACAGCTTTCAAGTCCACTTATTCATAAACTTGTATCATTCAATTAAACAAAGTTAATCCAATTGTTTATACTAAAACAGTTACCCCTTCTTTAAACGGTTTTTTTAACAATTTTTTTTTAAATCAATCGTTTTTTCATCTTTATTTGTAGTTTGAACTTCAAAGAATCCATTCCGCTTTTACAAATATCTGTAGAATCATCCTCTGGGCAAGGACAATTGTTTGAACATTCAGTGTCTGAGATAAACAATTAAGATTATTCATAAACTACCAAACCGATTTGATCCAGCTTTCGCACAGTTATAAAGGCACATAAAGCCTTATCATCAAGGGATTATACATCACTTTCGGCCTTTCTTGCAAAAGTTATTAACATTTATACAATAGTGCAAAAAAGATGGTTTTTCGCCATTATCTCGATAAATTATTTATCTATTTTGACGTATAAAAAATGAATTAAAGGTCTTTTCAATACCCACATCTTTCATTTGGACAAGTTTTCTTTAAAATGTAACCGAAAAATTCTACGGACAGAAAATCGAATTTTCCATCTTTGGATGTTGTTTATTGAAAAACAAGACTGATCTAGCTGTACTTTTTTACGTATTTATCATCTACTGGGTGCCCCCTAAGACTTGAAATCCTACTGGAGTAATTACGGATACAGGAAAGAAACAATCAAAAATTTTGTCATATCATATTAATCCTCGGGTAATCCTAAGATAAGTACAACTTTTTATTCTTCAAAAAAATTTCAAAACTATCCCTTTTTAAGGGTTGAAAACTATTAAAAAAGGTCAATATCTAAAAAATCAAAACATACAGTACTATTGTTAAGAATCAAATTTGGCATTAATTACTTATAAAAAAAAAAAAACAGCCCACAAAAAAAAATGATTAAATTCGTAGTTTGGCTATGAAATTCACATGCATTTTAGGACTTAGAAGTCCTATGTCAAAAACTCTCACACCTCAAAAATAAGTATAAACCACCCCTAAAATAAGTATTTATGGTTTTTGGGTAAGAAATATGTAAATTGTAGGAGTTAACTGAGGGTTAAACTACCTGTACATGATTCCCTACCATGCTATAGGTTCTAAGACTGAAAAGTAGCTTCTGGGTTTTATTAATAAAAGACAAAAGCATTTTTGGCGGTCTTTGAAAACTACCCCTAAGGCGGTACTATTTTGATGCGAACAGTATTGTATTCTCATTTTCATGAATGTTGAAATGACAACCTTAAATATGTTGCTGGGGCTTGGTCTCGAACTAGGTGCCTGACCTAAAAACTTAAATGCTATTACACCACATTGAATTCAATTCCTAACTCAGGATGACTGAATATCAGATGATCTAATAGTTCCTTAAATTATACATACTTGTTTGGTTATAACTGTAAAAGGTTAGATTGATATCCTTTATAGTCATTCATAATTTAGTAGTTCCTAATACGCATTTTATAGCCCTCAAAGTACCATCATCCCTTTTTCATATAATTTAGACATCCGATTTCAATACCCGATGATGCAAAACAGAGGCAAAATTACAAGCACGCGAATACACGCTATGTGTGTACTATAAAAATAGAAGAAAGTGTAACCGAAGAAGTTTCAAAAACTGTATTGTTAACCAAAAAGTTTCCAAAACCACATTTGATTACAAATATTCCTTTTCCGAGAGAAACCGTCCCTGGAATCAGTAATTGAAATCCGATCTCTATATGTTTATTTCTTATATACAGGATATTACAATTCAACGAGAAACAATAAATTCAATGAGACATGATTTATTATAAATCAGAAGACGTCTGTAAAAGAACTGATAATATGACAAAAAAAAATAATCTACTTACCTTTTCAATACACAACATTTTATTTCGCACGATTTCCCCTCGGATACAATTTTTATTGGAGATTTATTCCTTATAGAATTTTTTAATAACTCCTTTTTACAGCTTGATAACAATTATATAGCTTATTAAACTCAAAGTACACAAGGCATGTCATATAATAAAAAGCCAGCTTCAACTCCATTCTATTAATTAAATGATTGTAAGGAAAATATTTTAATTTTTAGGAATTTTTTAGATTTTTTGGAAATAATAGGTTATATTAAAGCTTCAACGATATCATTTTGTGGTGAATGACTTCATGTCTACTTTCGCAAAGCAATTTTTTGTACATTTAGGGATGAACCGAATAAAATTTTTGCAAAAAAAAAAAATGACTAGACATCAAAAAATGAGCTAAAAAGCGAAAAAATAACTATATAAGTTTTTATATGAACCCAAAATTTTTTAATTTGGTATCAAATTAGATCCTGACAAAAAGTTATTTACATAAAAAGATTGAGAAATACTTTATTTGTAACTGCTTTCTTACAATAGATTATATTTTATATTGTTATTTTTGGTTGTTTAAAGTATTTTCCAAAGTCAGTTGTATTATTTTATAAAAATTTTATCTTTCAATTTTTTGCTGTTAACTCGAAGTTTCCAAGGTTGCAAAAAATTACAATTTTCAACCAAAGTTGTCAGACACCAAAACGAACAACAAAAAATTCTGAGAATTCTCCAAACACCAGTTTTGGACGAAATTGTATCAAACAAATATATGTAATCTAGACCCCCAAATACCGATATTTAAGAATCTTGAGACATGTAAATTTTTTAGTCCGATAGATTTTAGCCTGCAGTTTGAATGAATTAATTTAAGATCCCTAGTATACCCCTCAAGAACCCCCAATTTTTGGGCTAAAATCAGGAAGATGTAAAATTTATAGTCCCCCATATTGTATCTGCCATATTAAATTATAAAAAAATAACCTCAGATTCGTAATATACGGCCCAGAATACCAACTTTGAAAAAACGTGAATAAAGTAAAATTTTCAACCCACCATATTGGACCGCCATATTAAATTTCAAAAAAATTATTTCAAACTCTTAATCTACATCTTCGAAAATACCTCAGTACCAATTAGGGACATAATCTGGAAATTTAAAATTTTTAAACCGCCGTATTGAATGGGATTTATTGAATTTAAAAAAAATTCGTTATTTACACTCTTAGAAACTCCCAAATATTAATTTTGAAAAAAATCGAGAGATGCAAAACTGTTAGTTTATGTCCTATTGAATTTTTTAAAAATAATTTCAAATTCGTAATTTATACCCTCAAAATCCCCAAAATTTAGACAAAATCAAGATGTGTATAATTTTTAGGACGCCATATTGGATCCGCCATATTGATTTTTTTTTTAATTTTAAGCTGATTATGTGCGGTACCAAAAATTCCACCATACCAATTTTCTAGAAAATGGGACATAATTAATTTTTTTGCGCCATATTATAAACGCCACATTGGATTTTTCGGAAACAATTTGCCTAAACTGATATGGGATCCTGAACATAACACAAAAAAAATTATTCACTTCGGTACTACCGTTCCGAAGTAATCGGCTTACATAAAAATACATAGCGGTCGAATTTAGAACCTCCTTCTTTTAAATGTCGGTTTAAAATAACACAGGTCCCTAGAATTACACCATAGCATCAAAATTTCAAGACCTTGAAACCTGGGCACCCAAAAAAATGTCATTTTTATCATACATCATACATCAAGGAATATTTCTGATGAGCACTTTCACCAATATTACCATAAAGTACAAATATCAATATTCCTGATTCATTTCGATTGTTGAAATCCGATTGTTAAATGAAAATACAAGTTTTTTTGAATCGTAGGATTTGAAACAAAGCAGCAATAATAGAGCGATATTAACTTACCTTCTTGTTAGCTTTGTAGACGAAGGTTTTGGGATTTCAAAGTAATTTAAAGATCGACGTGTTGTTTTCAATCAAAAACAAGTTCACAAATTTGATCCCAGGGTCGAAGTCAAACAGTCCTCTACAATTTATATAACTTCTATATGCGATAAATTTCATCAACATATAACCACCCATCTAGATAATCGGGAGGTAAATTCATATGGCTTTGTTGTATACTTGCTTGAAAAGGATTTGGACAATTTCAAATAGATTTAGAAGGTAGTTATTTATACTTTATGGTAAGGTGAAAAAAGAAACTCTCTAGAAGACTGTATTTTGAAAAAAAAAACATTTCCCGAGTTTCAAGGTCACGATATTTTTTAATCGTGAAATGATACAGGAATTTTGTAAGGAACGGATATCCACTTGTCTCCTTCAAGATTTATAATCTCGCCGTTCAGTATATTCAACTTTTTGACAATATATTTTTATACTTAAATTATGAGAAAAGATAAATTCCTTTGTTAAATAGTTTTTTAGCATATTTTTATAATATATTTTTGTGTATAAGGATTAAATCTGACTTAGAAACTTATACTTATTTTATAATATGGGAAGGAAAAAAGAGTTTAGATTTTCAAAACTAGATCTAAACTTACATTCTCAAAAAAAAAACAATAATCCGCCCCTTTAGATATCGGAAAATCTCATTATTTTCAGGGAATATCCCCTGTCGATTGTTGTATCGCGTATGGCATAAATATTGTATTTCTCCATTATGTTTCTCGAAAACCTATTACTTTTTTTATTAAAACCGTAATTAATCGACACTTCAATACCGAAATTGAACAATTTTTTACTAAAACGGAAATGCCAAAAAATAATGTTCTTTTTAAACCCGGAAAAATTGCAGGCCCGTAACATATATGAAATTTATTTTAATTTAGAATCACGGCGAGATGTGCAGATGTAAACAAAGTTTTTGGTAGAACAATTAAGTATTGGCTGCAGTGTACATTTTTGCAAATTTTTCGTTTTCCCAAATATTGATTGGTACCAAAAAAAAACAGCACATCAAATTCAGTAACACTTATAGTAAGAGCACACCTCAACCATAGATAAAGGCAATTTCAGAAAAATACTTTTTGTACAGAGTGTTTCCAAAATTTATACAACACCAACGTCCCATGTTTTAAATATCAAATCATTTGAAAATTCTACTGAATATTTTCTATACATGTTTTTATTCCGAAATATGATATCAGGAATTTTCAAAATAATGATATATAAAATATTTTTTTTACATTTTAAAAGATTGCCTCTTTTAAATTTTGTATCAAAAGCCAAAATGTTTGCGTATTCCCCCTTTAAAATACAAACCACTAGTATAATCATAAATTAGAAAATTTATAGCTTTTTTAATCCCAAAGATAATAAAAATTTAAGTAAAATATAAACAAAGATGGGAGCATATTTCAAAGATAAAAAAGAAATATTTTAAATAAAAAAGGAATAGAATCTTTAGTAAAAATAGTGTGTGGTATGTATTCTCTCTTCTTTTTCTACTTCCATAGATTACCTAGAGATGACTTTATTTTGAAATGTATGGAATTTATTTTAGAAAATTAAATGAAACATAAAACCCTAAAAACTGGCACTTCCTGTGGTAATGTCAGCTCCAATAATCTGAACAACATTAGAAAAATTTATCTCAATTGGTTTTTTGCTCATCTCTAGAAAATTTATTTTCAAGAAAGGTTCTCGTAAAACATTAGTTAGATTAGCTAGTTCAAAATCGGGATATTGTGTAAAAGTTTTTAAATTCTATAGAGATTTATTCACCCGATAATAAACAATGGGTAAGGTTGCGCCTCTTTAAAAATAGCTTAAGAAAAGAATCAAAACTATTATATTACAATAAATCAGAAGTTTTTCCCAGTTGTGACTTTTTCTTTTGCCGAATTTCCACTTTACAGTCTCCACAGAGAATAAAATTTATGTGACCGAAATATTTTTAAACTCAATGACCTAAAAAAAATGCCAGAAAAAAATTGCCTTAGTGAGTATTTTAATTCTGTTTCAATAAATGAATATCAATCCAAATTTTTTTTATCTTTGAAAGCCTTACTGTTAAAAATGTAATAAAATATTTCCATAATATACAGGGTATAACAGAGAGACCAGCACATACGGATAACTTTCCAGAATCGCATTTTCCGAGAAAATGTTTCAGACAAAAGTTAAATTGTTTTGACCAAGGAATCCTGTCTTTGACCCCAAGGTCATTTGAAGGTAAACTTTTTTAATGGAAATTCCAACTTTTTACTACGGAACTGAAGGAAATGTATTTTCATTTTAAGTCAAAGTGACCCCTGAAGATCATTTAGGGGTTATCCTTTGAGATTAACAATGATTCACGAGGTAAGCGATATGGTGGAAAACGTTGCAGATGGAGAGTTTTGGTCGAAAAATTTGGTTGATGGTGACTTTGTTTTTGATTCCCAAGTCATTTTTGAAGCTTGAATATGACCTCTAAATAACGTTCAAAAGTCACTTTGGCCTGTAAATTTTCCATTCCTTTCCATTCCGGAATGGAAAATACGGGTTTTCGTTTAAAAAAAAATGTGACCCTCAAATGACCTACAATGTCACTTTAACGCCATATCTCAACATAAAGGTGCATATAAATATGGCGGGTCATTGTACCTTCGGCGGCCGATATCAAAGGGAATTTGAAGTGTCTGGATGGCAGAAACCAACAAAGGGTTGAAATAAATAATAATATGTTTAGAAATAGAGATATTTATAATATACCTAAACCTTGATAATATGAAATCGGTTGCGCTTTCGCACCAAATGTGTTTTATATCACCGACAGTGAAATTTGTTATCCAGAGAGTTTCGTAAGAGATTTTTACAAAGAATTTCGGTCGTCCCACTAGATAAAAAAAAATTCCTTTTAGTTCACACTAAAAAATCGACCGAAAATGGATCGTTGCAAGTTTCAGTCGCAACGTTAGCGACCAATAGAAATATGATAAAAATGACTTCCTTTATGCCAAACATGTTTATTACCTCCTTTGAGGCCTGCAGCCGAAGGCGCTCGACATCAAGTAGGCAAAATTCACGGCGAGCTTGTCACGGGCGCGTCACGCACTCGGGTTGTCTTATTTATATGCACTCTAAAATTGCCCGCTCTTTTCAATTTCGGAGTAACTCCTACAGTTTTCATTAAAAAAAAGTTGTTAAATAATACTGGCATCTAAGACAAGGTTCCTATCAGGGTCCTTGGTCAAAATTATACAGCTTATATCCAAAATACCTATTTACTCAGAGAGTGCGATCCTGGAAAGCTATTTCTTCGAGAAAAATATATTTATAAATAGAAAGACAAAAAAAAGCAATAAAAATACCTAATATAAAACATAAAGTAAGTAAGTTATATTGTTTCAAAGTACAACACCATTTTTTCTAACATATGTAAAATAATAACAATATGTTTTATTAAATTAAGAATGCTTTATATCAAAAAATTTACGTATTCTGAAAATGCATGCTACAATAAGACGAATGTCACAAAAGTGAAAAAATGAAATAAATAAATTTCTTGTGGTTTCAAATACTACTTAAAAACCCGCTTGATTCAAAAATGACATATAGAATATACAAATTACATTCATCACAAATCTCAACAACTTAGGTTATTTCGACAAAACATACCTGAATCAATAAATATAACACAGCACGACGTGAATTTTGTACATTAAATAAGAATAGTCATTTCTTATAGATTTTAGGTCGCTCAATTCGAATCAGATTGTTCTTTCACATCAAGTTTTTTAAATATTGTAGCCTAAAAGTGCAATAAATGCGATTTTGGCCTATATTTGAGGTTATGTATCATCACTACATGTTTTTGTCTCAAAAAACTATACCCAGGATCTTAAAGTAAAAGTTTTACTCTTTCAAGACCGTTGAGTTTGTACAAATATCTTTCTTCTTTTTCGAGATATTCAATTTTGAAAATTTCTAATTGCATGAATTTTTAAGTTTTGGAAACTTTCACCTTAAGCGACAATTCTGATAAACCATGGACGCTTTAAGGCTATCAAAGTATCACTCAATCCAAATTTATCCTTAGTTTTGCAAAATAAATTTGCAACAACAAGTTATTACAAAATTCATTATTTTTTAAATAAATGCTTCCATTGCGTTTTACAAAAATAAATACGTTTAAAAGAGTCGTTATCGGTATTACAATATATTTTGCTGTAAACGAAATCAGAACCAGTTAATTTTGCAATTTAAAAAAACCTCAAAAGATCATTAGAAAATAATTAAGAATGTACATCCAGAGTTCATAAAACCATATCCTGCAAAGTATACAAATGCATATAGTTAAAAGTTTATATTTAAATTGCAAAAATTGTGATTTAATACTTTATTTATAACGAAATGTATCGTAATAACGATAATAACTCCATTGAACGTATTTATTTTTTCAAAATGCAAAAATAATGAATTTTGCAATAATTTGTTTAAACAAATTTATTTTGCAAAACTAATAATAAGTTTGTCCCTTAAAAGTGAAGGTTTTTTAAAACTTAAATTTGAAATATTCAAAATTGAATATTTCGAAGAAAAATAAAAATATTTGAGCAAACTTGGAGGCATTTGAAAGAGTAAGATTTATACCTTAGCATGTTGTGCATAGTTTTTTGAGAAAAAGAAAACATCGCGATGATACATAACCTCAAATATAGGCTAAAATCGCTTTTTTTGCACTTTAAGGTTAGGATATTTAAAAAACCTGATGTGATGTAGCGTAATTTAAAAACTCAAAGTTCATTTATTGTCTGTTTAGTCCAAGCCATAGGTAAAAAGTTGAGTTGTTTTTAATATTAATTTTGAGATGGCTGAGATCTACCCATAAAATGGAGAAACAAACAATAAGTTGGGGCCAAGAGGGGATGCTAAAACAGATTTATTAATTCTAAAAAAAAAATTTAAAATAAAATAAAAGTTGTAGAGATTTTAAAAACCTGCAATTTGAGCTTTTGTGCGATCATTTTCGTCAACATGTTATTGCAAAAATGAAAAAAAAATCCTAAAGATCGGCCATTTTTTGCATATCAATTATTTATTGCAAAATTAACCTTTTTTGCACTTTTTTGATTTTAAAGAAAAGACTTCGTCATTTTGAACAAAATGATATTTTATAATAGTATGTCAGATAATTTGTTGCTGAGATATTGCTATTTGTTTATGCCAAGACGCAAAATGTTGATTACTATAACTTGTTTTTGGGTGAACATTTTGACTTCCACAAAGGTGCAATCTCTTCGTGAAGGCCTAAACTTTCATATCTTGTTAAGGACAAATGAAAAAATTTATTTTCAACCACTTAAATATAGCTCTAAGAAGATGTTGTGCCATATTCCTAATTTTTGGAACTACCTCAAATTAAAAAGAAAACATCAAAATTGTTCCATTCGTTGCTGAAATACGGTGAATTTTTCCGAGCGCTACTGATTTGAACCTAGGAGTTCAGTTTTCTCGCGTGCGCGATAACTCTATTCTTTATAAAAAGAAACACCCATTTTTTTTAAAGCGACATTTAAGGGGTTAAAAATTAATTTTTTCATTTGCCCCTAGCAAGATATGAAAGTTTAGGCCTTCACGAAGAGATTGAATCATTGTGGAGATCAAAATGTTCACTCAAAAAAAAAAAATTAAAGTAATCAACATTTTGCGTCTTGGGATAAAAAATTAGCAATATCTTAGCAACAAATTATCAGATTTACTATTATAAAATATCATTTTGTTCAAAAAGACAAGGCATTCCCTTTAAAGGCAAAAAAGTGCAAAAAAATGTTAACGTTGCAATAAATGATATGAAAAAAATGCCGATTTTGATGGTTTTTTTTGGCCTTCTTGCAGAAAAGCTCAAATTGTAGGTTTTTAAAATCTCTACAACTTTTATTTGAAACTTTTTTTTCCAAAATGTATTCCTTGGCTTATAGATTCAAAAAATCTGTTTTAGATAACTTTAACCCCCCCCCCCCTCTTGGCCTCAACCAATTTTTTGTTGTTACATTATATGTAGGATTTGTTCTTACAGTGCCTTCAACACTCCTGGTTAGGTCTCATCTATCTCGGAATTTACGTCACTATATTTACCTATGGCTTGAACTAATTGCCTGTCCAGCGGGTAAATATTAAATAGTAAATTTATTTTATATTCACACCTTGTATTAATCTAAAAAATAATTTTTGAATTTTTAAAACAAGTTAATTATTTCGCATATGGACACGAACTGGTATATTTAAAATAATGAAATGAAACAATTACAGTTTTAAAAATTAACAGAACAGAGTAGAAGCTACGAACTTTTCAAAATATTCTGGTATTCATATCTACCTGTATATCGTACTCGTCACCCGAAATTTCAATTTAAAGAAAAAAAGTGCGAGGAAAAACATCAAAAAACAAAGTCCTTGAACTTTTCAGGAATTTTTCATTTATTTGTATATTGGAAATATATCCAGGATTTCAAGGAGATCCAGTGAGGACTTTTATTACTCTGATAAAAATTTAAAGTAAAAAGGGCAAAATAAGGATGGGAGTAACAAGTAAATAAACTTAGACGGCACAAGTAGTCAAAAAATAATTTATATTAAACCAGACTTTTTTTATACAATATAGCAACAATAATTTTTTTCTGCACACATATACACATTACCTAATATTACCAACGCGACTGAACAAAACAATACGATCATACTACAAATTTAGGATTGTATCGCACACGATTCATTGATAGTAACACAGTGAAATAAAGCTCGCGCAAGTTATATTTTAGTAATAACCGGATTTTTTTTGCTATTCATCCCCAGATGCCACAAAACCAAAATAGATCATGAATAAGAGCACAGTAATGGATACAGATGCGTCAAAAATCCATGAAGTCTATTTTCACGATATCTTATTAATAAAATATTTGCATTATTTGTAAATATATGACATAACGGTAGAAGTTCAACATTCCTATCATACCAAAAAATGTTATGGTAATCCGGTTTTTAAGCTAAAAATTATCGATTGCGTTTAACATAATGTTAACAATTTGAGATAGACGATAAAAAATGAGATAATAATGTAAAAATATTTTTTTCCAAGTCGTGTAATATAAATGCTTCTCAATTTTAACATTTGACAAAGTTTTTTACAGTTATCAACATTAGAGGGGAAAAATTTTCATATTTTAATTTAAAGAGTGTATCTAATTGTAGATAGATTTATTACAACCTTAACCAATTAACGTACAAATATAATAAAATTTTGCTCTTATTTCAATGCCATTTTCTGACCCACAAAGTGGTAAAAATCTACGAGAAGTACATTTTCCACCATCCTCAAGCATGCTCTACCGATTCCAGTAAGAACATTATAAAAAAAATGATTATTTTTACAAAAGTTTTGCACAAGAAAATTAAAAAACTCTATTTTCAAAGTAAATTTGTTTTAATTTAATTTATTAATTTTATCTTGAAAACACATTAAAACCATCAAAAAGTATGATGAACATGATTAGGACTTCCATACTTGTAACCCGTGTATCTAAAATCATCAAAAAACAACATGGCTACTTTAAAATGGCGGCAATTCAGCAAAGATCTTAAACCTACAAATACATTTGTAGAATAAATTTTTTTATCGACCCATTCGATTTAAAATTATGTATATAAAAGTGTCTGATCACAAACAAGGAATGAATTTGGCAAATTCAAGATGACGGATCCAGAATGGCGGACCTAAAATTTTAAAAACTTCTGTTTTATGCTCAAAAGCTACATTATAAGGATTTTTGAGATAACTCTGGGACCAGACTTATAAAATTCGAGATTAACAATCCAAAATAGCAAACTTGAAATTATAGATAATTAATTCTGTTCTATGCACAATACCACATGTAAGTTTTTAGTGACTAATAATGATTCTGGTATCAAATTTCTAAAATTTATGACGGTAAATTTAAAGTGGCCAACCCAAAACATCCATAAGCTGAATATGTATAGAAAGGAAGGTGAAAAAATGTTTGGCGTTATCATTCATTGTGAAAGTCTCTTTCATTTTTTTACCGAAATGTCGCGTTAACTAATTTCCAAACTTTCAACTTTAGATTCAATATATGTTGACCTAAAATTATTTTTTCTATCCCAAATCGAAGTTTCAAACAATTATAACAACTATTGAAAAAAGCTATTTCCATCAAGATTGCAAAAAAATTTAAATCTGATGCCAAATTCCTGAACAACAACCCCATAAATCCCTGCCTGTGTATATTGAACATAAAACAGAATCTTTTTGAATCCGTTATCTTAAATTTTTTAAATCTGATGTCAGCTTTGTGATCAGTGATCCCTAAAACTCTTATAACATTATAATTTTTATGAACAAAACAAAATTTTAAAATTTTAAATCCATTTCGGATTGGCCATCTTGAATTTTACAAATCTGATTCCCGATTCACGCTACCCACCCCAAGAACCCTACATGTAAATATTGCGCGTAAAACAAATTTTTTTAGAATTTCAAGTCCGTCTTTTTGGATCCGCCATCTTGAATTTTACAAATTACTCTCTGGATTTGTGATCAGAAGTCCAAAAAAACCTCAATATACATGAATAAAAATCAAATGGGTCCATAAGAAAACCCTTATAATGTAGGCTTTACGCATTAAACAGAAATTTTCAAAATTTCAGATCAGTCATTTTCGATCCGCCATTTTGGATTTTACAAATTACTCTCACCAATAAAAATGAAATGAGTCAAGAAAAAACCTATGCTGCGTCTCCATTTTTCGGTTTTTGAAAAATTTCAACCCATTTTCAAACTCAAATTAGCAAATTAAAAAAAAAAACACTCTAAAAATTGTTTTTTTTTAATTTATTTTTTAAAAGTTTTGCATATATATAATTTTTTTATAATGTCTTAAGGGCAATTGGTAGAAAACAGTCAAAAAGAGTCAGAAAAGTTCTTTTCATAAATTTTTACCACCCTTTTGTTAATAGGAAATAGCATTGAATGAAAGGCAAAATTTGATTACGTTTGGGCGTTAATGGGTTGAACCAAATCCAATTACAGACCAGAACATTTCTTCCAAGAGTTCACTAGCCTTCTTTTCACTTAGACATTTATGAAATTCAGGCATTCGTATCAGAAATATTTTTTGCTGTTCCCTTCAAACAGATTTTTTTCAGGATTTTACGTTATGGCATGTCCTTTAAGGAATATATCTTGTCACCACTGTCACCTATTCACTTCCATTTTCACCGGATTTCTGGAGGACCTTTAGCCAAAAGATGGTTGTAATTTTATTATTAATTTGCGGAGATTCCAGGGCTAAAAATTTTTTTGAATATTGGTGTTAAATATTTTGCAAAACTTTAAAATATATATTTTTTTAATTTTAATATAAAGTTTGCTCTTTTCTAAACATTCCTGAATATTTTTTTTGTAGATTTTTCATGACGTAGTACTTTATAATTAACTTCAATAAAAAAATGTATTATTCCTGTGTTTTGTTTTACTATATTTAATTTGAGAAATTTATATATAAAAATAGGTAAAGTAAGCGTAAACTTTCTTGAAATTTATTCTCTGATTTCTGTGATAAATTCTATCAACATAATACACACAAGGGAACAAGAGAAATATTTTAAGTACTTAAGAATGAGATGAATTCATGTTGGAAATATTTGGACGATTTTGAATCACGATAAAAAAGGAAATCAATCATTAAACTGATTAGAAACATAAAACTTTAATTTCACTGCATTTACCACAACTCAAAAACTGTAGCAAAACAATATAAAATATGTAGTATAATCTTGATTATTAAAATGTTCTAAATCTCACCTCACTGCATTTATTTCTCTATTATTTTCTGAATTTTTTCTTCCTTTGGGATCTCAGCCGGACAGGGATTCATATAAGCGGAGTTTAACCAGAAACCTAATAAATTTTGACACTTAGAGCCGGTTTTTCATTTTAATGATACTTACCAAACAGACAATTTCAATAGAAATGATTAAATTAAAAATTCCCATAAAAATGATCCGTTTGGTACAATTCTCAGGAAAATGAAAAGCAACTCGTAAGTAAAATTGGCGTTTAATGTTTGCTTCATGCATGGTTAAACCATATTCTTAATGCGTAAGCGTTAGTTAAATTCAACACAAACAAAATAATAATTCTCTATAAGAAAGACCGATAAAAATTTTTAACAAAGGCCTGGTTTTGGGGCTATATCATTAAAAGTTAAATGACGTATATGTATCGATAAATCTTTATATTTTCGAATTGAAAATACAACCACTTAAATGTCTCCTGTTAGAATTGTATGTTTCTAGTTTATTCAAATGAAATAAGGAAATGAGACATATTGTTCGGTAGAATATTAGGATAATTTTTAGCTGTATAAAGTTTATACAAAATACCCAACTGCCTCTGTCACCAAAATCAATCACTGCTTGCCTTAAGAATTATTCTCAAATATTGTTTTCGCTTTTATATAAGATTTATTTTAAAAGGTAGCCAATACTTATGTTGGTTTATTTTAAAAATACGCGTTAAATTTACAAGTAAATATAACAATTAATTTAAATTTAAATACATAACTTATATTTACTAATTTTAAAAATTCGTTGTTTAAACATTTCTTTTTCCATTAAGACTAAAACTAAATCTAAATTGTGTGGCAAAAGTTATGACGTAACTGAAATTAAGTTAGTTTATTCGATTAGAGGAAAATGGAAATAATTTTAGCGCACTTCAGCTTCAAATAAAGGAAAGTTTGGTCCACAAAGCTTTCAAAGTTACAAATGCAACTGAAAATTAAATGAAATGCACATAAAAAGAAAGAACACAATTTAAAGAGTTTCCCTTTTGTGTTGGAAAACTATTTATGTCTACGACGTTAATTTAGTTTTCGATGTATTTATAGAATATACAATGAACCTTAAAAAAATTTTCTTCTATAGTTTACAGCATTATATATATATATATATATATATATATATATATATATATATATATATAGAGAGAGAGAGAGAGAGAGAGGGGGGGGGGGGCAGTCGTTGCTGACTAGTTAGGATAAACTAGTTAATATTGGGGTGTGTAGCAAGTGAAAGAGTGCTCTTTAAAAATAATCCAAGCTTTCGAAAATCTTTATTACCATTTTCATCTTCAGGGAGAATCTTTATTTGAGGTTGTTCACTAAGATACGTTAAATGGTTTTATGACAATGTACATTCGCAAAAGAGACCAAAAACTAGGGTCATAGACCAATTTACAACAACTTAAAACATAAAATTGACTTTAAAATTTAAAATAAAAATATAAAACAGGAGGAACCATTTTGTTCATTCCTTCCCGAGTCACATGTAATTGTAAAAATTTTTACAATTATATGTATATGTATATATATTTGATTGATGTTTATTGACTAATCTAGCACAAGGAAATTTTAGATATTTATTAAATTTATAAAAATGGAAAGCAGTTATCGCAAGCTCTAATTATCTGTTACGTATTTACTGGCAACGATTATAATGTAGCTTTCTACAGAAAAGGAGAAAAAAGGCCCTTTGATATTAAAAGAAAAACAATTGAAATTTCAACTTGCAACTCATTGAAAACTAAATGTAAACGTAGGACTACTTAAATTTTTTGAGAAGGTATTCAGCAACAAAAATCAGAGTAAAGTAGTATCCAAAAGTCAATTGAAAAAACTCAATGCTTCCAGTATGCTACCAACAAAAGAAGAACCTTCGCAACAGATCAAAACAACAATGTATAAATGTGTGCAAAATCCAAAACAGAACCTCTGAAAAAAGGGAATGTAACAGAGAGCGACGAACAACCCGTTTAGCCATGTTAATGAAGTGAAATAAAGCATACTGTTGTATCGTAGCTTGCTTTCTGGTTTCCAGCAAAGACGGTTGGCGGGATCGTCAAAACACAGTGGGTTGAAAGCACGGATTTAATATTAAAAATAAGAATCGGATCCAACATAGCAGATTGAATCTTTAAAAATCATGAAAATAAATTCGAAAAACGTCTAATGTGATTCAATAGCTGATAAATATCCAATTTAAAAACAAAATAAAAAGAATTATTATATTTCCATAAATAAAATATTGCGCTTGAGTTCAAGGTGCATTTTAAGAATAATACTATAATAATAAATACATGGATATCGATAATCGTTAAAAAGGCAAAAATTTTTTTTCCTCTATGCTTAGGACTCCTTAACAAATACCAATGCAAATAATTTCTAAGTAATATAACATTTATTGATTTACACAAATGAATAAATAATACGACTGTAATAAAAATAATAAAAAGAACTTTTTAATCATTGCCTTCTTTGTTAACAGCTCTTTTCTCATTCTCCAATATGTACGAATTGTTGTCCGAAGTCAAAAAACAGGGTAAGGATCCATCGACGCCAAAGATTTTCGGGCAAAGTCTAGGCAATAGTTTCTTATCAACTTGTCAGGTGATTTTTGTGCATCTTTCTATAGTTTATCTATCGGTAATATTGCAAATGCTATGATGTCTGGTCAATGGAGTAAGTAATTTGTGGATTCCTGTTGGCATGTTGTACCAAGAATATCCTTTGAAGAATAATCTTGCTGTTTGAAATTTGTATTCCCAAATCTTCTCTACTGCAGTTTAATGTCCGCTTCCAATAGTTTGCAAAATGACGGGAAACCGGAGGACCAGTTTTCGCTTTACTCTTGTTATAATGGCTGTAGCTTGAAATACTATGTATTTACTGGGACACAGTATCAATGTTCTTGAACTGAGATGTTGTTTGACAAAGGTAACAATGTTGGACCGATTTCGCTCCAGCCAAAGCATTCACCTAGCGGTCTATCATCGTCATAGATAAGTTGTACTATACTGAAGCTCGGGTGGCAAAGAGAACTCTTTTATATGGTGCACGTTGTCTGGTTCAATTTAACCTCGGCTTTTGATTTAGTAAAAGTTAGATACTCGTCATGTGGATAACATGCTTTTTTTGTATTTTACACTCCAGAGTACGGCGAAAATATATTACTGCCTTTCGGTTTAGCCCAGTTTTGTAATCGTTGATATTTGTTTCTCGATAATCCAATGTCAAATAGAAGAGCGGCGCACAAATGTAAAATTGTAAAAAAATAAACAAATAATTAAATTCAATTTAAACCAACAAAAACACCTAAAAGTCTACAAGAGGTGTTCAAACAGGCTTCCACTTTGAGCGAGACAATGACCTAGTCTGTTGTAAAATACGGTTCGCGTATTTGCCAAAACTTCAGGGGTTATATCCCTATTACCCCTTTCTATGATGTCCTCACAAAACATCATACGTGTTTCCTGGTCTTTCGGAAAAATTTCTTGAGTTATTCGCAATTAGTAACAGCGATATTTGTTCCGCTTTAAAATATTCCAAACTGCTCGATTATTCATATCAAGTTTTTCGGCAATTACGGTACTATTGCAAGGAAAATTAATTTCTGCTAAACTACAAACCTCAGTCTCCCGATTTGCTCGTTCTTCAGTAATTTGAGGAACCGGTTGCTCCTCATTATTATCAGTGCATTTTTTACAAATTTTTAGACAGCCGGTTGTCTAAATTTTTTTAATAATTTCCGAAATTCTAAATGTTCAAGGAATAGGATGATTTTCGCAAGTAAATGCAAATCTGCTGATTATTTACCAGAATAGTAACTCTTAATAATCTGCCCTTTTTGTTCCGTGGAATAAAATACCATTGTAACAAAAAAAAATTGGCGCGAAAAACGGTACTAATGCTTGGACGGCCTGAATGAAAGCAAATAACTTGGAATCCTCTTGTTGTGCTAGGGCGTGGCGTATGCTGCCTCCCACTCTCACCGCGCCAACATTGTATTACCCCTCACCCTAAGGCCAAACTGGTAATTTACACGTATGTCGATGCTTACGACTGTCTCATTCTGATTTGATGAATAATATAGTATTTTCTTTATCTTACTTAAAAAACGTCCAGGTTCCGGTTGGGATTTTCCAGACCTGTATATACAGTATGTGGTGTAACGCCCATATGAGATATTCAACCGATTTAAAACAAGAAAATTGTGGATGAACATTAATAAATAATACATTAATAAATAATAATTATCATCATTACTGGTCCGATAGCCCTCAAATTTCTTCATTTGAAAATACATATTCAAATATTACAGGTATAGTATTAATAATTTTCATTGTTTTTAATTACTTTTTACAAGTTAATGTTACATTTACAATAGAGTATGGGCAAGCGTCCATTATATAGAATTATCGCTCAGAAATCGCGGTACATAAAGGCCTCCATAGACGTTTAAAAAATACCTTATAACAGCATGAGTGCAGCTCGAACTAAACATACATATTGGTGTTCTTATGAATTGAATTTTTTATCTGCCTACATATCAACATTACCGTGAGTAATAGTACGACAAAATTAATGTAATATGTTAACTACATCATAATACATAAATGTTTTCGAATATTTTAAGCTATTAATTACTTTTGCTAATTTTTAAAGTCGGTTACTTTATATACGATGGTGCGATAACCAATTCCTTCATCTTCCTGGACATGCAAGGGAGCAATAAATCGTGATGTGCCAAAATATTTTATGCAAAATATTCAATTTGCTTTTTGCGTGGGTTGCGGTGCTTAAAACAACATTAACAGTTAAAAATCAATTTTACGGACATACAGGGAGTCAGTTTTAAAAATTCTAGCCCTTGAGGGGTTACATGGGTTCTTAAGTCAAAAAAATCATACTTTTTCTAATCTTTTTAATATAAGAAAAGAATTATTTTATAAAAACTTTTAAACCGAACGTAGTGGCCTAAGTAAAAATCAACTTAGAATTCTAACAGGGATTTTAACACAGCACTGCTACCTGAAGGGACACCTTGAGATAACTGGACTAATAGAGAGAGAATAATGCAGACATTGTGAGGAAGAGGAAGAAATTTCTATCTACATTATGCGTCCCCTTGCAGAACCCTACAATGCGATACCTGGGAGGAAGATCTACCCAATCTGAGCCATCCCACATTCTGAGTTTCCTAAAGGAAATACTATTGGAGAATCTGCTTTAGTCGGTTCTAAATATTTAGAAACGTAGTAACCCTAATTACTAGTATATATTATGCGAACCATGATACCTCAAATCAAAAATAGAATAGTGTAGAGATAATATTTGACAATTTGAGAAACTTGCATATTTTTTGTATTTTTTGAAAAGAGTTCAATAAAATATGGATCATAAGTCCAAAAATAAAAGGAATTTTTGAAAGAAAAAACACAAAACCTGATTTATTCATAAATATTTATTTGTTTCCTTCAAAGTATTCGTCATTCCAGACACTACATATATACAGTTCATTCAAAAAGTTCCGGGACTAATTTTGTATAGAAATTTACAACTAGCGCTGTCTGTTGCCCCACGGCAGAAATATATAATATCATGCCTTATTTACCCACAATCGAGACGTAAGGTCTGTAACTTCATTTATTGGCCAGATGTGTTTGTTTGAAGTAGACTTGTTTTGCCGTTGCGTCACAATTTTCGCTATAGAGCAACGGGCCGCAATCAAATTTTGTTTCATATTGGAAAAAAGTGGTTCGAATTTTTGAAAACCGAATATGGAGAAGATTATTTAAGCCTCAGCAAGGTATGCGAGTGGTATTCGAGGTTCAAGAACAGTCAACAGTAGTTCGACAATGAATCATAGAAGGAGTGTCCTTTAACCTCGACTACCGATGAGAATGCCAATCGTGTGAGCGTCGCACTGTCTCGTAATCGGCGAATATGGTTAAAATGAAGTCAGAAGAACTCAACATCAGTGGAGGAAGCGTGCACCACATTTTGCACGATGTTCTCAGGAAAAAAGAGTGTTTGCGAAGGTCGTTCCGCACTTGTTGACGAAAAAGCTGATTTGGTTAAATGAGCAGATATGCATGAAATTTCTTTAAATAAAATTGTAACCGACTACGAATCTTGGTGTTTTCAATACGATCCCTTGACCAAACGCGAGGCAAGGGCGAAGTGCGGCCCACCAAAGTTCGTGCACGAGGCAATTTACGCCCTCGGGCCAGACAGTGAACGCACAATTCTCTAAAGGTCTCCTGGATCAACTTTTGAAACGGACTCATCGCGTGAGACCCCAATTGTACTGCACCAGTGACTGGTTTCTGTTGCACAATGCGCCAGCCCATTCCATAATACTCATCACACAATTTTTGGCCCAAAAGTCGGTCTCTATGATCCATCACCCGCCCTACTCGCCCGATCTGACTGGTAGACTTTTTCTTATTTCATAAATTGAAAAGAACGATGAAGGGTGAACGTTTTAAAAACGTTGAGACGATTCAAAGGAATGTGACCAGGGCTCTGAAAGCTATTCCAGAAGGAGTTTTCCAGGTCGTTCCAGCGGCTATACAAGCGCAGCAAAATTTGTAAAAAACGAGGAAATTATGTTGAAAACTAAATAAAATCTTTTTTCCAAACTCTTATTTTCATTCGTAAAAAAAGATTAATCCCAGAACTTGTTGAGTTAATGGTACTTATAGAATTTCAAGAAGTTTGAGTGCGTTGGGTGCGTTAGGAATTATCTCAGAAACGACCAACATTCGATGCATTTTTGCGTGAGAAGCGACTCATTTTATTAAAATCACATAGAATCGAGTTTCTGAGATTTTCAACTCGCATGCTAGTTCTATAACCGAGATAGGGCATTTTTAGAGGACCATAACATTTGTTCATGTGACCGTCGTCAGTTGATAGCCTTCCAGTGAATGCCACTCAACCTTCCACCCTACATATAATCCTCCGAATAGCCCTTATTTTTGTCGAAATAATCCCCATTGGCGGTTAGGCAGAATTAATAAATCTTAACCAAATACGACTTTGAAACGCTAGCGCACGCACTAATCATTTAGCTACATGCCTCCCAAGTCTAGACCAAAGAGAAGATGACTTGGTACTTCGACTTTTGTCTTCGATAAACAATAGTTCTTCGACGTTCCGGAGCGTCACCTTTTTGGAAAACCAAGTATCGAATCGGAAATTGCTTCGATAACTAATGAAACATTCTTCTATATCCCATAAATCTGTCATCTCCTTATTAAGAGAAACAGTAGACAAAATGTAAAAAACGGCAACCATCCTTTTTGACTCAGATCAGGATTTTTTGATAATGTTAGAGGTCCCTCAGATGACCCTTTATGATTACTCGGGTCATCATAAAATAATGTCAGGTTGCGTGGCATGTAACGATTGAACTAATTTTATAGTGCATTTCTTTGCACTATTTTATTCTGTTTTCCCTCACAGCATCAGTCATGAAATGTGGTACACAAAGTGAACAATGTTTCTTCTTTCGGTAATAAATCCATTAACAGACATTAGAAATCATGTTGGCAATCAACGCTCTTTTACTGTTGCTCTAAACAGGAAGACAGTTGCTTGGCCAAATCACTGACGCAGTTCGTCTTCTCCTGGACCTTTTCTTCCGGCTATTTTCGAATAATAGTTTCGAATTTCGAACCCTGTCAAAAGCATTTTCAATGTCCAAAAATGGCAAATGTTCTCATTCCTGCTTCGTTGTACTAAGACTTGGAATAAAGCATCCCTGGTTCCTAGACCTTGCCGAAATGCAAACTGTGATTCGCCAACATAGTTTTCGATATTACGATATATTCATCCACGCCTTGATAACAGAAAGATTTTTAGAACGTGGCTCATCAAACTGATCGTTCGATAATCGCTAAAGTGTGATGCATTGCTTTTTTTGGTAGAAGAATAATTGTTGATTTCGGCCAGTCTAATTGTATAACTCCTTTGTTGTATGTGACATTAAAGAAGTTGTATTAGTTGATTCGTTGATATTTCACTTGGTATATTATCTGGAACGAGAACTTTTTTGCCCTTTGGCTTTTCTAACTTTATCCACTATAATTAATAGACTTCAACTATTAGCAAAAAATTCTTCCATAGGTTCTTGCAAATGGGTTTATAAACCTGACCGTTATGAAGGAATCCTGCAGCATATTTTACTTTCTTGTGCGGGATTTGCTTACCAGCAGAAGCCCCTGAAAATTGTGGTTAGTGCAGTCAACTTAAAAGTTTCTTCTCTCTGACGAAATGCCATATTTCTTAAAGCCTTATCAGTTTTGTCAGGAGTCACGGACTTGCCAGGCCTTGGTATATCTTGTTTTACATAATATTTAATTAGATCTTGTCTTATATTTTTTCTCGTTTCTTTAAGTAAACTTTTGAACTCCTCACTATTCTTGTCTCAGCACTTAATTTGCCAATTGTGACCGATTTTTTTTAACGCTTACTGCTCTTCTAGAAGTTTTTAATGCTGCTTGTAACGAATTGCTCATACTGTCTAGATTAATTTTGATGTTATTTTTTGGAATGCCTTCCATCTCTTTGGATAGATTATTTCTTTGGAAGCATTTATTTTCAATAGTTCTGGATCTATAGTATGTATTTAACAGCTGTGAAGTTCTGTTCGTTGAAAGTTAGTGTTTACAGTTTTTTGAATCTTAACATTGGATGGTTACTATTGAGAAACACTTGTGACATTTCTTACTTAGATGTATACTGGTAATTTTCTTAAGAGATATTATTTAAAATCCAGAGTCCAGAAATCGTAAACTTTTACCTTAGTACTTCCTTGAAATTCATTCATTTATATCATCTTATACACCATATCAGCAATTGTAAACCTATGAGGCGTGTCCCCTTCAAGGAGGTGCCGTGTAATACTTATGGGGGCACAATGAATGATGGTATGACAAGATCAAAGAAAAAATGAAAGAAATATGTTTTGTTCGAACTCAAGAAACCTGTTAAAAGAGAAGCAATTTAAAACTTGCATAGAAACTCGGATTGTAATACTGAAAGGTTGAGAAACAATGTATTAAATGAAGATCAGCCAATGTCAATTTATTAAAAAACGTTGGGACTCGGCAATTTTATTAATATAAAAGTAACATTTTAATCCCCAATTAGGAAACCACAATTGTAGCATAAAAGACATAGTACATCATTTTGAAATATACTAAGGGCTACCTAATTAGGACCGCTTTTATACATCTATATGACAAATATCAGTTATGTTTCGCAGACATGTAGACAACCTTTAGTTAATCTATCTTTTTGCTATTCGGATATTTATCGTTATTTTAGCTACAAACATTATTAATATTCCGGTGGTATAAAATACGATTTATAACCGCCCTTAATTGGCCATCTAGATGTTCAAATTAACCCCTACGCCATGTTCCAAAAAGAAGATAACTCAATTCAAAATTAATTTACTAAATGATCAAAGCATAATTAATGTTTTTATTCTTCACTTAATCGATTTACTACACTCCATCGCCTGATTGCCGCAGCTGAGAACCGGCAAAATTTTCTTCGCTCCACTTTACCCTGATGTTTATATTCCCTGTTAATGCGCTTTATATGTCGCCAGGGAAAAAACGAAAAATCCCTAAAACGAAAACAGAGACCAGCTTTGGTCGCCATAGTGTCCAAAACGAAATTCAATGTATTATATTTATGGCAAGCTTATTATTTTTTTCCTGTTTGTTTTGCGCCGCAACGCTCGAATAATTTATTATAGTGATGATAAATAATCGATAGTTGATATCGAATCTAAAACTATATGAATTTTACAACTTATTTAGAATACCTATGAAAGTAGCTCTATAGGTATCACCTTTCCAACGAAAAACAGCAGTCTTCAATGAAATTAATAATTTCTATAGTAAATTTCGGACTAATCAGTATCTTCTGGTTTTCTCACTGTAAATACTAACAAGGATTATTTCATATTAACCAGATGAGATAAAGGCGTTCTCTCGAAATCAAATATCATGAACTTGTTTGCGTCGCGAACTGGAAGAAATTGTTAAAATTCGAAAAAATATCGACACAGATTATTTCATCCTACCAGATACTACAAAAAGGGATCTCACCATAACTAAATTTCTATGGAAATTTTTGCTAGATGAGACCTAACTTTACTAATTAGTATTATCACCTTCAATATACACCCCTCACTCAGTGCAGGAAGTCTTCTTCTGTAAGCTTCTTAATAACGCGTAACCCTTTTTCTTTCACAACTTCACCAAACTGGAATTTTTTTCTTTGTAATGCATATTTGACCTTGAGGAATAGAAAAAAGTCACATGGTGCAAAGTCAGGCAAAAAGGCGAATGGTCTAACACTGAGATATGTAGTTGACTTGAAACGTCTTGACAGACAATGCAGAATGGGCCGGTACGTTGCCTTGGTGGAAAACCCATGACAATTCGGGTCATTTTTTTCTTTTTCTTTTAACCGACGGTCAGATCAAACAAGATTACCGATTTTTCAATATTTTAATCTTTTTTTGATGTGGAAGGACATGAAGTTAGCTAATAATATTGTATTACATATTTATAATGTATTTACCAACTTTTCTTGGATAAGTACCTCCTAATTTCTCGGAAGCATACAGAGAAGGTCAAGATAACCCTACTCTATCATAGAAAAAAAAATTCTAAAGTGCCCCTTAACGGTCAACATCAAGTGTAAAATGATACCTGTCAAAAATTAGGCCCAACGAGTGTGGTTGCAAGTCTGTTCCTGACTTCTCTGATGATCTAAAACATCTACTCTAATATGATTTAATGAGACTTTATGGCCTCTATAAAATCTTAAAATTTAAATAAATTATACAAGTCGGTTCAAAACTTAGAGCCGATAAGGCAAATCTCTGGGTACCCCTTTAGGGCTTTGTATCTCCATTAAGGGGATTTTTTTCCATAACAAAGTAGGGTTATTTTGACCTTCCCTGTATGCTCTCGAGAAATTAGGAGGTTCTTACCGGACACTCTGTATATTCTATATATAGTTCTCTTAAGGCATTAGGAACCTATACACAACAAGAAAAAAGTAACTAATTTGTTATCTTAGAACGAAATCAGCTTTTCCTTTAAAGCTATTTCATAATGCCGCTATAGATAATAGTTTCGATCGCACCCGGTATATTAAACAATTTTCGTAAGACTTTGTATAATAAACTTAAAAAACATTTATATTACCATTATTAATCAATAATGAATAGTATCTACATTAAAGTCTCGATACTTCCTCCTTACTGTTATCAACGTAATTGCCAGCATGGAAAAGGGCAAAACAACGACGAAGAAAATAAAATAGAAAAAAATTACGTGTATATTCGGCCTTTCAGTGGAGCTGGACGTATGCAGGAAGGTAAAACAAAGGAGGTTAATTGAAAAAATCTGTGTTGTTGAAAATAGGTAGAAATATATTAACAGAAAGAAATTTCACAATGCAGGGAGTGAATTATGAACAAAAAGTAAGTTTAAAATGTCATGAAATATTAACCATGGGTTTACAGTGTTAGTAATTTTGAATATAACGTAAAATACCTTTAATAAATCATGATTTAATGCTTCGCATGAATTTTGTTCGAATCTAGATATTCAATTACTACAAACTTTACAGTATGTATGTTATTGACGACATAAGATTTTTTTGAAATCCACAACACCTAGAAAAACGTTATAATCAAAAAATATATTAATATTTGTAAAGTATTGTAAAGCTAAAAATGTTAAATTTGACATAGATACAGCTCAATGAAGGCAAACAAAGGAGTATCTGCGAACAAAATTCTATCCTAAAAAGATTAAAAGAATTAAATCGAAGAAAGTTGTTTATCAACGACTAACACAAAAAAAATCAGCATGGGGATAATAGTTCCCTTACGCTCCAAAACGTAAAATGACACTTTGAAAAATATATTTGTTATAAAGCGCACCAGAAAGATGAGTGAATACAAAACCCATAGGCAACGCATTCAGCATGATATGCCGTTTCTGCGATATCACAACAGAAACACTGGAATATCTGACCTGTGAGGGCATAGCCATTTTAATAAATGATTAAAATTTCCTAAATGTGTCATTTTGACACCTGAAGAAAACAATGCACTATGAAAACTAACAGATTTCGCGGAAATTTTAACATGCGAGGCATTTATTTGATTAGGGACACGTGCCGAACTGCCAAAACGACCCGCTACCTACAAGGGTACTATATATTATCCAGTTATATATATATATACGTATGTATTAGTGAAAGTGTAGCTTAAAAATCTACATCCGATTATATATCCTTTCCTACAGCCATGCGGCCCTGATATAGCTCGCAAGCCAATCTTTTTGCAATTAGCGAAAAAGAGGGTTAGGTACACATGAAATATATGGCTGTTCCTTCTTCTTGTTTACAGCCTCTACAGAATTTCTTAACTGACAATGTCTAAAAAGCTAGAATCCCGATTACAAGTTGGAGACTTGCGTCTTAATATTTTCATATACGACAACGTTGTTTTTCTATAGGCATAGCTTAGCAGTTCCCTGTTAAACTGACAATTTGTCATTTCATTCCATAGTATGATACATCATTGTGGGTGATTTATTTATTTATTTATGTCACTGCAAAAAAAAATAGGAAGAACCAGATCACAGAACGCTAAAGCTAAAAGTCCTTCCAGCAAACTTATCAGTTTGCTTGTTACTGATAAATTGGCTAATTTTGTTGAGTTATATCTAAGAGGGCTGCATAGAAAAACCAAGGCGCGAAGCATATTCGGATGGTGTCCCCACGTGCTGCCGTCAAAACGTATTATTTAGCTTGTAACACTTCCTGCTACTTAAATACAATTGAGGAAGAACCAATTAATTTTCACCATTAAGAAAATATGTATTCTGCTAATCACATCTTCAGTTTAAACATTTTGTGGAAGCTTCCATTATTTAGTGTGGATTTTCTGGTCCTAATATACAGGGTGATTCAAAAATCGATCACGAAACTTAAGGGGGTGATTCTACTTGACAAAATAAGGGTAGAGCTTCATATAATTTTTTTTCAAAATGTCATTCGTTTTCGAGTTACAAGCCGTCCAAGTTCAAGTTTTTATTTTTTGTTTTTTGAATTACTCGCTTACAGGAAAACCGATTTGACTAATATTTGAAAGATAGGCTAAGTCTTCTGCGCTTCATCATTTTAGTAACAATTCACATTGATTGTTTGCCGCTAGAGGGCACTTTACCTACATTGAAAATTGTTTTTTTGTCATAATTTTTTAGTGTTGACAGCTACAGTAGTTTTTGGCATAATTTCTGAAAGACTGATGCCAGGCCTTTAAAAAAGGTGCTCTTTATTTACATCGCTAAACCCAACGGTTTAGACGTAAATCACCCTTAAAAATTAAGTGGTAAATTTACTTTTCTCATTTCATTACCACCAGCTACCAGGTAAATAGCTATCAAAGTATACTAGAGCTGTCAGTTTAACATCAAATAAATTCGCTTTTTAAACTATTTAATTTATAATCTTAAAATAACTAATAATGGCTAATCACCAATATTCAAATATCGAATATTGTGATATCCATTTTTGTTATGGAAAAGCAAATGGTAATGCAGAGTTGGCAAGAAGATATTATATGGAGAGTTATCCGGAAAGAAATATCCCTCATGCTCAAACATTTTCCAGTGTGCACAGGAGGCTTGCGGAATGTGGTTCCTTTAAAAGTTATAATGGAAATAGGGGAAGACCTAGAACTGCTAGAAATGTGCAACAAGAAGAAAGAGTGCTTGAAATTATTGAAGATAATCCAGGTATTAGTACTAGAAAAATTGGGAATGAAGTGCGGCTCTGTCAGGCTAGTTCATGGAGGATACTAAGAGAAGAACAACTCTACCCGTTTCATTCAAAAAAGGTGCAGGCTCTTTATGACGATGATCGGCCGAGACGGTTGGAAATGTACAATCAGATCCTAGCTAAGTATGAACACGATAATCGATTAATTGGCGTCATATTATTCACTGACGAAGCTGGTTTCACTCGTGATGGCATAACAAATCTACACAACATCCACACATATGCTTACGAGAACCCAAACAATGTGGTAGAAACGAAACATCAGCGTAGATTTTCACTAAATGTGTGGGCAGGGATAATAGGAGATTACCTTATTGGTCCTCATTTCTTTGATGGCCCATTAACTGGTGACGTATACTTAGATTTTATCCAAAATCGTCTCCCATTGTATCTGGAAGATGTGCCATTGGAAGTAAGGGCCAACATGTGGATCCTCCAAGACGGAGCTCCGCCCCACTTTAGTATACGTGTCCGACAGTATTTGAATGCAACGTATCCTGAGCGATGGATAGGACGAAGTGGACCATTGGCATGGGCAGCGAGGTCACCAGACCTTAATCCTATGGATTTTTTCTTTTGGGGTCATTTGAAACAATTGGTGTACGATATTCCAGTAATCAACGTCGAGGATCTTCGCTTCAGGATAATCGAATAGTGCCAAATTATTAAAGAAACACCAGAAATTTTTCATCGAGTTAGGCGACATTTTTTGAAGAGTGTTAGGAAATGTATGGAAGAAAATGGGGGACATTTTGAGAATCTTTTTTAGTTTGTTTAGTACTGTTTCATTAATTTTTATCAATTAAATGTATATCGCAATAATCCATAATATGAATATTTACTGATTAGCCATTATTAGTTATTTTAAGATTATAAATTAAATAGTTTAAAAAGCGAATTTATTTGATGTTAAACTGACAGCTCTAGTATACTTTGATAGCTATTTACCTGGTAGCTGGTGGTAATGAAATGAGAAAAGTAAATTTACCACTTAATTTTTAAGGGTGATTTACATCTAAACCGTTGGGTTTAGCGATGTAAATAAAGAGCACCTTTTTTAAAGGCCTGGCATCAGTCTTTCAGAAATTATGCCAAAAACTACTGTAGCTGTCAACACTAAAAAATTATGACAAAAAAACAATTTTCAATGTAGGTAAAGTGCCCTCTAGCGGCAAACAATCAATGTGAATTGTTACTAAAATGATGAAGCGCAGAAGACTTAGCCTATCTTTCAAATATTAGTCAAATCGGTTTTCCTGTAAGCGAGTAATTCAAAAAACAAAAAATAAAAACTTGAACTTGGACGGCTTGTAACTCGAAAACGAATGACATTTTGAAAAAAAATTATATGAAGCTCTACCCTTATTTTGTCAAGTAGAATCACCCCCTTAAGTTTCGTGATCGATTTTTGAATCACCCTGTATATTCATCGTTATTTTCCAAAACACTGCTTTTCATAGTGTGCAGACACCAAAACGTATTATTTACCTTATAATAATTCCTGCTACTTCAATACAATTCAGGAAGAACCAATTAATTTTCACCATTCAATATCTCGGCAAAAAATATGTATTCTGCTAATCACATCTTCAGTTTAAATGTTTTGTAGAAGCTTCCATTATTTCATGTGGATTTTCTGGACATTATTAAGAGCAATTTAGGTAATATTGTAACTTCAGTAGAACTTCCTGGTCCTAATATATATTCATCGTTATTTTCCAAAACACTGCTTTTCCTAGTCCTTTTTTTGCTAACTGTACTTTGTAGAATATCTTTATTTTTTACTTTTCAAAACAGATCTATTGATGTAAAATTAGTTCCATAAAAATATGTTACTGCATATTTGTATACTTGTTTGGGCCTGGTACTTAATACGTCCAACACTTGAGGCTCCAAATTGCTCCGCGCCGTACAATGAAGTTCGTGAAGTCTATTAGACATATTCGTGAGTGGGAATCAGTTTTTTTGTGTAAATACGAGAAAGGCTAAAAATAACATGCTGCCGCTACAAAATTTAAAAAAAAAAGTCTGTATCTTTAATACAGAAGTGAGTAAAAAGGTATGATCAGGAAAAAATGTAGATGATCTTCCAGATCGTAGTTTAACACGTGTAACTAGGATAAGTCGAAATTCAAGTGATCCAAAAATCTACATCTTAATCTGCTACAAAGACAATGTATTCTAGCTCGAAAGGGAATACGTGTAGGCCCAAATAGTATTCGACGTCGAGTTGCTGAAAATGACATTAAGTACGTAACAACGAGACAAAAACCTTTACTGTCGCACTCAACATGGAATGGTCCACTTCTTCGATTGATACAATAAAAATGTATGAGTTTATGAAGGTACAACTTCCTAAAAATCATATATGCACTCTAAAGCAAGTAAGTGTAGAAATACGTAAACTATGGAAAACTATGTAACGAAATTACTATATTTTTGGGCATGAGTATGTTCGCCGGGATTTAATTTATTTATTTTACATCCGAAAAATCTGATTCTTGCGGAAAAAGAATGCTTAAAGTTTCAATATTACCGACATATAATTAGATTTACCGCGCTATGTCGGGAAATATAATTGTCTGAGATTTTCAGAGCATCCGACCATAGTAATCGCGCGATGCATATTGTATGCGCGATCACCGCACGCCGTCACACGTCAGTGTAGTGGGAGCTCGGGCCGTCTATTTAAACTCGAGTAGACCATTATTTCGCTGAGAACTGCACGTTCTCCATCCGTATCAACAGTCCCAACGAACTGCCTGGGTCGCCCGCCGGACCGCGCCTTCCTGATCTAGCCAATGACCAGGAATGCGTTTTACCGCCGGGTACCCTCTGCTGTCTGTTGATAAGGGCACTTAACAACTGTCGCTCCGACGTCGCCGCCGTGTAGAAACGCCGCTTACCGCCGATCGATGTCGGGTTATTGTTAGCCATACCGTGTATACCGCCGTCGGTCAAATTTTAGTACGAAGCGTCGTGAACAGCGTCCGCGGATTTTAGACACGAAGCGCGATCATTTGAGTACGAGCCGTCGTGAATATCGTCGCAACCGTATATTACGAGGTACGTGAATAGCGTCGTGAACGATACCGCCCAGTTACCGTCTTCAGCGCAACCGACCAGTACGAGCTACCGTAAACAGCTCTCAAAACATGCTCTTGCCCTCCAGACCGTTTATTTGTCTATATTATTGTCTATCTTAGATTGTAAGTTAGTTTAAGGCCATGTATTTTTATAAAAGAATGGAATACAGGATGTTTTATAACCGTTTGTTTCATTATCTAGTCCCATACGCCTCACAAATTTAGCGTCTAGTCGCATTTTTAACATTACATATAACAATTGGCAGCCGGCACTAATACGCACAATTGACCCCTGGCTTGCCGTTTCTCCATTGTAACAAGCTGCCCGGTGCATAAGTGGGCCCTCGATCACATGAATCCCGAAGGTGGCGCCCGAGAACGGACCACCGAGTGGATATTTTGACCTTCAAGCAGTCAAACCATTGATCAGTTCAGAAAGCAGGGATATCCCGAATATAAGTAGATACCGTCAAACCGATACCCCTGCGCTGAGCATTTGACCGATGACTGTCTGCACAAGAAATATCTACTGACGGATGTTCCGCTGCCGTAATCAAAGCAGATCCACAGAGCTCGACCTGCTCCCCTCCTACGTAAATAGCGTCACACTATCAGTGAACAATGCGGTGAAGTTGGTTAGCAGTAGGCCTCGGTAATGTGAATGAATTACATAGCACGACGTGAAATTTTTCAAAAACCATCAAAAAAATCATTTTTCGCCGTTTTTCGCAAAAAAAAGAGTAAAATCAAAATATTGACAAAATACTAGTATGCACTACAGCCAGTGTCATACTGAATCTGAAAAACTATTTGATTTTTTTGTTTTAAATAACGCATCTCCGAGATTCCATCAGCAGCGCAGGCATGCCTATTTTTTAAGAAGTTACGTTTATCTAGCATTTTTGCAAATAAAAAGTGGCTAAAATTAATAAAAAAAAGTTTTTCATGTATTTTATTAAACCGAAAAAAGGTTTTATATCCATATTTATAATAGCATCCTCAAAAATAAATCACAAAAGCAGTCTTTTTTATAACATTCAAAGTGGGTAGACAGATCGCTTAAACCCTTTCCCAAAAATAGTCAATATCCCCAGTCCTCACTATATTGCGTTCTTTTACTTACGTTTATCATACGTTATTCTTATTAAGGTATTATAAATCAACTTTCCATTGCAAACTGACACCAATCGAATTAGACAAGCACACCGTTGCTTGTAGATGGTAATTTAGATGTTCTATATATAATTGCAAAAGCAGACTACTTTCTATTTTACAACTGATTATTTTGCATGTAGAGACGCCTTCTAAACCTTAAATTTAAATAGAAATTCTTTTGTCTGCATCAACGTTTCTTCCACTCAAATTACATAAAGAAAAACCTCTTTGACGATTCGAGACCAAAAAACTTTCCCGAGATTCACACAAAGAAATTATAAAATCAATAGTCCACTTTGTTTGGCATCTAGTAACACAAAAGAAAGTAAAAGTTAAAAGAAAATGTGAAAACTCAAAAGAAAAAGAAGTTTCGGATATTAAAGGAAAAAGGTTATTTTTGCCGGAAGAATCCTATGAGATAAATAATACAGCTGATAAAAGATTTTTCTTTAAGATCCGAAATAATTTCCTTTTCGGTTATTGCAAAAAAGTATAAAAGGTGGATACAATGAACTTGGGTTGACAAAACAGACATTTTGTTGGAAAAATGTTTTCTAAATTGGATAATCTACAATTTTTTAAATACTCTTTTAATCTGGATACAAAAGGTATGTTTTGAAGTAGTGTAACAGTTTCGGAAAAATTGTTATTGCGTATTTTGTATGGTAAATCGATTTCAATAATACGCAATCGAATTCTAAAGGTTAATGGGACTACAAATAGGGATCTAATCACAAAAAAAAACAATATGAAAATTCTTTTATATCTACATATATAAAAATTCAAAGAACAACTTAAACTACACTTCCTTACTTTGTTACTCAACAACTGAGCAAATATATTTTTGTTCTTTTTTTTTTGTTATCACTATTTATAGTTCAGATTTCCACAAGAAAATTCATATTTTATTGGCCATACATTGAAAAATGCTTTGAAACTTTTTACATGTCAAGGCAAGCCAACTTTAAAATTGTTGTACTGGTTTGATTCATGTCAATTTTATAACATAATTGTCCCTAACAAAGAAAACGTAACGACTTTAAGATCATAATATAAGATAAACCTTAAAAGGTCGATAAAGAAACGGAAAAAAATAAATCAATTTTAAATAACAATGCCTCGTGTCAAATTTCAGTTTAAGTTTACTATGACTAATTTGATTCATGTTACCTTTTAGGCAAACAGTCACTTTATAAGCAAATAAATATCCTTTTAAGTAACTCTCATATTCTTCGAATAAAACATATCGTTACATTTTTGATATTATTACACATTGCCGTAATTCCACGTCCTTGTTAACTTCTTGCCCAGCTCGGTTATTTTACCTTCCTGAATTTTGATTACATTGTTACACCGCAAAGTACCGGTGTAAGTTACATTTAATTATCATTGTTTAACCCCTATTTATGTTGTTCTGCTAGAATGTTGGTGGTTGCATTTTTTGGTATTACCTTTTTTTCCAGTTGAATCTCCAGTTTTTTGCCTACTATTCGAGTATAATTATTCCTTTTATCCTTTCGTATGGCAGTTTTCTTGAAATATATTTGATTAGTTCCATGGATTTTGCTTAATTACGACATTAATTTCATAGGAAAAGTTCCTGTCACTGTTCAATTTCCACTGAAATAAGTATTTTTGTAGATGTAGCTTTTTGCATTATCTCATTTTGAGCCGTTTATAGTTTAATTTTCGATCCTGTCAATGCTTTTCTGTGTTGTTGTCGTTATAAAGTTCCTCGACACACCACGGAATCTCTAAACTGTCAGGAAATCGATAATATTTAAGGAAAATCTGGGCAAATGTCAGTAATGGCTGGTGGGAAATATATTTTGTTAATTTAAAATAACTAAAGGGGTATTTATCTAATTTTGTGCCGAAACTGTTAATGATTAACATTTAGCTTATGTAACCAATTTAATTCAGACGACTGTTGTTACCCTGAGATTTTATGTTGGGTTAAAAGAATTTCTTCGTTGAAATGTCCAGAACTGCTAAAATTCTCGTCTCCATACTTATTCAGGTGACTACATAGTTAAACTTAATTGCCAGAATAATTTAAACTATTTTACATCTCAAAATCCCAAAAGATGGAACATATAAATTGAAATATAAAAACCTACAGCTACTTCAGTTGTATCAAAAAGAAAAGTAAAATGTCAACGCAAAAAGACGTCTGATTTATACCAAAGACCCATGCGTGAGCGCAACACTATTTGCTTCGGGAACGTAGAAAATCTTCACAAGTTTAAAAGAAATGACAGCCAAGAACCACACACAAATAAAGAACATGAGATTACTAATTTTTAAACTATACCTGAAATTTGACATACATTTTAGATGGAAACATTGATTCAAACAAAATTCAAAATTAAAAAATAAAACGTTTTATTCCATTTGAAAAAAAGTAGAAGCTGACATACACACGTCAAAAATATGTATCAACAAAAATGTAAACATACGTGTTTTTGAATTTTTTTATAAAATGGCATATCTTTTTATTTTCCATTTAAAGTTGCCCTCTTGTATAAAACATTATTATTATGTTTGAATAAGCGTTTTTTATTTCTACTACATCATTGATCGTTTATCCTGTTTAAAGTTTCTTCTGAGATGCGGGTCGAATAAATAATAAAATATGATATCTAAACTTTCAAGCCGTTTGGGAAAATTATATATGACACTCAAACACTGTTTACCAACAGAAGTTTAAATTTGTTTACCATTGAATTCACTTAAAATGCAAAAAAAAACTTTCTTTCTCGATTTACAACAAGGATATTCGTAAAATCAATAATCTATTATGTTACATAAACATAAAAATAAACGTAAATAATATAAAGTGAAAAATAACAAAAAGTAACGCTTTTGAAAAGAAAAAGTACATTGGCAAAAGTATTAAATTTTCTGGAACAAACTATCATTAACAGAAACAGAAAATTACATATGAATAGTCCATATTGTGCTTTTTACAATAAATATAAAAGACTGGTGTTTTAAATATTAGCCCAATGACAAAACTTTTTGAAAACAAGCAAAGTTCCGCAATAAATACAAAGAAATTGGGCTCCCACTGAATGCATTATCATTAGTTTCTCATTTGTATTCAGAAGTTCAAAACTGTTTAAATAATATCTGCTTTTAGTTTAGTAATTTAAATTCGATGAATAGAAGCAAAATTCTTAATGGATTTTGCAGATTTTTTTAGACATTATATCGTTTCGTGCCTACATATTGACACACATTAAAAATTTTGAACACTAAACCAGTTTTCTTATTTGCAAATATAAAAAATTGAATATTAACTTGTAAAAAGGGTCATATTAGGTAGAAAATATTTTAAACTGTGCCAAACTGTCACATAACGGCCAAAACTTGCTACCAACAGTTAATGTTCTGGAAAAAATCGTAGGTTTACAATTAAATTTAAAAAAAAAAACAAAACGGCCACGTGCAAGTTGGGTAAACACATATTAGGATCCCACAGCCGTTTCAGAATAAATACCTATATAATTATGAAAATTTTTGAAACACAAACATTGTTCGTAACAAGTTATGTTATATTATTTACAAATTTAATAATTACCGAAATTTTCTATCGATCATGAAAAAATTATTAATATAAGTATCTTCATTATAAGCCGGTTGCACACGAAGCCAGGACAATGAGCCAGTTCAGAGGGACAAATCAGCAATGTTACCAACCCTACCGTTTTAGTAGTAGATCTAACGTTTTTAAATACGAACTAGTGTTCTATCCGTTTTCATAAGTGATCTATCATTTTTTTAATAACCGTTTGGGATAAAATTTATTACATATTTATTAACATTATTCTAATTGCATAATATTATCATTATATTAATTATAAAACAGATACACTACGGAATCTAACGATTTCGTGCTTAAAGGCCCACGAATTTTCTTCAGTTCACTAGGTGGCGCTACAATGCACACGGAAGTGCGTTGTTATTATATCCTTGTTTACCAGTGTGCAATAAAAAATAACGTTACCGTCTTGAAAATTAGACTGGCATTCTATCTACTGTCCTGTGTCGATTACTGGCTTGCAGTGTTGCCAATCCAATCGTTTTAGGATTAGCAACACTGCAAGCTAGTTCAATGAGGGCAAGTCCAAACAACAAGACAAATCTGACGTAAGGGCATTACGTCATTTTAAGTTAAAAATGTATCGTACACACGGGCCATTTTGTTCAACAGTCATGAGTGGTGTCTGTGGGTTTTTTTGGGTCTTAACCTAAATTTTATCAGATATTTTAGTAATATTTCTTTTATCTAAAAATTAAAATGAAGCAAAATAAAAAACTAATTGCAAAAGTGTTGTAATCTAGAAAAAGAAAAGGTTACAAAATGTAAGGGATATATCATTTAATAGTAAAAAAAAACACAGAAAAGTCGTCGCTACGGGGTCCGGTTTATATTTGGTGAAAGCACAAGGGAAAGACTTGGACATACTAATAATTTAATTCAAAAAATGCGAGAAAATGTTCCTGTTGTTTTTTTTTTAAATATTTTCCTGTTGCAATCGACGAATTCGAAGAGCTCTTCGCTCTTGTTGCGCCAATAATTAGGAAACACGATACGGAAAAACGTGGTAACCCCCGTTACTAGGTTGGAAATTACATTGCGATATTTAGAAGATGAAACCAGCATATTCAATCTACATTGCGAAGTCAGCAAACAGAGTTTCTGAAATTATTCAGAAAACTTGCGCTGTAAGATGATACTCTGTAAAACAATTTGTATTTCCAAAGTTTACCGCTTCTGCCAGATAAAGAATTGCCAGGGAGTTCTATGACGAAAATTTCAATATAATAATTGTAATACTATCAGTCATTTTAATAATTATAATTGTTTGTAGTTATTAGAAAAATGTATTAAATATGATACGAATTGGATTTTTGTCATTAAATTTCCATCAATGGTATCTGTTTACAATAGGTTTATATGGATTAGCGTCTCGATATCAGAGACTGTCGTTGAATAGAAATTTTATTATATAACGGCTTTTATTACGTAAGATTTAATTTATATACCAAACAACAGTATTATTTCAATTAAACAAACAAAAATGAACAAGAATTGTTTTTTGAGGACAAAGTTATATTGGCAACGCTGTTGGCTTGAAGCAGTAGCGCTGTCCTAATACTACCATGCAAACGGAGACAATACTGGCCTGGTTTACTGGCCTAGCTCCGCTACTGGCTTCGTGTGCAGCTTCGCTATTTTTGTAAATATCAAAAATTAATATTTTTAAACTTGACAGTGTAAAGTTGGTATTTGGATATGTTTTAGGTTAAATATAATAACTTATAGAAAAAGAAATGCCAGATCGCTCAGCCGGTCGCGAGTACCTGCCAGACAAGTTCAAAGGTAAGTAATATAAGGATGAAAATAAACACTGCCTTGCAAGGTTGAAACTTTAGCACAAGTTTAAATATAACATTTTAAGACATTTCGCCCAAAGCCAGACCATTCTGATGGTCGCAGGTACTGCAAAACCACGAAAAAAGTATTGTGGGAATGCGACAGAGACAGCGTTGCAGGAGTGCGAGCGAGACAATTTGTCAAAAGTGGCAGTAATTATGAATAATGAAATAATAAAATTTAATTAAAATAAGAGATCTTGTCAATGAAAACGACATAAAAGTGAATAAGAAGCAAGTTACTATCTGTTTATTGTATGTGTGTGTTTATTGGGTGAAAAAAACTCAAAACTCAATTTTCGTCTATCAACGATGGGCTAAATCACTATATTAGAACACCCATCATATCGCACACAATGAACATTGCAGGGTTCCGAGAAAATCTGGAAAATCTCCCAGCTATGAAAAAAACATGTGAAAGGAATACTACAAGTTTACATAAACATCATTATGTATTTTCAGTTGCAGAATTTAAATTTGCAATACAATAAGTCGTCGCCTGGCCAGAAAATTTGTTATTAACAAATTATTTGTTAATAAGTAAGATATCGATCTCGGACCCAAGCAATTTTGTTTCTAATTCAATGACAAAGAAGATGGTATTTTCCAAATTTTGCACTAATAATGCAATATCGCAGTTTCTAATTAATTTTTTTCATTTTTGAAAATACTGCCATCTTAACTTTGAATTGGGGTCGCTTTTTCTTGATAGAAATCCACTGCAAATAATGTAAAACAGAAACACAAGTTTCTGTTTAATATACACTATATTTTATTATTTTTAAACACGTTTCGCTATGATGTAGCTTCTTCGGATGTTTGAAGTACTATAGTTATTTTAAGTTGACACAGCTGTAAGACATATATTAATAAACTAACTACACTGATTTTGGTAGGATGTTATTGATGCTTCATGCTGAAATAAATTGAACAAAGAATTTTGTGTTTTGAACAAAATTAACATTACGCAAACGTTAGCTGACAAGACTAATATGGATGACTGTCTGTCGTAAAAAGAGTTTTTGAATAAAGTAAAAAAGTCGAAAGTGATCCGCATCCTGGACGGCCACCAATATCAACTAATGAGGATCACGTCGCTCAGGCAATATATATATATATATATATATATATATATATATATATATATATACATTGCCTGAGACTTTGTAAAATTTAATACTTGTTATAATTTATACTTGAAAAATGAATGAATTTTTATTTTCATTAAATTCAAGAATCGAGCATAAATCAAAATAAAGTATGTCTCTGAAAAACGACGAATTTCTTTAGTTAACCGTATATATGAACTAAAATATTTGATCTGAGGAAATATATTTTAAGACAAATTACAAAATAAAATTTAGTAAAAACTAGGCAACGTGGTTATGGTAAAATCTTTAGTAAGAATGTCAATGACGTTATTTGTACACAAACCATATTTAAAACGAGAGTTGCTAAAAAAAGAGACGGAGCGAGTTTGGCGTCGTCTTTCCGCAGTGAACGTTGCCGTCATTGACTTATTCTCGATTGAATGATACTCTACACTTATAATATATATATATATATATATATATATATATATATATATATATATATATATATATATATATATATATAGAAAGAGTGAGCTGGCAAGAGAATTTGGATCTCAAAAACTTGACTTCTTCTCGATTGAATGATACTCTACACTTACATATATATATATATATATATATATATATATATATATATATATATATATACATATATATATATATATATTTGGATCTCAAAACACAATGCCATGTGACTTAAAAAAACTAAATTTTCTCTAAAAACACGTTCGCTACTGTGATGCTTTCTAACACAACCACTGACCTAAACAGTTTGAAATACAATCTCATCAGCGATGAGATGCAAGAGCAAGGCAAAGTAAGGCAAAACACATGCTCACTGTTGTCTCCGATTTGCAGAGGCGTGTGAAGACTGAAAAAACATAGGCTTATGTTTATTTATACCGTCGAAGAGGGAATACTTTAAAAGGAACAAAATAAATATTGGTGAATAAATAACGTCTGTTTTTTCCGAAATTCCATTTATTTACGGACAAAAGGTATAAATTCTTATTGTATTCGATATTTTATTTATATATATATATATATATATATATATATATATATATATATATATATATATATATATATATATATATATATATATATATATAAACAAAATAAACCTCGGCTAAGTGGACATAAGATTTGTAAATATACATTACTCTCATATTAAAAAGTGCGGAGAACTCCAAAATAATGGAAAGACTGCGGGCCCGAAAAATGACGACAACCATGTTTCGTCCTAATATCGGACTGGTCAGGCCATTGCATTCGGCACAAACCATCACCTCGCATTTGTATCCTATAAGCTGATTTAAGAATTGAAAAACGGCAAACAAGACAACAAAGGCGACATCTCGATGGTTCACTCAATAACTGATACATATCTTTTGTAATTCACCGTCGCGCCACACATGGCGGTTTTATACAATATTGTTAATTTATGCTGCTCTTGTGTTATTGAGTGAACCATTGAAATGTCGCCTTTGTTGTCTTGTTTGCTGTTTTTCAACTGTAAAATCAGTGTCAGCCCAACCAAGATATTTTCTACTTTTATTTTTAAAATTATACGGACGTTAAATTATCTTACTGCATATTTTTGTTGGCTTAATAATAAGCAAAGCTCTCGAAGGTAAATCGTGCTGCGACCAATGCTGTGGTACTGCGACAGTCCGCAGTGAGTTTGGATGTTAGTACCAAAATGCAACCTCTATCCTTGGGTGCAGCATACTTGTATATCGATGTTAAGCGATTTCTATTTTCTATTTTAACGTCGCGCCACCACACAACGGTTTTATACAACATTGTTAGTGGATGTTGCCCCTGTGTTACTGAGTGATCCGTCGAAATGTTAAAATAGTAATAGATATGGATAGAATGACTTGATGAGTCATTTTCCGGACCCGAAGCTTCTCTTTTTAACACGAGAGTAATATCGACAATCCGTGTCCGCACAGCCGAAAAATTATATATATATATATATATATATATATATATATATATATATATATATATATATATATATATATATAATATGCATTGGTGTATTCCGTTCGTCAGTAGAAAAATCTTTACGACATTCCGCCAACATCTCAGCTGGCATTTTCAAGTAATGCTCCTCGACAGCTGCTTGGCTTGGCACTTGAAAATGCCAGCTGAGATGTTGGCGAAACGATGTGAAGATTTTTCTGCCGACGACCGGATCATATATATATATATATATATATATATATATATATATATATATATATATATATATATATATATATATACCAAAAATTTAAAACCTGAAAATGGCACTAAAATCCCGCCTCTTTAATCACACTGCGGATTTTTGACTGAATTCTTTAAATAATTTAATAGCTAATAATTACTTTCCAAAATAATTACTTTCTTCTTAAAAATCGACAAGGTGATCAACAAAGACCAGTTCCAGCCATTTTAGGCGCGAAATGTTAACAAATTATCATAATTTGTACTGTACATTTCTTTCGTGTAAATCTGTGTCATTTGTTAAATTGTGTATTTAAAACTTTATGTCAATAATTTGTCATAAAAACATTCAGGTTTCGTCACATCAAAACCCGTAAATTGTCCACATGTGAAACTAGGGTGATTTGTATTCAAAACGTGAAGTTAAGCAAAACATATCAACATGTAAATCATACGCATATAAACTTGCTTCGTCATAATTTAGTTCGCACTAAAATACAGAAATATCTACAAAATTTGTCATGATAAATGTTCCATCTCGGCTTCCATCTCAAAACAATTGTTTCAAAATGGTAAAAGGTAGAAAAGATTTAACAATGGAAACTGACAAACGTGACTACAAGCGAGAATAACAACTAAATATGTATACAAACATCCACATTGCTTAATACTGGTAAGCTGTAATACCTAGAAATACTTCTGGATTAGTACAATTGAAAATATTTCGAAAATATACGGCTCCACCAAATCAGTATGGTCATCCTGTATACGTTTGCAGGGTAAATTAAATTTACCAATAATTCCTAGCTAGTGTATCATATGATTACCAATTCTCTAAATGTAAAATGTATCCAGGATTAACATGGTGTGGCAAAAAGACGAAACGTTGTAGCTTTTAAAACGAAATTCTCTTGTTAGTATGGCATTTCTGAATCCTAGACTTTGATAATAAAGCATTAGGCCATCTAATTCAAATATTTTCGAAATAGTGACATCCTTTATAAAGCAAACAATTTAATTATTTAGATGGTCTTGCATTTTAAGTAGAATTAAAAAATATTAAAATCAATCTACCTCAAAAATAACAAAATTCAAATAAGCCCAATTCAATGGTTAACTCACTCCAGACGCTGTAACCCAGAAGATAAGAAATAGTAAAGTATCTGAAAAATCATTCAAAGGATACAAATGAATACTTGTCAATATGATTTAAAAACATACCATAAAAGTGTAGATTATCATTCAATCGAGAAGAAGCCAATGACGGTAACGTTCACTGCGAAAAGACGAGGCCAAACTCGCTCCGTCTCTTTTTTTAGCAACTCTCGTTTCAAATATGGTTTATGTACACATAACGTCATTGACATCCTTACTAAAGATTTTACCACAACCACGTTGCCTAGTTTTTACTAAATTTTATTTTGTAATTTGTCGTAAAATATATTTTCTCACATTAAATATTTTAGTTCATATATACGGTTAACTAAAGAAATTCGTCATTTTTCAGATACATACTTTGTTTTGATTTATGCTCGATTCTTGAATTTAATGAAAATAAAAATTCATCAAGTTATTGTTTAAACACAAAAAAAAAACTTTCAAGTATAAATTATAACAAGTATAAAATTTTACAAAATTTCAACATCCAGAAGTAAAGCTAAAGTAACAGAATAATTTCATGTTAAGTTTTGTTTGAACTATTTAAATGTTTCTTAAGACAATTTGCAGTTTCTAAACTTTGGTGCGGCATTGTGTAAAAATTACCTAATTATATCCAACAAAAGAAAACAATTTTAACAGATTTTTTCAATTTCGAGTCATGAAGCAACATCAGACTGAAATTTATTATACACATAAATTTATATTCTCGATTACTTAACTTTTTTTGGAAAAAACTCATACATCAATTTTAGTTGATAAAATCAGAAATTTTTGAAATTCGACCTAAAAACCGATGCCTTTTGGGCAGTGATGTCATCGATGATTTTTTAAAATTGAATCCCCTCTATGTTTTCTCTATTTTTCGGATTCTGAGTGATAAGCTGGTTACAAATTAGTATTATAGGGCCAAAGCTGAGTTTTGAAAATATGAATATGGCTAATGCCAGATAATGGATGGACTTTTGTTCAAATATTTGTTATTGTTCCTACTCTACGTTTTTTAATCAATCAAAGTTTCCGATCTTAAACTTCGGAAAAAAATCCTAATCGATCTTTTATCCATTTCTCACATTTTACTTATTCTTATTTTTTTGTCAAATAGGTAAAAATGAACAAAAGACGAAAATTTTGCACATATAAACACATAATTATGTTGCACTAGCGATTTTATTTACATATTCTTTTTTTTTCTTAGGATAAAAAAATTTGCTCAGTTTACAAATACCACTCTCGTGGTGATTTCGACCACAGGTGAAATAAAAAAATATACAGTTTCTTTGACATATTTATTTCACAATATTAACGAGGATACTACAATCGTTTTGGTATAATGTCTCTCTCTGGGATTATATGTTTTCTAAAAAAATATATATAAACAACCCTAAAAATAATAAAATAGAATTTATGCTTAAGTTTTATAGATGATTTATTGTCTTTTATGGATAACGATTTGTGGATAGAGACATAAAATATACAATGCAATGATCCGAATCTATGTACAGAGTGGACCAAAAAAAATTCTTCGTTTAGTGGAATACCACATATTTCAAGTTAATCAATATAAAATAAATTTAAGTTGCAACTGAAGTTTGTTCCCTTACAAAATTAAATTTCAAAAAAATTATGATTTAATAAACTAAAAATGACGGATATGAGGTTTTTTCCAAAAAAAAAAAGATGAAATGAATTTATGGGTCACTGTGTATATATTGTAGAAAATATTTAATGTCAAATACGTCATTTTCATTTGAATTGTATTACGGATATGCGATTTCTTAATTAAGCCAACGTTTAAAACAAATTCTGCAGGAAGCTATATTTTGTTATCACAAACATAAAAGACACAAATTCTTAAGCTTATTTTAGTTACACCCTGTAATATTAATTTACAATTCTGCATTGCTTAAAAGCATTTTTATTGACATCTTTGGTTTTTTGCTAACGTTAATATTTGCAACACAAAAATTACAGTATACATCATTTGCAAGGCCTTGAATAAAATAATTATCTTAATAAACGTAACGTTATTTTAATTAAAATGGATCTGTTGGTCTTCCGATATCAATTTAGATATATAAAAATATGTGCAGATATTCTCTACGGCAAGCATATGGTTTAATTTATCAGCCGTTACTAGTTTAATTAATCAAAAACATTGTACATGATTTTAGACAACTTATACAGAATGGCTTCGGGTCAAATCCAATGAATTTTTGATATAACCTAGTTAATAATTTCCTGTTTAAATTCAAACCTACGGCTCATTATTCAGTCATTACTGCGACGGTTTTAAATTATTTGAAATTTAATGGTGATAATTCAATAGAAATCTTATAAACGGCACAATTTACTCTGTACTGAAATATATTTTTCATTTTGAGCACAACTAAAATATACAAAAAACACTGAAAGACTTTTGATGATACCCAGGTATACCTAAATTAAAAGAACATTCTATCACCCTTTCATTCACATGTTATTAAGCACCTAAAAAATCCTCATTTATATAGAGCGGTGAAAAAAACTCTTCTAAAAGCAATTCAATAACAAATATTTTTAAACCCCGATTTCAGCGTTTCATCCCATTTATTTTAAGATTTATGGTCAAAATATCAAAAATGTCTCATAGTACGAAAATATGTTTTTGAATTATTATTTACATAGATTGTAATTAAAAACCCTAAAAATATTTATAGTCGGTATCTTAGAGCACAACTATCAAACATAGATAATTAAAACAAAGCAAACTCTGAGAAAACCTATCCTGAACCAGTCAAATCATTTTCCATTCAGTCTGTTTTGTGCTTCTACAGCGCCCGATACATACTTTTGTCCACCCCACGCGAAAACCAATAGAGTTTCAAAATTTTATATTTCAGTAAGGAATAATCCTATGACAATTTTCAAAAAAGTATTTTAAAGCTCTGTCAAGGTACTTTCAGCTACTATAAAGTGAGAGTTAAATTTTTAATTTTTGAAAAGATTTTTTTGAGAATAAAAAGATAAAATAATCCGCATTTTCTTGGTTTTGCTAATGTTAAGACAGTTTCACGGGAAATACTTGGGGGTTTTCTGATAGCTTTACAATGCTTCTTTAAATTTTGTTTTAAGTGCATTTTTTTATCAAAATACGGCCTTTTTAACGAAAAAAAAAAGACTTTTTTTCAATGCTCCATATTTCTGTAACTACAAGAGACAGAAAAAAACTTCAAATAAAAAAAATGTTTGTTTTTACTCGTAAAATGATCTTAGATTGTTTCGGAATTTTTTCTATACTTTTGATTTTCTTTTTCGATTTTTTTATTTTTTAAAACTTTTCAAAAACATTATAATATGTTTATGCATGGGTCTGAAAACAACATTGGAATAACTCAGGGTCCTGACGTAATTTTTTTTTACAGAGTTTCGGTCTATATTATTCTATTTTCAGGTACATACCATATTATTATGTTTTTGAAAAATTTTAAAAAATCAAAAAATCGAAAACAAAAACAAAAGCGTGGAAAAAATTCCGGAACAATCTAAGATAATTCTACGTGTAAAAATAAACATTTTTTTTCTATTTGAAGTATTTTT